>CM019063.1:374009348-375209348 GCA_009667805.1 Leptobrachium leishanense
GGGGGAAGATAAATGTCATTGCGGCGGTGCGATGACATCTATTTCAGGTGCCCCCCCAAGAGTGCGGAGGAGGTGCCTGAAAGGGAGGGGTGAGGTCCTTCAGACCTCTCTCCCTCCCAATCGCCGGGGGCCAGCGATCAAAGCCAGGCACGGTTTCAAAGGGCACAGCCTGCCCTTCCAAACTGTGCCTGGCTTTAACTTGGGTGCGGGATCACGATTCGGCACCGAAAAGTGCCGAATCGTGATCCTCTCCCGGAGCTGGCCGACATCCTGGATGTCGGCCAAGCTTCCGGGAACTCCCCCTGATGACTGGCGTCATCGTGCATAGCGTGATGACGTCAGTCTGGGAGTTAACCTCTAGTTGCCACTGTAACAGATCAGCTACCCTGCAGGGAAAGCTCTGTCTGCGGCGCCGAGTCTTGCTGGAGAGCTTAGCTGGGTAGCGTGCTAGCAAGGTGGGAGAGAGATTGGCAGCGGTCCCTGGATGGTCTGGAAGCGAAGGATTCAGTGATTATGCCCTCCCAAATACTCGTCGAGATGCAGTATAGGTTGTAGGTAAATCAGAGTGTATTTCGAATGGGAACAGACAGTGCTTATATACAAAATACAGCCATGCACATTCAGACTACCCGCCCACCAACAGTTCTGATTGGTTGGTTCCAAGACCATTGCAGGCTTCTTTCAGGTCCTCTTCAGTCTTCACTTTGGTCCACTGGTTGTATGCAGATGAAGTCTTGACCCCACAGTGACCACATACAGTGATTTACATAACCCATTGTAAAGGGAATCAGATAGTGGGTGGCTGAGACAATGTGACTCCCAACCTTTTCAGACAGGTAAACAGATAACAGATACCCAAAGAGATAGCACTTTTGCATAATCCACAAATTACTCCAACCTATTGTACATTCTATACAAAGGAAAGCATTTGCCACTAGCGGCAGGTAGTATCTTTAAAAAAAACACATTTAAATAAAGAAATATAAGTCTATTTAAAACTAAAAATGAGCAATTGACAATACATTTAAAACCACACAATATAACTGAGCATAAAGTATATTTGAGTTTGAAGCGTGGTGCGCTACGTCAGTGACGGATACATTGTAGCACGCATGTACTCCGTGGTTACTAGCAGGATCGGTGCTGGGGAAAAACATGATTAATTAGAAGTCTAGCAACAGTTTTACACTAAATCTAACAAAGGAAATTAGTTCCTATAAATAAAGGGTAAACAAAATATAACAAAATAAGAATGAAATTAAACTAAATAAATCCTGTGGTGGCCGATCCGTCACAGCCACCAATGGTGGAGATAGGGGGTTCCAATGAACCCCCTATCTCCCGATCCGTGGCAGCTAGGGGTTAATGTTTGGCATTGCTGGATCGGCCAGAGCATGGCCTTTCCAACGATACCAAACATGACCATGTATAATTTAATTTTAAAAAAACAATAAAAATAAAAAAAAATAAACAAGTTTTTTTCTTGTTTTATTAATGCAGCAATATTGTTCCCATTTAAATTATAATGTTATTAAAACGATTTTTGTATGGGGTGCGTTTGTTAAAAAATCGCATAATTTTCCCCCAAAAAAAATGTAACGAGACCCCATTTCTAATTTTTTTAACAAGCGCAACCCATAGAAAATATAACCGCAAATGCACGCATGTTAAAATGTAAAAAAACACTTTACACATTGTAAATTATTGAAAAATACAATTTTATTGCATTTTTTGTTATAATATACAGACAGGACATGATGTATACATATAATAATGATATATTCTGAATCTGCCGAGTCTGCCGGAACGAACGATATATAATATGTCTGGGTCATATGAAAAAATATGGCTTGAAAACGCATTTAAACATGATGAGCGAAACCAGTAAAAATGACCTCAGCACAGAGGTGTGAAATGACTCATAGCGAAAGGGTTAATGTATTTTTGAAAGTATACACTAATTTCAAATCTGATGAATGCAATTCATACCACAAAAGTTGGAACAGTTAACTGTTTTACCACCTTTCCTTTCAATATCACTTACTAAACATCTGGGCATTAAAGACACCAGTGGGTTAAATTTAGCAGGAGGGATTTTCCCACATTCATCCATTATGTATGTCTTCGGTTGCACAACTGTACGGGGCCCTAGTTGCCTTCTTTTGCGCTTCATAATGTGTCTCACATTCTCAATCGGAGATAGGTCAGGACTACAGGCAGGACATGCTAGAGCCCGCACTCTAGTCTTACTATGTACTCTTGACAGCTGTGCTTTTGTCATTTAAAATGTTAAGCTCTTTTGTTTGACTTGCAGTAGCGAGAAGACATATAGACATTGGAGAGCCACTTACTGCGAACCAGAAAGCCGTTAATAATTTTGATATATAGGGATTGATTTCAAACCGTCAGATAAGACATTACATGCTCACATCTAATGCATTGTTAGATCAAGAGTTGTAATATGTCTCTCCAATATACCTAGAAAATGAAATCCTACCATTGTTAGGACTTCTGATACTCATAGTCTTCCTTTAGCTTTATATGGTTTTCTTTAAAAACGACATTTTACGGTTTCAGTTTTTGTCTTATCTAGTATGTGATGCACATATGTTTATCTGGAGAAGCCCACAGACTCTTCTCGTAACTAAAAATAACTTGTTAAAGTTAGGATAATTGATGTAAATTAAGAAAACGCTTGTTTTATCCAGCTGATTTACTAAAATAAGGCTCAGAAATAAGCAGACTGTCCCATTAATTGGGTGGCATTCTCTGCATGCTGTCAGGTGAAGCCGGTATACCAGGGGAGCGAGGGTATGAGTCCAGGATGCAGTGACAACCCGAGAGACACTTGAGTGAGGTTCAAGCAAGTGTATCTTAATAAACAAATGAGACAGTAAGAGAATGGTATGGCTGTAGGTGGGGACACTGACTTTCACTGACATTCTAGTAAATAGTCACAGAAACCCATTGAAAGATAGGAATTTGATTAATTTAAAAGAGGGTTTCTATCGATGTGGGTATTGTCCAGCTTGTAAATATTTAGGGCTTGGAAAAACTTTTATTCCCAGTTTCACAGATAGGAACAATAGGGAATACAGAATTAAAGGTGTAATTACGTGTAGAACGAAAAGCATTATTTACAGAATCACTTGTCCATGTGGGTTACATTACATAGGGCACACTATCAGACCCTTGTGCACTAGGAATAGAGAGCATATCCATAATATTTGTAAGGGGTTGGAGACCCATTCGGTCCCAGCACATTTTAAGGTAATACATGGACAATCTCCTAAAGATTTGTCATTTATTGCCATTTAGAAAATGAGTCGCCATTGGAGAGGTGGGGATTTTAATAAGAAAATAAACCGTGCTGAAATGAAATGCATACATACACTGGGCACCTTAACCCCTTTGGGTCTAAACCTGGATTTTGAATTGTGCCATTTTTTATAATCCCAGGTGTAGTTAGATATGGCTACTTTTGGGTAGACGGTTTACGTAGAGTTTCCAATTAGATTTTAGGAAGCATTATAAGAGATATGTTAGTTATGATTGTGATCTTTGGACTGCAGCTCCCTTCTCCATAGACATTGGTGATAGATGGAGCTGCAGCGCAAGGATAATTTATATGATGTATAGGAGTACATTCATCCTCCTATAGTTTTAAAGATTTTAAAGTTTTTAATTTTTTTTAAGCTTTATTATATCTATCAGGTTAACAAAATGAAACTGTTTTTTTTAGCTTTATAATACTTATTAGGTTAACAAAATGAAAGGTTTTTTTTGTTTTTTTTCTTTTACCTTTATTATGCCTATTAGGTTGACAAAATGAAAGGGATTATATGATTGGTAGGGGTGGAATCCCCGCCAAAAAGAAGACTCCTAATTGGGTAACCATTGAAAGATTAGGGTATTTAAAGGGAGTAATGGTCATTTGATCTGTAAAACCAGCTGAGGAAGCCACTGAGGATATCTCAACGGGCGAAATGCATTCTGGTCACTATTTATTCCCTTATTTTATATCTTTTTTACTCCACCGCATGGGGTTTTATTTGAAGTTGTACCCTACAACAACTTCTGAGCCTGATTCCTAAGGACCTAGGTTAGGTCCAAGAAAGTGTGAGTATATTTCTGTTCCACATTTCTGTTTTCCATAGTATTACATTCTATGCTATGCCTTGTCTGTATCCATATTTAAGGGTGTAAAGACTTGAAGTATCAAGACTACCTGGACCAAAAATGGCAAGTGGGTAGCCATTAATAACCCAGAGGCGCATCATCCAGAGCCAGGAAGGCTCTATTTCACGTGAGTGTGCTGACGCTTCTTTGGTTTATCCATGTGGTATACATCAGATCGCACAATGATGTTTTTCCTTTTTTGAAGTTACCCATGGAAGAAAGCTGTCTTCAGGATCTGGGAAATCTACTCCTGGAACTTAAAGAAAGGAACAATGTTTTCGCTGCACTCCATCCCCTTGGACTATTGGTATATATTTTGGTGGTTTGGGACAGGAACCACATGCGAGTGCCTGTAGCAATCCTTCCTTAATATTTTATCAGCGCTGCCATATTGTGTTTGTAATTCTAACGGTTGTATAGTTTGTAAATGTCATCATGTGCTATTAGTGAAAAAAAAAATAAGGAGCAACACCATCAGTTAATATCCCTGGAAGCTTAACTGATGGCAAGTGTCATTTTATAGTTGTGATCCCTGTGTGGTGACCAGATGAACTTTACCTGTGATATCCCATCAGGGGATGGATATCACATTGGTCGTAAAGAAAAATGACTAGCATTGGGCACCACCATGTTTTACCCTCCTTAGGCAGAGCTAGCTGGGGGCCGTTGTACAGCATTGCATGAATAGCCCTCAGCATGGATGTCGACGCACTGACTTATCAGTCAGCATGGTGACAGTCAATGGTGCGCAACAGACTTAGAGGAGGGCTGACCTGTAGAATGGCTCTCTGCTTAGAACTGTCACTCCTCTGTGGCCTGCTGCTGGGACATGAGGGGCAGCAAAACATTGATAGGGAATATCAATCTCTGTTCAAATATATATTTTAGCAAAAAACTGCTAAAACATATAAAGAGAGCGATTCCCTGTCATATGAGCCAAGCTTGTGCTAAGCATGACAGTGTCACTTTAAGAGAAATAAAATTGCTTTCTCATTATGTCTGGATTACCAATGAATCATAGTTTCGCAAGATTATAAATGAAGATACAAAACAAGAACAACTGAGTGTCTGGGATAATACAATTTACACAAGCGTTCTTATTTGATTACTCAGTCAGCGCAAGATTTATAACGTAAGTTGACAAGTCTCTCATATTACGAAGTTGGATTGTCATTTACATTTCATTATTTTAACTTCGTATCTATCTTCCCAAGCGCTATGAGATCACTTTACCGAGTAAACACATCATGAGCTATCCAGTACAGCAGTTCACAAAGCTCATTGCTTATTAAAGTTGCACAGCAAATTACTAGACACTTGTTACATACTGAAAATATGACTGCAAGAAGTTTCTTCAAAAAGTGCCACTAAATGTTTAAAAGCAAATATGAACAGAAAACAAATCCGATCACTTGTCTATATCTCTTAATTCCTTGGAGCTGATATTGAAGATCATCATATCCCAATATAAAAATAAGATCATCAAGAATTGATATTATATAATAGAATTAAGAAGATGACCCAAAGATGTGTGACCATAATAATAATAAAAGAAAGAGCTGGCTCTTCTTGTCCTGTTAGTGGTCCCTTCTGCTACACCCCGTGGCTCATAAGAGTGGTTTCCTTATAGGGTTACCATCCTCCGTGTCCCTCAAAATATAAAATGGCTCACATAGAGCAATATTGTATAAAATGGAGTGCAAACAAAGAAGAAGAATGTCGTACTCACATTTGCTGGTGTCTTATCGATCAGACACCAGATTTGTAGGCTGCCGGTGACTTCAGAAGGTGCACCAGATCACATATCAGCCACAGCCACCTCCTCGGCAAATATAAGCATCCAGGACCTTTATTACTAATAAAATATACAGTATACCAAACGCGTTTTGCATAAAAAACTTCATCAGTTGGTACTACTGTAAATGCGACACTGTAATCTATACCAGCAAACCAAATTTCCTGCAACTGGAGGCAGTGCTGCAAGAACATTTCACAGATGTAGAAAAGTGGATCAAACACAACAAACTTTTTTTAAATACTGACAAAACTGTAACGATGCTCTTTGGAACAAAACCTAAACTACATAAATTAAAAAATCCCCATCTGTGTGTCAGGACAAATTCAAATGGCACGCTGACCACAGTCACTTCTCTCAAATATCTAGGTATGTGGTTAGACCCAAATCTATCTTTTGGCCCCACATCGAAAAACTCTCATCTAAACTTTATCCCAAACTAGGTGCCCTGTACAGAAACAAATCCTGCCTGAGCCCCGCGGTAAGAAAGCAAATTGTACAACAAATGCTTATGCCGGCTATTGAATACGGAGATGTAGTGTAAGCAGCAGCCCCGCAAACACACCTTCAGAAACTTACTACATTGTATAACTCATTCTGCCGCTTTGTGCTACAATGTAACTACATGACCCACCATTGTGACATGTTAAAAGAGCTAAACTAGCTGTCGCTGGAATCTAGACGCACCCTTCACCTCTCCAACCTGTTGTTTAAGAGCTTTTCTGGGAGGCTACCACCCTACCTGAATAAGCTGCTTCCCCTAGCAGTTCCCTCATCCTATAACCTCCGATCCAGGACCATCACTTTACTTACAATACCACAATACAAAAATAAAGTGTCTCAATACTCATTTTCCTACAGAGCACCACAATTATGGAATAACCTCCCAGACGTCATCAAATCTTCCCTCAGTCTAAAGTCATTTAAGAGATCTCTATTAACATACCTCAATATGGAATGCACCTGTAAACATGTAACATAGTGAATATATTTCCTACATATTTATTTTCTGTATTAATCTGTATATTTGTGTTGTTTTTTTTAATATCTTGCATTGTATTACTTTGTATTTCTGTAACGACTGTAACATTTCAAATGTTCTTGAACCCAGGACATACTTGAAAATGAGAGAAATCTCAATACGTCCTTCCTGGTAAAATACTTTATAAATAAATAAGTACCTTAGGACAAAAAACAATATTTGCGTAAAGATTTTTTATTTTGCTATAGTAAAATGGTTAAAATTAAATTTGCTCAATTAGGAGGAAACACTAACGAGACTTTTACATATGTGTTTACAGAGGAGGAGGTTCTACAGCAGCTGTCTAAAGTAAAGACAAATAAGTCAATGGGGCCTGATGGGATCCACCCTAAATTATTAAAAGAGCTCAGTGGTGTAATAGCAAAACCGTTAACAGATTTATTTAACCAATCCTTGTTAACAGGAGTCGTCCCAGAAGACTGGAAATTAGCAAATGTTGTGCCCATTTACAAGAAGAGTAGTAGGGAGGAATCGGGGAACTATAGGCCAGTTAGTCTTACGTCAGTAGTGGGGAAATTAATGGAAACCATGTTAAAGGAAAGGATTGTTGAACATCTAAAAACACATAGATTACAGGATCAGAAACAACATGGGTTTACCTCAGGGAGATCATGCCAAACTAATCTTATTGATTTTTTTGATTGGGTAACAAAAATAATAGACACAGGTGGTGCAGTAGACATTGCTTATTTAGATTTCAGTAAGGCTTTTGATACTGTTCCGCATAGAAGGCTTATCAATAAATTGCAAACTTTGAGCTTGGATTCCAATATTGTTGAATGGATTAGGCAGTGGCTGAGTGACAGGCAACAGAGGGTTGTGGTAAATGGAGTTTATTCGGCGCAAGGTCTTGTTACCAGTGGGGTACCTCAGGGGTCAGTACTTGGACCCATTCTCTTTATTATTTTTATTAGTGATATTGCAGAAGGTATTAATGGAAAAGTATGTCTTTTTGCTGATGACACAAAGATTTGCAACAGGGTTGACGTTCCTGGAGGGATCAGCCAAATGACAAATGATTTAGGTAAACTAAACAAATGGTCGGAGCTGTGGCAATTGAGTTTTAATGTGGATAAGTGCAAGATAATGCACCTGGGACGTAAAAACCCAAGGGCTGAATATAGAATATTTGATACAGTTCTAACCTCAACATCTAAGGAAAGGGATTTAGGGGTTATTATTTCAGAGGATCTAAAGGTAAGTAGTCAATGTAGTAGAGCAGCAGGAAATGCTAGCAGAATGCTTGGTTGTGTATGGAGAGGTATTAGCAGTAGGAAAAGGGAAGTGCTCATGCCACTGTACAGAGCACTGGTGAGACCTCACTTGGAGTACTGTGTGCAGTACTGGAGACCGTATCTCCAGAAGGATATAGACATCTTAGAGAGAGTTCAGAGAAGGGCTACTAAAATGGTGTACGGCTTGAAGGAGAAACGTTACCAGGAAAGGCTTAATGATCTTAACATGTACAGCTTGGAAAAAAGACGAGACCGAGTAGATATGATAGAAACATTTAAATACGTAAAGGGAATCCACAGGGTAGAGGAAGGGAGTATATTTAAAAGGAAACAAAGTAGCAAAACAAGAGGACATAGTCTTAGATTAGAGAGGCAAAGGTTTAAAAGTAACATCAGGAAGCATTATTTTACTGAGAGGGTGGTGGATACATGGAACAGCCTTCCAGTAGAAGTGGTAGAGGCCAAAACAGTAATTGAATTTAAGCAAGCATGGGATAGGCATAAGGCTATCCTAAACAAAAGATAAATCAAGGTAAAGTATCCATGTAATTGGGCAGACTAGATGGGCCGAAAGGTTTTTATCCACCGACATTTTTCTATGTTTCTATGTTTCTATTCTTTTTCACATGCTCATTTTTCCTTATTTGGAATGTTCATTCCTACAACATTCCAAAAAAGGAAAAATGAACATGTGAAAAGTAATAAAATGAACAAATTTAATTTTAACATTTTTACTATATCAAAAAAAAAATCTAGATCAGGGATTCCAAACTCTCGCCCCCTCACCCAGATGTTTCTGAACTACAACACCCATGATTCTCTGGTCATATATTGCATTTGTAATATATTTGTATAGAAACAGTGTATATAATGTGTATTTTAAATAGAAACTTGCACTATCTGCATTCAAGCATAAATAAATAGTAATAATAATATGAATAATAATAACTACATTGTTTTAATTGTGAAAGTCATTCTACTGTACACTTTTAGAAACTGTAAGAATTTAAAAATAGCATATCATAGAAAATGTGCTATTTAGCTATGAAAAGACTAACCGCTTTAACATTACCGTGAAGTAATAACTGCAATCTTGGATGCTTTCAGTACCTGGAGTGAACTACCAGTGAGATTAATGTATGTTTAACCCAAGCTGTTTTACATGGTCCCCTAGGTTTTCACTATGCACACAAATTCCAGTGCTTGAGAAGTCTCCTCTTTCTCATCTATAGGCCGTCTGCTTCTATCACAAGAAAGGAAGAACCCGTTTCTATAATTATTTACAATGAAGAAACATTATGCAAGTTAATCGAAATAAAAGAGACGTTGAAGCAGATTTCGGTTATTACGCTTCAAAGTAAATGAATTTCTGTATAACTTAATCTAGTCACCGTGTCGCCGTATGAATACAAAACAGCTATTTGTAGTTTAGTAGATTTAAATGTCCCAAGAGTAAGGAATATATGTGAGAAACAAAGAAACAAATTTACTGTATGATGCATACGGGCCAATAAGCACTGCATAATGTTTCCAGATTGAGTCGGAAAGTAACCAAGCCACTAAGAGGTATTCACAATTTGATCAGTTTTTTCATCCTTTTAGCCTCCCAGGGGGAATGAGAAAAGATCTGAAAGGAAATCTGCATGAAATGACTTTGTGAGAAAGTCATGATTAAAATACTGGAACTTTAGCTGCAACTTGCAAGCCATTGAATTTGCACAGTCTATAATACAGTCTGTACCTTGGCAATTCAATGAAGGGAAAAAAGCATTCAACAGCTCAGGTAGAAGAAAGATTTACTGGATTCAATTTCAACCATCTGAGCACTGCTGAACTAACATTCTCATCATGCTCATTCTTCTACACTGAAGATAAACGGTTTTGCTGGCTTTGCATTACAAGTGCTGTAGTCTGAGTGCTGTAAGTCTATTCAGCGTCTGTTTAAAGTGAACTATCATGCCCAAACCAAGTTGGGCTCAGTCAACATGGAATCACTCCCGTTATAAATGACAGCATTTTTATGTTAATCCAAAGCGCCGCGGCCTACACCGGGTGGGAGTCCGCATCTACGTCACACCGCAAGATCAAAGCCAGAAAGGGATGCCGTAATCCCATAAACTGGAATCCAACCAAAGAAAGCGGGACCTCAAGCGAGGCAGTGGTGCAGGTAACAATAATTTTATTCAAGGGGGAAAGCAAACCCGACAAATCAGTGATGTTTTGGCCTAGAGGCCTTGATTAATTACAAAATTTTAGTTTTGGGGCAAACTAAAAAAATAAAACATTTTAAAAAACTGAAAAACTGTTTCTGTCAGCTCAAATCAAAAGGAGGGGCAGAATCTGTTGCCTTAGTTGAGTTATTGTAGTGGCATTGTTTGTTTTATATGTAAAAGCATATATTGCCTCTGCCGTAGAGCAGAGAAAAAATACATTTTGAATTTACTTTTTTCAAATTTTATATCTTTACACATTACATGGTCATGTTTGGTATCATTGTAAAGACCAGACTCTTTCCAATGACACCTCACTTAACCTTGTGTGTTGTACAATTCAGAGATGCGAGGTTCCAAAGCCCCCCAGTCTCTCCTCATTGTAGTGCCCTGGTCTAGTTTGTCGATGAAACAATAAATTGCATCATGAGCCTCACACTTGCTGGCAGTGCGGGAAATGAGAAGGTGAGTTAGTGCAGCATCACTGTTCACTTCATAATTCTAAACTGAATAATAGTGCTGCGTTAGGAAAAAAAGAAGACAGCCGAGTTAAAGGCGTCCGCCTCTGCAACGTCATCCCTGCATCTCACGGAGAGTGGGAACTGGCTGCCAGAGGACTGTCTCCACTCAACACAGGACTACCACCACTGGAGGAGCTCAGAGCTGAAGCAGGTGGATTTAGATGAGTATGTAGCCTACACATACTCACCTACATAAGCCCTGAGCTCCTCCAGCGGTGGCAGTCCTCCTGCATCCAGTGCCCACTCTACGTCAGACGACGGTCGCCGGGATGATGTCAACAGGCAGCTCAGTTGACCTCCAGGCTCAGGCGAGCCACCGGCTCAGCCGGGCCTGCAGGCCGTGGCGCAGATAGCTGATAAAATCGGCTGAATTTTCCATTTTGGACCAAAACCGAAAGCACCATTTTCGCCAGATAATTTCGGTGCCTGAAATTTCGGTGCATCCATACATGCAGGTCTATTCAATAAACGTGAAACTCAGGAGAATGACTGGAGAAGTAAAAATTCTAGGTCAAAATAGCCAAACCAGAAAAATTATCCCATTTCTCTCACTTCCCAAATCAGTTTTTTGGTTAACATTGTTCTCTTCTCCTGCCAATTCTCCTCAGTTTCACCTTTTACTGAATAGACCTGATCGTTTTCTAAATACAGGTTGTCTCTGCCAGTTTTGGATCATTACCAAATAGGTTCAGGCTGAATATATTTGGGCCTTTAAACTGCAGCCAAGGGCTCATTCCTTGCTAGGATACTTCAGTACCTCCATCCATACAACAAATTCATAATATACCCCCCCCCCATGCTCCCCAGTTTCTAAGCTAATGTGGGGCAACAAGAACATGTTCAAAAGCTAAAATTGGACTAGAAGTTTTGTCATCGAAAATGCATAGGTAAAATTGAAAAATTACTATCATGTGAGCTAGTATAGTGTATACATTAAAGGTATTAGAAATAATCAGGAGACATCAGAAAGAAAAGCAAAACTCCCTTTAAGAATAGTCTGGAATTTTCAAGAGCAGTTTAAGTTGATTAATAGGTTGCCAGTCTTTGAAAGTACTGTATGAAACTGTATAGTATTTTCTCAAAAGTGATTTGATCCAAGTAGTTGAAACTTCATATGGAGTCTGCTGGCAAGCTACCGGAAAAACAGATCCACGCTACTTACTTCAATGCAAGTTTTCATCCAGCTGAGCTAAATTGCAGTGAATGAAGCTGGTATAATTCTTTTAGATTTTACTTGGCTCCATCAGTCACAAATGTCTGTGTTATCGCCATATGAGACCAGAAAAAGTTTACTGAATGGGGGAATGGAGAGACATTAATGCTGATGTATTATAATCTCAACTGACTATATGTAAAAAAATGATATAAACACACTATTTCTGAATTACACATTGATACGTTTTCTATATTTTATATAATATTTTATTTCAAAGATCCACTTAATTCAACTAAAAATTACTTAAATATTTTAAATTGAGTTCGTTGACTACTTAAATAATGTCCATGTCTCATTGGAACAGGTCAAATCGATGGTAATCTAATCACTGTTCAGATAAAGTTTTTAAAACAATATTTGGATCTTTCTTTCTTTTCATGCTTTTCGACCTGCTATATCCAGAGTTTGGAAATATGCGCACCCTGGAAGCCAAACAGGAGAGCTGAGGTTGCACACACATATTAGACTGCGGTCACATGAGCGCACTTTTCGCGTCCGTCTGACCGCACTGTTTGCTGTCCATCGTAGCTTTTCAAAGGAGTTAATAGAGAACACACAAAGCACGTGTGCACTCTTTCACGCACGGACAACGCATGTTGCAACGGACACCAAAATGGCATTGACATGAAAACGCTACAACGGACGTAGAGAAACCCCTGCATACAGCTTTTTTTTTCTTTTTCTCAACGTCAGTCAAAACTTACTGATGCTATACAGCTTTTTTTTCCCTCAATGTCCATCATAAGTAACTGATACAATTTAGCCACATCTCATCTGTTAAAAAGTGCAGCTGTTTCAACGGACGCACTGTGCGCAATCAGTGCGATCGCGTGACTGCAGCCTTAGAGCTACTATTCAGTGCGAGCCAATCATGAGTCACAAGTGGATAAAGACATGCGAGCTGTTATCCATTTTCAGCTCTCCTATTATCAGTTGTAATAAAAATATATTGCAAATTATAGGAAGGACCAGCGGAAGGACTTGAATGAATGCCAGTAGAATAAAAGAAGGTGACTGTACATGTGTAAATGCACTTGCATATAAAAGGTAACTGTTCAAGCAAGTCTACGTTCAGTACTGAACAAGCTGCACAATGAACACCATGGAGTTTCGGACGGTTTACAGTTCCTAGTTATTGAACAAATCAATCAGGGTTCACGAAGTGGAAATCTAGATCTAAAATTGCGCTGGAGAGGCGTATTGGACTTTATACCCCGGCGGATTGAATGGTTTACCTTTGCCCCCTTCATAACGGATTATTGATTATAATTTACTTAACCATAATATATATCATCTTATTTACTCTTGTTCCAGCTTTCGCCCATGACCAGTGTTTTTTAGTTTAATACCCTTGTTCTCTTACTTTATGTAATATGCTTCTAAAATTGTAGCAATTGTAGTTATAACCCTGGTATAATGTATTAATTAACCACTTATATAGTGGTGTTTACTCTCAGGTTTTTTTTTTACTGTAAATTAAGATTTAATGTGTGTTATACGATAACCTTATTGAAGATAGTATGACTTAATAGGTCTTGAGGGACCTGTTAATTCCTCATGGTTATGGGGTTTAAAGAAATTATATTGAGATCGAACAATATGGACTTATAATGTCGATTGGTTCTGTTGTATTATAACCACACTCTGTGTTTCATGGGCAAGGATCTACAGTAAATTGTAGTCTCAACAAGATGTATGGGGCTATCAGCAATCCTAAATGTTAAATGTGATATGGTGATCCCTAAGGCCGAGTTAGCAGTCTCATTTGAGACCAGCACTAACATAAAGTGAATGCCTTTACTTTGCTACCTAGTGCTATAAATGATCATCTAATAGGGAGCCTGAAATTAAGCATTTGTGCTTTTATTTTGAAGGCAGGGTCGACTTAGCAACTACATCGCCCGCAACATAGTTCATAAGGCCAGGATAACACTCGTAATACTAACATGTAAGGAGTGTGTGGGTTATGTACCATTGTGTATATTCTTCTAACACGGAGCTTGGAATAAAGCCTTTGTTTTCAATTTGAATGCCAGGTTGCTTAGCGACCGCACAGTTTCTAATCTGTTTTGACTGGCTGCCTGTGTCACATGGCTGGATTATGCGCTGATGGTGAGCACGATGGCTCACGGCCGCCCAGCGTGAATCGGCTGGGTTTACAGATGGTAGAGGGAACCAACGTGGCTGTTACATCCCCGAAGTGGAGGCGAGCCAAGAGGATTGAAGCCCGAACTGGGGGCTGTCAATCTAATGCAGGCTCCCGATGTCACATGCCACCAGGTGCCTCTAAATGCTGGACCCCATTATGGGACTATTTAAGAGCTGGACGAACAGGAGGTACCATCTCTTGATAAACCCGACGTAGCATCGGCGAAATGTAGCCATATTGAGCTAATTTACTGATTCCCTTGAATGGGAGTAATTTTAACAGTTTTATTTTTTTTGGATTGGTGATTTGACTGTAGACGCTATTATTTGCTGCAATAAGGCAACAGTCCACTACTGATGATTGGGATACCACAGGTTAATGTGCCATGTATGACTCTAAGCCTAAACTGTTGATTAGTTTCTTGGTTCCCTCTAACTGTTTACCCTCCATGGCTATCATTTACTGTCTATTGAATTAAGCTCCCACCCAAGGAGAGCACAGTGTTTATTTAAGCAATTTATTGCTACACTGTAGCTTCAATATATACTTCAATTGCTTTTTGGATTGGCAATTTGCTTGTAGAATCTTTCTGATTTTTCTGCTGTTTTTAAGGCAATACTATATTGACCATTATCGAGGATTGTGGTATTAAAGACTAAATTGTCATACACAATTCTAATCTTAAACTGTTGAATAGCCCTATGGTTTCCTTTAATTGATTACCACCCACGGCTATCAGTTGCTACCTATTAAAGTAAGCTCCCACCTAAGGATTGCAGTTAGTTACTTAAGCAACCTTTTGCTACATTGTAGCTTAATATTTCAATTACCCTTTCTTTTGAGGCTTTGATGACCTGTGTTGCTGCTCTCCTCTCTCCTCCATTAACACCTATTTCCTGGGCTGTGTGAGGGGCTGATGGTTGACAACCTATTGACAATTTACAACCAGGCTACAACTAACAGGGCTTATTTAATTCATTGGATCACATTTCACTTTTTGACATCAATAAGTGTGTGGTCACTTAATTGATAGGATTGCTATGCCTTTTATATGATGCTCTTCTGAGCACTATAGATTAGGTCTTTACCTCAGTGACAAAATGTACAGAAAACGTGGAGAGCATACAATGGAGTCGTCAAATATGAAAGAAGAAACAGTCACTGTCACTGAAGACACCCAGATGTATTCCCTCATGCATCAATAAATTACAAAAATTCAAAAGATAGGTGTCCAGCGCTCACGTGCCATAAAAAATATAACAATTCCTTACGTACAATAAATTGGCTCCATGATTTTCTTATTTCCTGATTCAGATCAGTGTTTTGTTTTTCAGAGAGCTACCTTTTACTTGTTCAAGACTATCAGGGTTATTCAAAGAGATCCAAATTGTGGCCGAAAGGTAACCGAACAGTGAAATTCAGCATACGGTTACCTTTCCTGGCCATTCGGCTATTCAGAGAGCAGGCAGTTCGCCAAATGTTGGCGAATTGCCTGCACATACGGTGCCTGTTCGGTGCCTGTTCGAGGGCAGTGAAATCCCCATAGCTTTGTCTATTTAGAGAACAAAAACCAGAAGTGAAAAGTTGCCGAAATGCCCTGCCATTCGGTGCCTTCATTGAACAGATTTATTCAGGTGAATCCCATAGGCTTCAATGTTAAAAATATTCCTGTTTTAATTCAATATCTAATAAACCGTAGTCTCTTTATTTATAGATTTTTTAGGATCTTTTAAGCATTTTTCGGGATTTTTTTGCAAAAACTATTTTTCCGATTTTTTTTTTTTTTTAAAAAAAAATGTGAAAGTTTTTTCTTTCTTCTGTAACAGCCCTTTTTATTATCATTCATTGGACCTCATATGTAAATTTCAGACATTTTCGCTCAGTAGTTTCTTTGCAAACAGCGTTTCACTTTTCAAACATTCGAGTGTACTGTTTTTTTTTTCACTCCATTTGTCTGCGGTGTCAAGTTTTTCAAGCGGCTGCTCTGCGCTGTGATCGGCTCCTGCTCGGGCTTCTCTGGCGTGTTCGGCAGGGTTAATCCAGATGTTTTTGCGGGTTTCGGTGTGCATTCGCCTGGGTTTTGCGGTGAGTGATCGGCAGGTTTTCGGTGGCTTTTCCCTGCACTATGACAGCCCTGTGGTGCTTGCTGAATACACCGCAGGGTCACCGAAATGGGATCTCAGAATCAAGCCGAATTGAAGAGAATGAAAAGTCACTGAACGTGCAGTGACTTTTTGATTCTCTTTGAATAACCCTGATAGTTTTTTTAAGATCTTTCAGGCATTTTTCGGGATTTTTTTTGCAAAAAGTTTTCTTCTTTTTTTTTAAATCGTTTTTTCTTTTTACTGTAACTGACCTTTTTATTATCATTCATTGGATCTTATATTTAAATTTCAGACATTTTCGCTCAGTAGTTTCTTTGCAAACAGTGTTTCGCTTTTCAAACATTCCAGCGTACAGTTTTTTTTTTCTACTCCATTCATCTGCGGTGTCGGCTTTTTACGGCGGATGCTCTGCGCGCTGATCGGCGGCTGCTCGGGTTTCTCCGGCGTGTTCGGAGGGGTTAATCCAGATGTTTTTGCGGTTTCGGTGTGCGTACGCCAGGTTTTGCGGTGAGTGTTCGACAGGTTTGCGGCGGCTTTTCCCTGCACTACGACAGCCCTGTGGTGCTTGCTGAATACACTGCTGGGTCGCCGAAATGGGATCGCAAATCGCACCGAATTGAAGAGAACGAAAAGTCACCGAACGTGCGGCGACTTTTCGATTCTTTTTGAATAACCCTGTATATATGGACTTCTAATACTGTACACAATATTTGTGTAAATGCCAACGTCTTTGAAAATTTATTGTATGTAAGGAATTTTTATGTTTTATGGGACGTGAGTGCACCTAACTTTTGAATTGTTGTCCTTTACCTCAGTGACCCCCACATTTAAACAATCTTTCTCTATATTCCATGGCCAACAGTTACTCTTTATTGAAGTAATATCTCATCCAAGGAGAGCAGACTAGTTACTTAAGCATTTCTTTGCTACATTGTAGCTCTAATATACACTCAAGAGGTGGTGACGGTTATTTTAACCTTTTGTTAAGTTACAACCAGGCTACAACTAACAGAACTTGTTTAATTGTTTAATTGATCATACAGTCAGGTCCAGAAATATTGGGACATTAACACAATTCTAATATCTTTGGCTCTATACACCACCACAATGGAGTTGGAATGAAACAAACACAATGTGCTTTAACTGCAGACTGTCAGCTTTAATTTGAGGGTATGTACATCCAACTCAAGTGAACAGTGTAGGACTTACAGCAGTTTGCAGATGTGCCTCCCACTTGTTAAGGGACCAAAGGTAATCGGACAATTGGCTTCTCAGCTGTTCCATGGCTAGGTGTGTGATATTCCCTCATTACCCCAATTACAATGTGCAGATAAAAGGCCCAGAGTTCATTTCAAGTGTGCTATTTGCATTTGGAATCTGTTGCTGTCAACTCTCAAGATCAGATCCAAAGAGCTGTCACTATCAGTGAAGCAAGCCATCATTAGGCTGAAAAACAAAACAAACCCATCAGAGAGATAGCAAGAACATTAGGCGTGGCCAAAACAACTGTTTGGAACATTCTCAAAAAGAAGGAACGCACCGGTGAGCTCAGCAACATCAAAATACCCAGGAGACCACGGAAAATAACTGTGGTGGATGACCGAAGAATTCTTTCCCTGGTGAAGAAAACACCCTTCACAACAGTTGGCCAGATCAAAAACACACTCCAGGAGTTAGGTGTATGTGTGTCAAAGTCGACAATCAAGAGAAGACTTCACCAGAGTGAATACAGAGGGTTCACCACAAGATGTAAACCATTGGTGAGCTTCAAAACAAGCAAGGCCAGATTAGAGTTTGCCAAACAACACCTAACAAAGCCTTCACAGTTCTGGAACAAGATCCTATGGACAGATGAGACCAAGATCAACTTGTACCAGAGTGATGGGAAGAGAATAGTATGGAGAAGGAAAGGAACTACTTATGATCCTAAGCATACCACCTCATCAGTGAAGCATGGTGGTGGTAGTGTCATGGCGTGGGCATGTATGGCTGCCAATGGAACTGGTTCTCTTGTATTTATTGATGATGTGACTGCTGACAAAAGCAGCAGGATGAATTCTGAAGTGTTTCGGGCAATATTATCTGCTCACATTCAGCCAAATGCTGCAGAACTCATTGGACGGCGCTTCACAGTGCAGATGGACAATGACCCAAAGCATACTGCAAAAGCAACCAAAGAGTTTTTGACGGGACAGAAGTGGAATGTTATACAATGGCCAAGTCAATCACCTGACCTGAATCCCATTGAGCATGCATTTCACTTGCTGAAGAAAAAAACTGAAGGGAAAATGCCCCAAGAATAAGCAGGAACTGAAGACAGTTGCAGTAGAGGCCTGGCAGAGCATCACCAGGGATGAAACCCAGCGTCTGGTGTTGTCTATGCATTACAGACTTCAGGCTGTGATTGACTGCAAAGGATTTGCAACCAAGTATTAAGAAGGGAAAGTTTGATTTATGATTATTATTCTGTCCCATTACCTTTGGTCCCTTAACAAGTGGGAGGCACATCTGGAAACTGCTGTAAGCCCTACACCGTTCACCTGAATTGGATGTACATACCCTCAAATTAAAGCTGACCGTCTGCAGCTAAAGCACATTGTGTTTGTTTCATTCCAACTCCATTGTGGGGGTGTATAGAGCCAAAGATGTTAGAATTGTGTCAATGTCCCAATATTTCTGGACCTGACTGTATGTCACCTCTGACACCAATTGGTGTGTGGTCACATAATTGAGAGGATTGCTATGCCCTTATATGACGCTATTTTAAGCACTATAGATTAGGTCTCTACAATAGTGTTTCTTGCACTTAACAGCCTTTTCAATTTTCCACTTGCCTATTATCACCATATTCTTTTCATCCTTCAATTTTATGTGTTTTATGATTTGTCTATGATGCAAAAACGTTAATAAAGTTTTATTTCTGTCTTCATTCAACTTAACTTTTTGGGTGAAGCCCAATTTGGCAAATCTTGGCTTTGTATATTGGTTCCTACTTTTTTTCTGTTCTAAAGTCTACGTTCAGTACTGAACATACAGCGCTACGGAACTTATTGGTGCTGTATAAATACTTGTAACTGTAACAGATGGATAGCGCCACTATATCCAGTTATTCTTAACCCCTTCAATTCCATACGACCAGTCAGAAACCAATGGTTTTATGACTAAAACACTATAAATTACCCACACAGCAAAAATGTATTATAGAATTCCAGGATTACATTTATATGTTTTATGCTCTATTTGACAGACAGACAGGGCTCCCTAAAGTTCAGCTGGGACCTCTGTGTCTTTGATAGGTGACTCAGACATGTCCCACAGTTTCTGTACATCAGCTGCTATGTCCAATGTGCTGTAACTTTAGGGACACAATCAAAAGTGAAATTTATTTGCATTTCTCCAGAATAAGACCACATCGAGTTAACTTGATCTCGAGTATCAGCAGATGCATTTCAAGATCGTGTTAATTCGATCAAGGTAGTGTAGAGGTTAAGAGTGAAATATGAAGTTAACAGCTGGGTACTCCTTGATATTGCACTCTAACATGCCTTATACTGCAAATAAAATTATATATATATATACATATATATAAATATCTCTTAATCAAACTGATGATTTAACGTGTTGGTTTGTAAAGCACATCTTGCAATCACTTGAAAAGTGATATTTAATTGGCATGACTTGTGTGCATTTATCTTTTTTCAGTTGAAACCTTTTAAATTGTAAGTCATGCCATGATATAGTTGAGCTGACCATTTTATCTGTTCGTGTATACAATTTAAATCCTTCTTATATTCGACTTTTAGATAAACCAAACTAAGACTTTATGCCAGTACATTAGTGCCAAGAATAGAAAGCTTGGCCTTAATTCCCCCTAAGGGACTTTTTAAATGATGGTCTCTGCAGAAAGAACATAACAAATTGAACACAGAATGGTTTTGTAGCAAGATGCGGTACCTACATTTCACACGTTAAACTGCTGTTGACAGCTGCAGATCAAGAAATGAAGAAAACGATAATTTACAAAAAAAAATACATTTTGTGTCAAACCTTCCCTAATGTTGTTTTTACCAATTAATAATTCTTAAAATCCTTTTCGCCTCTCATAGAAATGCCTAAAATCTTATAAGAGTTGGTATACAGCCTCATGAGGTAGAAATATTGTAGGTATTAATGTAAAAGATTATTATACTCTAGAAATCTCTGTGCATTAAAGGGGTTCAGGAGGGGTTAACGTTTAACCCCTCTGTTTCCTCTGACCCTATAGTATCCCTTTAATCATAACCCCCTTCACTACCATTAGAGATATCTCGGGCTTCAAAGGCAACATCCAGTGCCCCGATATTGAGATATCTCGATATGCTGCTCTGCAGCCCAAAAGCAAATGAAACTCATTTGCTGAAAACTAATTTTGTTTACTTTTGTGCTGCAGAAGGTGCCCCCAAAGTTTTAGCCCTGTGGGCATAATGCCCAAAAACTAAAGCTGTAAAATCAGCTGAATGCTGTGAAATATCGAGCTTTCAGCAGCCGATGCAGGGAGAAAAAGATGAACATAGATCAGCCGCTTAAACGGCTGTAACTCAATTTGGTAGTAGATAGCATCATCTACTGGCCAAAATAGGTTATTTACAGTAAGAAATACAATGCGTATATGCTCAAATATTTCTTACTTTATAATTAACTAAAAACTAATTTACAAAAAAACTTTTGGAAAATCACTTGGTAGTGAAGGGGTTAAAGACATAGCAATACTTAAGATACAATAAGAAAGCCACATTACAAAGGACTACTTTCAGTATTTTTAAAAAACTTTGATTATTTTTGTTGCCAAACCCAACTGGATGCAGTGATTTTATATTGCTATTATAAACTGTCATTAAATGATGTTTTATTTTGCCATTAGTTCAAATATGACTACAAAAAAAAGATTAGCTTGCCACGACAGAATTACTATGCCTTAATGACTATATTTTTGCCGAAATGCTTAAAATGTTATAAAAATTAGCACAGAAGTAACATTTTAACCTCCCTAAAAAAAAATAATTGCAATTATATATTTCAAAATACTATCCTGAAGATGGTTCTAGTCCACAGATAATAAGCTTCTTCACACACTGTAACTGTGGCCTGGTTTTGAGATGCAAAGATAGACTAAGGCTACTGAGCATTGATATTTCTGGTACTTGCTCTCACATAAAACATTGCTCATTATCTCCTGTTCCCAACAACCTTTATTCATTTTAGATTTAATGAATATTACATTGTTTCTCTTGGTTTAGAGGTCCTAATTAAGTATGAACATGTACTTCATTTATAAACATATTGACATAATGAAAAGCTGTATTGGCAGGACGATTTTCTTCGGAAGAAGTGTTTCATATCTACCTTCTAAGAGAACTCGTTAATTTCAGTTAAGTATGGTAAACAGTTGTATATGTTATGCTATTGTTCAGAGATGTTACACATGACAGGTAATAAGCAAAACAAATGGTTTGTTTCCTCATTACTAAAGCAGACTTCATATTATTTTCCAATGGCAATTGCCATAGCACATGTCGTACGGCTTGAACTCTATTTCTACTAGGCTATTTTCAAATATCCAGTATATTTAACATATATTGTAAAATGCAATGAACAACAGTATATCTGAACTCTATTTTCTTATTCATTCATTAAGAAATACATGTTTGCAATTTTTCGTAGACTCATTTCACTAGATTTATGTACAGTTGTGTTCGAAATTATTCAACCCCCACTGAAATTGAGTGTTTTGGCCAGTTTGACATTGATTTTGATCATTCAGTCATCTTGCTTACAATTAAATCAAAGAGGCACGTGTAGGTCAGACAAATATAACATAACATTTATAATGAAATAACCACAAATGTCTTTTCTGTGCTCACATCATTATCAGTTTTATTCAACCCCCAAGTGACATTCAATCTTAGTACTTAGTACAACATCCTTTTACAGTTATAACAGCTTTTAAACGTGAAGCATAGCTTGACACAAGTGTCTTGCAGCGATCTACGGGTATCTTCGCCCATTCGTCATGGGCAAAAGCCTCCAGTTCAGTCACATTCTTAGGCTTGCGCACTAGAACTGCTTTCTTTAAGTCCCACCAGAGGTTCTCAATCGGATTTAAGTCAGGTGACTGCGATGGTCACTCCAAAATGTTCCAGCCTTTAATCTGCAACCATGCTCTAGTGGACTTGGAGGTATGCTTGGGATCATTGTCCTGTTGAAAGGTCCAACGTCTCCCAAGCCTCAGGTTTGTGACGGACTGCATCACATTGTCATCCAATATCTCCTGGTACTGAAGAGAATTCATGGTACCTTGCACACGCTGAAGCTTCCCTGTACCTGCAGAAGCAAAACAGCCCCAAAGCATGATTGACCCCCCGCCATGCTTCACAGTAGGCAAGGTGTTCCTTTCTTAATAGGCCTTGTTCTTCCTCCTCCAAACATATCGTTGATCCGTGGGCCCAAACAGTTCTAATTTTGTTTCATCAGTCCACAGAACACTATCCCAAAACTTCTGTGGTTTGTCCACATGACTTTTGGCATACTGCAGTCGACTCTTCTTATTCTTTGGAGACAGCAAGGGGGTGCGCCTGGGAGTTCTGGCATGGAGGCCTTCATTACGCAGTGTGCGCCGTATTGTCTGAGCTGAAACTTCAGTACCCACATCTGACAAATCTTTTCTCAGTTCCTCAGCAGTCACACGGGGACTTTTCTCCACTCTACGCTTCAGGTAGCGCACAGCAGTCGAAGTCAGCATCTTCTTTCTGCCACGACCAGGTAGCATTTCCACAGTGCCCTTTGCCTTGAATTTGTGAATGATGCTTCCTATGGTCTCTCTTGGTATGTTTAACATCTTTGCAATCTTCTTATAGCCATTGCTCTTCCTGTGAAGAGTAATCACCTCTTCTCTTGTCTTCCTGGACCATTCTCTTGACTTCACCATGTTTGTAACCACACCAGTAAATGTCTAGAAGGAGCTGAGTATCACAGTCATTTTAAAGCTGCCTAATTGGTGCTTATTATGCTTTATTGCTGCTCCGTGACATCCACAGGTGTTTTCAATACCTGATTGAAAACACTTGAATGAACCTCTGTTCTTCAGAGTGGTAGTCTTTAAGGGGTTGATGAAGAATTCACAAAAGAAACATTTACTACTGTATTACAAAACCAATTGATGTCATTTTAGTTGCATATGGTTCTTTAAAAAGTCCTTGAAGGATTTCATTCTGAATACAATTACAAATGTACACTAAATTCCCTAAAACCCTTTACAGCATTGGGGGTTGAATAATTTTGAACACAACTTTATATGAATGGAAAAATCACCACATTTTACCTCTATCTTACTTATAGTATCACAAATAATTTGGGTGCAGTAGCGGTAACATCACAGCTCTATAACCGTGGAGCGAGACTATAGAGACAGATTTGAATCCCAGCAAGAGCACCTCTTCAGTAAGTGTCCATGGGCAAGACACCTAATGGTACATACTCGCCACCTAGGACTTACTTGAAAACGAGAGAAATTAAATGTATCCTTCCTGGTAAAATACTTTCTCAAAACAAAAATTTATGACAGGGCAGATCAATTAATTGGGAATTCTCCAAAGACTTTCAAACCATAGCCTAAGATAGCGGAAAGAGCTGATTTAGATAATTTGTACAATTAAATTGTGGATCTAATGATGTAATTGCAAAACCCATGTCAGCGAATTACCCCATGATGCTTTGCTCCTCATTAGACTGGTAAAGCCTAAAGGGAAATGTAGTTCCAAAACATGTTAAGAGCCAAGGACCCCTGCATTACAGTATCCAACTGAAAGTTTGGCAAAGCATAATGGATGCATGGCAATCATTAAGAAAATCAAAGTTTGTGAATTAAAATAGACTTAAGGGGTTATTCAGAAAACAATGAACTTGCCACCGAATTGCACTGAACTTCGAATTTCACCATAAAGTGCAATTTCATGTCAGTTCATTTATTCACTAAACTGTCAATTCACTAAATACTGTTGAATTGACAGTGAAATACGGTGCAGTTTGGCGATCTTCAGCGGCAGCGAAATTGTCTCTTAGAAAATCAGAGAAGGCCGAACTGCACCAAAATGTTTGCGAAATGCCCTGATTTTCAGTGATTCAGTTTGACAGGTTTAAACTAGAGATGTGCATTTGTTTCGGAAAAATTCGGAATTTGTAACGAAATTTGATAGTTCATAGTTCATAAGTACTTCCAAATAACGAATCGATACGATACGAATTTGAAATGAAACGAATAACAAATTTATTTCGTTTTACACTGTGTCATCATCATAAAAGAAAAATTTTAATAAATATCAACAACTATCGAATTTGAAGTGAACTATTAAATTAATATCAACTATCGAATTTGAAATGAACTATCAAATACATATCAACTATCGAATTTGAAATCAACTATCGAGTTTATATCAACTATCGAATTTGAAATTAACTATCAAATACATATCAACTATCAAATTTTAAATCAACTATTAAATACATATCAACTATTGAATTTGAAATGAACTATCGAATTTGAAATGAACTATCGAATTGATATCAACTATTGAATTTGAAATGAACTATCAAATACATATCAACTATCGAATTTGAAATGAACTATCAAATACATATCAACTATCGAATTTGAAATGAACTATCGAATTGATATCAACTATCGAATTTGAAATCAACTATCGAATTGATATCAACTATCGAATTTGAAATGAACTATCAAATACATATCAACTATCGAATTTGAAATGAACTATCAAATACATATCAACTATCGAATTTGAAATGAACTATCAAATACATATCAACTATCGAATTTGAAATGAACTATCAAATACATATCAACTATCGAATTTGAAATCAACTATCGAGTTTATATCAACTATCGAATTTGAAATGAACTATCAAATACATATCAACTATCAAATTTTAAATCAACTATTAAATACATATCAACTATTGAATTTGAAATGAACTATCGAATTTGAAATGAACTATCGAATTGATATCAACTATTGAATTTGAAATGAACTATCAAATACATATCAACTATCGAATTTGAAATGAACTATCAAATACATATCAACTATCGAATTTGAAATGAACTATCGAATTGATATCAACTATCGAATTTGAAATCAACTATCGAATTGATATCAACTATCGAATTTGAAATGAACTATCAAATACATATCAACTATCGAATTTGAAATGAACTATCAAATACATATCAACTATCGAATTTGAAATGAACTATCAAATACATATCAACTATCGAATTTGAAATGAACTATCAAATACATATCAACTATCGAATTTGAAATGAACTATCAAATACATATCAACTATCGAATTTGAAATGAACTATCGAATTGATATCAACTATCGAATTTGAAATCAACTATCGAATTGATATCAACTATCGAATTTGAAATGAACTATCAAATACATATCAACTATCGAATTTGAAATGAACTATCAAATACATATCAACTATCGAATTTGAAATGAACTATCAAATACATATCAACTATCGAATTTGAAATGATTGATATCAACTATCGAATTTGAAATCAACTATCGAATACATATCAACTATCGAATTTGAAATGAACTAGAGCTGCAACAACTAATCGCTAAAAATCGATTATGAAATTCGTTGTCAACGAATTTGATCATTGATTAGTTGGCAGTGATTAATTGGCAGCGTGTTGTGGTCGGCTGAGCTGTACACAAGCTGCGTGCTTGTGAGATCTGAGCATCCCAGGAGATTCCTATCTGAAGTTTCCATCTCAGCTGAGGCAGCGCGAGATGCGGACCCGCCCCCTCTCCCCTCCGGCACTGTTTGCCAGCTAGATGAAGGAGTGATTACGCTGGGTTTTAGGTATGTCCTGGCACTTAAAAGCACAAACAAAAGGAGAAAAAAAACAGCCTCCATCAACCCCCTACAGTGCCAGCCCAAACCTAATCTCAAATAAAGCTTGCTGTGCTATCCCAAAACTGTTATACAGTCTTTATCTGCCCCATTAACACCTTGCCAAGCCAGCACTAAACTCTGCCTTAAAGCGTCCATTAACTCCTGCTATGCCAGCCCAAAAACCCCATCTGCTCCATTAACCTCTATGCCAGCCCAAAACTATGCCCTACAGCCCCCGTCTGCTCCATTAACCCCTGCTATGCAAGCCCAAACTCTGCCCTACAGTCTCTATTAACCCAATAATTAAGTTCTGGCATTGCAAGGGGTTAATGGAGTGGACTAGCAAAGTCTCAGGCTGGGATACTACGCATAAGATTCATTTTGATTTTTAATATACAGTAACAGTTTGAGATGTTTTAATGAAATCATTTTAAATATTAAAAATTGTAATTTAATGTATAATTACTTTGCGCTTTTGCTGTGGATTCTGTGATTCGCTCATACACACCGCATATTGCTGTGAGCTTTATTGCTGTGGAGCTCTGTGATACGCTCATACACACCGCACATTGCTGTGAGCTTTATTGCTGTGGAGCTCTGTGATATGCTCATACACACCGTACATTACCGTAAGTTTTAGTCCTATGGGGCTCTGTGATACACTCATACACACTGCACATTATTGTGAGTTTTATTGCTGTGGAGCTCTGTGACACGCTCATACACAGTAAAATGCCAACTACTGTGAAGGGGGGCACAAATCTATAACCTCTATATATTCACTAAATTTAAATCAATGCATGAAATTATCCGATTAATAGATTAATCAAAAAAATAAATCGGTCAACTAATCGATTATTGAAATAATCATTAGTTCATTTTAGGGCTGCAACTATCAAATTGATATCAACTATCGAATCTGAAATGAACTATCAAATACATATCAACTATCGAATTGACCTTAACTTAAAATACAAGTAATAGTCAGCAAAGGATTTTATGAAACAAATTAATTTAGTTTCACTGTTTAATTTGACTCAAATACTAAATCTGTGACAGAGCTTAAAATGTAACTGTAGCTTTTCTTTTAACAGCAAAATTTGATTAATTGGGGTATTATTTAGTGATCCAAAATTCGAATAGATACGAAATCGATACAAAATCGATACAAAAACAAAACAAAACAAAACGAAATCCGAAATGAAATATGAAACGAAATTAGTTACAAAATTCCGAAAACTAAATTATTTAAAAACGTAACTAAACGAAACAAAACAAATTTTGTCAGCCATGCACCTCCCTAGTTTAAACAGACGAATCCCATAGGATTCAATGTAAAATAATGGTATAGGTTTTTTCATTATTATTAATATTATTAAACCATTTATTCTTTTCATTTTCAGCAAAACATATTTGTATTTATTTTTAGGAACACTTTTTTGTATTTTTTTATATTTAGACTAAATTTGGGTTTCCAATTTTTTATAAAATACTTTTTTTATTCTTTAACAGACCTTTTTATTATTTTTAAAGGATCTTTTTTATTATTCACACACATTTTAATGCATTTTTATTGGTTTAAACACCTATTAGAAAAATAGCAGAGTTACGTTTTTTTGTAGTTTGGCAGTCTTCGGCGACTCCATCTTCGGTGCACTTCAGTGACCCTGTGGTGAATAGTGAATTAACCGCAGGCTCGGTGTAGTGAAATTGCAGAAGCGCACCAAAGCACACCGCAGTGCACCAAACTACAAAGCACCAAAGGTTCCCTGACATTTTAGTGCTTTCGGAATAACTGAATAGAAAAATAAAATACTCTGACATGAAAGATGAGACTAATGACAACTTTCGAAAGTATATACTTTCCTTTTGAAAATGTTATCCTACTGAAAGTTACTATACATTTGAAAATATATGGTAAACAGGGCCTAATAAAATAACTATAGAGCTTACAATACATGACATTAAACATACAAACTGTATGAGTTCCACAAATGAAAGAGTTGTGAAGAGATAAGTGATTCACTAAATACTAACAGGTCTATTCAGTAAAAGGTGAAACTCCGAAGAATTGGCAGGAGAAGAGAACACTCTAGACCAAAAAGCCGATTTGGAAAGTGGGATGAATGGTCGAATTTTTCTGGTTTGGCTATTTTGACCTAGAATTTTCACTTCTCCAGTAATTCTCCTGAGTTTCACCTTTATTTTTTTTATTTTTTTCTCAATCATGTTCTGATTCACCACCATCTTCTAACCAGCCGTGACAGGGCAGAATACAGAGTGAGCTCTGGGGTCACTCACTACTGTACAGGGATAGGATTCAGGGGATTATAATGATTGAAAATCCCTGTACAGTACAGATAGTGTAATTTCTATACACTGGCATTATGACTCAAAGATATTTTTACAGTGTATTGGTATTTTTTGGAATCTGCATCCCTAATAATCTCATTATGATCAATACAAATTCCCATGACACAAAAATCTGACCATTTTTATTATCTATCTTTCTCAGATTTGCATTTGAGACAAACAGGGTTATTCAGAGAGCAGTGAAAAGCAGGAGAATGACTGGAGAATGGAAAATTCTAGGTCAAAATAGCCAAACCAGAAAAGTTCTCTCATTCATCTCACTTTCCAAATCGGCTATTTTGACCTAGAATTTTCCATTCTCCAGTCATTCTCCAGCTTATCGCCGCTCTCTGAATAACCCTGAAAGACCATTTCTGCCTGTATGATGAGAATGCAAACTTCGTCTGAAAATGTGCAAGTTAAAGGACAGCATCTAGAGTGTAGAACCTTTCATCCCAGCAATATTTCTGTAAAGGACAAATGAACATATGAATGATTAAATATCTTATGTAATTTTTTTTACAAAAATCTTTTGCAAAATTGTGTGCTTCAAATAAGTGTTTTACGATTTGTTTTTAAAACAAAAGTGAATGGTAGTGAAGGGATCAAAGTCATTGCTTCAACTTTTACCTAAATATGGCACTTTGGGTCTGTCTAGAGCCTAGTTAGACTTCTCAGGCTTTATGTGGAATTGAAAATTCAAATCTAAAGGGCAAACACAGGAGTGAATCGCCCTCCAATTCACAAACAGCACATTCAACACCCTATTGAAATAAAATTGTAAGTCTTTAGTATGAATTTTGTCTAAACAGAGGAGAGAAAATTGCATTATCTGCAACACCACTGTCTCCTAGTTAACATTTATCTTATTCCTCTTCGCTGAGTTCACACACTTTCATACTTCAATAATAAGCTCATAAAAATGTCTGATGAGCTACAGAGTGCATTTTTTTTCTGCCTCGAAAAAAAATAACATAAATCAAATTGTGAACAACTGCCACTTTACTCCTAAATGCCATTATAAATAACTGTTTGTATGTTCTTATCATTTATATTCTGGCTGTCAGCTACTGATAAAGATTCAGTCCCTAAAATCACTGTAATTTCCTTTCTGCTGTCTCAAGAAAGATTTAATAGCTTGATATGAAAAAGAAAAAAAAAGAATAATATTTCCATTTAAGTAATATGGGGTTGGTACATAATGGTTTTCAAACCGATTATTTGTTTAGTTGATAATTCTATAAATTCTATTATAGAACAGCAAAGCAGAGTCTAATGTTAACCTATTGGGTGTCAAATGGGTTGCTAGCATCACAAGGCAATATGTTACTATTGTCTCTATTGATCTAACAGTTAAATAGATGTTGGCAAGTGAGAGAAATACATTAGCTATACTAAACAAACTATAAGATTGAATCACGCAAACTTTTTCATAAAATACCTGGCCCTCTCAGTGAACGGTCTGCTTGCAGATTTCCAATAAATACGACCCAGCTTGGAGTTTTATAGACAAACCAATGTTTATCTGTGGTAGGAGACTTCTACCCTTTTATTAAATATAGCCATCAAGGATTGTGAGTGCAGCCACGTCACCTTTGCTCACACATCTAATAATATAGCCTTCTTCATAGCCAAAGATAGCAGAAATGTCATTCAGCTAAGACATCGAATAACTTGGCTGCACAATCACTCCCAAACAGCATTAATTACTTTTCCTTTAAGTCGCTTCCAGACATAATCATTGAACTTATCTTTGTAGAGTTAGTGGCTCAATCAATAGCTTATCACATTAAAAAGATCATGAGAAATAACAGGAACCAAATGCTTTCTTAACAGCCAAGATCATCCAAGATCCATAAATTATCCACAAATAATTTTTAAAGAATTATATTTAACATAAAACTATATACTGTATACGAAAGGCACTCAGTTTTTAAAGATGCAAATATCAGTCAATCAGTCTTCATGCCCCGATGCTAACACCTCCCTTAATTATAATCCACAATGAAAAAAATAGCAGGCACTTACAGGTTTTTATGTTTTTATTAAACGTTTCCTGGTTTCACCTTTATTTCAAGGTCCAATCATTGCCTTCATAACAGAGCTGAAAAGTTAACGCTATAATTAGACTTTGAAATGAAGGTGATACCAGGAAATCTTTAATGAAAACCAATGAGTGCCTGCTATTTTTTCATTGTGGAATATATATATATATATATATGCCACAGGTACTCCTCCTCCAGGTTCTATTTAGCCTTGATCTGCGGGAGCTCCATGAAGGGACCTGTTCCTCAGTAAGTGAGTTTATCCCATTATGGGCAGTCATTAGGTTTGCAGAGTAGGACCTGCCAGAGGGTGGATTACATTGACGCTGTTGGCAGGCTTAAGCAATTCACGGCCGTTCATTGCAAACCAAATTTCCACCATTTTATTCAGCAAAGCTCAGAGTTATGAAATTTTCACCATGTGGTAAAAGCTGGTATTATGTACCCATGCATGGAGCTGTTGTTGCAGGTTTTTGAATGTGTTTGTCTGGAGTGCTCTCTCCATGGTTTTGTTTTGTATTTTATTTTGAGACGCACCCGCACTGAAAGCTTAGTTTAGGTTGAGTGCTTCCCCCCATGTGTTTTCTATATGAATTCCTTGGGTAAGCACCCCTCCCTGCCACAGGTACTCCTCCTCCAGGTTCTATTTAACCTTGATCTGCGGGAGCTCCATGAAGGGACCTGTTCCTCAGTGAGTTTATCCCATAATGGGCAGTCATTTGGTTTGCAGAGTAGGACCTGCCAGAGGGTGGATTACATTGACGCTGTTGGCAGGCTTAAGCAATTCACGGTCGTTCATTGCGAACCAAATTTACACCATTTTATTCAGCAAAGCTCAGAGTTATGAAATTTTCACCATGTGGTAAAAGCTGGTATTATGTACCCATGCATGGAGCTGTTGCTGCAGGTTTTGAATGTGTCTGTCTGGAGTGCTCTCTCCATGGTTTTGTTGTGTTATATATATATATACTAGTTCACGTATTTAAAGGGACATGCATGCTTTGCTAGCCTGCTTTTACAAAACATGCTATGCCTTTTGAATGAGTCAGTAGTCTCATTCAGCAGCCATAAAAAGTAAGTAAATATGATATGTTATCATATTTACCTGCTTTTCTTTCTTGGTATTTTCCACGCCCACCTCAGGAGGCATTTTAAGCTAACCAATCAGTGTGTATACCCAGGTATAGATAAAAAACTCACTGAGCATGTGCCACTGAGTTGCTCCTTCTCCCTCCTGCACTGTGAGCTGAGGGGAGGGCGGGCTGAACTTTCACCCACAGCTACTGCAGAGACAAGGAAGGAAAGAAATCAATACACACAGGAAGAAACAGAGACAGCAGAGAGAAGTCAATAAAGAAAGACACAGAGAGACACAGCAAAAAAAAAAGCAGAGAGAGAGAGCTACAGCAAAAAAAAAGCAGAGAGGTAGAGCAAAAAAAGCAGAGAGAGGTACAGCAAAAAAAGCAGAGAGGTACAGCAAAAAAAAGCAGAGAGAGACACAGTAGGAAAGGGTAAAGAGAGAAAGATTGCAAGATAAAGCAAAGAGAGTGCAAGAAAAAGTACAGAGAGAGAGAGCGCACACAAGAGACAGACAGCACAAGAACGAGTGTGAGAGTGAGTGACTGTATGAGGGAGTTTGAGTGAGACGGTGAGTATGGAAACCATGAAAAGGCGCAAGTGAGCGTGTCAGTGGGTGAGGGGATCTGTGAGAGAGCGCGAGTGTGTGAGCGAGTCAGCAAGTGTGTGTGTGCGAGTGAGTCAGCGGGTGAGTGTGTGAGCGAGTCAGCGTGAGTGTGTTTTGCTCTCACAGTTGAAGAGATGTTAATATTCAGTTTTGCAGTTTCTCCAGTTTGAGGTCCTGAGCGGGCACAGGGTCTCACGTGCACAGCTTGTGCTAGTTCATGTGAAGCTTTGAGTGGGGTAGTGGGCAGGGAGGAGGCAGGGAAGAAACACCCCTGAGGGGTGTGGCCAGAGAAGATGAAATGACAGAGTTTAAAGCAAGAAAATAAAAAAAATTACACGTTTTTAAAACTTTTATTGATTTACTGTTTATATATAGATATAAAAGGGTTTAAATATCAAATTTTATTTCTAAACATGCATTCCCCTTTAAGAACACAAAACTGCAGGAAAATGAAAAAGTATAAAAAATATAAATAATAATATTAGAAAACAAATATTCTTGTGCACGGTTCTAATGCTTTAAAAAACAACTTTGATTTAATAGAGGACTGCTATTTTACATTACTGCTTTTTCTTTTGTTTGTTTTTTTCATCTACATCCTAATTCTTATTATTGGCATCCTCTAAGGCCCGTGTCAGACGAACGCAGTGATCACGTCCGTGTTGCCGCACAGTTTAACGTCCGTCGTAGCATAGAATCATGAGCAATAAAGACCCACACACTAAGTGCGTCCTCACTGAACTGCGCACGCAAAACGCACATGGCAAACGGACGCAAGTTAGGCAAGAACGTAAAACCACTAACATGAACGCGCAGAATGCGCCACGTCCACCATGTCCGCATAGCGTTCTGTGTGCGTGATGAGGAGACGTCAGATGCAACGCATTTGCGACATCCAGCACCTTGACGCACAAAATGGCTTTTCATATCCTTTTTCATAGTAATTTTGTTTCCCATATTTCCCTTTTTTTCTACGTCCGTCATAAAAAACAGACTGTGCGGTGTCTACAGTATCTTGCGTGAGCATTAACGTTAGCCACGGTGTCTACCGCATATTACAATCCAAACGCTAACGGGTTAAGTAACCCATTTGTGTTTGGTACCTTGCACTTTTCAGCGCGAGGTTACTGTACTTTGCGCTCCCTATACTTAACATGGGGAGCTCAAAGTGTTAATCAGTGTTAGGATTACAAAGTCCTAACGCTAATTAACGTCCGGCTCTGGTTAGCGGAAAGTTAACCAGAGCCAGGACTTGGTGTTAACGGACTCCTTCTGCAGAATCCGTTAACACCAGCCTAAAAATAAAAAAACAGAATCCTATACTCACCTCCTGTCCCGCGGCAAGGATCACGGCTCTGTCTGCCTCCTCCGGCCGGCGGGAGCTGGGAAAGACTGGGGGGAAAAGTCCTCCCAGTCTCTCCCTACGTATCACTACGCTGACCGGCCGGATCTCGCGAGGTGAGATCCGGCAGGTCATGTGACCGCCGGCGTCTAGCTCGATGGAGTCCTATGGACTACATTGAGTGGATGCTCGTGGCTGCACTCAGTGCTGCGAGCCTCGCAGGGCCGTAGCGCAGGCTAACAATGCAGGCAGCTTTTTAAGCGCCTGCATTGTAATTCCACGCTAAAAGGGGGGCGGTAGGGAGAAAACTGCGGGCACAGTTTTTTCTCCCTACCACCCCCGTTTTAGCGTGGAGATGGTAATTTAGCCCCTAATGTTTAGCCACTCTCTATATAGGCTCGACTCGAGCTTCATGGGAGATGTAATTGCAAACCATCTGGAGACCCAAGCTTGCTGACCCATTATCAAAGATAAAATAATAATTTTCTTGATAGAACTTTACACACAAATATTTCCTTCCACCCCAATGAGTGGATTATAAATAGCCTACAGTGGCCATGCAGAGAATTTATACGCCTTAGTTAGGTTACTTTATGTCATGAACTGCATTGATTTTTGTGAGCAAATTATCATCTTTTACAGTGTGTACACTTATTCTTATTCTACATTATTTACTGTTGCACAGACATGATCTTTCCTGGCCATCATCAAGGAGTTCTCTATTGTCACAGGAGGTTTTACTTTTTCGAAATTATAGCAGACTAAAATAAAGAACTAATTGATTTCATATATATACATTTTTTTTTATAGATGTGGGTTTTTACATGGAATTTTAAAAGTCAAATTTACATTTCTAACTTGGTGAATAACCCTGTGACGGATCGGTTCTTAAACAAATAATGCTCAGAGACAACCAAATTCGCTTTCTTGGGGATATATTTTATATAGATATATAGATCAGTATTTCTCAAACCTCTCCCCGGGACCCCCAACCAGGTCTGATTTTCCAGATATCTGTCAGGACCGTACCTGTTCGTTCCTGTGTCATTCCATGAAAGTGGCAGCTGCATGAAATGAGCTGCCCTTCTGCTGTGAACCAGCTAATAAACAGTTAAATCACCATACACACATACCTCAGGTCACGTGATACACCCATGTGGCTAACCAATAAAAGTTCCCTCCTACCTTCCCACAGGGCTTCATTGTTGTTACTTATTCCCAGGAATAAGACCTGCAAATACCAAGCTCCAGAAACCTGCTTTCCCTATCTACTCATCGTGTTTCCCCTGCTCCAAGACCACCCAATACCCACCGTGCTCTCCCAGGAGCAACTACCCTTCCCACCGTGCTCTCCCAGGAGCAACTACCCTCATATCTGGACTCAAGAATTGCTTTCCTCATTACCCTCAGCCAACCTGTGAGTTCCAGTGTGCCCTGTCCCACAGCCCTCCTGTGTTGTTCTCCTCTCCCACAAGTGTGTGCATCCCCGAGACCTGCATAACGGCCTCATCACCTGTAAGGTCAGTACCTATAAGGTACCTACCCTGACAATATCTGAAGCTCAGCACAGGTGATATGATTTGCTGCTCAGTGATTGCAGGATTCAGTCTGCATTTCCCCAAGGTGATCTGCAAAACCTGGCCTGTTTGGGGGTCCTGAGGAGAGGTTTGAGAAACACTGATATAGATGATAGATTTGATATTAATAATGTAACCCATTGCACATTCAGGACATCATGAACCCAGGTTTTACATGGCAAATCCAAAAAAGGCACACCTGAACAGAAGTTGGAAATGTGGTTCTCATTTTGAGCACAGTCCAATGTTCGTAAAATATATACCTCTGTATGAGTCGACGGAGTTCATAGATTTCAGCTGTACATTAAACATAGTAGCCTTAATTATGCAGCGAAATGCGCAGAAACAAACTACATAGGGCTTGCAGAGCATGGAGAGTCATTATTATAAAGAATTGTTTCTCTGAGAAAGTGAAGTTGGTTTCTTTGAGTTTACCATTGTCATTGTTGACCTTCAATAAAAAATATAAAGCGTCAAACATGCTTGTAAAGCGTCTGAATTTGTGGTGAGACCTATAAATACAAAGAATTCTTCTATATAAATGATTTTTTCAGTTGCAGAAGCTGTCTAAATAAGATAATCAGTTGATATCAGGCTAAAATTTACTGAACATTAGCCTGGAGGAAACTGGGGTTGTAGATCTACTCTATGGCAACCTGTTTGTCATTTCTTGTCTTCCACCAGCAAAAGATCATGGGTCTGGTTTCAATCCTACGTTAAACTAACAGCTGTAGCTGTTAAACATAACAGCTCAAGCTGCTATTCCAAGCATCGGAGGCTGTTTACTGTAAATTAACATTGTACCGAGCCATTAATTTGTGACTAGCTGATGAAGAACGAGCTATTCGAAACTCACTCAATCATTCTTTTTCTCAGGAAAGGATAACTGTGCTTAAACCCTGTTTTTGCAAAAATCACTTAAAAAATCCCTTATGCACTACACCAGACACATGAGCTCCTATGGACTCCAGGAATCGATAGCAGCAGTGGTGTGCAGCACCACTGCCGTTATTGAGCAGCAGCTCATGAATATAGGAGCTCGAGCCACTTGGTTGGAAGAGAGACTTTAATGGCAAGCCTCACATTGAAAGAGTTGAGAATGGAATAGGGCCCCAAAAAGTCAGTTATCCTGAATATCTAGGCAGCAAAACCTTTTCAGACATGTTCCAATGACTGCAAGAAGCAGGAAATACTACAGTGGTAACATAATAATGGTGCAGACTCTCTGTCTAAAGAAGAATTGTGTTTGTAAAATGAGTAAAAAACAAGAAAAATTAACCTTAAAATAATTTTGGCAAATTCATGTCTGTACAATTATGCTATATTTTCAAAAAGTGCGGAAGGGACATTATTACCATGTCCATTTTCAACTGTCTCCTAAACATTTACTATATACTACCAGCAAGGGTCAAGTCGAGAGGGGACAGGTGGGTACGCAGTTTTACCACTATTTCTGCAAAGGGAACTGAGTTCCCATTGGTTTCATACCCTATAAAGGTTGTAATCAGGTGTTCAATCTTACCTTTCTTTTACGTTACAATAAATATAAGATTCAACATATAGTTTTGCTAAAATTCACATAAATATATCAGATTTGAGTGTGTATCTATGTTACGTAGAAAGTGATAATTGCTAATTGGGGGACAGAAATCTTGGTGAGTTTCACCACCTTTTTTTTTATTACTTGATACCCGACTACCAGACAGGCAAGGAGCCCAGTGATGAGGTCCACAGGCCACTGTAGGGTTGTAAAGAAATAGGGCTAAATTACAAACTTAACGCTAAAATGGGGATGCTAACGTGGAAAACCTGGTTTCCCCATAGCATCCCCATTTTAGTAATAGATTCTGGGGCAAGCACTACCTCGACACCTTGCCCTGGAACACAGCGCTACCCTCAATGATACTCACGGTAGTGCTGCCACGAGTATCACCTCCTAGAGTCCATAGGACTCCATGAAATGTTGCGCTGCTGGAGCGTGAGCTCTGTGCGATCTCGCTCTCGTGAGATCGTACAGCACTGCAGAGTGATTGCGGAGGGAACTATTTGTTCCCAGTCTTAGTCAGCGCGCGGCCAGGAGAAGCGGCGGATCAGGCCACCGTTCACATCGAGGGATGAGAGGTGAGTATGGGACTTATTGGGGGGGGGTTACAGGGGTGCTAAATGATTCTGCAAAAGCGTAATCAGCACCAGCTTTTAGGTGTCTCAAAAATTTAGTTTCAACCATCGGTGTGGTAATAAGCGTTAGGACTTTGTAACAATTTACTCTTATCCTAAAGCTAACTAGTGATTGAGCTCCCCATGTTAAGTATATTGTAGGAGGCGTAAAGTACAGGAAGCTAGCGCAATCACTGATGGGCTAATATTTTTTATGGGTTTAGCGTTAGGAAAGTGTCAGGTCCCAGGCAGGAAAGCCCGGCGCCGCTGCAAGAAGTCCTGAGGTTCGGAGGCACCAAACTTGTACATTTGTTTTATATGTATTCCAGGCTTTCTATATTACCAGCCTACACCCAACCAGTCTATCGCTCCATCCCAGTTCTCTAGCTCCTGTTGCATTCACTGTTTCCACCTGGATTAATTTAGTTTCCTATGTAAGGGAACCAGACCACACCTCCAGTCCTTCAGCATTGTGTGGTTTTTTCCACCTGTCTGTGTGCATGTGTCTGCTTGACCTGTATTTTCTTCCAGCAACCCTGCTGATCTGCATCCAAGGTCAGCAACCCCGGTGACCTGCAACCCCGGTGATCTCCATCCAAGGTCGGCAACCCCAGTGACCTGCAACCCCATTGATCTGCATCCAAAGTCAGCAACACCGGTGACCTGCAACCCCTGGTGACCTGCATCTACGGTCTACTACCCCGGTGACCTGCATCCAATTCCGGTGATCTGCATTCAAGATCTGAAACTCCAGCTACCTGCTTCCAAGCCTTGCCTGTGTCTCTCTCTTGTGCCCTAGCCTCGCCTGTGTCTTTTGTGCCCCCGCCTCGCCAGTGTCTCTTGTGCCCCAGCCTCACCTGTGTCTCTTGTACCCCAGGCTCGCCTGTGTCTCTCTCTTGTGCCCCTAGTCTTGATCTCCTGATTCCTTATATTCAGTTATAACCTTGCCTGTGTTCTGATATTCTCTCACAGGGTAATTCAAAGAGAATCGAAAAGTCACCGCATGTTCGGTGACTTTTGTTCTCTTCAATTTGGTTCGTTTTACCGATCCCATTTCGGCCACCCGGTGGTGTATTCAGCAAGCACCACAGGGTCCCCTAATTGCAGGGAAAGGTCGCCGCACACCCACCGAAAACTAACCGCAAAACCTGGCAAATGCACGCCGAAAAACCGCACAAACATCTGGATTAACCCGCCGGAAAAACCCGAGCAGGAGCCGATCACATGCAGCGAAGCCACCGGAAAAAGCCGACACCGCAGACGAGTGGAGTCAATAAATTAAAAAAAACGTTTTCTTGAATATTGGAAAGTGAAACGCTGTTTGCAGAGAAACTACTGAGCGAAAATGTCAGAAATTTATATATGAGGTCCAAGGAATGATAATAAAAAGGGCTGTTACAGAAAAAATAACTTAACAAAATCCAGAAAAATGCTTAAGATATCATAAAAAATCTATAAATAAAGAGACTTTTTACTGCAGAATATTATAATGAACGGTTTATTAGATATTGAAATAAAACGGGAATATTTTTAACATTGAAGCCTATGGGATTCGCCTGAATAAATCTGCCGAATTAAACCACTGAACAGCAGGGCAATACGGGAACCTTTCACTGCTGGTTTGTGTTCTCTGAACAGCTGAAGCAGTGCTTTTTTATGGGGATTTCACTGCCCTCGAACAGGCACTGAACAGGCACCTTATGTGCAGGCAATTCGCCAGGATTTGGCGAACTGCCTGCTCTCTGAATAGCCGAATGGCCAGGAAAGGTAACCTTTCTCCAGCCATTCGGATCTCTTTGGATAACCCTGTCAGTAAATCCCTGTTTTCCTAATATACCTGGCCTCATGATGTATTTGCTGCACCCTGGGCTCAAACCCTCCACAGTACCTGAAAGTAATGGGGGGGGCTGCGATAAAGTCACTCATCCTAGCTTTAACACCAACTCATCCAAGCGCTATAGTTAGGATTTACACACTCTATAAGCAGAATATAAATGTAAATTGTTTCGGTTGCTAAAATGCTCCTTTTACAAGACTGGATTTATTAATAATTACTTTAAAAAACATTAGTATGACCCTTTAAAATATTTCTTTGCATTTTATACATGCTACAAACTACAATTAAAGAATAAGTGGGCAAATGTTATCCATGCCATTATAGCAATAGGCTATGGGAATATAACCGATCACAGTTTATTAATAATAATCATGGAAGAATTATGCCCGCTGTTCATTGCATCCATCTGGCAATAGTTAGACATAGGTGCTGTGGGCTAATTAAAAGTTAATGAAATCTAAATAATACCCTGGTCCCAATGCATTAGCTAAAGAGCAGCAAGTGTCTAACAGCTGCTGCAATGTGACAGACTCACAACTGTCAGCACCTAAAGCAATGACTTTAATCTGGATCAGAAACACTGGGCACAGTGATAATGGCAGTTCTACTAAAACCTACCGCAGCTGCAAACATTTCACTCTTGCAAATCCAAAAAGAAAAATAAAGCAGATTAATGTGATACATATCCCTCCTTATAGAAGACCTTGCCACGTCACTCTAGGCAAGATATATCAAGCTGAGAATGTGAAATGCATCTGAAGCATGTGAGCACGTGAGTTAACTGCGTAATTCATATAAATGATTATTTTGATATTCTGGACTGAACTCATTGAAAAACTACATTTCTGTCAAATTTCTTCGTGAAATGTCACTATATGAAGAGAGCAGATGCCTGGAGTATGCAACACAAAATAAATGTCACTGCTGTGAAAAGCATATTAATAAGATGCTAACTAACAAAACAGAGTAAACACAGTCGCAAAAGAATATTAAAATAGACATAATAATAGCTTTCATCTGCTAACTGTGCGCCTGTCCTCCGATGTGGGGGGATTAAATATCCTTATATGTGCTTGTATAATGAATTCACGGTATTGTTGTAATCTGTGAGTGAGCGGTCATGCAGCATTAAACGGGGTTTATGTGCTATTGCAGAGTGCTGTGTGTGGCTGTCAATGTCAGTTTTGGGTTTGTGTTGATGGTGTGTCAATACAAACCAGTGAGTATGTCCAAATAGAAATTAAGCCATCGCGTTTTTCTGAGATGCCTTGGTGAATTTGACTGATGTATTTAGGAGTCAAATCATTTTCCTCTTCTTTTTGTATGCCCAAACCCAGATTTTCACTATAAATTCCATTAGGGAGGGAGACAAAAAAATTGCCTATTCCAAGGCTTCCACAAAAAGGGAGACTGGCAAAAAAAATATGTGCCTGCGCCTCCCTTTAAACATGCCTATTTTGAGGTAGGCACTTTAATATTGCTTAGCCTCAAAACAAAGTGCAGTGCAAAAAGATACTTGTAGCGGTGCTCATAGAGCCATAGAGCCCTGCACACACCGGCTGCAAGCTCACTCTTTGCGACATCATGCAGCGCAGCAGATAAATTGCAGAGGGAGACTGGTAACTATTTGTTCCCAGTCTCGCTCTACTCCATCAAGAGGAAGTGGCGGATCATACCACAATGGGATGAAAGGTACATTTTTTTGGGGCCAAGGGGGGTTAGGTTAGTGTGTTAAGTGATTTTGAAAAAGCAAAATCACTTAACACCAGCTTTAAGGAGATGGCATTTCTGTGAGAAATACCATCTCTCCAAAGGAAGTGCAAGCACTTTGGAATAAATTGTGCTTCCATTCCCAGGCTCAAATTAACGTCTCCTATACAAGTTATAGAAGACGTCAATTGATATTAAGCAAGGAAACGCTACACTCGAGGCGCAAGTCCAGCTTGCGCCAAGAGCGAAATGGTGATTCCAGGCGATAAGATAACTTCTCAAGAAGTTATACATAACATCTTGAAACTGAAACTATACACTTATTTCCTGCCTGAAATAGATCTATTTATTCAACAGTCCACTTTCTGCTCCTTACTTTCCTTGTAAACAGTAGAGGGGGGGTTGCTGTTCTATACAGGTGGGAGAGGATTGACATCAAGTTACAGTGTGAAGAGACAGACAGGAAGTTCACTGTCAACACAAAAGACTGTTTAATGATCACTGACCAACAATGACTGCTGTAACACTGTGAAAAGACACAGGGCATATCTATTGCTGTATCATTTTCTTTTCCTGCATCATTACAGATGGTGCATAGGGTTAGATAATAAGTACAGCTAAAGGAAAACAGAGTTGGGAACAAACAGGGCTAGGATCAACCCCATTCATTACCAAAATTGTCTCTAATCGATCTGCAAGGCCTCGTATGGTGCCATGATATTCAGTGCAGTCGATATAGTGTTACACTTGAGCAATGCAAAAAAAATTCATTTATTGCAATGAAAATCGTTTGCATTTGGGCTACAGAACATGTCCCTAAAGTTTTAACATTTATTTTAAAATCAACTGGGCATGTGTCTACAATGACATCTCCCCTGCATGGAGACCAGAACTGCAGTAACTCCTTTTGGCCACCAGATGTCTTTCTGTCAAATAGGTTATTTCAGTATACACTGGGGCTATTCCCAAATATTTCTTACTGTTTTAATACGTAATTAAAACATTTTTCCCAAAAAAACACTGCTTAATGACAGTGGTTTTCTGGAAAATTCTTTAGTAATGAATGAGGTAAAGATAATTTAGCATAAATATGAACATGTACATATTCAATTGGTTTTATAAATGCCTGTCAGGGCTAATCAGAGAGAGCGGTGAAAAGCAGGAGAATGACTGTAGAATGGAAAAATCTAGGTCAAAATAGCCGATTTAGAAAGTCAGATAAATGGGCGAATTTTTCTGGTTTGGCTATTTTGACCTACAGGGTTATTCAGAGAGAGGTGAAAAGCAGGAGAATGACTGGAGAATGGAAAATTCTAGGTCAAAATAGCCGATTTAGAAAGTGAGATAAATGGGCGAATTTTTCTGCTTTGGCTATTTTGACCTACAGGGTTATTCAGAGAGAGGTGAAAAGCAGGAGAATGACTGGAGAATGGAAAAATCTAGGTCAAAATAGTCGATTTAGAAAGTGAGATAAATGGGCGAATTTTTCTAGTTTGGCTATTTTGACCTACAGGGTTATTCAGAGAGAGGTGAAACAGGAGAATCTGGAGAATGGAAAATTCTAGGTCAAAATAGCCGGTTTGGAAAGTGAGATTGAATAATTTTTCTAGTTTGCCTATTTTGACCTAGAATTTTCATTCTCCAGTCATTCTCCTGCTTTTCACCTCTCTCTGAATAACCCTGTGTATGTTATATTTAAATATACAGATTAGAAAGAAATTATTAAATGCTTACAAGGACTATTCACAAGCAAAGGATATGTTTCAGATGTGAGCTAGTGATGAAGTTTTATTTTTGATTTTTTTTTGGGGGGGTGAATAAGAAGGGAAGCATCTAGGAAATTTATGCAAGGGATACCGGAGCTGTTAATTCAATTGTACCTATCTCATCAGATGTATATTTGGATCTATAATCTGGAAGTGAAAGAAGAAGGGAAAACCAATCACTTTAAGTGGTAAAGCTTTCAAACCAGCTCTATAGCATTAAATGGAAAAAAACACACCCTGTATAAATAAATAGAATGAACGCAACAGTTTTATCATATTGTATACAGAAACCACCCACCTGCAAATGTTAAATATGTAAGCAACGCATAATAACATAACTATTGAAAAAAGCATCTATTATGAGCTGATGACGGGTATCATAGATTTTTTTTCTCATTAGGCTGCACATTAAAATGTTGTAGATCATGTCTGATCCACATAACATTATTTACCCGGCTTTCTGCAGCTGCAATGAGGTCAGAATAATGGCGCAAATCGCTGTCAGATAATTCATTCTTCAGCTGAACACATACACCGCATTGTTTTTTTCTTTATCATTCTTATCATACTAGAATAGCATCAGGCACTTCACTGACAATTTCAGGATCAAATTAATCTCATTCAAATTACTCAGTGAAGAAAACTGGGCAGAATATATTAGTATTCCAATGGAAAGTCGTAATTAATTACGGAGTAATGACACTTTGAGGCTTCTTTGCATGCAGCTGGGCTGCTTATTTAACATGAATATTGAAAATAGTTAACATGCATACTATGGTGTTACAGGGATAGTCAAGGGTTAAAAAAGGAGGAAGAGTAACCTATTCATGTTCTTTCTGCACCCCGATCACTCCCCCCCCATCTTAAACATAGAGTTTGCATATAAAGATTCCTCGGCCCTCCTCAATGTGGCATGCTGCTAGCTTCCTGTAATCCACGGCAGTCATGTTACAGCAGGGAGACTCGACAGTAGAGAGAGAACCTAACCAATGCAGTGGCTCAGAATATAAGTATATTAACCCCTTCACTACTGAGATCGAGATATCTCGGGTTTCAATTAGGCTTGTGCACCGATTTTTTTTTCGGTTCGATTCGGTTAGATTTTTCGGATTTTTAAACTTTTCGATTCGGCTCGTTTCGACCGATTTCGGTTTCGTTTCGATTTGGTTCGGCCCGTTTTTCGGGTACATTTTTTTTTCGGAATTTCGACCATTTTTCGGATTTTCGTGTCACTGTGCTCGGTTTTTGTATCGACTTTTCGTAATTTCGGAAATTTTCGTTTTTCGGAATTGCACATTTTTCGGGATATCGACCATTTTTCGTATTTTTCGTGTCATTTTGCCCGTTTTTTGTATCTACTTTTCGTTTTTTCGAAAAATTTTCGTTTTTCAGAAAATTTTCGTTTTTACCAAATTTTCGTTTTTCGGAAAATTTTCGTTTTTCGGAAAATTTTCGTTTTTCGGAACATCTGTTCTCCTCGTTTGACACATTTCAAGCCCATTCGAAAAATCCGAAAATATTTCGTTTCGGCTCGGAAAACATTTCGGATCTGAACTTTTCGGATCTAAAATCTTTCGGAAATTCGGCCGCATCCGAAAACACGAATCGGGAAATTTCGTGAAAATTCCGAAATTCCGAAACCCGAAACGCACATCCCTAGTTTCAATGGTACCATCTGGTGGCCCGATATAGAGATATCTCAATCTGCTGATCTGCAGCCCTAATTTGCTGCAAACAAATTTCATTTGCTTTTGAGCTGCAGAAGGTCCAAAGTTTTAGCCCTGTAGGCTTAATGCCCAAAGAGCTAAAACTGTAAAATCAGGTGCTGAATGCTGTGAAATATCGGGCTTTCAGCAGCAGTCAGCAGCCGGTGCAGCGGAAAAAAATACATAGACCTGCTGCTCAAACCTCTGTAACTCAGTTTGGCAGTAGATGGCGCCATCTACTGGGCAAATAGGTTATTTACTGAAATAGCTATGTATTACTGTAAAATTAATTCAAAATGATTTTACAAAAAAACACTGGATTCTGACAATGCTTTTTTGGAAAATCACTTGGTAGTGAAGGGGTTAAGAGTCATTGGATGCAGGAATATTCCTGAGTGTCTTGTGATTAGTGCTTGCTAATATTAGCTTCTGAACAAGACTAGTCCCCACACTCAGAGGGCTGAATTAGCCCTCAAAGACCTCCACTGGAGGGAGTTGAGGATACGAAGATCATTGTGACCACTCAAATTACATCGGATGGTATGGTAACAGTGCCTAGAGTATCCCTTTAAGCTGTGCACTGTTCCTATTTGTTTTTCTAATAATCTGGAGTTCTCCTAAATGTTTCTTCTTTTCGTTTGAAATTCTTCATACTGTAAAAACGTATCCAACAATTAGTAACTTAATAAAAGTCTAGAATTAATTGATTTTATGGGAGAACTACAGTTTTTTAATCAAACGATTACATAACATTTTGCAAATCATTATTGCTTTACAAACAAATAATAAATATAATTTTACACAATGCGGCAAACAGAAATAGAATAACATTTAAAGGCCTCAGGATTGCAAAGTACACGTTACACATTTACCCTGATCTATGTGTGTTAAAGAAAAATATGATGGATCAATAGAATGAAATATAAAACTCTTTAATTAGTTTTGAAGCACTAGGTGAGGAGAGATGGAAGATATTGCATGAATTCCCGATATGCGGCAACCTTAGACAAGAAACTGAGGGAGAATCTCAGAAGAAGAGAGCCTTAGGTTATGACATGCAAAGACTAGAGCTGTGGGAGTCTTGGTAGCTGGGGAGTTTACATCTTCTGTTTTCATCAGATGAGAAGTGAGTGAAGGAATTTAACATTTAGAGCAACAGCAGATAAATCTGGGTGTTAAAATGTGCATGTCGTTTTGTCACAACATGTGAGGATGGCTGATCGGAAGGAAAAGGTGTTTAGAGACTGCGTTTGATCGTGAGGGGAAAAAAAGAGAAATGACTTGGAAAATGAAGAAACCTGTATTTTATATAAAACAAAATGGAAAAAAATAGTTATTAGAGAAGCTGGTAGGAAGAATAATGCCGTTGTCATGAATTCATTGACAATCATGATCAAACTCATGGGATCTCCCTTTAAGCACAGAGCATCATGAGTCCTCTGTGCATTTAAAGCCTTTAGTCCTGTGTTTCCCAAACCTGTCCTCAGGACACGCTGACAGGCCAGGTTTGCCTGATGTCTGAAGCACAGCACAGGTGATATGATTTGCTGCTCTGTGATTGCAGGATTCAGTCTGCATTTCCGCAAGGTGATCTGCAAAATCTGGCTTTGTTGAGGGTCCTGAGGACAGGTTTGAGAAACACTGTTTTAGTGGGACCGACTTGCAGGGTTACTAGTCAGCGTGGAATTTCCACCAATGTTCCACATCACAAATGTGGCAGTAGTTGGGGTGCAAAATCCTCCAATTATACAGGAATTCACACTTGCAGGGGCCATCCAGGAGTTGACAGAGGAAAAGTCTCAAAGTATAAATGGACAGAAGAACTATTCCTGCAGTGGGTGTAATGACTTTAAAGGGGGAGTATGGTGGCCCAACACGTTCAAACATCAGCAGTTACCACTGCTCCTCAGGATCCCAAATGCATCACAAAGTTTAGAGGTATAGAATATGTGGGGTAATCCAAGTCCTGTAAGAATCTGTCCATTCTTCAGGATTCATATGTCGACATCCTAACCTAGAGTCCAGTGGGAATTCCTATTTAAACTGATATTTGTTTTGTTTTTACCAACTAAAATAACTCGAAGATTTAAAATCGCACAGTAATAATAGAATTAATGCCAGAAATGTAACACAATGGCATACCTTTGTTATGCTAATAAATAAATCCCCTTGAGGTAGGTTTTGGATTGTAATTTGTAACTGTAATAGATTCTACATGAGGAAATTGATATGACATATAAAGGAATATATAAATATTGTGAAGTAATTTGAAAGTCATTAAATCTCTCCAACATTCCATTGCATTAAACCTAATGGGGTCTCATTTGCAAATTTTCAACATGTTACCGGGCTTACAGGTGGAAGTGGAAATTAGATATTATAACAATATAAACTGTAACGAGTAGTATGACTGTCTGTTAATTGGACAGCTGGCTTTGATGAAAGGGGAGGGCTGTCAGTGTCTTATAATGGGGAACAAAATATGACATGTTCATAATAGACATCTGTTTCTTTAGTTTCATACATACTGTAGTTCTTCTTCTAAGCAGAAAACCCACAAAAGAAGGCCAGAATATGTTTAAGTTGTTTACTTTATATGATCACTTTGCTGTACATGCAAGTCGAGAACTCCTATTTTCTCTCAGAAACTTTTATGCTCACAACTATATCTGTTCCTTCATTTATGCCTATCAGGCAACATGTGGTGCCATGAGCAAAAAAAATGCTTCATTGCCAAACCACCTGAAGGGAGAACATATCGAAAAATTAGCTTATAATTTTTTATTGTTTCATTTTATTTGTTTAGGCACAAGCAGGGCTAGTTATCAAACCTAACCACATTTTAGCAATAGGCTACTTTTTTCCTGCTAACTTCACTGCGGGTGAATTGCGATTGAGTTGCCTCAGCTGGTTTAATTGCAGTAATGGATGACCCTTTCACTACCAAGTTGTTTTCCATAAAATCACTGCCAGGACCCAATAGATTTCTGGAAAACAACTTTCCACAGCATACAGTGTAAAAATGAGTGTAGCCTTCACAAAACACACTGTAGAGACAGTAAGTTTATTTGAGAGGCAGAGGGCTACCCCAGCTGGCCAAAAAGTGCTATAGAACGCCAACATTTTTAAAGAGCTCTGACAGCTTGGTTGACAAGTCTAAGGAGCTGAAAAGTTAATAGCTTATTCTGGAGCCCATATTAAAATTAATTTTGTTTGCAGTAAACGGAATTCCTATACATTGCTCCAGATTAAGGGGTCTCAAGATGTCGTGTTCCTGTGGGACTTTTTGAAGAACGAGTTAACTTGACCGTTGTAGTAAAGATCTTAATTTTACCAATGAGCAGTGGAAATAGTATGCAAAGCTAACTCATTAATGCAAAGCTAACTCATCAATTTCTCACTTCAGAATCTACCTTTAACAAAAGTCAACAAAATTTGTTGCATTTTACATCTGCTGATGCCAAGCAAGAGAAAGCATAGCACCAGTGCAGCTTCATGACCCTGGTTTTGGTGGATCTCTACCCCATAGCTATAACCCTAACATGTCTATACCCTTTCTTTCTCAAATTATCAAGCAATGCCTTATTTTATGTCACTTAAAATTAGTATTAAAGTGGCATTCCAGTGGTTTGTTTTAAAATAAGCCTTAATCCAACCCGTTAAAGGTTAATTTTAGCAATATAAATTATTGACTTGGTTTCTACCTATGAGGAATTATTCCTATTTATTCATCAGCTTCCAGAATAATGCAAACTCAGTCTCAGTCCAAGTCAAGTCTATTTTTTAGCTGCAAATGTAGACCTGTCCTTAATTGGCAAGCCAGTTTTTAGATTTTTGCAGTAGATTGAGAAGTCGAATCCAGATACAGTAAGTTTTTGTTACTAGCAAGCACAACTAGAATATATTTTTAGGAGTGTGTTTAAAGTTTTATTCAATAATGAATCTCCAGTGAAATGCGTTGTATAGACATTAAAGTGTATTCATTCGGTGTGCCTGACCTATGACGGTGTAAGCACAAAGTGTCATATCATGCAACATCTTTGGTAAAACAGCTACAACATGTCTTATGAGGATCAATAAACAGCTACTGGCGTACAACAAAACAGTACATTGTTCATTATATACATTTTGCATCCCATCTCAAAGTGATTCTTAAAATGTGTCATTAAAACAATAAGTGTCAGGATGTTATAGTCAAAATGAAAAATTGAGTTACAACAACAATTACCTTATAGCAGAATTATTTTGCGATCTCTTTCTTCAACAATAAAGAAGCAATTTAAAGGTTTTTTGTTATGAGTTTAGAGTTTAATGGCATATTAAGATTAACTCTTAGTTATATTACTGTAAAAACATAAAATATTGCACTATAACTATGAGCAAGCTCACCATGGTACTGATTTAGAAAGCATCGACTTCACATGCTAAGGCACTGGTGTATTTTGGCCTAGGCCGACTAGGCCCAGGCCTAGGGCGGCACTTTCCAGGGGGCGGCGGCCCGCACTGGGTGGCCCCACCCCTAAAAAAAAGGAATTTTTTTTTTTTTATTTATTTTTTACTTTTGCAAAGTATTTTACCAGGAAGGATACATTGAGATTTCACTAATTTACACTTTCAATTTCACTTTCCAGGGGGCAGCAAAAAACCTCACCACTAAATGGGTTACTCACAGAGCACCGAAATGACGCCAACTTTTTGGTGTTCTGTAGTTCCCTGCACTTAGGAGAATAAAATTTCCCCACCCTGCAGTGAATTCACCATTCACCGCAGGGTCCCCAAAGTGCATGGTGTCGGCCGCTGAATGCTGCCACCGCAAACCCGTGGCCTGCTGTTTTCAAAAGAACTACTGAACGAAAATGTCTGGAATTTACATATAAGATCCTATGATTGATAATAAAAAGTTCTGTTACAGAAAAAAGAAAAAATGCTATTAAAAAAAATGGGGATTTTGCCCAAAAAAATCTGAAAAATGACTAAAAGGTACTAAAAAAAATCAATAAGTAAAGACTTTTTACTGCAGATTAAAATAATAAATGATTTATTAGATATTGCATAAAACCGGGAATATTTTTAACATTGAAACCTATGGGGTTCGCCTGAATAAACCTGCTGATTGAAACCACCGAACATCAGGGCATTTCACTGCCATTTCTCTGAGTCTCAGTACCACATGACTGGCTGAACCACGTGAAATGCACGCGTGCAGCTGCCCGCTCTTTCGTAAACACAGACTCTATTCTGGACTGAACACCCACCGGGAAGGGAATCAAAGCTACAGGGCAATCTCTGGCAGTGTCACCCCACTGCTGACAAGATGCTCCACAGCATAATTGCTGTGTGCTCATATACACTCGGTTTGCTGGGAGTTTTACTGCAGTGGATTCTGATGCACTCATACACACCGCACATTGCATTGCTGGGAGTTTTATTGCTGTGGATTCTGATACGCTGACACACACCACACATTGCATTGCTGTGAGTTTTATTGCTGTGAATTCTGATGCACTCATACACACCGCACATTGCATTGCTGGGAGTTTTATTGCTGTGGATTCTGATACGCTGACACACACCAAACATTGCATTGCTGGGAGTTTTATTGCTGTGGATTCTGTGATACACACTGCATATTACTGTGAGTTTTATTGCCCTGGAGCTCTGGGATACGCTCATACACACTGCAGATTACTGTGAGTTTTATTGCTGTGCAGTTCTGTGATATGCTCATACACACTGCACATTTCTGTGGGTTTTATTGCTGTGCAGCTCTGATATGCTCATACACAGTGCCCATTTCTGTGGGTTTTATTGCTGTGCAGCTCTGTGATAGGCTCATATGCAGTGCACGTTTCTGTGGATTTTATTGTTCAAACAATTAGAGCGGCTGTGATCCCGTTTACTTGACATGCATGGCTGTTCTTTGTAAAAATGCTTAAATTTAAACATTTCATAATTTTCTTTATCTCAATAGATACATTTGAAATGGTATTCAAAATATACAAGTAGGCACTTGGTATCCACTTTTAATATAAAGAGAGGAAAAGACGGAGCTCTAAGAGGAAATGGTGGAGCTTAAAGAGGAAGGGTGGGGATTAACCAGGAAGAGGTGTGCCCTTGACAGGAAGGGGTGCGTCAAATTTAAATTAGGGGGTGCACGAGTTTAGTCAGGCCTAGGGCAGCACAAAACCTAAATACACCACTGTGCTAAGGGTTAAGTATATTGCATATTTTAAAGCAATAAGTCACATTTTAGAGACGCACATTATGGAACTTGCTCAGCACTTTATTTGTTTAAGAAAAAAGCATAAAATGTAAAAGATGTGAATGAGCAGCAGAATATGAAATCAAATTATGGTATATAAATACAGCCAATAAACACTTGGATAAATTAAAACACTACCACACCTAAATATAATTCAGGTACTTCATAAAAGCTAGTGTTATAGCCAAAATGTTGTCTGAAGAGAATAAAATATGATGTTTCTCCAAAAATATATGCAGAATTACCCTATGTTTTATGTTACAGCTGTTATAGGCTCGTGTCAGACGAGCGCACTGCAGAGTGGAGGGAATGACTGTGAGAGCGGACGTTCCTTCTACTCTCCACTGCCGTTGAGTGTGCTCAGCTTTGCAGCTCCATTGATGCGCTTTCTAGCGCATCAATGGAGAGATTCGCTACACAGATGCTTGCTGCGCACGCACGAACAAGTGTGTGACCGGCCCCGTCGTTGCATCACACGGCTGCGATGGGTGCCGGTAAGTGCGGGCGCACGGGCGCGCTCGTCTGACACGAGCCTTAGACAACACATACTGTCACGGTCCTCGCCGCTGGTGCAGTAAAAGGTACATACTATTGCTGTACCACAGGAAAGATGCTGCCCTGTCTTTTGGCCTTCCCTTGCTTCACATAGCATGTGACTAATTGAGCCCTGACTGCCTTCAATAAAATGACACACTTCCATGCAGTCAGCGCCCATTCATTGCAGTTCTTACCTGCATCCACTGAAGATCTGTATTACTCCTCCTCCTCTGACCCATGTCCCTCTGGATCCCCTGTGTTACCTAGGTCTTACCGTTGCTGAACTTTGCTTGCCTCTGGACTACCCCTTTGATTGCTGCTTATACTACTTTGCCTACCATTGCCAAACCTTGCTTATCTCTGGACAACCTCATTCATTTGTTTCCAGCCTGCATTACTACCTCCACCCTTCTTGGTAAGCAAGCAGTACTGCACATGGGCTCACAAGCTCCCTTTGCAGCTCCCAGACTATACAGGTACAAGACACATACCTGCTACAGATCTGTGCACAACAAACAATGCATCTGTTGCAAACGATCATGATTTTAAGATTTATGTACTACCATACCAGGTCTACGACCTTGGGGTATGAAGAGAGATGATGTCACCAGGTCTATATTTAGAGAGGTCTGAGTCGGTTCAAATCCCTGGACACTCGCGACTTCAAGGGGTCTTGCACCATGGAAATGCACGGGTGCACACAGCAGAGAATTCAATTCCCCGCCTCTTGTAGTACCGACCCAAAAGACCACCAGGGAAATTGGTACATTAGGAGGGAACCAAGCCAACTCTTTGCCGATGACTGCACAACATTTTCGTCTCGACACTTAGACTGCATGCACTGTAATAAGAACATATCCTGCCCATTGAGCCAATTCAGTATTAGACTGTCAGTTGCTTCCTTTCTTTTACTTCTCCAACTGTGCAAGGTATAAGTAAGTAGAGTAGACTTAGTTACCTCCTAGCACTTTTGATGTGGATGGATGATGAAGAAGCAGCAGCAGCAGCAGCAGCATAAAAAGACATGTGGGGCAATGGAGAATATTCTGTGGCTTCGGCACTTCTGCTTCTTCTAATCATTACTGGACAGGTGGTAGTTAAGACCTTTATATGGGTGTAAATGCCCTAAAAAATTTGCATTTCACAGAGCAAGTACATAAAATACCATACTTATGCTGGGTTTTTCAAGGCTTCTCATTGGTATCACAGGAAATAATTTTATAAGATACCTGAAAAGTCCAAGACCGCACAAACAAAAATTGTGTAAAAGTAGTAGTGTCCTCACAACACTTTTAGGGCAATTTTAAAATATATTAATGCAATATTCAACACAATAAATTAATTAGAATGTACACACAGTTAATAAGTTCAACCACATGCAAGACTGTCAAACACGATTTCCAACATACATATTTTAAAGAATTTGATGAGAACAGAGATCACATAAAAATATACAATATGTATTCCATTTCATTCATCACTGCAGCCAATTTCCATAAGATGCAAAATATGGGAGAAATCTTTATTACTAGCATTTCGATTATGGCATCCAATTTCCCTTTGATATTATTTCATACTACTGCTGAAAATTATATTCTGGCATTTCATTGTGCAATGACATTGGGAGAATGCAGAGAAAATTATTGCAAAGACCATTACGTGTCAACTAGGGCTTCCAATAGGTTGTAAAAAAAGAAAATTCCACTAGACGTAAATTAGTATATGATCTTAGGTCTGTATGAAGCAACGCATGTCAAAAGAGCTTTTACGAGAAAATATCTCTCATTACAGTAATGCGAAAATAGGCTAAAGTGTAGAACATTTGTATTACAGAGATGTATTGTTAAAATAACCATCTGATTTTAACATTACAAGCGTTGCAGTGTAATATACAGTGTATATATGTCACTGCAAAGCTTGTTGCAAGTATATTTTTTTTGGGAGGGGGTTATGTGGAAACATCATATCATGTGCTAACAAGGTGACAACCCAAAATTAAAGATAATTCCTCAACAGATTACTTTTTAAACCACCACAGTTTCAGCAAATGTCTTCTAATAGCGAACAAAGAGTTTTTATGGTATTATTAACAGCACTATGCACTGTGGCCACTCAATGTAATGTGAGAAGTCACAGCCATCTGAGCGTCCTCACCCCTCCCTACTTTAATGGACCACCCAGAAGTTCAGGATTAGTTTTTATTAGATACATAATATGGCTTTATTTGCAACTTTGCTCATTCTTCTCTTCACATGAACAAATAAGAGAATACTACTATTAACAGACAATCACAACACATCAATCTTTCCAAAGAGTAAATACAAACACTGTAACCACATTCAAACACTAGTTACATTCTAAACAGTTGCCTTTTACAAGTAGGCATAATCTCTGGAGATGAAAAATGTAAAGTTAAAAGCTACATTACATTTATACTGTAAAGGTCCAAAGGTCTGTGGTAAAAAGTTTTCTGTGGCTAGTCATAGTTACATAGGCCGAAAACAAGACATGCAACCATGGAGTTGTGAATGATAATATAACATAAACATCTCTTCAGTTCCAGAGCATTTTTCAAGATCTTTTATGCAGTAACAAATTAGTTTGCATGTTTGTATCCTTCTCTCAGTATTGCTTCTGCCCGCCCACTGGTCAAACAGTCGGGAAGGTCACTATGGCAACCAAGCAAATGCTCAGAGTAACATACGTGACTATGTAAATTCAGACGCATAGAGCCGATCCCGACAGGTCACTTCCGGTTTGCGGGTTGGCGAGGTTGTGGGCATCGCGGTACGTGGTTGCTGAGTTACTTCATTTCATACAGTATAAAAGTAAGGGTGATTCATTATTTCTTTTATCCTTGATAAAGGTTCTTATATGAGCTGAAACGTCGGAAGCTTTTAATGCATTGCCAATTTTTTTTATTGTTTTTACTACAAGACCGTGAATGCTCCTATAATTTTCACTATACTACTTAACTTGGGATTCAGCACCTCGGCAGGATTGGAGTGAATCCAGAGTGATGAGCTAAACATTTTGGTTATTTTGTATATATATATATATATATATATAGGAAACCAAGGTCCACGCACACCCAAACCAGTCTCCGTGTGCAGATTCCCTTGGATATCTATATATATATATATATATATATATATATATATATAATCACGAGTATAGGAGTACGTAGTGATACCTTTTTTATTGGACTACACACATATATATTATCTTAGCCTTGATTTCAGCATTTCACATTGCAGTAGGCCATAACAAACAAACATACAAAGCTATGTCTCATCATTCCTATAATATTACTGTCTATGGGCTCTATTAACCACTTTGCGCAAATGTTAACGCGTGCGCAAAAACGCATTAACGCGAGGGTAAAAACCCTTTGCGCAGAACGTCGTAATACAATGTCCGCGCAAAAAATGCGCATTAACGTCTACCGCGGGTGAACCTGCGCGCAATCCCTTTGCGAGCATAATGTACGTTGCGCGTCCTATACTTAACATTGTGAGCGCAAATGCGTTTATGTGCTGGTACGTGGATGGTATTACAATCTATGCGCAAATTTTAACGGACAACGTTTGCGCGCATAATTTTAATGTCTTTTAAAAGCTGTTGGTAACGGCAAATCTGAACGTCCTGGCCGAAACCAAGTACACCATCCCGAAAAAAGAAATACAGCAACGTATAGTTATACATTCTACGCATACCCAAACAATAAAATGGAGAAGTTGTGCATGTTTTTATTATTGCTGCAGCATATATACTCAGATTGATTTTGACAGGTGCAAAAACTGAACGGGAGACAATTGTGGTTCTTAATTCTGATTGGCTGAATCGCGGTAAAAAACAGTCGGCACACCGATTTCTGCGCACAACGTTAATGCGCGCATGTTTTTGCGTGTCTTTTTTACGCGTGTTATTTTTTGACGGATGAAAAAATGCGCACGGATTGGAATACCACCGTTATTTTTCACGCGTTAACGCTTAACGCTTCGCGCAAAAAATAAATTGCGCTGTGCGTGCGCTTTTGCGCGATGAATTTAATAGAGCCCTATATTTTTTAAACATCTTGGGAATAATTTGAAGCGAGCACAGATCTGTGAAGAGGCCAGTTCACTGAAGCTATAAATGCAGAGGTTTGTGTGCCACTTACAAATCCCCCAAACTAGGGCATTATGTGTGATGTCATTAAGACAAATGACATCATTGTCATATAAAGTGATGCTGAATGACCACCAGAGGAAAAGATTTCATATTTTAGAACACAGAGATGTCATGTACCCTCCATTAGTATTATCTTGCACCGATATTTCCTGCCAGCAATGTTATGTTAATATATTGCCCAAATTAAGATTTATTTTATCACATTTATTCGTTATGACTTGTCCAGAATGATGAATTTGCATGGCAAAATATCAAAAGTAAAATATATTGCTGCAAATCTCACTATTGTAGTTAATGTAATCAGATAATGACTGTGTTCATCTAACCCTGATGACTAATTGGTTTATTGGGGCTACGTGAACATGGCCATAATACATGAAGAAAATGTAATTGCAACACCTATGCATAAGCTATGGATTCGGTTACATTAATGAAAAAATGCTAAGTATTTTGAAACCACTACAGTGATTAAAGCAATATACAGTGTAAAGGATGTCTTGAATCGATAGTGGACTATAGTCACCAAGACCAGTTTGGTGATTATAAACGATCATGGTGACCTTACTGTCCTCTTCCTGGCTTTCTATGGTCACTGGAACAGCAGAGGTCTTTCCTCTGACCTACAAGATTTTACTCAACTAACAATGGACTGTCTTCTAGATTGGGTCTTAAGGGTGAAAAACGATGTCAGTGTGCAATTGTTCAACCAGCTGACTCTGAGATACTTGCAATGCTTCTTGTACCAGGTGCTGGCCACTGACAAAGACCGAGACTGTCATGCTGAAAAATAGGTACAGTTTTTAAACTCCTCTTTATTTTAAGTCATGGGTGTCCCTTTAATTATTATTTATATGTATTTGAACTTAAATTTACCATCAGGTTCTGTTGTGTTCATTTTCATAGAAATATATTTCAAACGTCTTTTGAAAGCCATCTGCCATGGAAGAATGCATTGATATATACCACTTAAACAATATTCATGCATGGCATAACCACAACACCTTTACAAAGGTTAAAAACGGAGATGACTTATGTAGACTGGTAGCAAAGTCAGATAAACTACCAGAAATCCCTACTTAACTCTCTCACTAATCTGAGTGATTAGAATGAGAATGTAGCATTCCAAATAATACTGATTATCCATTAAACGAAATGGGGCCAATGAAACATTATATTCATTTTGGCTGTGTGCTCAGCCATAACACTCTGATGCACGTAATTAACTGAATGAGGACATCATTAATAAAAATGGATCGTTCCATGAGTGTTAACTCATGATGTGCTACAAAAAGAGAAATGGATAATATGTGAAGCAAAAACAGAAATGTAGCCACCCTGATACTTTCAGAAAAGTCATCAAAACATTGTGAAAAGTATAGAAGTAATACTTAACTGACATGACATTTAATATGTCATCTGAGGGGTGGGATTTAGGGGTTATTATTTCAGAGGATCTAAGGGTAAGTAGTCAATGTAATAGAGCAGCAGGAAATGCTAGCAGAATGCTTGGTTGTGTAGGGAGAGGTATTAGCAGTAGGAAAAGGGAAGTGCTCATGCCACTGTACAGAGCACTGGTGAGACCTCACTTGGACTACTGTGTGCAGTACTGGAGACCGTATCTCCAGAAGGATATAGACATCTTAGAGAGAGTTCAGAGAAGGGCTACTAAAATGGTGTACGGCTTGAAGGAGAAAAGTTACCAGGAAAGGCTTAATCATCTTAACATGTACAGCTTGGAAAAAAGACGAGACAGAGGAGATATGATAGAAACATTTAAAAACGTAAAGGGAATCCACAAGGTAGAGGAAGGGAGTATATTTAAAAGGAAACAAAGTAGCAAAACAAGAGGACATAGTCTTAGATTAGAGGGGCAAAGGTTTAAAAGTAACATCAGGAAGCATTATTTTACTGAGAGGGTGGTGGATACATGGAACAGTCTTCCAGTAGAAGTGGTAGAGGCCAAAACAGTAATTGAATTTAAGCAGGCATGGGATAGGCATAAGGCTATCCTAAACAAAAGATAAATCCAGGTAAAGTATTCATGTAATTGGGCAGACTAGATGGGCCGAAAGGTTCTTATCTGCCGACATTTTTCTATGTTTCTATATACATAACGTTTAAGCAGATTGCATAGGGTCTTGACAGAATTCTGTCCTGGGTCTAAGTATTAGGCTAGACCTGGTACACCAGTGATGGCGAACCTTGGCACCCTAGATGGGAACTACATGTCCTATGATTCTTAGTCGCACAAATGGCTGGTAGAGTATCATGGAACATGAAGTTCAGAAACATCTGATGTGCCAAGGTTTGTCATCTCTGTACTACACCATCCTACCTTTCTTTCTCTGTCCCAGAACCATTTTTAGGACCTACAGTCACCCTGCAACCCCAGCATTACCAAGACATGAATTAGAGGTGGAGAAGTTCTGTGGCATAGTTCTCACATCCATCATACAGACACTTGACTGAGTGAGAAAAAGATTAGTTTTTATAAGACACAGAAAATGGCTTTATTTGCAACTTTGCCAGCTCATCTCATCACAATGACAAACACTGTACAAGTACACATAATCTCTCGGGACTAAAACTGTAAGGTTAACAGCTACATTACCTTTGCGTAGCATTATACTGCAAAGGTCCAAAGGTCTGTGGTAAAAAAGTTCTCTGTGCCTAGTTACATAGTTATATAGGCCGAAAAAAAAAGACATGCGTCCATCGAGTTCATCCTTTCACACAACACTTACTGCTGTTGATCCAACAGAAGGCAAAAAAATGTCTGAAACGCTAGCCAATATGCAACATACTGGGAGAAAATTCCTTCTTGACCCCAGATGGCGGTCAGATTTCTCTTTGAATCAAGCAGCTTGTGGAAACTGGGCAAAATAATCTCTATTGGATATTTCATTTAAACATATTATAGCCTTGTGGCCTAGAATACTCTCCATTTTCGTAAAGCTCTTCTTTTTACCTTTATATAGGTGACATTGTAATCGGTGATGGCATAAAAGTACCACGACCAATGATACCTCTGTCTATGATTTTGTTGATTATGTATTATTCGTGTGTTGTCAATGTGTTCAATTCAAGTAAGCGTACATGACACTATTTACTCCTTTTTATATAATGTTCCTAATTATATGATGCTAGTACTTTAATATAATTACAGAATTGTGTTGAAATAATAGTAAGTTATGTATTAACTATATTGTATCCATAGTGTAATTGCATTGGTTTTAACATATGCACTTTAGGGCACATTCTGCATTCATATGTGGAATTGACTGAAGGCTTAATAACCACCTCTACAAAGTGATGATTTGCACTTATTAATAGTATATTGAATGTTAAGACACTATTTATATTTAACCACTGTGATGTGAATTTAGACTGAACAAAGACCTTCTGGAGGTCAAAACGTCGTCCTTTCCAGAGGAATAAACCCACATGATAATTTACGCGGAATCTGAGTTATCTATCTACTTTGTGGTCTGCACACTGCAAGGGGAATATAAGCTCTCTCAAGATGCTGAGAGACTTTGCCAGGCAGTGTGTTAGGAGGAGGAGATCAAGACTGCCAAAGGGGCATCTAAAATCAGTAACATGTAGCATAATTAAGATAAGGGTTTGAAGTTTGTGCAGTTTCCCAAGCCATTTCCTATATCCAACATGATGGTGAAAAACATTCTGTAAACAGAAGAATAACTTTTAAGCGGATACTAGCAGAAAGAAAATGAGAAATAATAAAAAGAAAATAGATTTCAATTCCTCGATTTCTATACACAGTAAAGAATTTGCAGTAAACAAAATTCCTCACCATTGCTCCAGAATATGGCCAGATTGAGTGTACTTGATGTTGGGCACCTTCAGGAGGTTTTTTAACATTGAGTATACTTGACCATGGTAGTGAAGAAGTTAAGATACCCTCAATACCAGTTTTGACTAAAATTGCTCTTTCCCCTCATAAATTCTAAGAAGAATAAGTGATTGAAAAAAGGGATTACTTTATAAATATTGAATTTATATTGTATATTTCTTTCCGATTGACAAATATTTACTCAGTATAAGAATTTCAAATACTATGAAGATGGATATGTTTCATATTAAAATCATCAATTAGAAGCTATAATTTAGTAGAAGGAATTATTCAGGCTGATATTTGAGAAGTTGCAGTGGAGCTGGTTTATAATTACAATAGTCTGGGAAGCAGTCGTTGCAAGCTACAAATCAGGTTCAAAGTCGCACAACAGAATGAATAACTAAACAATATTTATATCTGGATTTGGATGGAGAAAATTGTAGGGTTGTGCAAAAGAACCAATAAAAAGTGGAAGAGGCGTTGTTGGTATAAAGTTATTGTGGCAATTATGGAGTGGATGGGAGAACCGTTTACTTTAGTAAATTAACTGAGTAAATCATATGTGCTCGAAACAATAATTTTACATATCCAAGACCATGTTCTTATAAATAATACACTCCTCATAATTAAAAAAACAACTATGTAGATGGTAATGATACCATGGAAGATAACTTGGCACCTCTACATTCCAATGTTTGGTTTGTTGTAATTAATCAACTTTTTATTATTATTGCTGTGTCCTCCTGTATATCTTTCACACCGAATCCAACAGAAAATTACGTTACATTATAATTAAAGTTCCTGATGCATCCTGACAAATCAATTAACAGTAATTTCAGTTTTTTCTAAGCATCTTAATTAATTTAATGATTATGTGATCAACTGTAAGAGGGGTATTATCTACAAATGAACATAATATTTTTTTTAGAATTAATGACCCAATATATATTGAAGAAACAGGATGTCTTATAGATTTAATGTAGATCTTAAAATTGCTCTTTTAAAAAACAGAGCTCTTCCAGCCATACAGCTACAGGAAGCAGCTAAAAGGGGTTTCACTTTATTTTTCATATATTTGTCACCTCATACAGATATAGTACTGGAATGAAAGGTTCTAAACTGTAGATGGTGAACCTCGTCTGTGCTTTTTCAAAAGTGGTCTGGCTGAACTTGCCTTTGTGTATGATAAAGACAGATAATTAAAATCCAAGATGTCAGCCCCCCTCCAGGTTCGAATTGTGTTTTGGCGCCAATTAGCGCCGAAACGTGATCTGGCAGCGAAATGGTTAATGCTATACACCACTGAAAAGGGGAAAACAGCGTGGTGACGTCATTGAGCTCGCCGGCCCATGCAAATCAGGAGGAAAGGCTTCCTCCCTGCCAGATCTGCGAGGGATCCAGCGAGGGAGGTAAGTATCGGGCGGGAGGGGGGTTAGGCGCCGCTGACGTACCATGTACGTCCGCGGGTCTAAGGGAGACGTACATGGTACGTCAGCGGTCCTTAAGGGGTTAATGCAACAGTACAGTTTGTTGAACGTTTTGTTACAGTGATGGTGGTGTCTGCTCCTTGTAGATTGTTTACAGGAATAAAGGGTGAAGTAGTGAGATCGCATTGCAAAATTTTAACATCTTACCAAGCAGAACACTGATCTTACATTAGAAAGGTATGCAAAGGAGTTTTATATGTTCAGTTTATTTTATTACAGTGCTAACTCAAATATACACTTTTTTGTTAGTGAAACGATTATGGAACACTCCAAGTGGAGCGGTCAAGAGTTAATTTTACACTAAATAAATGCTATCTACAAACAACTGTATCATGATTTTGTTAAAATCAGTGAAAAGGCCTGGTTTCATCGCTGACATTCTATTCACTCTAAAATTATTTTACTGCTCTTTCTTATTCTTCTTATTCTTATTATTAAGGTTAGCTTTAAAAAAATTAGAATGTCCCTTTAATTGATTAAACTAAAAGGCTCTGAAGCTTATGAACTCCTTTATAGTACAGATTAGAAGTTTCCAGTACTGAAACACAGGTATAATTGATAAATATCTTATAAATCTGTATGTACAGTATTTAAGAGTTGTGAAAATAGATTTTAAGATTCATATCACATCATGTTGGGCTTTTACATTGACATATAACCTGCTGCGTACGTTAAAATGAGATGGACGCACTCTGCTCGCTGGCCGGACAGATATTGATGAAAGGATTGAATGACCAAAGGAGTTGAGGGAAGCATAACCCCCTGGCATCATAGGTAAATGGGTTTGGAAATATCCACAGTGAAGTTTGCAAGCTTTTATGTTTTATTGTTTGCCCTAGTGCCATGGCCACCTTGCATTCCACTGATGTCATAAATCCTGGAGAGATACAAGGCCATCAAACAACCGTCACAAAGACATGTAACCCAATGAAAGGTCAGATCGATGATTGCTTGCTTCCAAGCTACCAGTGCCACAACCCCACACAAGGCATTGAAGAATAAATTGCTGAATTCTCATGCCCCCTGAAATGGCAAGAGGACTAGGTCACTTGTTATGGACTGCAAGCAGACATTAGAGCAAGGCAAAGTGAGACCTGACATTATAGAGGAGAATTATTAAACCTGATTTATAACTGAATGGAATAATCTATCACTTTTCTAGCAATATTCACTGTGGTGATCTGAAAGAAATGTGACTACTGTATTTTCACTTTTTAACTTTCTATTTTCCCAGCCACGTGCAAATTATCAGTGAATGATAAGTGGTTGGATTTACAGAAAAAATTAATACACCAGTCGTCTGTCGGAAACAGGGTGTGATTGGTAAATTCACAGCACTAGGTAGAATCTGATTAAAACACAAAAACGATAAGTACATAAATCCAGCACTCTTCAATATTATTTAGTGGATTTTATTCCTCAGCACAGAAAACGTTGTTTCAACCCCAATTTACAACATATAAATACCATTACCAATCAGTGACATCACTGGTTTCAACACTCAGAACACAATTGAAATCAATACCAATTATGTAGAGCATGTATTTCATTTGATTTCATGATTATTGAAACAAAAAACGATGGTGAAGGCATACAGGTACGCCTCACCGACAGGTGCCATCGCTAGCCTCTGATTAGGCCCGCCTATGCAGACGACGCGCGACATGGGCTGTAGGGGGACGGTCTGAGTTCAGGCCGTTCCAGTGCAGCCAAAGGCGTACCTGTGGCGTACCTGATGCCCCATGTCTTCAAGCCCCACCGCCACACGGACGTCATAGCACATCCCGTGGCGTTAAGGCTAGGGTCAGACGAGCGCTTTATTTACGGACTGTGCGCCCGTGCAGTACGGACGCACTTTTTGAGGAAAGACGCAGTAGTGGCCACACAGTCCGTTTTTGTGACGGACATTATTTTTGACGGATGTAGGAGGGAAAATAAATTAAAATGAAAAAACATTTTGTCCGTCAAAAATGCTGGACGTATAAATGCAGTCCGTCTGACCACGTTCCATCACTCACACACAAAACTATGCGGACGATGCGGACGTGGTGCACTGTGCACGTCCGTCCTAGCAGTATTACGTTCTTGCCTAACCTGACTTCGTTTGCCGCATCCATCATGTGTCCGCAATTCTGTGCGGACGTACTTCCTGTGTGGGCAGCGGCGTAGCGTGGGTTGTCAGCGCCCGGGGCAAGGCAAGATTTGTGCTCCCCCCAACCTGTGGACACAGTAACACACCCTGATTCCCTTCCGCCAGTAGAGTATTGAACCCCCCTTACCCCACAAGCACATATATTGTATATTAACAAAATACTGATATAATAAAAAAATGAAACACACATGCCCCCATGCTACGCCACTGCTACCAGTCACCCTGTCCCAGTATACCCTAGCATAGTTTCACTCTCACACTATACCCAGTCACTCTCTCCCAGTACCCCAGTCACTCTCTCCCAGTACCCCCAGTCACTCTCTCTCTCCAAATACCTCCAGTCACTCTCTCCCAGCACCCACGGTCACTCTTTCTCTCTCCAAGTACCCCCACTTTCTCCCAGTACCCCCAGTCAATCTCTCTCTCTCTCTCTCTATCCAAGTAACCCCAGTCATCCGCTCCCCGTACCCCCAGTACCCCCTCACTGTGTGTTGGTCACGCTGCTCTGGTGTCAGTGTCGCCTACCTGCATGGAGTTGCTGGTGGCCTGGGGGGAGCTTTCCAGGGGGCTTAGTGGAGTACGGATTTTAAATGTGCAGCAGGGCAGGCGCCTCCCTCCCTCCTTATTGTTCAGCGGCTGCAGTGCTGCCAGCAGCAGGGGAGCTGGCACAGGGCTCCAAGGGGGGCCGACAAGCGTGGTACAGGGTGTTCCATTGGATAATGCTGCGCTGCTTCACTTGACTCATGTCAGCGTTAAGGAGTCAGGACAGGACCAGAGTTTTCTGTCCTGGTCTTCCCTTCTGGACGCTGGGTGCTAAGTCACAGCTGGCACCGCAAAACTGGCGGCTGCCCATGCAAGGGCATCTCACGGACACCAGTGTCCGTGAGTAGACACCTTGCTGATCCCTGCTGGAAAATCTAAGTGGTTCAAATTTTTTTTAAATTTTGCGTCCCCTAAGAAAATTGCGCCCAGGGCGACTGCCCCCGAGGCCCCCCCCATGCTACGCCACTGTGTGGGGCTCCATATAACACAATTGTATGCTATCACGGACGTTCTTATGTGCAGCAACACGGACGTGAACACTGCGCTCGTATGACCCTAGCCTTAAGGGTTAAAAATTGAGAGGGATACCTACTCATCCAGGTCAGCTTTGGTATCATTGGAAAGGCCATGCTCTGGCCTTTCCAATGATACCAACCATGACCCTCTAGCTGACACGGATCAGGAGATAAGGGGGTCCAAATGACTTCCATATCTCCACCATAGGATTTTCATAGGGAAACCCCTTGTCAGCAAGGGGTTAATACCCAAACTGACGTCATTGCACCAATGCACGACAAAGTCAGTCAGCGAGAGGAGGCCCCGGAGGCTTGGCTGACATCCAAGATGTCAGCTACCTCCGGGAGCAGTCCGCCATCTGGCGCAGAATGGTGCCAGATTGCGGACCGGCAACTAATGGGATAAAGAGATGCCTCGCTGGACCTTTCCAGCGATGCCTCTTTTGGCGAGGTACCCCTCGGCGATGGAGAGATAGAGGGGTCCGAAGGACCCGGCTCCCCTTTAGGCACTTTTGCTGCTCTGTTTAAAGTAAATGTTAGAGTTGTTCATGTGAGGGTGTGCTAGGGCATTAATGTTTTATAAAGTGTTTATTTTGATGGAAGTATGCAAGCTGCCAGTATGCAAAAAAAGGGTAGACCTTTAAAAGCCTGAGAAATTATAAAATGACTGAACAGATTATTATGAGTCATATTAAATAGTACCTTTATTGAAACTGAAGTTTCTCAGTATAGACAATCGAACATTTGCATGTCTTAATTAAAATGAGCTTCATTGTAAACAGTCTTTGTTATTGAATTCGATGGTTTTCTATTGAAAAAAGTCAATTATAAACTGTCATAGCTGCACCCACAGCCTTTATCACAGTTTGTTTCTGTTTCTATACAGTTATTACAATTAATCTACATTAAAGTAACCCACTCTGGCCCCCATGCATGGAGGTGGGTAACGGAAACTCAACACAGCAGTGAAATATTCTATTCTTACACACTTCCTATCATTTTAGCTGGATCTTAAAATAGTTTCATCACATTAGAAGATATGTCTTGAAGTATATTAGTCTGCCTGGCATTTAGCAAGATATTTATTTGAGAACATTAAATTCTTGACAGACTCCTGGAATCCCATATGTCTCTTACTAAATGAATATCTACGCAAGGCTGTGAAAGATGAACGGCCATATTATTTAAAGCATTGTGCTCCTAGGAGATTGAACCTCTTTATCTAGAAGTGCGTTTGGAGTCAGGAAATTTACAGCAAGGAAGAGCCAACAATGGTTTTCCAATTAATACTGCTCGCAATGTACTTCATAATTTAATGCTGTGTTTTAATGCTATGGCATGAAATTCTACACATCTACCCTACAATCTATAATAGGGACCTCAAGAAGCTTGCAATACTACAAATTGTAATGTTATCAGTACTTGTTAAGACTATCAATAAGGATGAACAAGACCCTTTGTTTACACAGGCGCTTGCTTCAACACCTCACACGAACTAGGAAACAGCACTGCTGCATTGGAAGAACAAACAGCTTTGTTCTAATTCAATATTCAAAAGTTCCAAATCTTTATTGCTTGTACACAACTTATTGTTGAATGTTTAATCAGACCGAAGAAGGTCCATGACATATACCCCAGTCAATTAACTTTCCCTTAATACATCAATAAAATCTCTATCAGGGTTATTCAGAGAGCGGTGAAAAGCAGGAGAATGACTGGAGAATGGAAAATTCTAGGTCAAAATAGCCAAACCAGAAAAATTCTCCCATTCATCTCACTTTCCAAATCGGCTATTTTGACCTAGAATTTGCCATTCTCCAGTCATTCTCCTGCTTTTCACCGCTCTCTGAATAACCCTGTATGTATGTGAAATAATTTTGCATACAAATATCTTTGAAGAATCAACATGTAGAATCTATGCACTACATATCAGATACAAATATTTGTATTAAGGTATTTTTTAAAGAGATATTCTGCTTAGCCTTTCTTCTCTTTTTTTTTAATCTCAAAATTATATTATTGCCACCTTCTTGCCCCTTTGTGTTTTTTAAATTATTTTTTATAATAGATTATGTTGGGCACTATATGCCCACTATAACCTTTTCCTTCCTTTACTTTATTTCCCATATTCGATATCCTTCTGCTCCAGACTTTCAGAAAGAGGAAGTAACTAAAGCAAATTATAAGTGAATGGCAAATGTGACACGCGCAAACTAGGCAATGGAATGATTCCTCAGTTGAATCATTTTCAACAGTATTGCTGTACGAGACACCATACATTGCAAGTGATTGATTTTGTGAGCACTTGCAGAATGGTGAAGACAAGAGCACACCAAATCACGCTGACGTCTCTGTTGTTCATTTCTGACCTAAAAGTAGGAAATACAAACGTCACCGGGACTGTGGCCACTGATTGACAGCTAGGAAGGTAGAGGAAACCAAACCACTTCTGCATAGCTGTGACAGCAGATAAGAATGTTAGTGATGGGTAGGAGGAAAAGGGGACATACTCCTCCATGGTCATGTAATTAAGCTAAAGTGGTCATAGTGACTTGATATGTTATTCAATAGAAAATGATGCCTGTTTATTTAGTATTTTGTTTTGCTGTTCTCTGTGCTGTTATGAGAAAAATAAACAAAGGAACAATAAATATTTTACTAAATAATGGATATGTATTTTCATTTACCATTGCCTTGTAACAGCAATTAAAAAAGAAAGTATTTCTAAATAATGACAAAGTTATTAGCTTCATGAAGCTCTGTGTTCACAAGGGAGTGGTTCAGTGAGTCATGTTCCAGTGTGCTCCTAACAAGGGGTGGACAAAAACATCGGTTATTTGCCATGTAAAGGGTTAATGCAGTTATCAGTATTTAGCTGTTGTTCCTCCTGAAATAATCTGATATATTACACCTTGTTATACTATATGATATAATGTATGTAGCGAATCATGAATCAGAAATGACTGGTGCCACTTTCTTGTTGAGACAGAGCTTCTTGCAGTTAATGTGCAGCTTAGGAATTTCCAGTAATTGCAGGCATGGTACAATTGAGCCTCTTATACTTTTATGCAACCATTGCACATTTCAGGAAGCAAGGACTGTCATGCAATGAAACCAGTGTTCTGAAATGCAGAAAGCTCAGAGCCAGGGCGCCCATCAGGGGTGTGACAGCCCATAATATGTTCAAGGGTCCAATGACTCCAGGGGGCCCTGGTCCTTGCCAAACCCTGTGTAGCTCATCTAAGGGTCTCTCCATGTCACCCGGGATCAATCTACAAAGACGCTGAGATAAATATTTGTCCATGCATGATCCCGGTGCTATCTCTCATATGTGAGTTCATGCAGGATCGTGCTTCTGTCCATGGAATCCTTTTGTCTCCAGGATCCAATACCAGCAGCAGCACTGCCGCTATCAATCAACAGCTTCCAAATATTATGACTTCAGGCACAAATACATTAGCTCGTACAGATCAAAGCCACTAATAGTACTAATATATAGCGGCTGGTGCACAATTTATCCATTAACAAGACACGATTGACAGCTAGGTTGGAATTTGGTGGGAAAGGATCTATGAGAAAATCTATGACCGTCTCTTTCAAGCTCCCCATTTGAAGGGTGTTTAGATGTGCAAGGAGGGACAATTCATCACCTATATTGAACTATATGATTTTACCTGCATGTGGGAAAATTTGTTCAGGAACATCAACTGTAGGAAGCTTAACCTGAGCTTTGGATTCCTCAGAAAATCCATAAACCAGAGACAAGGATGTACCAGAGACAATACCAGGAGTGGTCGCAGGGCTGTACATTCCTGACATAAAGTCAAGAAAGTATATCAGCAGATGTCGATAGTCAGCTTACTGGGCAGGAAGAATCCACAACCCCCTACCCCCACTCAGGGAGTTGAATCAACCTTCTGGGACACTTACAGGCAAGAAGAGACTGACTCAACGAGAACATTTAAATTATATTGAATTTCCTAAAATGTCTCTGAATATGTCATTTTCATTTGAACATTTAAGTGGCATCACTAGGCATTTTACATTTAGTAATACGGTGTCACAAATCTTCAGATTTTATTTTCTTACATATCTCACCATTGCATGTTACAGAACACAAGATGAGAGCGATACAGAGACCTGCAGTTTACCATCTAAATATAATCAAATCACACTGCAATCAGTAAGTAAAAACACGTTTAGCAGGCAATCAGAGAAAATCAGCACCGTGTGCACATATAAGCACGTGATACCATTTTAAATGTCAAGTGCTTAGCCTTTGGACCTACTATTGCATTTACATGTCAATAACCCATTCATTTATTCTAAAAATATTCTCTCTGCTTTTAATAGGTAAACAAATTTCAGGTAAAAAAAAATATCAATTGAACAGATTTGCCAGAGAGATTGGTTTTAAAAGCAGTAACCTAATTTATATCCAAATGGTTAATATAAGTAGTAAAATTATTCCCGTCATAGCACTCATATTTCTTTTTCTTTTTTTTCTGCTGCATCATAATTAACACAATTTGACATAATAATATATTAGAAAATCTAATAAAAAATGAAAATAAAACAAATCATGCTATTGATTCTAGACAGATAAACATTTAGGTAAAAAGGGTATAAAGGTAATAAATAACAAATTGTGCAATGACGGTTATTCAATAATAATGTAAAGAATTTGAAAATAATTAGAACAAAAAACTGAAAAATAAGTAAAATTAATACGTATTGTAAGGGGGTTGTATAAAAAGGATAGGGAGAGCAGGGCCAGCCTGTCCATGGGGCCGGATGGGGCCATGGCTTCAGGTGGCCCTTTGCAGAGGCAGCATTTTGGAGCAGCTGCCAGTGCCTCGACCAATTTGAGGCACTGGCAGCTGCTCCAAAATGCAGGGTAAAATTTTACCCTTAACCCCTTCACTACAAAGTGATTAAAAAAAAAACATTGTCAGAAACCAGTAGTTTTTGTAAAATCATTTTAGTTACTTTTACAGTAATAAAACTAATAAATAGCTATTACTGTAAACAAGCTATGTGGTCAGTAGATGGAGGCATCTACTGCCAAATTGAGTTACAGAGGTTTTAGCAGCAGGTCTATTTTTTTTCCTCCCCCTGCATCGGCTGCTGACAGCTACTGAAAGTCCGATATTTCACAGCATTCAGCTGATTTTACAGTTTTAGCTCTTTGGGCATTATGCCCACAGGGCTAAAACGTTGGGGGCACCTTCTGCAGCTAAAAAGCAAATGAAATTTGTTTGCAGCAAACACATTTCATTAGCTTTTGGGCAGTAGATCAGCAGATCGAGATATCTCAATATCGGGGCACCGGATGATGCCTTTTGAAGTCCAAGATATCTCAATATCGGTAGTGAAGGGGTTAAATACTTGGGACAAGGCTGCTGACAGCTTCTGCGCAATTATTTTTTCCTTTTTTTAGTGTTTTTACTCACCTTTTGTCCCTCTCTGGGCACTGCTCCTTCTCTTTAACCTCAGGGACTCCCAAACCTGGATGTGCCACATCTTTATGTGTCTTATTGCACCTATCAGGCTTCTGGGATTTAAGTCAGGAATATACAGCTCAAGGCATTCACGACCGTTCGATGGCTTTTTTATGTCCACTTGGATAGATTTTATACTGGCTTGACCCTTGAGTGAGTATCCAGGCCACTGCCTGCTGTGACACACCACTGTTACAGGAAGTAACAGTGGTTACCAGAGCCAGACCAGCATGGAAGGAGCCTGGCGCTTGGTTGAAAGGTGAGTATAAAGAACACTTTATTTTTATAATGGGAGGATGGGGATGCAGGAGGATAAGAAGGGAAGGGATGAATATTTAACCCCTCTATATCCCTCCCTAGTTTAACCCAAGATTAATAGGTAGATCATCAGAAGACAAGAAGATCTTTAATAAAGTCATATTATTGTCTGAAGTAATAAGCCCTAATTCAAAGAACTTTGGACTTTTATGCTTTATGTATGTGTTTTAACAACTGATATGTGTTAATTGTACTTTTGTTGTTGCTTGAGAATCAAAAAATAGCCCATCAATGAGCACGTTGAATGCGGAATGATTGATCTACTCACCAATCAGTAATTGTTTAATGCAGCTCTGACACTTTTTAAACCGAGGTTTTAACCCCATTTGGAGTGTGCAGACTTCTATGATTCAAGTCAAAATTACATGTTTGACTAAAAAACTCTTTTTTATGTCTGACTAACAATATCTCATATGCCGTCTTAACTCATACTTCATATTTCATTCCTTTTCTATTTATATTTCAAAGCAGCATAGATATGACTACTTAATCTTATACAAATATAGCTTTTTTTAGTCCATCATAAAATATACTTCATGCATAGTGGCTTAGAACTGTTCAACCAGCTCCATTTTGTCTCGGTGACAAATAACCACCATTTTGTAATTAGTCCACCTGCTCCCCTTTGTTCTTGTCATAAGCTGGCCTCAGGGACAGTCACAGAATCGCAACGTTACACATCACAGATATTTTACAAAAACATTTTCAATCTCTTTTCCTCTGCTTGCTCAAAACTCTTTCCATACGGCGCTCAAGTGGTTAGCAGGACATAAATCATAACATTGCCCTTTTTCAGTCATGATGTTTAATGGAAGTCAAGGAAATATGCACAGATTTCCTGACGCATCTATCATGACTATGTATAGCATTCCATTTGTAAACTGCAGATTCTCTCAGTGACTTTAACATACGCTGACTGACATTTACCAATCCAATTCGTTTCGGAATGTAATTCTCTGTTCAGATGCAATTTTAAATCTGACCCCGTGAAAAAAAGGTTGATGACCAACTTTTGGGGTCATACCTTTTAAATTATAAAAATACAATTAGTATGAAAAATGATTATACATGACTGACTAAACATTGATCTCTAAATATTAATAGACATTGCCCTGTGATACCCACAAAGAAACCATGAAATCGTAGACGCCATGTCCAACAGAATGCCAAAGTATAGATGAATGATACCTTATGGCTAGATTTTCCATTTAGAAATCATTTGCAGAGTAGTGATAAATTCTGATGTAAGACATTCATATATTGCTGTATTATCTAACAAGGTGTATATATTTCAGCAATTAACACTGTGTTCTCAATTCCGGCAATACTTTGGTTGGAAGGATCATATAAAATCTATGTTATCCAAAAGTTTCTTGTATAAAAAAAGAGATGGACATTTGTTGGGTATGTTTCATTTTAGGCTAGGGTCAGACGAAAGCAGTTTTAACGTGCGTTTAGACGCACAAAATCACGGCCGTGCTAGCAGCAAATGACGTCCAATGCCGGGGAACACACGAAGTACGGCCGCACGAAAGTTCGTCCGCACAACGCAAGTGGCAAACGAACGCATTTTTTCTAGAACGTCAAACCTCTAGTACGGACGTACAGAGTGCGCTGCGTCCGCTAGAGGCGTGTGTGCGTGATTGGGAGACGTCAGACGCTGCTAATGTCCGGCCAACATAACGTCCAGACACAAAAAGTATTTTATTGATGATCCGTACAAAATCACGGACGAAAATGCGCATCGTATGACCGCTATCGCGTATTCCGTGAAAAAATGCGTCCATTCGTTCGAACGCACTTTTTCACAGACAACGCGAAAAATGCGTTAGTCTGACCCTAGCCTTAAGCAGGATATACTTAATACTTGGACAATTAGTGGTTTGAAAAACATACCAGTAGTCAAATAAAAAAAAAAAAGCAATGCAGAGAAAGGACACCAAGCACTTTGTATTTTCTCAAGAAAACACTTTGGGCCATATTACAATTTTTGTGCTAACTTAACCAGAGCAGTTGTAAACTTAAATCCTCCATAAGCTATAATGGCTCTGGTAAGTTTACAACTGCTCTGGTTAAGTTAGCACCATCTATGTAATATGGCCCTTTTAGTGTGGTGCTACCATTAAGTTTCAGCTGTAACCCAGCATTTTTCAAGCTAATGTAAACATCAAATGCTGGCATATGATCAACTAATCCTGTCAACAAATCATGATTTAAAAAACAGAAATGTATATAATGACTGCAAAGAAGAACTGTAAATCAGAGCAGCATTTTCAGAAACATGGTCCTTCCAGATACAATGTCTATCCAATGTAAAGACAATCATTCAATTAGGATGTGTGAAGCCAACAAGTCCCAGACTCCCACGTAATGAGATCCAATCAATAGAGTTCCTCTGAATCTCTGATATGGTTGCTAACCAATCCATGAGCAGGTTTGGTTATATACCATTTTGTACCTCATTATTGGTATTACTATATATATATGTGCTAGTATTTGATGTGTAAATTAACTTGATAAAAATCTGGGTTAGAGCTGAAACGCCACGCTAGTATCACGCTAAAAGTGTTTTCTTAAGAAAATTTGGAGTTCCTGTTTCTCTGCATTGCTGTACTTGGGGTTGGTCCTTCTAGATTTCATCAGCACCCTATTGTCCAAAGAAGGGCTGTCAATCTCAATGCCAACCAGATGTTAATGCCTAAAATTTCCAGAATTTCTTCAATGCAACAGATGGCCAGGGGGTCATGGGAGATGTTGTTCAGAAACATCTGGGGGCCGAAGTTTGAGACCCTTGGTCTAAAACTCTGGAATTTTGGGAGAGACAGTTGTGTAATGTTTTGATTATTTGCTACTACTAATGAAACTCCTGGGCTCTTATAAGTTCGCAGAGTATGTCGAACGGGCATTCTAGGGCTCTATTCCAACTGAGGCGTTAAATTGACAATTGGGGCCATTATTCCACTCATTGACTTAAAGGTTTGAGCTACTATTCTAACCATTCTCTGCTTTAGTGACTGCTTAACCCTTTCGCTGCTGAGGCATTTCCCGCCTCTGTGCTGAGGTCATTTTTACCGGTTTTGCTCATCATGTTTAAACGTGTTTTGAAGGCTTATTTTAGTATATGACCAAGACATATATATCGTTCTTTCCGTCAGACTCGGCAGATTCATAATATGCCATTATTATATGTATACGTCATGTCCTGTCTGTATATTATTACAAAATATGCAATAAAATATGAATTTTCAATAATTTACAACGTGTAAAGTGTTTTTTTTTCCACATTTTAACATGCTAGCAATTGCGGTTATATTTTGTATGGGGTGCGCTTGTTAAAAAAATTAGAGATGGGGTCTCGTTACATTTTTTTTTGGGGAAAATTACGCGATTTTTAACAAACGCGCCGCATACAAAAATCATTAGTGCAGCATCATTGTTCATTAGAACATAACTTTTAATAGATTATAATGCAAAGACACACATTGGTAAGACCGATAATTGTTAAAAAACAAATAGACACATGGACAAATGCACAGTTTGCAGCAAGGAGAAAAAGAGTATAATATATTTTTAAAGCACAATACTTGAATTGCAGCTTAAGGGAACATTTATATACCTATACCCAGGGTTGTAATATACATAGTTGGATGGAAAGTGCGTAGACAGTTGCAAAGATTGGCATTTAGGACGTAGTTGAAAACCCCTACCATGGTAAAATTACAAAAAGTACCACTGCGCTAAGGCATGTAGGACACCCAGAAAGATGCACTGAAAATAATACCAGCCAAGGTTAGTATGTGCCAGAATATCGGACTATAGTAACACCATCCATTTCGCCTGGCTACCTTGTGGAGAAAGCCTACATAAGCTGTGAGCTAGCGATTATAAGCTGTGAACAGCAATGTCGCAAATAAGCTAGTTGGCAAAAGGCATCATAATACTTAGGGATATCAATCTTGCAATAGAGCGTAGTCGTAAGAATCACAATACATTTAGAGGTGGAAATCAACAGATTCACTTGCAACTGTACCAACCAGAGCAACAATGCTTTAGGACATAGTCCTACCAACAACCATGCTTAGCAATAAAAAAGCCCAGGGCAATCAATTAAAACTGTAACTGTCCCTAAAAAGCTAAAAATTCTATACTCTCCCTGTTTGTTCATATTTGTGCAAAGTAAAAGCAAACACTGGACTCGACACGTGTTGCGCCGGTACTATACCGGCTTCATCAGGAGTCAAACATAGATTGTGATTAATATCGGTACTGTGTGCCACCGAGGCTGGTTAAATACTGTTTGAAAAGCCAAATCGGTAGAGGTGGGAGTGGACAATTACTGCTTCATTCGGGTCAGATGTATGTGATAATGGAATAATGCATTGTATATATTGGAATCATTAGAAAAGACATTATCAGCATCCTAGCACCAAAAACTGCCACTGCCTGCCTGACTCAAAAAAAAAAAACCAGCCATGGTGTATAAAGAAATTAAGTGATTGTAAATGGAGTATTAAAACTCTTGCGTAAATGATTAGAAAAAAGGAAGAAAAAAACAACCACCTCCACTAAGAAGGTGAACAATCACTCCACACACAAGTACAAATGTGCACCGGGCGTGGGCACACCCATATAGGACTAAACCTAGTATTGAGATACAACAAGAAAAAAGAAAAAAAAAAAAAACACATTTGAGGGATAACCCTCAAACAGATGGGAGTGCTAATTAGAACATAACTTTTAATAGATTATAATGCAAAGACACACATTGGTAAGACCGATAATTGTTAAAAAACAAATAGACACATGGACAAATGCACAGTTTGCAGCAAGGAGAAAAAGAGTATAATATATTTAAAGCACAATACTTGAATTGCAGCTTAAGGGAACATTTATATACCTATACCCAGGGTTGTAATATGCATAGTTGGATGGAAAGTGCGTAGACAGTTGCAAAGATTGGCATTTAGGACGTAGTTGAAAACCCCTACCATGGTAAAATTACAAAAAGTACCACTGCGCTAAGGCATGTAGGACACCCAGACAGATGCACTGAAAATAATACCAGCCAAGGTTAGTATGTGCCAGAATATCGGACTATAGTAACACCATCCATTTCGCCTGGCTACCTTGTGGAGAAAGCCTACATAAGCTGTGAGCTAGCGATTATAAGCTGTGAACAGCAATGTCGCAAATAAGCTAGTTGGCAAAAGGCATCATAATACTTAGGGATATCAATCTTGCAATAGAGCGTAGTCGTAAGAACTTCTTACACATACTAACTTCTGGCACATACTAACCTTGGCTGGTATTATTTTCAGTGCATCTTTCTGGGTGTCCTACATGCCTTAGCGCAGTGGTACTTTTTGTAATTTTACCATGGTAGGGGTTTTCAACTACGTCCTAAATGCCAATCTTTGCAACTGTCTACGCACTTTCCATCCAACTATGCATATTACAACCCTGGGTATAGGTATATAAATGTTCCCTTAAGCTGCAATTCAAGTATTGTGCTTTAAATATATTATACTCTTTTTCTCCATGCTGCAAACTGTGCATTTGTCCATGTGTCTATTTGTTTTTTAACAATTATCGGTCTTACCAATGTGTGTCTTTGCATTATAATCTATTAAAAGTTATGTTCTAATTAGCACTCCCATCTGTTGTTTGAGGGTTATCCCTCAAATGTGTTTTTTTTTTTTTTTCTTTTTTCTTGTTGTATCTCAATACTAGGTTTAGTCCTATATGGGTGTGCCCACGCCCGGTGCACATTTGTACTTGTGTGTGGAGTGATTGTTCACCTTCTTAGTGGAGGTGGTTGTTTTTTTCTTCTTTTTTTCTAATCATTTACGCAAGAGTTTTAATACTCCATTTACAATCACTTAATTTCTTTATACACCATGGCTGGTTTTTTTTTTTTTTGAGTCAGGCAGGCAGTGGCAGTTTTTGGTGCTAGGATGCTGATAATGTCTTTTCTAATGATTCCAATATATACAATGCATTATTCCATTATCACATACATCTGACCCGAATGAAGCAGTAATTGTCCACTCCCACCTCTACCGATTTGGCTTTTCAAACAGTATTTAACCAGCCTCGGTGGCACACAGTACCGATATTAATCACAATCTATGTTTGACTCCTGATGAAGCCGGTATAGTACCGGCGAAACACGTGTCGAGTCCAGTGTTTGCTTTTACTTTGCACAAATATGAACAAACAGGGAGAGTATAGAATTTTTAGCTTTTTAGGGACAGTTACAGTTTTAATTGATTGCCCTGGGCTTTTTTATTGCTAAGCATGGTTGTTGGTAGGACTATGTCCTAAAGCATTGTTGCTCAGGTTGGTACAGTTGCAAGTGAATCTGTTGATTTCCACCTCTAAATGTATTGTGATTCTTACGACTACGCTCTATTGCAAGATTGATATCCCTAAGTATTATGATGCCTTTTGCCAACTAGCTTATTTGCGACATTGCTGTTCACAGCTTATAATCGCTAGCTCACAGCTTATGTAGGCTTTCTCCACAAGGTAGCCAGGCGAAATGGATGGTGTTACTATAGTCCGATATTCTGGCACATACTAACCTTGGCTGGTATTATTTTCAGTGCATCTTTCTGGGTGTCCTACATGCCTTAGCGCAGTGGTACTTTTTGTAATTTTACCATGGTAGGGGTTTTCAACTACGTCCTAAATGCCAATCTTTGCAACTGTCTACGCACTTTCCATCCAACTATGCATATTACAACCCTGGGTATAGGTATATAAATGTTCCCTTAAGCTGCAATTCAAGTATTGTGCTTTAAATATATTATACTCTTTTTCTCCTTGCTGCAAACTGTGCATTTGTCCATGTGTCTATTTGTTTTTTAACAATTATCGGTCTTACCAATGTGTGTCTTTGCATTATAATCTATTAAAAGTTATGTTCTAATTAGCACTCCCATCTGTTTGAGGGTTATCCCTCAAATGTGTTTTTTTTTTTTTTTCTTTTTTCTTGTTGTATCTCAATACTAGGTTTAGTCCTATATGGGTGTGCCCACGCCCGGTGCACATTTGTACTTGTGTGTGGAGTGATTGTTCACCTTCTTAGTGGAGGTGGTTGTTTTTTTCTTCTTTTTTTCTCAGCATCATTGTTCACATTATAATTGAAATGGGAACAATATTGCTGCATTAATGAACCAAAAAAAAGAAAAAAAAATTGTTTATTTTTTTTAGAATTTTTTTTAAAATATTTTTTTATTTTTATTTTTTTAAAAAAAATTTTCATAGTCACGTTTGGTATTGTTGGAACGGCCATGCTCTGGCCGATCCAACAATATCAAACATTAACCCCTAACTGCCAAGGATCGGGAGATAGGGGGTTAATTGGAACCCCCTATCTCCACCATTGGTGGCAGTTAGGGGTTAACTCCAGGACTGGCATCATTGTGCTATGCACGAGGACGCCAGTCCTCAGGGGGCATTCCCAGAAGCTTGGCCGACATCCAAGATGTCGGCCAGCTCCGGGAAAGGATCACGAACCGGTGCTATTCGGCGCCGATTCGTGATCCGGCCCCCATGGGGTTAATTCCAGGTACCGTTAGGAAGGGCAGGCTGTGCCCTTCCAAACGGTGCCTGGATTAACCCCCTGCACCCCGGCGATCGGGAGGGAGAGAGGTCCGAAGGACCCCCTCTCTTTCAGGCGCCTCCTCCGCACATGCGGGGGGGCGCCTGAATTAGATGTCATCGCGCCGCCACGATGACATCTAATTGTGCCGGCGGCGGTTCCGGGTGCTGGGCTGACATCGAGGATGTCAGCCCGCACCGGGGGGCACAGCGATCGGCCGGAACCCGGCCGATCGCTGGCCCCAAAGGGAGGACGCGCTCAGCGCGTCCTCCGCAGCGAAGGGGTTAATGTATGTAACGACTTTTATACTTTGACCCGATTACAATGGTCAGGTGGAAAATTGCAAACGTCCCCAACCTTGCTGTTTTTTTCACAGCTCATGTTGGTATTCTGAAAAGAATATCAACTCGGAGACACTGTCGTTTAAGTGATAGTTTCCTGTGTACATCCTTTGGGCTTGTGAGATCATACACATGATCTTATGCAATTCACACACAATTTTCCATTTATTTCTTATGGATTTCAGGAGAGAAACCTTGTGATAGCACACAATCTACTGCATGACTACGAAACAAAACGGGGCTCAATAAGCCACTCCACAGGGCATAACCCAAACAATTAACAAAAGAGAAGAGTGGTCAGGGATAGCCAAAATGGTACACAAGGGGTATCTATCATATAAGCCAAAAATCGATCAGAGTTAGAGTGATCAAGGAATAGCCAAGGACTGGTACACGGGGGTGGTTCTCATACAAGCCAGGTAACAAAAGAGACTGAAAAATCAACCAAGTAGTGAATCACCAGGAGACACTCAGCACTGAGGGAAGCAAACTCCAGGACAGGGCGATGAGCCGGATTGCACTGTCTGTATTTAAACCCAGCGGACGCGCGTCACCATGCCGCACCCTGCCTCCTGACCAGCCCTGCGAGCTCCAGAAGCCGGCACAACTCCTGGCACCCAGCTTGTCGATGGTGCCACGGGGCCCCCTCTGAGCTCCATACCATACAGATACGCTCATACACACCATACATTACTGTGAGTTTTATTGCTGTGGAACTGTGTTATGGCCTTTTTTTTTGTTTTGGAAGGGGGCGAAAAGCTGTTACAGGTTGAGGAAGTTTACGGGGGAGCCCCATCGTGAGGTTCAGTAAGGGGTCCCATCATTTCTGATGGCTGCCCTGTATACATCCGGTACACGGGTCAGTGCACCCAAATATTGGGCCTTTGGTGCCAGCTAGTGCCTTCACACCGTAACCCCTCTGAGGTACTATGGAAGAGTGCAGGGTTGGACCCTGCGGTCAAATATTGAAATAATATGCTCTGTGTGGAGAGAGCCTGTGGAGACACGGGTTCGATCCCAGCAAGAGAACCTCTCCAGTAAGTGTCCTTGGGCAAGACACCTAACGGTCCTTAGGCAAGACACCTAATCCGAATTGTGGCCAAAAGGTAACCAAACACTGAAATTCAGTGTACGGTTACCTTTCCTGACTTTTCGGCTATTCGGAGAGTTGACGAATTGCCTGCACATACGGTGCCTGGTCGGTGCCTGTTCGAGGGCAGCAAAATCCCCATAATGCTTCGTCTATTCAGAGAACAAAAACCAGCAGTGAAAAGTTGCCAAACTTTTGCCAAAGTTGCCCTGCTGTTCGGTGGCTTCATTCGACAGGTTTATTCAGGAGAATCCTATAGGCTTCTATGTTAAAAATATTCCCGTTTTAATTCAATATCTAATAAACCATTTATTATTATATTCTGCAGTAAAGAGTCTCTTTATTTTTAGATTTTCTAGGATCTTTTAAGCATTTTTTGGAATTTGTTTGGCAAAAAAGATTTTCAGGTTTTTTTTTAAAATCGTTTTTTAATTTTTCTGTAACATTCCTTTTTATTATCATTCATTCATTGAATGTTATGTGTAAATTCCAGACATTTTCGTTCAGTAGTTTTTTTGTAAACAGCGTTTCACTGACGGTCGAACTTTTCGCGAACATCGCAAAAAGTTAGAAGTTTGCCGAACCTTCGAACGGCCGATGTTCGATTCAAACTCACGTTCGAATCGAACCGGCAGCTCATCCCTAATTATTAGGCAAGCCAACAACAGAGCCAAAAATAGGGAGCTGCTAAGGGATCTTGGGTGGCTTTTGCCAATTCAAATTCCTTATTACCAACTCACACAGAATAGAACCCAATATATGTAGAGTATAATTGAACACTACAATAATATCCTTTGAAATAATTTATGCATCCAGGATAAAGTTATAAAAACAAAAGGGCAAGTCAATTGTTTTTTAAAATATAGTTGTACAGTGAATTTTCTTTCTTTTCTTTTATTTCCATACCTCAAATTACAGACATAAACTGTTGTACATTTGTACAAGTCTTTGTATATAATCATTATAAATACTGAAACCATAATCTATCCTTTTCCTCTTAATTATGCATCATTGTGCAAAAGCAAATGTCTGAATGCCTAGTAGTGTCAGTTTTTTGACAGTAAGAATGATTTATTTCCCACAGCTTTAATTTCATTATAAAACAACTTGAACATTTAGCACATTTATTGTGTATCAATATGTGAAATAGTGTAATTATTCCAAACATGTGCAATCACATTTGCATGCACTTGTAGATTCAAGTAGAAAACAAATACCCAACCTGAGGAATCAACTGGAAGAATCAGTATTAGCAGCAACAGAACGGCAATGATAAATGTTATTGGGCACACATGCCTGATTTTATAAAGAAATCTCACAGGACTGTCAAAAAACCTGGGACCCCTGTTATTTATTTATTTAAGACCTTTTGAGTGGATATAAAGACAAGGTGCAATTCATTCATTAATAAAAAAAACCATTCACATACAGGGTTATCCAAAGAGCTCCGAATTGCTTGAGAAAGGTAACCGAACGCTAAAAATACCTTTCCTGGCCATTCGGCTATCCAGAGAGCAGGCAATTCGCCAATCCTGGCGAATTGCCTGCACATACGGTGCCTGTTCGGTGCCTGTTCGAGGGCAGTGAAAACCCCATGAAAAAGCACTGCTTCGGCTATTCAGAGAACACAAACCAGCAGTGAAAGGTTCCCCTAATGCCCTGCCATTCGGTGGTTTAATTCGGCAAGTTAATTCAGGAGAATCTCATAGGCTTCAATGTTAAAAATATTCCCATTTTAATTCAATATCTAATAAACCATTCATTATAAAATTCTGCAGTAAAGAGTCTCTTTATTTATAGATTTTTTAGGATACTTTAAGCATTTTTTTTTTTTTTAAAAGTCCGATTGCTTTTTTATTTTTTTTTAGGTTTACTTATTTTTTCTGTAACAGACCTTTTTATTATCATTCCCTGGACCTCATATGCAAATTTCAGACATTTTCGCGCAGTAGTTTCTTTGCAAACAGCTTTTCACTTTCATACATTCATACAAACTGTTTTGCTAATTTATTCACCTCCCTCTGTCTGCAGTGTCGGCATTTTCTCGGCTTTTTCCGGCGGCTGCGCTGCGTGTGATCGGCTCCTGCTTGGGTTTTTCCGGCTTCTTCGACGGGTTAATCCAGATGTTTTTGCAGGTTTTCGGCGTGCATTCGGCAGGTTTTGCGGTTAGTTTTCATCGGGTTTGCGGTAGCTTTTCCCTGCAATTCGGGGACCCTGTGGTGCTTGCTCAATACACCGCAGGGTCACCGAAATGGGATCGGCAACACAAACCGAATTGAAGAGAACGAAAAGTCACCAAACGTGCGGTGACTTTTCAAATCTCTTTGGATAACCCTGTAATACTTTATAAACTGTCAAGATTCTCTAAAAAGAATATTTTAAAATAGTATACGTAAGTATCTAAAAGGCATCTAAAAAATGCATTTTAATTCTTATTTGCCATGCCAGATGTGCATGCTATGGTCTGTAATGTATTTTAAATGTATTGTATGGTAAAATTTTGCTTGCCATAATGCAAATAAGTGTAGTGATGAAGTAAAAATAAAAAAATAATTAGTCAATATATGGTGACATTGTAAACAGATAGGCAGGTTTTTCTGGTATATGTAAATGCATTTAGATTATTTCTGCTCATCATTGAACACCACATTGGTGTTCCAGTTTCTGCATACAGTTTTCAAATAATTTGGAAGCTCATTTGAAACCTTTGGGCCCTATCCTAAGGTTGATGTAAACTTAACTCCATAGACTATAATGGCTCTGGTGAGATTCCAACAGCTCCAGTTAAGTGAGCAACAATATTGGAATAGGGCCCATTCTTTGAAACTACTTACATTTAAAATTATTTTTAATCTGAAGAAAATAGCTCCAGATTAATTTGAGATGTCCAATATATACATTTATTTACTAACAGTCAACATATTTACTGACTTCAACCTGCAAGATCCTCACAGTGATTTGTGGTCTCAACCACAGCAGATTGACATCTTGGATATCAGACCTAGCTGTTGGACTTCACCTGCATAATGACATCATTGAACACGGGCGCATAGATACAATGAGATTAGAAACATTGCTGGAAAAATTGCTTTACTGGAGTGTCAGAACCCCGTGTCTTCACTTCTATGCACCCTACAAGGTCAAGTGAGGAGTCATTGGAAAGGCCAGAAAATAAAGTGTAAATAAAACAATTAAGAAAATTAAAGAAAAACTTTGTTGTTCTAAAGCAGTCAAATTATTGCAATAACTCACTTTTTTAATTGCCACACCAGTAGCAAGTTTGGAAGACATGACGCAGTGCACATCAACTTTGGTCATAGGGCACCACCACAAGGTCAAATGAGTTGTCAATAAACTGGTCAGGATCAGGGTCTTTCTAATGAAACCAAATCTGACCGTGTGAAATATAAAAATTAAAAAAAGAAAAATTTCTGACCCAGCACCTTTGTCTAATTTTCACTTATAAAGTGAACATTGCCACTGCCATTACTCACATGACCATGTTACAAGCCAGAAGCAACGGCACAGGAGATGATGCAATGGGTCATTACACACTGTAATTTTACTCTGCAAAGAAGTGGCCAGTCATTCAGACCCCCATTCTCTGTTATCTTAATGTCTAGGAGTCCAACAACTAATTTTTGGAAAGATAATTATCCGATCTTCCAAATAAAGTTGTTATTGGGGGGTATAATTATTATTTTCTATTTCTTTAAGGATGGCATAATGATGTTGGTTGCTTTCAGAAAGTGGACATTGGTATCATGGCATCCAATATCACTGACATTGCCATTTTACCAGTGGCATAGCAAGGGGGCAGGGAGGGCACTTGCCCCCAGGTGCCTGTCGGGGGGGCGTAACAAGCAGGGGAGGACCAGTGTGTCACCTATCTGGCGCCGATCTGGGGGTTCAACCACAGTGGGCTGATATCTTGCATGTCAGCCCTCGCTGTGGGACTGCCCAAGACAGCCCGGGAGGAGAATCCAATACTAGAGATGATGGGATTCGTTGGACCCAGTATTTCTTGAACCGTGTAACCTACAAGGTCCAGACCTTTCCAATGATGCCAAACATGACCAGGTAGTCTGTAAAAATAATAAAAAAATAAAAATACAAATATTTTCCGTTTTTTATTCAAAAGCGGTAAAAGCATTTAACGTAGGAGGTCCTTTATGGAGTCTTTGGAAAGGCCAGATCCTGGCCTTTCCAATGATGACAAACATGACCAGATAATCCGTAAAAAATTTTAAAAAAATCTTTTTTTTCTGTTTTGTCTCTAAAAGCGGTAGTATTATTCACTTTTTAATAATAAAAAGAATAATATTGCCTCACCTTCTCTTTTCCCACAGCCGCAGTAAGTATGGAGGGGATGGAGCAATGCGTTATTACGCATTTTTTCATCGAAAACTTAATCTACTTCAAAGAGCACGGGGGTCCTTTGGACCTCTGCATCACCATAATGTACTCCTCACAAGGTCAAGTGAAGTGTCACTGGAAAGAATCGAGTCTGGCCATTCCGATGACACCAAACATAACCATATAATGTGTTAAAAAATAATAAATAAAAGTGTAAAAAAAAACAATTGCAAAAGATCTTTTTTTCCCCCTCTGTTTTAAGGCAGTGGTATTATTCACTTATATTGCAAACAATGTCGCTGCACTAATTCACCTTCTCATTTTCCACACTGTGAGAAAATTTGAAAGTGATGGCATAATGCATTATTTCATGTGGAGGGGTACCACAAGAGGACTAGCCCCGGGCTCTTTGTCACCTCGCTACGCCTCTGCATTTCACATACCAATTATCACTGCTGTTACTGCAGTGGCATGGCCTGTACTATACTTGCCTCTGTTGGGGCCTTGTACTAGGTGTGATAATGTCACCAACCCGCCATGACTGAATGTCTGGGCATATTATTGCAGGGGGTGTTTTTAGGTAACTGTATCTTTGATGCTGCAAGGCCCTCATACCCACAAAGTGCATCATTGGGGGGGGGGAAATTGTCTGATCTTTCCAATTATGGAAACCTCATAAATTATGTGTTTTATAATACCAAATTAAATGACAAGTTGTGTGCACAATTTTTGAGGTAGAATTACAAGTAATGCTTAATTTGATCTTCTGTTGTCTAGTTTTCAAAAATATATACTTATTTGTCATATTTTAAATCCCAGGGCAGCGAGCTTTTTAATTGCAGACATACCTTCTAGCAAACCAATGCAGCAAAATGCCGTTTTATTTTGAGGTTGTGAATGGCTTCACATAACTGTACCTAACTCAGTTGAGGGTTAGTCCAATCACAGGGAATATTTTTTTTCTCAAGACACACAAATGTAAATATTTTTATATTTTTTCAGAGGAAATCCCAAAAAATATACTCATATATGTATACAAAAATACCTACTGTGGATGTATACTACACTGGTACTCAGGATCCAACTGGCAAGCTCTTTAAAAATTCTGCGCTAACTAAAGGCAATACTGAATTAATGATTATATCCCACTCTTATATTGCAAAAACTCTTATTTTATCAAATTCAGTGTTTAATATGTTTGTTTTATATTACTTTTTGATTTATTAACAGCAACAAGCCTGTGGACATGAAATCGACATTGCTGCATCAATCAAGAGTTTGAATGAAAATGCAGAAACATGTATGTAAGATTCCTTGAAATAATTCAAATCTCTCCAATAGTAAGGCTGTTCTTTCTAGTCCTTTATCCTAAAGCGAAGCTAAAAAAAAAATTAATCAATAAGCAGCCAATAATGGAACATGGGAAAAAATCCAATAGCTTTTTTATTTCTAAATGCAGTTTTCCATCAGAGAAGGCTTTGCTGCAAAGGCAGATTAAATGTATTATTTAATAGAATCAAGTGAACATTTACAGAATTATAATAGAACCCAAAAATGTGTATTTACATTATATACCTGTCTGTATATCTATTTACCTGCCCAGCGACTATCTCTCCATGGATATGAGTCTCAAGCCAATAATTATTTTATCACGTACCTTGAAATTTCAAAATTGATAACTATTGTGTATGATATATAATACTTATTTTAAAATTGGTTTTAATTATAGAAAAACTATGTGAAATGCTGGATGTCGTGGATTCTTTAGACCTTCTAGAATGATTACCAATTTAAGAGGACAGGAATCCCTATAGAAGTTTAGAGCTTTCAATCAGGGGTGCATTGTTACACAGGCTAAGTAGGCCTGGACCTACATGGGGAAACTGGGGACCCCAGTTTCATAATACAAAGCCCCATTATGCAAACATTCCGATTCATCTAATTCTGATTGCATTCCATCTGCATCTCCTATCACTCACAGCTCCTTTACGCTTCCACACAAAACCTCCCAAGAGCAGAGGAGTAATTACAGGGGGTGCCAAGGTTGAGACTGCAACCGGGCCTGTTCTTTTGAGGGGCCCAACAGAGGCGACACTCCAAAGTGACTGCCTAAACAGATGGTCTGATATCTGGCAGATGTGAATTATAGGAGTTTTCCAAATTGTGAGCTGGCAAGCAGTGATTTTGTACACTGTATCCAGCATGCAAGCCCTCAAGAGGCCAACCAGAGATGACTACCAGTCCCAGAATCCAGTGTAGAGAGTGGTAATGAGACTCTGCGCCTCACTGTCATGAATCACACAGATATAACCCGGGGTGGTGTGCGGGGTGATAGTACGTAAGGTAATGTGTAAAAATCGGTGTGTGTGTCTTTTTAGGGTGTATAAGAAAGTGGATGTGTGTAATAGCGTATTCCATAATGCATGTATAAGTGTGTATATGTATATAAATGTTTGTATATAGGTGCATGTATATGATTGGGTGTGTATAGGCGTGTGTGTGTATATTATTGCCTGCAAATGTGCATGTAGTGCGTTCACATGCATAGTTATATTATGTATATGTTTGTGTGGAAATGCATGGGGGAGTTGTGTTTGTGCACATGTATGCTACGTCTCCTTGGCGGGGTGGGAGAGCTGGATAGAGAGTGTAGAGGGGTTGGGTGACCTCAGAGCAAATGAGTCTCTATAGTAATGTTGCTAGAAATCAACACCAAGACCAAATACACCCCTGTCTTCACGTATTGCTGCCAGAGTATATTTTCATTTACTTCATATTCCTTCTCTATATTTTATTAGGCATGTAAACAACTTATCTTCACATTTTCATTTCCCATCAAGAGATGTCAATCTAACAATATGGTTATCTGTGTTCCCCTCTGAGAAGGTCTGTGGAATATTACCATAGCAACCTCGGCACAGTAGGCCTTGAATATTTGTGCTTAAAAGTATGGAGTGTGTGTGCGTGTGTGTTTCTACAGATCTCAGTAAGGCAGGTCTGCAAACAAGGGTTTTTCTTTTCATTCCTTACAATGCATGGATAATGGATTTTCAAAATACAATTATTACTGAAAATGCTGAGAGTTTACCATAAGTTCATTTTTTTATAATAATAATGGATTAACAAAGGAAGCTGGCATACCTTGGTTTCCCTCAGGAACAGAATTAGTCAGGAAGTTCTAAAACTGAGATAGTTTCTCTAGGTTTCATAACTTAATTTGTGCTGTGCAATACTGACAAAAAAACAACAAAATTGTCAAATATCCACAAAATAAAAGCATATTATTCATAGACAACATCACTTTAGCTCAAGAACTAGCAACCTTCGGCCTCCAGAGTTTTTGAAACTACATCCCACGTTATTCTCACTTATTCATTGCACTGGCTGAGCACCATGGGAAATGTAGTTCCAAAACATCTGAAGGAACAAGGTTGCGGACCCGTGCTTTAGCAGATTTCTGTTAGATGTTTTTAATACAGAACCTACTCTTAACCCATTGCTTTTGAAAGTTTCAGAGGTAATTACAGTTTCTTTTGAATTTTTTTGTCGTTTTTAGACAATGATAATTAGTGACACATCTCTAGTCTAGCATCTTGTTTTAAATCTCCTCTCCTTATGGATCTAGTAGGACGATATCATACTGCCTTAGCAGTACAGCCCCTATTTTGGGATCAAACCCCACTGTCCCTCGTTTTTTTTGTTTTTTCTTTTGAGAAAGTATTTTACCAGGAAGAATACATCGAGAATTCTCTCGTTTTCGAGTATGTCCTGTTGTTTGTGTATATTCCACATATTTGTGTCTGAAGGTGTTTTTTTTAAGGGGTTCTCCATATATTTAGGTGAGCGGACATAGAACAGACCTGCAATGCAATAACACTCCCAGGAACGCGTCTCTAAACGATAAGAAATGGTTTTAGAAATCATTTAGTGCAAATAGTTTGCTCTTAATCTAAATTACATTTTTATTAACACAAATTACACTGATAGTTTGTGATTCACTTGAAATGTCGCAGAATAGTCTAATGTTTCACTCTCAAACCTGAGCAGGTGTAGTTAAAACAGAAAAAAAGGCTAACCTGGAGACATACCAAGAGCCAGTAGAGGGCTCATGAATTTGTGAGTGCAAAATCTTTCCTTTCTTCTTGCTATTATTGTGGAAAATACTACATAATGTTGGATTATGTTTTTCTTCTTTCCTTTTACATGTGCTGAGGACCAATGATTTCATGTGGATAGACTTCTTCTGCCTGTATGTTGAGTATTATTCCCACTGGCAAGTGGAGAGACTTGCTCTTTACCCATTGTTTTTATACAAAGGTGATTGGAGCGACCTCCACCAGGGTATTAAGCTATTGTGGGATATAAGAGGGTTTCCAGAGGTGTGGCGAGAGCTCGTCACTGTTTTTGTTTGTAATGTCTCACGCTACCTCCAGTGAATATGGCAAGTGTCCCTCTTTGGGCATTTGAAATGATAGCAGATATGTCATATTAGCACTAGATGGGTGTCGCTTCAGGTGATCCTGTCAGAAAAAGTACCAAAAAAACAAAAGGCCCAATTCCAAGTGGAGCTTTAATGATTGCCGTACTGCACAGTTTTTGTAACAATTGACTTGCTACTGCAATGCTTGGGACATGCAAAGATGGTACAAGAGGCAGAATAACAAGCAATTTTAAGTCACTGACTATTCTTCATGAAAGTGTCAACTGTTAAAAATATACTATGTTCTAAAGCTAATTATGAAAGTCATCATGTGAAAGTCAAATCACCTCACAACAAGAAAACCAACCTATGCTTTACTCCTATTCTGCTAGACGTTCTATGTAGACTGTAAACTCCTATGAGTAGGGCCCTCTACACTGTTTGTTTCCATTCCTATGTCTGTTTATAGGTGTTTATCTCTCACTTTGGTTATTGTAAAGCGCTGCGGAAACTGTTGGCGCTAAATAAATTATGATAATAACACAGTGGGGTAGCGTGGGTTGTCAGCGCCCGGGGCCAGCCAAGAATTGTGCGCCCCCCCCAACCTGTGGACACGTTATCGATATTGCCGCAGCTCTCACATGGATATTGCCCCAGCTCACACATGAATATTGCCCCAGCCAGCTCTCACATGGATATTGCCCCAGCTCACACATGAATATTGCCCCAGCCAGCTCTCACATGGATATTGCCCCAGCTCTCACATGGATATTGCCCCAGCTCACACATGGATATTGCCCCAGCTCTCACATGGATATTGCCCCAGCTCACACATGGATATTGCCCCAGCTCACACACGAATATTGCCCCAGCTCACACATGAATATTGCCCCAGCTCACACATGGATTTGCCCCAGCTCTCCTATGGATATTGCCCCAGCTCACACATGGATTTGCCCCAGCTCACACATGGATATGCCCCAGCTCACACATGGATTTGCCCCAGCTCACACATGGATTTGCCCCAGCTCATGGATATGCCCCAGCTCACACATGGATTTGCCCCAGCTCATGGATATGCCCCAGCTCATGGATTTGCCCCAGCTCATGGATTTGCCCCCAGCTCATGGATTTTCCCCAGTTCTCACATGGATTTGCCCCAGCTCATGGATTTGCCCCAGCTCATGGATTTTCCCCCAGCTCATGGATTTGCCCCCAGCTCATGGATTTGCCCCAGTTCTCACATGGATTTGCCCCAGCTCATGGATTTGCCCCAGCTCATGGATTTGCCCCCAGCTCATGGATTTGCCCCAGTTCTCACATGGATTTGCCCCAGCTCATGGATTTGCCCCCAGCTCATGGATTTGCCCCAGTTCTCACATGGATTTGCCCCAGTTCTCACATGGATTTGCCCCAGCTCATGGATTTGCCCCAGTTCTCATATGGATTTGCCCCAGTTCTCACATGGATATGCCCCAGCTCATGGATTTGCCCCCAGCTCATGGATTTGCCCCAGCTCTCACCTGGATATTGCCCCAGCGGCAGCCAGCTCTCACATGGATACTTGCCCCAGCTCCGGATCCAGCAGGGGTTGAGGGGGCCCAGATGCCGGGCAGCGGGAGTGCCTGCCCGGTCCTGAACAGCGTGTGAGTCTGTCCGTGTTGAAGAGGAGGCAGCTGCATGCGTGCGCAGGTCACGTGGTCCGGCCAGTCAGGTGGTACAGAGACTCAGTACCACCTGATTAGCCGGACCACGTGACCGGCTGTGCCTGCACGCAGCCGCATCCCCTTCAACACGGATGGACTCAACTGTTCAGGACCGGGCAGGCACTCCCGCTGCCCGGCATCTGGGTCCCCTCAACCCGCGGGCCCTTGGACGGCGCCCGAGGGCCCGGCGGGTCAGTCCGGCGCCCCTAACAAAACTGCGCCCGGGGCCACGGCCCCCCCAGCCCCCCCACGCTACGCCACTGTAATAACAATAATACTGTATGTACTGTGAACTTTCTGTCACTGCGATCTTCAGGTAATACCGTGGTAGTGCAAAGTTTAAAATAGGGCTTCAAAGGTTTCACGATCCTGCATGTGAAAGTTCCACGTGGTCAGGGCTGCTGCAAGGTTTATAGTTAGCCTAGGCAAAAAACCCCGCTCTCTAGTGTTTGAACACCAAATATTGTCTCTCTGCCCCAATACGTTTCATACTCTTGTAAGATCATGAAAAGGCCTAGCTCATACATACTGTGAATCAGTGCAGGTTTACTTGTGTGTAGGTCTAATACACCACTACCAGGAGATGTCCGATGCAACAAATGGCCCAGTTTTTATTAACACTTCAGAAAGTGATCCTGAGGACATGATACTTTTTTCATTAACCCATTCTCATGATGGACAGGTTGCTGAAAGTCAATGGCACGCTGATGGTTTACCTTTCAAACGAAATGAGGAGCCTTTATTTTATTAGACTGACTGTAAAGATAGCAAGCCGCCTAGCGGTATATGAAACAGAACCTGGAATGTGAAATGCAAAGAGGATATTAAGTGGACAAATTAAGTGTATAACAGCATCAACGTAGAGGAACTCAGGACAAACTGAATGGCAAACAGGGACATTCTTCCCAACAGACATGTGCAGAAGACTGAAAGCATATTCCTGTAATAACACACTCAGGGCTATATTACATTTATAGTGCTAAAACAGGAACGCTAACAGGGAAGACCTTTCCCCGTAGCGTTCCTGGTTTAGCACCATTACACACGGTAGAAGCTAATTCAGCAGCCTGCCCCATAATGCAGAGCTATCCTCCCTGATACTTGCGGCAGCACTGCCGCGCCTCCACGAGTATCACCTCCTGTCCTGGATTGCATAGGTCTCCATGGACGGGTGTGCTGCCGGGCTGCGAGCCCTTCACAATCTCACTCTCGCTGCGTTGCTGAGTGATCCTCAAGGGAGACTGGGGACTATTTGGCCAGAAACGGCAGATCGGGCCACCATTCTTGCCGTGGGATGAGTATCTGATTTAGTGGGGGTGAGGGGGTTTAGCTGGTGCTAACTGATTCTGTAGAAGGCTAGTATAAGGCCCCGTTCACACTGATTAATTTATCGCGTGTATTTTGCCGCATTATCGCGCATATGTCAGCGCGATATCACTCTATGTAGCTTCTCCAATGCATTTTAATGGAGCTGTTCACATCTGGTCGCTCAATGTCGCATGTAGCTCATAGATGTAGCTTGTTGCCTGTGCATGACCCTTTTTTCGCAATTTGCGATTTTGCGGTTTGCCTTGGTGGTGTTGTGCAATATCGCGCATAACGGTTATATCGCGCAATATTATCAGGCAATATCGCTCAATGTCGTGAATATCAAAATCACGTGGAAAAACGTGCGATTTTCATGTCGCTCAATGTTAACGTAGCGTAAGGCAGAAGCTGATAAATATCTAAATTATAATATTTTCGTATGCGAACCTTAAGCTTTCCTGTTTTTTGCTGACAAGCTCATCAACCCCTTACAATTCATTTTAACTCAGTGGTTACCCCCTGCTTCAATAGCCATTTGGTTTGCGATTGTATACTTTGTATTTAGTCACACTCTAAGAGGTTGCGCAGCTCACCTCATAAATTCTTCCATCTATCATTTTTGAGTATGTTTGCATTGATATTTCTGAGCTGTACTAGGCCCTGACCTGCTCTTAGAACTGTGATATCTGGAACTTGAAAGATTTTCTGACTTGTTATCCGCGTGTGCTTTGTTTCAGCCCTCTTCTCCTTTTTGTTCTCAACAGTTAAAGGGGCTGCTGAAACTAAATTAGTTTGATCACAAATCTTTTTTATGTTTAATAGCATAATAAATAGAATTTTGTACTGTAAATACAGAGCTGTATGCGTTACTGACAGCAAAATTAGCAAAATGTGGGTCAAAGTGTCCGAGGTGAAAACAGATCTCAAGCTGTAGGCTGTAATTAGGTCTAACTCTGCAACTAGGTTGTCAACTCAGCAGTATTCCATGTTTAATGCCTTAAACTGTCTGAGTCTATGAATATTTTTATTATGGCCCAATCTTTTCTGTTCATTTAAACAAATTTTCCCTCAACTGTGTCATATACAGCATTTAGTGATTGAGGAGAAGGAACAGTGACTTCCCCTGAGAGTGAAAACAAGTCGAGTCCCATACATTTAAAAGGCAGATAATTGTACTCCTTTCTATTCCTTCCCTTCTTATGCTACAGTACTTACTTATATGCTATTTAAATTAACAATAATCTCGGAACGTATTGGCTATATCCTTGAGAGCCAAACATAGTCCACTATATGTTTGACAGCACATGTTTGAACATTCTCTTGACTTGGCCAAAGACAAGGACAATATATGCACAACGACAAATCATTTTGCCAGCTTGAAAAAGCGAGACAATCCATTCAGGATACCATTCAGAGTCTGTTAATGTTACGAAACATAAAACACCCCTGCAATAATTAATTTTCATTAAATCACAAAGAAGGCCGATATGCAGGAAATTGAGGTCAAGGATTTTATTAGCTGTTATTCTTCAGCACAAACCTTTCCATATCACCAGTGTTTCCCTATTACAGCTTGGGCAGTGGAGCAGCTTTGAACAAAGGATGATATTTTGGCTTGTGACTAACCCATACTATCCCAGGTTGGATAAATGTCATGGTTCAAGCAGATTTACATCCAGTAAATACCATGTTAATGGGAAGAGGTGAAAGATCACAGGGTGATCCATGATTAATTTATTACACAATCAATAAAATCTAGGGTTAAGTGTTTTGTGTTATATTTCCCAGATCTGCAGCACCTCAAATTTTCCTTTTTCCACAATCTTTCTCATGCCAGACGGCAGACAAACAATATGTCATCTTAATCTCTGAAATTAAGATAAAACAATCTGTACTAGACATATGAGCTACATTGCGCTATGAATTAGGTACCAAACAAAAGGGTATTTTATAATAAGGTGAGAAAGAACCAGAGAGTTAAATTGTAGTAGGTTTATTCAACAATTAACAGGACATTGTGCTCTGTGGAGGTTTCCAGATATCACAGTTCTAAGAACAGGTCAGGGCCTAGTACAGCCCAGAGATATCAATACAAGCATACTCAAAAATGATACAAGGAAGAAATTATGAGGTGAGCTCAGGGCCGTCCCAAGCCATTGTGCTGCCTGGAGCCAAGGATGAATTGCTGCCCAAACAAAAAAAAACACATGTGGTGTGTATGACTGTTTTACAGAGCGCCACAGCAATTAAACTCACAGCAATGTGCATTGTGTATAAGCTTATCACAGAGTACCACAGCAATAAAACTCACATTAATGTGCGGTGTGTATAAGCATATCACAGAGTGCAACAGCAATAAAACTCACAGTAGTGGACGGAGTGTGTAAGCGTATCTCAGAGATCCACAGCAATAAGACTCACAGTAATGTACAGTGTGTATGAGCGTATCACAGAGCGTCACAGCAAAAAAAAATCACAGTAATGTGCGGTGTGTATGAGTGTATCACAGAGCGCCTCATAATCCGGCCCACTGTCACACACATCCATGCACACACATACATATACAAACACAGACACATCCACATACAGCCACACACACATACTGTATGTACGGTCACACACATCCACATAAGTCACACAAACATCCACATCCACATAAGTGACACACACACAAACTTACCCACACACATCAGCCTACATTAAAGTCCGTTGGGCCCTCTTTCACATAAATTTGGTCTCAAACTCAATTGATATCTGATTCCTGGCCGGATGAAGGGGGTTAAGAGGCTGAGCACATAATGCATACGTGCATACCTGGTGGCTGGTGCCGGCAGGAGGAGAGATGAGCTGCCCCACTCTTCCACTCCTGGCCCGGCTGGCCGCATGTGTGTGGGCACGGTCAGCTGGCGGCACTGCTCCAAGATGCCACCGCTGATAAAAAAATAGTTCAGCAGCACCAGTACAGGCAGCAAAAAATTGCCACCCCATGGAGTTTTCCGCTTGGAGCCATTTCTCCAACATGCACCATGGTCGGGCTGGCCCTGGGAGAGCTCCGCAACCTCTTAGTTTTGTAACAGCCTTTTTTCCAGGACGTACTCTGTACGTCATTGGTCCCTATAGGCTTAAGCTTTCCTGTTTTTTGCTGACAATTTCATCAGCCCCTTACAATTTAGCCCAGAAATATCATCCAGACACTACTGCTAAAATGCAATTTATTCATGGTACAGTTCAGGCCCATAAACATGAAAACCGTCACCACATCATCCCTGATGTTCCAGGTTTTGTTGTGACACTTAGGGCCCTATCACCTGGTGTGAGCTAAAACGCCATCGCTAAAGCAAAAATTTAGCTCGAGTTGCTAAAACTTAGCACCTGACACCTACTAACAGATCACCTTGTCAGCGGGAGTCTGTGTTCAAGATTGTTTAGTGCAGTGTTTCTGTCCTAAGGATCCCCTAACACGCCAGGTTTTCCAGATAGCTGAAGCACAGGACAGGTGATATGATTTGCTGCTCAGTGTTTGCAGGATTCAGTCTGCATTTCCCCAAAGTAATCTGCAAAATCTGGCCTGGTTGAGGGTCCCGAGGACAGGTTTGAGAAACGCTGGTTTAGAGCATGCTGATGAAACGCTTAAAACCTGGGCTGAGACCCAGCGCTAATTAAGTAGTGTATAGGATAGAGCTATTTTTTTCCAGTGCAGAGTGCCTGGCCGTACCTATCCTCTGCCCTCACAAGCTTGAATAAGTATGAAAACACCCAGCGAAGAGCCCTCACACCCTGCATTATTAAAATAATTATCAGTATCATGCTCCCTGCTGCAGCATATAAATAATAAATGTTTCAGGGCAAGACTTATCCCTTTACACATGGTCCACACGTTCACCCTAATAATAAACCGCTTACAATCTATGAATAACCCCCAGCATAAAATGTTTAAAAATTAGGCAATATATTAGAATTAGGATATATATCAATAAAGGATACATACAGTATATACAGTTGTGTTCAAAATTATTCAACCCCCACTGAAATTGAGTGTTTTGGCCAGTTTGACATTGATTTTGATCATTCAGTCATCTTGCTTACAATTAAATCAAAGAGGCACGTGTAGGTCAGACAAATATAACATAACATTTATAATGAAATAACCACAAATGTCTTTTCTGTGCTCACATCATTATCAGTTTTATTCAACCCCAAGTGACATTCAATCTTAGTACTTAGTACAACATCCTTTTACAGTTATAACAGCTTTTAAACGTGAAGCATAGCTTGACACAAGTGTCTTGCAGCGATCTACGGGTATCTTCGCCCATTCGTCATGGGCAAAAGCCTCCAGTTCAGTCACATTCTTAGGCTTGCGCACTGCAACTGCTTTCTTTAAGTCCCACCAGAGGTTCTCAATCGGATTTAAGTCAGGTGACTGCGATGGCCACTCCAAAATGTTCCAGCCTTTAATCTGCAACCATGCTCTAGTGGACTTGGAGGTATGCTTGGGATCATTGTCCTGTTGAAAGGTCCAACGTCTCCCAAGCCTCAGGTTTGTGACGGACTGCATCACATTGTCATCCAATATCTCCTGGTACTGAAGAGAATTCATGGTACCTTGCACACGCTGAAGCTTCCCTGTACCTGCAGAAGCAAAACAGCCCCAAAGCATGATTGACCCCCCGCCATGCTTCACAGTAGGCAAGGTGTTCTTTTCTTCATAGGCCTTGTTCTTCCTCCTCCAAACATAGCTTTGATCCATGGGCCCAAACAGTTCTAATTTTGTTTCATCAGTCCACAGAACACTATCCCAAAACTTCTGTGGTTTGTCCACATGACGTTTGGCATACTGCAGTCGACTCTTCTTATTCTTTGGAGACAGGTGCGCCTGGGAGTTCTGGCATGGAGGCCTTCATTACGCAGTGTGCGCCGTATTGTCTGAGCTGAAACTTCAGTACCCACATCTGACAAATCTTTTCTCAGTTCCTCAGCAGTCACACGGGGACTTTTCTCCACTCTACGCTTCAGGTAGCGCACAGCAGTCGAAGTCAGCATCTTCTTTCTGCCACGACCAGGTAGCGTTTCAACAGTGCCCTTTGCCTTGAATTTGCGAATGATGCTTCCTATGGTCTCACTTGGTATGTTTAACATCTTTGCAATCTTCTTATAGCCATTGCCCTTCCTGTGAAGAGTAATCACCTCTTCTCTTGTCTTCCTGGACCATTCTCTTGACTTCACCATGTTTGTAACCACACCAGTAAATGTCTAGAAGGAGCTGAGTATCACAGTCATTTTAAAGCTGCCTAATTGGTGCTTATTATGCTTTATTGCTGCTCCGTGACATCCACAGGTGTTTTCAATACCTGATTGAAAACACTTGAATGAACCTCTGTTCTTCAGAGTGGTAGTCTTTAAGGGGTTGAATAATTGTGTCAATGAAGAATTCACAAAAGAAACATTTACTACTGTATTACAAAACCAATTGATGTCATTTTAGTTGCATATGGTTCTTTAAAAAGTCCTTGTAGGATTTCATTCTGAATACAATTACAAATGTACACTAAATTCCCTAAACCCTTTACAGCATTGGGGGTTGAATAACTTTGAACACAACTGTATCATAATATAGCCTACTGCAACAGCAATGATATTGTTGACCAGATCCATTACTATGGTGTATAGGGACAAGAGAACACCTTTGCTGCATTCCTTTCATTTCCCGTTAATTGCCTGTTAATTTTAGCGACACTAATGTTAGCTTACACCAGGTGATAGGGCCCTTAGTGTTTTATTCAAAGAGCTTTGGTGTTTGCCAGACATATACTGGCATTTCACAGTAGAGAAATCCAAACAGTGCAGTTTCTTTTCCCGCTTTCTCAATTTTTCGTTTGTGAAATGCCCCCATATGCCGCCGTTGAAACAACATTGGTTTTCTCTGGTATTTGCAGCTTTGAAAAACACCTTTGTTCTTTGAGTAGCCTCCTAGATTTAAAAATCAAGACAGGAGGAGAGAGATATGCTGTTACCACTGTCACATGACCCAGATCGTCGCTATTGGCTGCTAGGGGACTGCCTACATTGCCATGCAACCCCCTGCAGCCGGAGCTCTCCATGCTGGGAAGGGAGATGGGCCATTTGCCAGGCGTTTGCCGATCAAAGGCAGCGGGATGTGCTATGCCGCCCGGCTGTGTTAAAGCCTGCTTGCTGCAGGACGGCATAGCCCGTCCGGGCTCAGCAATGGGTTAAATCTTTGTGTCGAGCGCTCTGAATTTTGTATGTTGTGTTTGTGCGTCTCAGATGCAACGTTATGAAATATGCATGGTTAGGGTTGCGTGGAGCCCCACTAGCGTGTGTGTGTTTTTCTTTCTCTCATGACCTATTAAGCACTGACATAGAAGAAACAAATTAAGCTATAATCATGAAATATAACAGAGTAGCTATAGTATTGTATTTTTCATGGAACAAGAAATGCAGGCTCATTAGTAATGCATCTTTACTGCGTCTCACTATAGAAATGGGGCAAAGGCAGAAATGGGTCAGCAAATGGAATACAAAAGCAATTTATTCCATGTTTTAGGATATTTCCTGTTCCTAACCAGTAGTGGAAGTATTTAAGTGTCTAGAAACGGCATAGTTTTTTGTTATTTCTTCTCAATTTATCTCTATATGTCTAAATACCAACTGTTTGCTTTTAACACTGTATAAAACATACAGCATGCTGGTTTACATTCTGAGGGCAAAATATGAACTTTCTTAAGCAATTTCTTAAGTTTTATTACCAAATACCTGCTTCATTGAGGAACCGGTAAAATTATTATATTTTTGATGTGTAAAGCACATCGTGTCCGGTCAGCTCACACTTTATGCTCCGCTTTCAATTGAAACACCAGTCATTTTGTCAAAAGCGAAAAGCTGGGAAAAAAAACCACAAAGTGCAGCAGATGCCTTCGACATTTCATTATGTGTGTGGAAAAGGATGAGTGCATATATTTTTTTTGACATGTTAGGTGATTTTGTACGGATCGTCACTAAAACTCTTTTTGCGTCTGGACGTTATGTAGGCTGGACATTAGCAGCGTCTGACATCTCCTAATCACGCACACACGCCGCTATGCCGCAGCTGCGCACTCAGTACGTCAGTACTAGCGGTTCAGCGTTCTCAAAAAAATGCGTTCAAATTCCACTTGCGTTGCACGGCCGGACTTTTGTGCGGCCGTACATCGTATATTGGCCGTCATTGCCCGTCATCTGCTGCTAGTGGAAAATGAACGCATTTTTTCGAGAACCACTAGTACTGATGTACAGAGTGCGCTGCGGCGGCATAGCGGCGTGTATGCGTGATTAGGAGACGTCAGACACTGCTCATGTCCGGCCAACATAACGTCCAGACACCCAAAGTTTCCTGGTTTGGATCCGTAACAAATCACGCACGAAAATGGCCATTGTATGACCGTTTTCGCGCATTCCGTGAAAAAATACATCAATGCGTTCGGACGCACTTTTTGACGGTCGCTGCAAATAATGCGTTCATTTGACCCTAGCCTAAATGGGAGACTTTTTCTGGTTTGGCTATTTTGACCTAGAATTTTCACTTCTCCAAAAGTTCTGCAGAGTTTCACCTTTCTCTGAATAACCCTGCTAGTTATTACACATTTTTATAATGATTTGTGCTAGTCAGCCCCTTCAATACCCTGTTATTTTTCCATAAAAATACTGGCGGGACCCTGCAAATTAATGGAAAATAAACTTTCCATTGCAGTGTAAAAATTAATGTGCCCTATATAAAATACATTTTAGGGAGTGTAAGCTTATTTGACAAGTAGAGGGCACCCCTGCTGACCAAAAAGTGCTACAAGCATTTAAAATAATGCAGATGGAGCTCCGTCTTTCTGTAAAAGAAAACAGGACTCAGAGAAACAGTTTCAGCACCTTGGATGACATGTCCAATGTGCTGAAAATTTTAGCCACATCCTGGAGCCCATTTGCAAACGAACATTGCAGTATACAAAATTCCTTTGCCTTGCTCCAGAATATGACCAGATCGAATTTACTTGATGTTGGGCTCATGCAGAAGCTTTTGAACTTCAAGTATACTTGACCATGATAGTGAAGCATTTAATGCATAAAATAGTCATACGTCATGTGACATTGTTTTTGGCCTTTATATACTAGGATACCAATGTGATCCTCCAGCACATAGTAAATTGATGTCATGCACAAATGATGCATCTGAAACATTATTTCACAGATATCCGTTACTAACATAGTAGGATACATGGTTTCCAGACTCATGCAGAGTGTAGAAATATTAAAATATGTGGAACCTGCATTACCACTATCACCTTTGGTATGCAGAGAAAATAACAGTATGGTGGAGACAGCGGGAGAGAGAAAAAAAACTTTCATTAAAGAAGTGTGAGACTCTACAAACACTTGTGATACAGAGAGCACAGGTTTTATTTTATTTATACAGGTTGCAATGTACAAGAATATAGTATCAGCCTATAAAACACAGTCTATATGCTGAATGTTGTGTAAAACACACTTTAGCATCTACCAGAAAGACTTCAGTTGACCTTTCTGTTTCAGAACATTCTTTTGACTGGAAGGGGTTAACAATATAGGGTTGGAGATTTCAATCTTCTCAAGAACTTCCTAAACATTGCGTAATCTTCCCTTTTTATATTTAGTTGCATTTAAAAATGGATAAAGATGAAAAATCTTCATGGCCTGGTTTCCTTACACTACAATGACAGATGGAGCTATTACCTAACAGATGGTGTGATAGTTATTTATAACCTTTTTAACCTGGAAGAATGCATCAACTCAATAACACTGTATCAAGGTTGAACACACACACAAATAAATGTGTGTGTGTGTATATAGAGAGCGAAAGAGAGAGATGCGATGCAGATTCTTCGTCAGTAAACATTGATTTTCATCTTGATTTTTAAACCATTAATTATGATTCTCAATGAACTATCTTACATTTTCCTATTTGAAAAACACCTTTTAAAGATGAGGTAGGTTATGTTTAACACTAGCTATACGGGGTAATCAATATTTATTAGATTCTCGCCCAAGTAAGAGCTAATTCACAAACTGGTGAAGCTCCCTGTTGTTGTTGTTGCGATGAACTTTGGCTAATAGGGAACAATAGAGTTTCTGTTATTCTTATGTATATAAAGTAGTCTGAGGATAGTCCCTAATTACCATGTTTCACTGGTGTACTCAACAATAGCGGTATTAAAATGGTGATCTAAATAGACATCCCATACAAAAGATGGTGAAAACCAATGGCGTGCGCAGCCCATTTCATAAGGGTGTGCACCAATTGAATATATTTATTAATTACATATCTATGTTAGGATAAGTTTGTACAAAACAGTTATTTTTAGTTAGGAATATCCAATGTTTATAGAGTGATACAGTCAATGTTCATGTAATTTATCATGAACCAGATAAGGAACATCCATGTAGGGAGTCAAAGATGAACCCTTCACCCAACATTACGGTGTGCCTGGGCACACCAGGCACACCCTGTGCGTATGCCTATGGCGAAAACAAAGATTAAAAACAACTCTGGGCAACTTTGAATGAAACACTGGTGGGCACTATGATGAAATCTAAACTATGTTACTAGGACTGAAACTATGGTGAAAACATTGTTGGACACCCCATAGGAAACTATGGCGAGAACAACACTAGACAATTTCGGCAGAAACTATGGAGGACAGAACTGTGAAAGCAAAGGTGAACTACAATGGCAGTTCCCTAGATAGAGAATTCACTATAGTTTTGTGGTACTTGCTCCACTATAGTTCCTATAAGAACATGGTTAGTGAATAACCCCAATAGTTTTCTGGGTTACTTTGCACTTACAACCAACTATCTACATTTTGCAAAAGTTACAGAAGCAATCAATTTCACATTTTATAATTTGGGTATTTTGTGAACTACATAATGAAAGGAAATATCTGTATTTTTGTATTATGCTTGTATTTCTTTCTATCTAGATATTCCTATATATCTATGTCTATTTTCAATGCATCATCTGTTCATCCGTCTGTCTATTATTAATGTAGGTATTTTCATAATATGTTCTTGTCATTACAAAGTATTTTATAGTTTATTATTGCAACCAGAAATGTTATAGTGACAATAAAAATATGCCTTTCATTACTTTTCAATTTTATTCACTTAATAATGTCTTAAAAATACAAATAGCTGTGTATTCCCCTAAGTGCTGGTTCCCAGCTGAGTCTCTTATGAATGTCTACATGCAGTTTATGATTAGAAAGTTCTGATAAAAAGATGAAATCATCAATTATTTCGCAACTATACTTTTTGAATAGATCATTATTATTTTATTTTTACATTTGCAGAATAAATTATGGGTCGCTGTGCTGCACGGACCAATTAATGTCTTTTCATCTTTTTTTTCCATGCCAATATTCTTAAACTGCAGTAGGCACCTCTACAGTTATTCACTCAAGTGGTGAATTTGTGAGAGTTGCATACGTTAGTACAAATGTGTGATATTTGTTTTTACATTTTCCTTCAGGTTAAACCTTTTGTTATAAACCTGGCAACTCTGATGCAAATTACCTATACAACTTAACCCCCCTGACGATATTCCCAAGTGTGGCTCAGGATTACATTTTTGTACCGAAAGCGGTATCCCCGAGCCACACTCGGGCTGGATACTCACATGTCCTGTGCTCCCTCAATGTCTCCCGCAGTCTCCTCCAGCTGATCGCGCCGTCACATTTCCTGGTTCTCTTCTCGCGAGGATGGAACCAGGAAGTGTGACGTCACGATCGGCTGCAGTGTGACCGCGGGGGACAGCGAGGGAGCGCAGGACATGTAAGTATCAGCCCAAGTGTGGCTCGGGGATACTGCTTTCAGCATTGAAAGTTAACCCCGATCCACACTTATACCACCAGGGGGCTGAAAAGAATTGTAACTATTCTGACATATAAAATATGTCAGAATAGTAACGCCAGGGAGGTTAATGAATAATTAAGGGCCCTATTCCAACCTAGCTGGTAACAGGAAGATAATCAGTGGGAGAATTTGCTTGCTTGGGGTCATGCAGGAGATGTGGAAGAAGCCTCAGAAGAACACTAACAGGGTTATTCAGAGCGAGGTGAAAATCAGGATAATTACTGGAAAAGTGAAAATTCTAGGTCGAAATAGCCAAACCAGAAAAATTCTCCCATTTATCTCACTTTCCAAATCAGCTATTTGGTCTAGACTGTTCATTCTCTCGGCAATTCTTCTGGTTTTCACCTCTCTCTCTCTCTGAATAACCCTGTATATGTTCCCACGTTTTTTTCTTCTGCCGCTCGCAGTTACAGGAAGTGATGGGTACAGCTGCTCTCTGCCCCATGGGACCTGATGTAAGTAAGGAATTTATTGGTAGGGTGAATTGACAGATTAAGTGATTTCACAAAAGTAGCATCACTTAACACCTAGGTTTAACAGTTGGTATTAATATTTTATTACCAGCTTGTGTAGTGCAGAATGAGCTACATTCGAAAAGCTGGTTCTAATCTAGGGATACACAAATTAAGTATAGGTGACATGAATTTTCAGTATACAGCTGCAGACCCGAGCTGCAAGCAAGGCTTGCACACTTTTAATATTTGATGTTTGCGGGAGCGGAGATGTGTCCCAGTTCAGACCAATACGTACGGCTAGAAAGGCCTTAATCCACGTGCGGGACCAGTCCTTCATACGGATGGGTTTTGCAGTGGTAAAAAATTAGGTGGACCTAATACACAGGATATAGCATTAAGGAATAAACACCCCGTCCCTAGATGGCTGGTGATAAAACGTCAGAAAACAAAAAAAGCGCAAACGATATGGTAGCTGGGAAGACAATACACACACAAGGCCAGACCGTGCTAAGGGAAACTGGAGATACACAAGACTGATAGAGGTACACAAATCCAATAGTCAAAGGGAAGCCAATTAGGAAATCGAATTAGGGCGGCATAGACAGACCTACAAGCCCAGGGAGAATAGACTGTGCCAGCATTGTGACAGGGGGTCCTGGAAGATGAGGTCCACTTCCTCCTACAGTACCCCAAGTACTCAACACTGAGGGAAACTCACTTCCAGAGACTCTCCGCTCTCATCCCGGACTTCACCTCTATAGAAGAGATTAGGAAACTCCACATCATACTGGGAGAAGAGGAGCCATCGGTGAAAATATCTGCACAATACGTCACAGAATGTCACAGACTGAGAGGAACATGAGAGATCCCGGACTTATAAATCCCCAACATGGACTCGCCCCATCCCACTTCACATTATCCCTTACCCCTGATAATGTCCATGGACTAGCCCATTCCCCCCCAATTATGTCCCACTACCCCCCTCCACCCCATATAACCTCCCTATATGCTTTGGCAATGCTAAAATGTATTTGGTCCTGCTAATAAAGCTTATTTTGATTTGATTTTGATTTGACAATCAAGAAGTAGGTATATATGCACTAACGGGTCAGACAAAACTGAAAACCACAAAAGAGCATCAAATAATGTGATTCAGCAGTTTAAATAGGGCACCCTTACCTTCAATTGGTCGGCGTCATAGAGGACCACCAAAATGTGCATGTGCAATGGGCCATCGGCGGCATAAAAGGCATAGGTGGCCGGCGGCTCGCGCACACATCACAGACCCGTTGCAGCCGCTCTGCAGAGTGCACCAGAGTCCGAGAAGAAGAGGAGGCGGAAGCCGCCTGAGTGTCTGAACGAGGTCTGACATAATAGCTGCAATAGCTTTTATGCTAATGGCTGGAGCTATTTAGTTCAGAGGCACCAACCATTAGTTTACCAATCTGTTGGAATCGGATCCTGAGCTTGTGCAAACATACAAGAAGTTTTGAAAAAAGGGAAACAGAAAAATGAAAACATCATTGAACGTTTTCATTTATTTCACCATAAAAAGAAAGCCTCTTACCACGTGTGCCTCATTCTTCCTACTTAACAATTTAAATATTGTGACAGAAGACAGAGAATAGTCCTGGTGGGTGTTTATATTCCCCCAATGGTGCTGCAGTGTAGACTAGAGTCTGATTACCCCAGGGAAAATGTGTGTTACTAAAGGGGTCACATAGATATGTGGCGATTTGGGTCCCTAGGATGGAGCGCTTGAAGTGTTGCGTGGGTCAGTTCTCTACACAACTTTGAATGCAGCTCAACAGGTGAGAAGTCCAAAATTGAAAATTTATGGAAAAACCATCTAAATCAGGTCTGTCCAAATTACGGCCCCCCAGATGTTGATGCCTACAATTCACAAAATTCGTTCAATGCCTTTGAGAGCCAGGGAATCATAGGAGATGTAGTACAGAAACATCTGGAGGGCCAGAGTTTGACAGCCCTGATCTAAATGAACTATTTCCCAGATAGTTCACAACCAACACTTTAGTGCTGAATCATTATTTTTGTGAAGACAATCACAACTTACTTTTTTGCTGTTTCAGTAACTTTTGGTTCTTCATCCTTCAGTTTCTTTGTTTCACTTGTTGGTTCAATATGTGAGTTAACAACCGCTGAGCAGGATACAATGGACTGGAAAGAATCCTCTCGACAAACTGTAATAAAGAATTCCAATTTTTATATGTATATATATTTTATCTTGTACACATTTAAGTTATATTGTAGGGCTAAAAAGTAAGATTATTATTTGCTATGTGAAAGCTTTTAAAGTTTATAATTGGATAAAACATTTAGACATCTCAGCAATTCAGAGAACTGCTTGCCCACAGAGCTCATGTGTTACATTCCCCATATGCAGCTAGGAACTCTGGGTAAGACATGCAAATTAACAGGGTTATTCAGAGAGAGGTGAAAACCAGGAGAATGGCAGAAGGGAACAACTAAAAATTGAAAAGCCTTAAAAACTTAACATAGTTAAATCCCATATGTAACTTTGGTGTTACTTTTTACTTTATCTGTAGTTTATGCATCTTCTATCAGAGTGGACATTGAAAGATTTGTTTGTAGCACCTCATTTGTTCAATACCATATCCTATTTACCAAAGGGGTTATACAACGAGTACCAAAACGTCACCAACATTTTGGTGCTCTCTTGCTCGCCGACTTCAATTCAGCATTCACCACAGTGTCCCCAAAGTGCGGCGGAACGACCCGCCAAACACATCCTCAAACCGAACGCATAAACAGCAGCAAAACCGGCGGATCAATTTGAAAAACTGCCGGATTGATTCGAAAACCCACCGCAAAACCACCGGATCGATTCAAAAAATCGCCAGGCAACAACAAGGGTTTATTAGATAGGGCTGAATACTGAGGATGGTTGGATGGGGCAGGAAAAGGACTACCGATAGATAGGTACTACGAGACAGGTTTCAGAGCACACTGTTCGACTTGCCTTGACTGCAGGATGTGACTCCTTTTTAGGGGGTTCAAGAGGCAGCCCACACCTGTGGTAGGAAAGGTAAGAGGAAATCTGGTGTGGACTCCTGGGAACCTGGATGATGCACAGGACCGAGGTAAAACCAGGTCTGGAATGGTTTTGTGAACAGGACAGTAAACCCCTCCGCTGGATGCTTGACATTCCGTGCAGGAAAAACATATATGAACGTTTTTTAAACAATTTCAACACATTGGCTGTCATGTCTGTTTTGATGATTTCAGGGGCCTGTTTTGGAACCCATCTGCAGATCAATTTTATTTGCAATGAATTAAATTCCTTTGCATTGAGCCAGAATTAGTCCACATCAAATATAATTGAAATCAGGGCACCAGCAGGTGCTTTTGAAGATCGTCTATGCTCGGCGTTGGTAATGAAGCGGTTAGTCATATCGAATACATGTTTTTCACATCTGATACATGAAAAATATGCTATCAAACATAAAAGCTAGATTTCTTTCCTACAGAACATATTTGGCAGCTAATCTCATTGTGTCGCCTATCATATACACTTTGGTTATTTCATAGAAAATTCATTATAACATTGCACAATTACCACTGAAAGAATCACTTTACAAAGTTTATGTTTCTTAGGCAGCGTCGGTTCAAAGACAGCTGTACTCAAAAAAACATCAGTAACTCATGTTATGTATATTGAACATAATTTCCCTTACACTTTCTAAGTAAAATTAATCATCTATGCATTTTCCCTCCCACGGTTATTAAAAGAGAATAAATCAGTGGCACGAGGGAAATGCTAATTTATAGTCTCAAGATTGCGGTTCATAAAACTCATGAAGATATGCTGAACATGACTCAGTGTTACAATATAATTATACATTTGGCTTCAATTCATACGGCTAAAATTAAGTGTATTTTACATACGCTATATATACACACAGACACATACACAATATCACAAATTTTCATAGACAAATATTTTTTAAAGGATCATATCTGCTTTAATGTACAAAAATAAAATGTTCTGGTTTCTCATGTTTTTAATTTCTTCTCAAATTTTTGAAATGATACAGTGCAGCATAAATGAGTGGTTGACATGGAAGGTTTGCACAAGGTCATCCACCGGCTACCCGAGAAATATGTAGTTGCGTAAAGCAACATTCTGCCAGTTTCAATTGCCTGAGAGTGAAAGAGATACATATGGAAATTACATCCAATTCCTGCAGGCCTTTCCCTCCTGGATTAGAATGATTTAATGATTTATTTACTTGAAGCCATAGAAATAATGTAGCACTTTTGTCATCTGGACTGTCAGCGCAGGCTGAATTGTCCAGTAAAAATTCCCGAAATTCTAGAGAATTGACTGGTTTGCTTGATACATGAGTTATATATGATGAAATGAAATATCTGAACCCCAACCCTCCCAGATTGTGAGTTCCTACGGGAATAGGGCCCTCATCTCCTCCTGTACTGTTTGTCAAATGTTGTTCAATGTATTGTAACCCTGTCTATACTGTGCTTATTGTACAGCGCTGCGGAATATGCTGGCGCTTTATAAATAAAGAATAATAATAATTAAGAATAATACACTTACATGTTTTTAAGAATTTACATTCATTCATAATTTACATTATATTCATTCTATTTCAACTCTAATTTAATTTTTTAAGGGAAAAAAATGTGTTTGTACATACAGTATATACAGTCAGGTCCAGAAATATTGGGACATCAACACAATTCTAACATCTTTGGCTCTAGACACCACCACAATGGAGTTGGAATGAAACAAACACAATGTGCTTTAACTGCAGACTGTCAGCTTTAATGTGAGGGTATGTACATCCAACTCAGGTGAACGGTGTAGGACTTACAGCAGTTTGCAGATGTGCCTCCCACTTGTTAAGGGACCAAAGGTAATGGGACAGAATAATAATCATAAATCAAACTTTCCCTTCTTAATACTTGGTTGCAAATCCTTTGCAGTCAATCACAGCCTGAAGTCTGGAACGCATAGACATCACCAGATGCTGGGTTTCATAACATTACACTTCTGTCCCTTCAAAAACTCTTTGGTTGCTTTTGCAGTATGCTTTGGGTCATTGTCCATCTGCACTGATGTCCAATGGGTTCTGCAGCATTTGGCGGAATGTGAGCAGATAATATTGCCCGAAACGCTTCAGAATTCATCCTGCTGCTTTTGTCAGCAGTCACATCATCAATAAATACAAGAGAACCAGATCCATTGGCAGCCATACATGCCCACGCCATGACACTACCACCACCATGCTTCACTGATGAGGTGGTATGCTTAGGATCATGAGCAGTTCCTTTCCTTCGCCATACTCTTTTCTTCCCATCACTCTGGCACAAGTTGATCTTCGTCTCATCTGTCCATAGGATCTTGTTCCAGAACTGTGAAGGCTTTGTTAGGTGTTGTTTGGCAAACTCTAATCTGGCCTTCCTGTTTTTGAGGCTCACCAATGGTTTACATCTTGTGGTGAACCCTCTGTATTCACTCTGGTGAAGTCTTCTCTTGATTGTTGACTTTGACACATATACACCTACCTCCTGGAAAGTGTCCTTGATCTGGCCAACTGTTGTGAAGAATGGTTTCTTCACCAGGGAAAGAATTCTTCGATCATCCACCGCAGTTGTTTTCCGTGGTCTCCCGGGTCTTTTGGTGTTGCTGAGCTCACCGGTGCTTTCCTTCTTTTTGAGAATGTTCCAAACAGTTGCTTTGGCCACGTCTAAAGTTCTTGCTATCACTCTGATGGGTTTGTTTTGTTTCTTCAGCCTAATGATGGCTTGCTTCACTGATAGTGACAGCTCTTTGGATCTCATCTTGAGAGTTGACAGCAGCAGATTCCAAATGCAAATAGCACACTTGAAATGAACTCTGGGCCTTTTATCTGCACATTGTAATTGGGGTAATGAGGGAATATCACATACCTGGCCATGGAACAGCTGAGAAGCCAATTATCCTATTACCTTTGGTCCCTTAACAAGTGGGAGGCACATCTGCAAACTGCTGTATGTCCTACACCGTTCACCTGAGTTGGATGTACATACCCTCAAATTAAAGCTGACAGTCTGCAGTTAAAGCACATTGTGTTTGTTTCATTCCAACTCCATTGTGGTGGTGTATAGAGCCAAAGATGTTAGAATTGTGTCAATGTCCCAATATTTCTGGACCTGACTGTATAAAGCTATAATTGAAGTAGAATGTGATAGAATATACAGTATATAAATACTTGAGTAGTTTCCTTCGATTTTTCTTATATATAGCATTTTAGCATGCTTGTTTTAGAAAGTGCAATTGAATGTAATGGTCTCAACTAAACTATAAATGAAAGATTAGAATAGAAAATGTCTCATATAAAATACTTTTCCTTTTTTATCATTGATCAAACTAGGAAGATCAGTTTACTGATAAAGAAAGAGACAAATAAAAAAATGTTGTTCTACAATATTTGTTCCCTTGTAAAAGGTCATGCGCGCAGGACTGATTGTGTGTGATATTAGCCCTGTGGGTTGAATTATGCAGTGTTTGTTCAGCACCCACTACTCCTGGGTGGCAATGCATTACTGTTAGGCTGGCCGTCCACTGGATCCGTATTTGTGCGTTGGTGCGATCATCCGATATCGCATCTCGTCGTCCGACCGATCCTACAACATGGAGGTGAATGGACCATAGTCCATTGCGTCCGACATCAGACTTCCAGCGACGGAGAAAGATGCCATCAGATGTGCAACACCTTCCATTTGAGGGGAAAATCGCAGACATCTGACAGATCCCTGGAGAGAAGATGGATGTGGACAAGCTGATCAGGGATTGGGATTGATTTTGATCTGGAAAGGTCAAAGGAAGTGGCAGATGGAGGCTGCAGGTTATTTTAACATGTTCTGCCTTCCCACCTTCTTACTGACTTAACAAAATATATACATGGCCAACTTGGTAACCCTAGTGTCTGTATATATATATATATGACACTAGGGTTACCAAGTTGGCCATGTTTCACTTATTCAAGCTGATGGGCATTGCATGAAAAGTGCCACCCTGAAACATGTAGAATCCATACACTGCAGGTAAATAAAAAAGGAATACCAGATGACCAATCACTACTATGAAACTGCATATCCCATAAGTATAATGTCATTTTTTAAAAAAAAAAACTTTTTTTTTTTCTGAACAATCTTTATAATTATTTTTTTTAAAAAGGATTGAGTGTTTCGAAAAGCAGGATGTGCTGGTTTTATAAACAAAACCAGTTCATTCTGGTTTTGGCAGTCTCTGCACTCCACTTCTGTCTGATTTTGATCTGGATCATCTGTGATCGCACGACAGATCGCACAACAGATCGCACGACAGATCGCACGTGTGGACGACCCTAGTCGGACCTGGTTCGACGACCGACGTCGTCCATGGTCTGACGACCGACGTCGTCCATGGTCTGACGAAAAATTCAGTTGTCCGACTACGGATCCAGTGGACGGCCAGCCTTAGTTCCTTGCCTAAAGAGGTTTGCCTTGACATAGGCAGGTGAGTTTATGCTTTTGTAGACAATTTAAGTAAACTAAAAACTTCTATTACTTTGTTTGCTGCAGAGATATAGGATTTAGTACTCAAATCATACAAAGACATGTGGAAAAATAGAGGTAGTCATAGAAAATAATGAGTAACATAAGACAACACTTACAGAATATGTGGAAATTCTGATGTTTTAACAAATCTCAAAAATTTGAATTAGTGAATGTTTTGTAACTCACAAGGGGTTATTCAGAGAACACCGAATTAACCGTACGATGCAATTTCAGGGGCCAATCGTCTATTCAAAAAGCTGGCAACTCGCCAAATATTGGCGAATTGCCAGCGAAATACGATGACCTTCAGCGGCAGTGAAAGTCCCCATAGGGAAGCAATGGATAATGTGTTCAGAAAACACCGAACAGCACTGAAATGTCATTGAAATGCCCTGATTTTCGGTGGTTTCATTCGATCGGTTTAAGCAGGCGAATCCCATTGGTTTCAATGTACAAAATTACCTGTTTTCCTTAAATATTTATTCAACCATTTATTCTTTTCATTTGCAGCAAAATTTCTCTATTTTTTAGAATTTATTTAGGCATTTTTTGGACGTTTTTCCGCAAAATGTTTGATTCCAATTTTTTTTTCCATGGTATTTTTTATTTTATTCAGTAACAGCTAGACTTGTGCACCGATTTTTTTTTTGGTTCGATTCGGTTTGGTTCGTTCGGATTTTGTAGATTTTCGTTTTCCGTTTCGGTTCGGTTCGTTTCGGTTCGTTTTTCGTATTGACTTTTTTTTCATGATTTCGGAAATTTTCGTGTTTTTCGGAACATCTGTTCTCCTCGTTTCAAAGTGTCTATTCGTTTTGACTTAAACTAATGGTTTTTCGGATCCGATAATTCTGGCGATACGATAATTCTGCCGATACGATAATTCTGCCGATACGATACTTCTGCCGATACGATACTTCTGCCGATACGATACTTCTGCCGATACGATAATTCTGCCATTGAGATTTCTCATATTTTACAAGAAGGATACATTGAGATTTCCCATGTTTTACAAGAAGGATACATTGAGATTTCCCATGTTTTACAAGAAGGATACATGGGATTTCCTATGTTTTACGAGAAGGATACATTGAGATTCCCATGTTTTACGAGAACGATACATTGAGATTTCTATGGTTTCCCGGGAAGGATACATTGAGATTTCCCATGTTTTACAAGAAGGATACATTGAGATTTCCCATGTTTTACAAGAAGGATACATTGAGATTTCTCATGTTTTACAAGAAGGATACATTGAGATTTCTCTGGTTTTCCAGGAAGGATACATTGAATAAATGAGATGGGAATGATTCAAAATTACAGAATCAGCGATATAACCGAAAAATACGATGTCCGAAATTACTGAAATGGAACCGAAATCAGGAATGGAGCCGAAATCACGAATGGAACGAAAATGAATTTCAATTTTACACATTTGAATACTCCAAAAAGTTTTCGTATTTGTTCGGATCTGCCGTTTTCGGATCCGAAAATTTTCGGATAATTGGCCAAATCACAATGCACGAATCGGGAAATTTCGTGAAAATTCCGAAATTCCGAAACCCGAAATGCACATCCCTAGTAACAGCACTTTTTATTGTTATTCATAGAACGTTATATATTATTTACAGGCATTTTCATGCACTAGGTTTTTTTTTGTGGCTTGTCTGGCTTGTCTGCTTTTTCTGGAGGCTGGTTGGCGGGTCGTCGGTGGTTTGAGGATTGATTGAATGGGTCGTGGGCATTTTTCAGCAGGTTTGTGGCTGCGTTCAGTGTTTTTTCCAATCAATTCAGCAATTTTGCAGTGGCTTATGCGTTCATTTCGGTGGTTTTAGGATGTGTTCGGCAGATCGATTCGGTGCACTTTGGGGACCTTGCGGTGAATGCTGAGTTCAACGCAGGGTTGGCGAATTTAACTCGAAGTGCGGCAAACGAGAGCACCGAAACGTTGGTGACATTCCGGTGCTCTCTGAATAACCCTAATATAAGGCTAGGGTCAGACGAACGCAGCTTTAACGTGCGTTTAGCCGCACAAAATCACGGCCGTGCTAGCAGCAAATGACGTCCAATGCCGGGGAACACACGAAGTACGGCCGCACGAACGTTCGTCCGCGCAACGCAAGTGGCAAACGAACGCATTTTTTCGAGAACGTCAAACCGCTACTACTGACGTACAGAGTGCGCTGCGGCCGCATAGCGGCGTGTGTGTGTGATTGGGAGACATCAGACGCTGCTAATGTCCGGCCAACATAACGTCCAGACACAAAAAGTGTTTTATTGATGATCCGTCCAAAATCACGGACGAAAAAGGCGCATCGTATGACCGCTACCGCGTATTCCGTGAAAAAATATGTCCGTTCGTTCGACCGCACTTTTCCACGGTCGACGCGAAAAATGCGTTCGTCTGACCCTAGCCTTAAGGTTTAACACTTCAGGTATCCAGGCATAAAAACATAATAAACATCCACATCCACTGAATCTTATATATGATACCATCTTTTTATAACTCCACTCTGTTTCAACTGCATTTTTATTTATTTATTTATTTTGCAAAATCTGCAGGAATGAACACTGTGAGTCAGGCATTTTCATTTATTGTCGACAAGTTCAAGGATAAGTGAAAAGATGTGCCTACGTATTCACATTGAAATGGGCAACAAAGAAATGTTTTATTGAATTATTTGTGATGCAAGTACTAGGTGCTTTGGTTATTTGATTAATGAATATGTGTTCATTTTTATTATTCTGCTTACTTTGTCTACTATAATTATTAGTAACACATCCATATTAAATCACAACATTTTTCTCTATGTCACTGGTTTTGGAAGCAAAGTTTACCATAGTTTCAGTATATTGCAACTATGATAAACAACAGTATCACTCTAGTTCAGAAATAGAACCGAGATGTTGATGCACCATTACATTTAGTTTAAATATTGATGTAAATAAAAAAAATTATGCTACTTTTATAGGCATTGATAAACCCATAAAAAAATCAAATCTATTAAAAATATAACCTGGAACCCCTAATTCATTATGTTTGCTCCACAAAAATGGAACAGTATCTGTAGCCAAAAAATTAAGAAAACACCATAGAATTGTAATGATGATTACACTGACAAATTGAGCAGAATCTGTTAGATAGAGTTTAGTGGCTAATAGTTGTGCGTTTGGGTTTGGGATTAATGTTAGGGTTAGGGGTTCGATTTTGTGTTAGGAGTGGTGGTTAGTGTTTAAATAGTTTACAGGGTTAGCGGTTTGAATTAGAGTCTAGGATTAGGAATTACATTTAGGATTGGAGTTAGGATTTGGGGTTATGTTTACCTTTAAGAGTTTAGGGGTTAGTGATACTTTTTCAGTCACCCTCTACAAAGCAACTTTTGTAACATTGACTTTTGCTCTGATTAAAAAGAAGAGTAATCAAAGTCAACTAGTCAAAGAGTCAAAAATAGCTTCAAACAATGGTGCTACCAAAAATAATCAACCTCACATTAAGCTGAAAACCTGCATCATTTCTCTGTAAAGTGATCTTTTGATATATTTTCTCCAAACAATGTAAAATATGTGAGCATTGAGGCAAATAACTTTCTACTAGTACTCATTTCATATTTCATGCTTTATGTTGTAATAATAAATTCCAGTTGTTTCCTTTCTCCACCAATAGTTACAAGATACTGTCATATATTGCATATGTCTGTCACAACATCAATGTACCCCATTAACGGCATATGCAAGGTGGATTGGTGGCAGGTTGATGGTCTGCTGCAGATGAGGTAAATTGAAAGGATGTAGAGTGCTACCTTGCCTGAGACAAATATACTATTATAATTATTAACAAATGTATGGCGAATAAAATCAAACCATGCAGTGTGCCAGGGTAGGGCGAGGAAGGGAGCAATTTGACCCTGAACCAGCGTACAGAAGGCCACAAGCACACAGCACCATTCTGCTAGTTAATTGCAATGTACCTTTGTATGTCCGCCCTTGAAAAAGCCTCATCTCAAAGGAAGCATGTGAAACATCGCTATACTGTTTAACGCACTACATTTTTTGACATTACCAATTGGCCTTGGAGAAAAATGTTATCTAGTTCCCCCAGAGCCATTACCGCACCCTATAAATACGAACTGCGGCCACATCTTCCCAGTCCCATTCTTCTACTAACTGAATGCAATGTCAATTTTCATTTGCTCGTTTAGCGCTTAGTCAGGGCCGATTTTGCATCTCAGGAGACTGTAGGCACAGAAATATGGAGTGCTCCTACACCGCCCCCCCCCCGCACAAACACACACACATACAAGGAAAAGAAACATGCCAAAACTACTTTTTAAATTTTCGTTTCAAGCAAACTAAAAGGATAAAAATATAAAACATTTTAAAAAACTGAAAACCAGTTTCTCTCTATGCTCAAATCAAAAGAAGAGGCAGAATCTGTTGCTTTAGTTGAGTTAGTGCAGTGGCATTGTTTGTTTTATATGTAAAAGTATATATTGCCTCTGCCGTAGTACAGAGAAAAAAAAATTGCATTTACTTATTTAAATTTTTTACATTTACACATTACATGGTCATGTTTGATATCATTTTCACCACTTCAATGTGGAGGACGGGCTTAGTGCGTTCTGCCGCATCGGCAATAGGCTGCGAAGGATGCGTTGAGTGTGTCCTCCCTTTGCAGCTGCGATCGGCCGGGATTCTGGCTGATCGCCGCAGCACCCTGGTGCGGGCTGAAATCTTGGAAATTAGTCCAGCCTCCGGGACCCAGGTGGGCAGGAATAGCATCATCGCACCAGGCGTGATAACGTCTATTCCAGGCACCCCCCCGCCAGTGCGGGGAAGATGGTTGAAGGGGAGGGAAGGGTCCTTTGGACCTCTCTCCCTCCCCATCCGTATGGGGCACTGCAAAATAGCAGGTACCGCTTGGAAGGGCACAGCCTGCCCTTCCAAGCGGTGGCTGCCTTTAACCCCTTGGGGGCTGGATCGCAATTCGGCACCAACATGTGCCGGATCGCAGTCCCCTCCCGGAGCTGGCTGACATCTTGGATGTCAGCCAAGCTTCCGGGATCTCTCCCTGCCTACTGGTGTCATTGCGCATAGCGCGATGATGTCAGTTCGGGAGTTAACCTCTAGCTGCCACCTATGGTGGAGATATGGGGTTCCAATGAACCCTCTATCTCCCAATCCTTGGCAGCTAGGGGTTAATATTTGGTGTCATTGGAACGGCTAGAGCATGGCCTTTCCAATGATACGAAACATGACCATGTTATATATAAATAAAATTTAAAAAATTAAAAATTTTAAAAAATAAACATTTTTTTTGTTTTATTAATGCAGCAATATTGTTCCCAATTCAATTATAATGTGAACAATGACGCTGCACTAACGATTTTTTCTATGGGGGCGTTTGCTAAAAATCATGGAATTTCCCCCCAAAAAATTTAAGTCCCCATTTCTAATTTTTTTAACAAGCGCACCTCGTTTAAATGTAACCACAAAGACTTGCATGATAAAATGTGAAAAAAACACTTTACACACTGTAGATTATTAAAAATTCTAATTTTATTGCATTTTTTGTTATAATATTAAGGCAGGACATGACGTATACTTATAATGTTGATATTTTAAGAATCTGCCGAGTCTGCCGGAAAGTACAATATATAATTTGTCTGGGTCATATAATAAAAAGTGACTTCAAATCGCGTTTAAACATGATGAGCGAAACTCATAAAAATGAGCTCAGCACACAAGGGTGAAATGGCTCAGCAGCGAAAGGGTTAAAGGCCAGAATGATCTTTCCAATGACTCCTCATTTAACCTCGTGCGGTGTACAATTCATAGATGCATGGTTCCAAAGTCCCTCTGTCTCACTTCACTGCAGTGCCACGGTATAGGTTGTCGACGAAACAATGCATTGCATTATCAGCTCCACACTTGCTGGCAGTGTGGGAAATGAGAAGGTGAGTTAGAGCAGCAACACTGTTCACTTTATAATTGTAAACTGAATACCGTAGATACTCGTGTATATCGCGAGTTTTTTGAGCAATAAATCAAGCTTAAAACTGTAGGGGTCGTGTAATATACAGGACAGCTGCGAGGGAGTGAAGATCTGATTGCTTCCAGGAGCTGTCTGACACCTGCACGCTCTGGAATCCCAATTTAACCCTGCAGCCCTGACTTTAACCATTAACCCTTAATGACTGCAGCCCTCAAGTACCCCTGTACAAAACATCTCCAATACTATTCAGCCCTCTATTAACCCATCAATCCAAAAACCTACATTAACTTTTGCAATAAAAAACAGTAACATTAACCCCTTTAATAAATAATTTCTGTATGTCACAATTTATCATATACTCTGCTTCATATAAACAATATTAATTTTATCAATTTCAAAAGCAAGCTTTTATCAATTTCAAAATGTGTCTTTTTGTAGTGCATGAGTATATGCATAGGTTCCTAACATTATATATATATATATAATATTATTAAATGCAATTGCAATAATTAAATCTAAAAAATGTGCCCTCATGCCATACCTGCGCTTACGGATTTTATTTATTTAGTTTCATGTGCAGAACTTTATCATAAGAGAATTATATTCCAAGCAATCAAAACGTTCAATTACATCTATCACCATTCTAAAATAGCCACGATAATGCATTACCTCTCACTCTGCACCCCCGCTCTCTAACAACCATTGGAGGAACGAGGGTGAGAGTGGGGTGGAATGAGCATGAAATGAAAACATGGAACAACAGTAACTTAACAGACTTTTGTCGTGTTTTGGAAAATTTATACTTTCATAATTTTGCTCCTAGCGTTATATTCAAGTCTTGAGTAATATTCTTATTTCCATAATGAATCTCTACCCCTCGCGTTATACTCGGGTATCTATGGTAATAGTGCTGCATTAGAAAAAAAAGGAGAAATATATTATTTTAATTTTACATAAATCTAACTTGGTTATATTTGGTATCACTGGAAAGGCCATAATCTGGCCTTTCCAATGATGCCGCATATGTACGATAGCCATTAGGGCACCAGAGAAACAGTGGTCTAAATGATTGTAAAAAAAAATAATATTTTTTTTTATACACAGAGCAAGGCATCCCCTTATGGCAGGCGTCTGTAGGCACATGCCTACTCTGCCTAGTTATAAATCCAGCCCTGCACTTAATACGAACTGCTCACTCACAAACTCTAATGGCCAAGTTGTATTATGGGCTAATATATACATTTACGTCAATTCACTTTTTTGTTCATTTCTACTTTATGAGTGCTAGAGACTATTTTATTGAGCAAAGTAGATTTACAGGGTTATTCAAAGAGATCCAAATTGTGGCCGAAAGGTAACCGTAAATGTTGGTGAATTGCCTGCACATACGTTGCCTGTTCGAGGGCAGTGAAATCCCCATAGAGAAGCAATGCTTCGTCTATTCAGAGAACACCGAACAGCAGGGAAAAGTTGCCGAATTGCCCTGCTGTTCGGTGGTTTCATTCGACAGGTTTATTCAGGTGAATCTCATAGGCTTCAATGTTAAAAATATTCCCGTTTTAATTCAATATCTAATAAACCGTTGATTATAATATTCTGTAGTAAAAAGTCTCTTTATGTATAGATTTGTTAGGCTCTTTTAGGCATTTTTCAGGATTTGTTTTGGAAAAAAAATTCTTTTCTTTTTTTTTTTATAAATCGTTTTTTCTTTTTTCTGTAACAGCCCTTTTTATTATCATTTATTGGATTTTATATGTAAATTCCAGAATTTTCGTTCTTTAGTTTCTTTGCAAACAGCGTTTCACTTCTCAAACATTCAAGCGTACTGTTTTTTTTTGTTCACTCCATTTGTCTGCGGTGTCGTTTTTTTCCGGCGGCTGCCCTGCGCTGTGATCGGCAGCTAGTCGGGTTTCTCCGGTGTGTTTGGGGGGTTTATCCAGATGTTTTTGCGGGTTTCGGTGAGCGTTCGCCGGGTTTTGCGGTGAGCGTTTGTCGGGTTTGCGGAGGCTTTTCCCTGCACTATGGGGGCCCTGCGGTGCTTGCTGAATACACCGCAGGGTTGCTCAAATGGGATCGCCGAGTCGCACCGAATTGAAGAGAACGAAAAGTTACCGAAAGTGCGGTGACTTTTCGATTCTCTTCGAATAACCCTGTTAGTACAGCACTTTGCCATAGAGACAAATACAGCCAGACACTTATGTATGTGAAATATTTTGTTTCATTATAAAACATAACGTGTACACAAAAAACAGTTTTCAAACAGATTCCTCTCTAGTTGCGCCATAACGATGTCTTTGCACATTTCCCTCCGTTCGTGTTAGAATACTGTGACATTAGTAGCAATTTTCCTACTCAGGTGGTAACATAAACCTGAAAGGTTTCCTTTTGTTATTTATTATAAGATAGGAGCCAAATTTGTCTACCATCTCTAATGTCAGATTACATTTCTTCCCATTCCTTCAGAAATCTAGTGTTGTCAGCAATCAGTAACAGCTCTTCTCCAGACAGTGAAGTGGAGAAAAAGTAGCTATTACAGCTGCTGCTCAATGTATACCGTTGGTAATCCAATCTGTCAAAGACAGTGACCCACATTAATGGCTCCTCCAGGAGAGAAGGCCTGGAAGCAACTGACAAGGTTGGCCAAACAAGCCAGGACAATTTAGTAAACAGAGATATGTGGCTGAAATAAAACAGGAAAGAGATTTGTGAGCAAGAATCTAATAAGGAGGAAAAAAAAGATATGCGTTTAATCAAGAAAAATTGCAGCTGCTCCTACACATCTTCTACTTGTTTATTGCATATAATAAAAGTCAATCACCTAATGTGAGGCAAACAAAAAAGGTAATTACTTGCTTCTAAACCATTATTTTCCAACTGGACAACAAACTAATAGTACCATGTCATTCAGTAATTAATCATTCTATGAAAAACAACATAATCATAAAAATAAAGCTTTCAGAATTTGTGTAATATGAATATTTGTTTGTGTGTGTATTATTATTATTATTTATTAAGCGCCAACACATTCTGCAGCGCTGTACAAGGTGTAATGGGTAAAGACAGGACAATTCTACAATACATACAGGAGACAGGTCAGTATTGCTGCCAGCAGATACAGGGGGATATGAGGACCCTATTCCCGTGAGAATTTACAATCTAGATGGTGAGGGGATTAGAAACAGGGGGGGGGGGGACTGCAGTGATGATGAGCTAATTCAGGGAGAGGCGAGGACTGTTTTTGGGTCGGTCGGATGTCTTGTTACGGAGTCGGGTGGTAGGCTTCCCTAAATAGAAGGGTCTTTAGGGAGCGTTTAAATGAAGCCAGATTTGGGGACAGTCTGATATTGCGAGGAAGCGAATTCTATAGGGTCAGCGCCGCACGAGAAAAGTCCTGCAATCTGGCATGTGAAGAGGTAATGATGGAAGATTCCAGGTGCAGGTCATTGTTGGATCATAGGGGACGCGCTGGGGTGTATTTGGTGATTAGTGAGGACAGGTAGTGAGGAGCGGTGTTAGTGAGGGTTTTGTAGGTCAGGGTGAGTAGTTTGAATTTGATTCTGCAGTGGATGGGGACCCAGTGTAGGGATTCACAGAGTGAAGCAGCAGAGACAGAGCGACAGGTGAGATGGATAAGCCGGGGTGTATGCCTGTATGTATGTGTGTAAGTTGCAAATAATAAGAATATCTCTACTTATTCTGTTTAAAGTATAAATAAATAAGGTACTATTCCATTCTTGATGCTAACATGAAGACGGTAAGTGGGACGATCTGCACCTTCAGATTTTCCCTTACTGTCTCCATGCTAAAGTCCTATTCTGGGTAAGGAGTAGGGATGAGCTGAACACCCCCTGAGTTCGGTTCAGGCCCGAATCCGAATTTTTCCAAATGTTCGGGTCCGAACCCGAACCCGAACCCCATGCAAGTCAATGGGGCTGAAAATTCGGTTTTTAGAGTGCCCTCCAAGAGGGCATATATGCTACATATTTGCCATAAAAGGTGTATGGGGGTCCGGTTAGTGCCATAGGACCTAGGAGGTCCTATTGTGCCTAGGAGGTCCCCATAACCTGCCCGTGAAGTGGCAGATTTGTAGGATGTATAGAAACACTTAAAAACAAATTATGTTTCAAATGACGGTAAATGCTTTTCCTTTAATCTACCCATAAACAACTGCTTGGGGCGGCAGTCTGTATGAAAAGAGGAGACATTTTCGGACACGCAGAAAAAGTCTGATTTTTTTCGGCTAAATTATTGTGAAACATATGCAGGCTTTGGATGAAAGTAACAATAGGTGCTTCAAAATTGGTCCTTTAGCGTCCCCAACAGTGCCGTCACACCGTAACCCCTCTGAGGATATGAATATGATACAGGCGTCAGTGGCAGTGCACCCAAATATTGTGCTTTTGGTGCCAGGCCTGCAAGTACTATCATACAGTAACCCCTCTGTAGTATTGTGGAAGAATGCAGGGGTGGACCATGTGGTCCAATATTGAAAAGTTTTTTATCTGGTAATGGGCGTCAGTGCACCCAGATATTGTGCCTTTGGTGCCAGGCCAGCAAGTATCATCATACAGTAACCCCTCTGTAGTATTGTGGAAGAATGCAGGGGTGAACCTTGTGGTCCTATATTAAAAAGATATGATTCTGGTCAAGACGTCAGTGCACCCAGATATTGTGCCTTTGGTGCAAGACTGCCAGGCCAGCAAGTATCATCATACAGTAACCCCTCTGTAGTATTGTGGAAGAATGCAGGGGTGGACCATGTGGTCCTATAATAAAAGATATGATTCTGGTCAAGGCATCAATGCACCCAGATATTGTGCCTTTCATGGCAGCTAATGCCTTCACACCGTAACCCTTTTGTGGTATTGTGGAAGAGTGCAGGGTCGGACCCTGCGGTTCAAAAAATTGAAATGATATAAATCTGGCACAGGCGTCGGTGCAGCCAAATATTGTGCCTTTCACGGCAGCAAGTGCATTCACACCATAACCCTTTTGTTGTATTGTGGAAGAGTGCAGGGTCGGACCCTGCGGTTCAAAAAATTGAAATGATATAAATCTGGCACAGGCGTCGGTGCAGCCAAATATTGTGCCTTTCACGGCAGCAAGTGCATTCACACCATAACCCTTTTGTTGTATTGTGGAAGAGTGCAGGGTTGGACCCTGCGGTTCAAAAAATTTAAATGATATAAATCTGGCACAGGCGTCAGTGCAGCCAAATATTGTGCCTTTCATGGCAGCAAGTGCATTCATACCGTAACCCTTTTGTGGTATTGTGGAAGAGTTCAGTGCTGGAGGTTTTGTGAATGCAGAAGACATCCCTGATCTATTCCGTTACGTCAGCATGAGGGGGTTGATAGCTGCTGATCCAGGACTGATTCATTTTTATAAATGTCAGCCGGTCTACAGAGTCGGTGGACAGATGCACTCTTTTGTCTGTGACAAAACCTCCAGTGGCACTGAACGTCCTTTCAGAAAGCACACTGGATGAAGGGCAACCTAGTAGCTGCATAGCATATTGGCTAAATTCTGGCCAGTGATCCAATCTCTACACCCAGTAAGCCAGTGGATCATCTGCTGGAAACGTATCCAGGTCTGCCCTTGCCCCTAGGTAGTCCTGCACCATATGGTGAAGATGCTGGCAATGGGTGTCTACATTTGACGTCCCTGGGCGTCGTGGACTAAAAAAATTAAAAAATGCATCAGTCAAGCGGCCCTGGCCTTCACCACTATTCCTCTGATCATCCGCAGCCTCAGAAGCACTTGTGTCAGCACTTGGTAATCTACCAGTGCCTGGAAAGGTGTTACACAAGTGTCGCTTTAGAGCGTCCTCAAGTTTTTTCATCCTGTGCTCCCTCTGTGCGGGCAGGATGAGCTCTGCAACTTTACCCTTGTATCGTGGATCAAGAAGGGTTGCCAACCAGTAATGATCCCTCTCCTTGATAGCACGAATCCTGGGGTCCTTTAGCAGGCTTTTCATTTTTTGGGAGCCCATGCAGTGTAGGTTGGAGGTGGCATTAGCTTCCGAGTCTTCCTGGTCAATGAGGATGACCGTATCGTGCACTTCCTCCTCCCAGCCTCGCGCTAGCACCTTCTGTTTCTGGGCACACGAAACCCTCTCTTGAGGAATCCCCACCTTCAATGCCCCCGCTACTTAAATATTCCTCCTCTTCCTCCCTCCTGTCTGATCTGAGTAGGACCCGCTGGAATGCTGTCTGCGGAAAGACTGGGGCCTTGAGAGCTAGGGAAGGCCTCCTCTTCCTCCCGCTGCTCTGCCTCTAGAGCCACATCTATAATTCCCCGCAGAGTGTGCTCCAGCAGGAACACTAAAGGAATTGTGTCACTGATGCATGCACTGTCCCTGCTCACCATCCTCGATTCCTTCTCAAATGGTGACAGTACAGTGCATGCATCCTTGATCATCAGCCACTGCGGGGAGAAAAAAACCAAGTTGACCTGAACCTGTCCTTGTGCCATACTCACACAGGTACTCGTTGATGGCCCTCTGCTGCTTGTGCAGACGCTGCAGCATTGCTAATGTCGAGTTCCACCTGGTGGGCATGTCACAGATCAGACGGTTTGTGGGAAGGTGGAATTCTCTTTGAATTTCTGCCAGGCGAACGCTTGCTGGGAATGACCATCTGAAGTGGCTGCAGACTTTTCTGGCCTGGCTGAGAAGCTCTGGCAGCCCTGGGTACTTGGTTAGGAAACGCTGTACCACTAGATTTAGGACGTGTGCTAGGCATGGTACATGCGTCAATTTACCCTTGCGTAGGGCGGAGAGAAGGTTGCTGCCATTATCACAGACGATCATTCCCAGCTCAAGCTGGCGTGGTCTTAACCATCTCTGCACCTGGCCCTGCAGAGCTGACAGAATTTCTGGCCCGGTGTGGCTCCTGTCCCCTAAACAAACCAGCTCAAGCACAGTATGGCTTCTTTTTGCTTGAGCCATTGCGTAGACCCTGTCGGGCGTCGGTTTAGCTGCCACTTCGCCAGAGACAGAGAAGGAGGAGGAGGAAGAGGGAGAGGTGGTGGTGGTGGAGCAGACAGACCTCATACAAGCAGCTTTCTGGAGGCGTGGTGGATGAACAAGCTCCAGCACAGAGCCCCATCTTGGATCCCATCCAGCTGCAATCAGAGTTACCCAGTGTGCCGTGAAGGAAATGTAACGACCCTGTCCATGCTTGCTGGACCATGTGTCTAATGTCACATGCACCTTGTTGCTGACTGCCTTTCCCAATGACTGGATAACATTGTCTTCCACGTGCTGGTATAGTGCTGGAATGGCCTTGCAGGGAATAGTAATGGCGTTTTGGAACCTGCCACTGTGGTACAGCACATTCAGCAAATTCACGGAAGGGAGCAGAGTCCACCAGCTGGAAAGGCAGCAGCTGCAATGCGAGTAATTTTGCTAAACTGGCATTTAGACGCTGTGCTTGGGGATGGTTGGGACTATATTTTTTCTTACGCTGCAGCAGCTGCGGCAACGTAATCTGACTGCGTAAATCTTCAGCTGCTGGGAGGATGTCCCATTGTGAGGAAGGACCTGGTACATCCATTACTGTAGCATCATCCCAGTCAGTGGAGGTTGTAGGCAATGACATGGCAGGACATACAGTGGGGGTAGAGACAGATGAGGAGGAGGAGGACCTACGCAAAGTTTTGCGCCAACAGGATGCCTGGCGGGTGGTCATATGTCGCCTCAAGCACATGGTACCCAAGTGTCCGGTGTTTATCCCACGCTTCAGCCTCCTCTGACATAGATTACAAATAGCAACGGTGGGGTCTGCTGCACATTTCTTAAAGAACTCCCAGACAGCAGAGTTCCTGCATGTGTTCTTTGAGACAACAGCGCTCTGCACCGGAGCAGCTCTGACATCTGATGCCTTGGACTGGCTAGTGCTACGGTTGGTCACAGAGGATGTTGTGCCTCATGCTTGCTGTGCCTCCTCCTCCTCCTCCCCCTCCTCCTTACTTGATTCCTTAGTTCGATCTGGCACCCAGGTGGAGTCAGTGACCTTATCATCAATGTCATCTTCATCCCCTATCTCCTTGTCACTGGAGCCAACTTGGAAGTATGCTGCAGCTGCTGGGGCAACATGAGTGCCAGTTATTTGTGTGTCATCACTGGCACCCCCTTCCTCTAGGTTGATTATACTCCCTTGCTCAACCTCAGAGATTGAATCAGAGCACTATAGTTGCTGCGCATCCTCAAGCAGCATGTCACTGTCATTGTAGTCAAACAATTCAGCTAACTCCTCCGTGTGTGATAGCGAGGCTACGGCAGGAGTAGCTGTGGACATGGAGGCTGCATTAGATGCTTTGGCAGCTGAGGTGGACTGTTAAGCACTAGAAGCCTGGCTGGCAAAGGACTCAGAGGATGAGGATGGCCTGGCTAGCCAATCCACCAAATCCTCTGTATGTTGCTGCAGGTTAAGAAGATGGCCAGCACCAGTTTTTAAAGGACAAGCGTGCCCCTGCAGAGGATGCACCACATCCACCACGACCAGAGGCACAGCCTCCCAACACAGGGGCTGCTTGCCCTCTTATCTGTGTCTGGGAGCGTCTGCCTGTCCTTTTTGTTCTTTCAGACATGGTGAGTGATATATAGATTAACTATATACAGAACTCTGATTCAACTCTGGTATAAAGATTAAAGATTTACAGAACTCTGGTATAACTCAGTGAGACACCCTGATAGCTGGCAGCCAGTGACAAGACACAGATTACAATTCACAGAAACCTCCTATAAATCATTGAGACCCCCTGATGGGTGCCAGTGACAAGACAAAAACTACGATTCGCAGAAATCTGCTACAAGTCAGTGAAACCCCCTGATAGGACCCCCTGATAGCTGGCAACAGTGACAAGACACAGATTAAAATTCGCAGAAACCTCCTAAAATGCAGTGAGACCCCTTGATGGGCGGCAGTGAAACCTCCTATAAATCAGTGAGACCCTTTGATGGGTGGCAGTGAAACCTCTTATAAATCAGTGAGACCCTTTGATGGGTGGCAGTGAAACCTCCTTTAAATCAGTGAGACCCTTTGATGGGTGGCAGTGAAACCTCTTATAAGTCAGTGAGACCCTTTGATGGGTGGCAGTGAAACCTCCTATAAATCAGTGAGACCCTTTGATGGGTGGCAGTGAAACCTCCTATAAATCAGTGAGACCCTTTGATGGGTGGCAGTGAAACCTCCTATAAATCAGTGAGACCCTTTGATGGGTGGCAGTGAAACCTCTTATAAATCAGTGAGACCCCTTGATGGGTGGCAGCCAGTGAGAACACACAGATTATAACAATTCCCAAATATTTTGTAGAAATTAGTGAGCCCCAAAATACTGCGTGGTACTGGTGGTGTGACAAGACACAGATCACCTCAATTCACAAATGTTTTGTAGAAATTAGGGAGCCCCAAAATACTGCGTGGTACTGGCTGTGTGACAAGACACAGATCACCTCAATTCACAAATATTTTAAAGAAATTAGTGAGCCCCAAAATACTGCGTGGTACTGGCTGTGTGACAAGACACAGAAGATCACCTCAATTCACAAATGTTTTAAAGAAATTAGTGAGCCCCAAAAAAACTTGCTGGCTGTGTGACAAGACACAGAAGATCACATCAATTCACAAATGTTTTAAAGAAATTAGTGACCCCAAAAAAACTTGCTGGCACAGTGACAAGACACGCATATCAATTCTCTGATATTTTGTAGAAATGAGACCCCCAGACCCCCCCAGTAGCGTGGCAGACCGGCAGTTACAACACACAACAATCTCCTCTGAAATTTCCTCTGAAATGCGTGCAGAATCGGCGCGTGGAAATGTTATATAGTGTGCTGCGGGACTTAGCTCTGTGAGCCCATGATTGGGCAAAATTTGCCCAATCAAGACTCTGAGCGGTGTTTGGCATACTGTTGAACCTGTCTTGCACCAGACCTGTGGTCAGGTGCAAGGCTGTAGCCAATTACGAGCTTCAGGCCAGTGGGAAAATGCATTGTGGGCCATTGTGATGCATTGTGGACGCGAACATGCGCCGAACACCCGGAAATGTTCGGAGTTCGCGATCTACCCGAACAGGCTAAGTTCGGGCCGAACTCCGAACTGTCCGAACCCGAACCGCTCATCCCTAGTAAGGAGCTATCTCAGCACCTCACCTCAGAATGCAGAACTAACCTCCCTGATATCCGCAATGGCACTTCCATGAGTATCAGCTCCTGGAGTCCATAGGACTCCATGAAGGATTGCGCTTCCGGGCCGCGAGCTCTGTGCGGCCAGGCTCTTGTGAGTGTGACATCACACAGTACCATGGAGTGATCGCAGAGGGAGACTAGGGACTATTTGTTCCCAGTCTCACTCTGCTCCCGGCAAGAAGAAGTGGCGGATCGGGTCACCCTTTTCGCCATGGGATGAGAGGTGAGCATGGGATTTTTAGAGGTGTTAAAATTTGAATTGAGCAACCCAGTCGGTAAATTGTGTCTGGACTTTGTAATACCTCACTTGTCAAGATGGTAAAAATAGATTGCGCTCCCCAAGTATAGGAGATGCTTAAGTACAGTAAGCTAGCACAAGCTCCGATGCGCAAATCTTTTTCACCTGTCTGTAGCGTCAAGATCGTAATATCGAAGACAATAATCTTACTTATCCTAGCACTAATGATTACATATCGAGAGGCTACATCAGCACCAACTATGGAATAGTGCACATGGTTTTTTAAAAGGAACAAAAATGTATCTTAGTTTTTAAATTCTCAAACTTCAAACTAGAACAATCTATTTTGTTTTACTACAGGTCAAGCATGCCTTATCAAAAATTCTTGGAATCAGAAGGATTTTGGAATATTTGTATATGATAATGAGATATTTTGGGGATGGGACCCGAGGCTAAATATGAAATTAATCATACAGATGACCCACCAGAATCTCAAGTTTAAAAAGGCGCTTTCGTTATAAATACAATACCGACCATATTACCACAGTGCCGCTCATACACACGCGTGTACCTCACACACGTATGAAATGTAGTGTAATCTATTTTGACAATAGTCCTGGTGAGCGCACACAAAGACACATCATGAAAGATTCAATATCTCCTATACCTTTAAACCCAAGTAAAAACCAAATTACTTATATCTAAGTCATGTTAACAAATTCAGTTATAACCTCTTATAGTTAGAACTGAATTTGATAACACGATTTAGAGATAAGTAATTTGGTTTTTCTTTGTATTTGAAGATGTAGGAGATATTGAAACTTTCGTGGTGTGTTGCTGTGTCTTTCACTAGGACTATTGTCCAAATAGATTACACTAAATATGAAATTAATTAATAATTAAATATGGTTTCTATACACCTTTATTTTATGTAATTTGCTAGAATAGTTCTAACAATTTTGTCCCTTTTACATGAGTTCATCTGTGGAATTTTCACTTTTGGTTTCATGTTTGTGCTAAAAAAATGTGTTGTATTTCGGAACATTTCAAATTTCAGTGTTTTGTATAAAAGATAATCAAGCTGCACGTTATTTTAAAGGATACATGCTTAGTTTATTAGTTTTTCTAATAATATTTATAAAAGTTGTGGATTAAATTAATGTCTTTCACAATAATACACAAGAATACACAAGAATACACAAGATTGCAGATAACTTGAAGAAAACTTTTAAACAATCATAAAACCCAAAACAGCACTCATCATATTTAAGGAACATAATTTGTGTGTGCACAAGTGATTACATTTTCTTGGTATTTACAAAAAGGTATAACTCAAGACAAGTCAAAGGGCCGGTGAACAGTTTTAACACTGAACATACCACCCTATCCTATTTTATTTCACATTATCATTATGTATCACATTAATATAATCTGTGATAGACCATATTCCCCCGTCACTACAGGAGAGCTCAGAGGATGCCATTATAAAAGTTGCAAGAGGATTACGGGATTTACACTTTTTAGATCATACATCTTTAGGGCTTACTCAGACACTATAGGTATCATATTATATGTAAAAAAATGCCTTTGGATGTATCTAAGAAATTGCATGTTTTCTTTCATCTAATTTGAATCCTGAAGAAGAGTTCCTTTAAGAACTGCATGACTGTGTAATTTTGATCTTGCCTGTGACCAAAATCAACTGTAACCGAAAACCAAGTCATTCTATATAATCCCTTTTGTGTTCTGTTTCCCATTTTTCCACTCTCTTAAGGTTATATTATGTTTATCTGGAACTTTTTAAGCCTTTTTTTATGTAATACTCTACCTATTTTCACATTCACAATAATTGCCAACCTAGTTCCATATCACATCTCAATAATAAAAAAAGAACACAAAAACACTTGTGTTCTGCAGCTGTATTCGACCTTTACCCACTTGGTTGCTAGTAAGGACGCGCTCAGCACGTTCAGCCAAGTGGTTCTCCTGTGCTATGGACACGCTGAGCGCATCCTAGCACAGGAGGCAGCAATTAGTCTGCATTCCGGCCGATTGCTGCACCCCCCCGGTGCGGGCTGACATATTGGATGTCAGCACGGAACTCCGGGACCCCGGCAGAGACAATAGATGTCATCGCGCTAGCGCGATGACATCTATTTCAGGCACCCCCACACAAGTGCGGGGAAGGTGCCTGAAAGGGAGGGGGTCCTTTGGACCTCTCTCCCTCCTGATTGGCTGGGGGCAGCGGTCAATGGCAGGCACCGTTTGGAAGAGCACAGCCTGCCCTTCCAAACAGTGGCTGGCTTTAACCCCTTGGGGGCCAGATCATGATTCTACGCCGAAAGGCACCTAATCATTATCCTCTCCCAGAGCTGGCCGACATCTTGGATGTCGGCCAAGCTTCGGGGATCTCCCCCTGATGACTGGCGTCATTGTGCATAGCAAGATGAAGTCAGTTCTGGAGTTAACCCCTAGCTGCCACCAATGGTGGAGATAGTGGGTTCCAATGAACCCCTATCTCCCGATCCGTGGCAGCTAGGGTTTAATGTTTGGTATCATTGGATCGGCCAGAGCATGGCCTTTTCAACGATACCAAACATGACAAAGTTAAAAGTTAACAAAAAAAATTAAAATAAAAAATTGGAAAAAAATAAATAAAATAAAAAATAAACAGTTTTTTTGTTTGTTTTGTTAATGCAGCAATATTGTTCCCATTTCAATTATAATGTGAACAATGATGCTGCACTAACAATTTTAGCATGGGGTGCGTTTGTTAAACATCGTGTAATTTTCCCCCAAAAAAATCCCCCATTTATAATTTTTTTAACAAGCGCAACTCATAGAAAATATAAATGCAAACGCTCACATGTTAAAATGTGAAAAAAAACACTTTACACATTGTAAATTATTGAAAATTCTAATTTTATTGCATTTTTTTGTTATAATATACAGACAGGACATGACGTGTACATATAATAATGATATATTATGAATCTGCCGAGTCTGCCGGAAAGAACAATATATAATATGTCTGGGTCATATAATAAAATAAGGCTTCAAAACGCATTTAAACATGATGAGCGAAACCGGTAAAAATTAGCTCAGCACACAGGCGTAAAATGCCTCAGCAGCGAAAGGGGTTACTGACCAGGGCTACCACCAACAGACCTTATATATGCAGCCACAGTGAGCGTATAAATGAATGGCTAGTCATGTCCATAGTCATTTTCAAATTGATGACTTAGTTCAATTAAACATCCAAAAATGATTCAATCCATCTTATTCTTTTACTGTCCATGACAGATACATATTATACCTCATAAGTTAATAAAGTGGAGTCTGCTGTAAAACTTACATTTAAGACTAAATCGTCTTTCTTTTTTGGAATAATGGGAGTAATTTATTACAGTTGAGTATGAATTTGCAAGTGGTAAATCATTACCCTTAGCAGGTTAACACTGATGTTCAAGCATTTATTAACCTTAAGGCAAGCTGTGACACTTCTTCAGAAATATAACGGTCAGGTGTATCCTAAATCAGGTGTGCAACATTTAAGACTACAGTATCCCAATACAACAAAAATTTGGCATCCCACATACCAATTAACTTGGAATACCACTCAAAGGGCAATATCGCATGCCCTGAGCTAAAAACGAGACGCTAAGAGGAAAAATTAGTGACAGCTAATTTCACCTTTGCGTACCGGTTTCACAAGCAGATTATGGGGTAGGAGTCCAGCAGCCTGCCCTATTGTGGCCATTAGGGACTTTTTTTCCCCAGCCTCACTCTGATCCCAACTGCCAAAAGCAGAGCTGGTGGTATCTTCTAGTTAGTAACTCGCGTGTTAGTACCTAGTGTTAGGGCTAGTTAGGACCTAGTGTTAGGACCTAGGGTAATTTATGTAGTTTAGGTACTGTTCCAAAGAGCATCGTTAAAATTTTGTCAGTATTTAGAAAAGGTTTGTTATCTGCGATCCACTTTTCTACCGCTGTGAATTATTCTTGCAGCACTGCCTCTAGCTACGGGAGATTTGGTTTGCTGGTATAGATTATGTAGTGTTGTCTGCATACATGTGTTCTGTTGAGTCTTTGAAGACGTTAGGCAGATCATTTATGAATATTGTGAATAGTAGGGGCTGAGTATCGAGCTTTGGGGTACACCGCACGTGACTGGGAGAAGGAGGGAAGCGCTGTCAGAAAGGGACACATATTGTGATCGACTCGATACATATGATTGAAACCAGGTTAGTGTGCGATCACCAATACCTGAGTTTTTAAGTTTTTGTAATAAGATGCCATGGTCTACTGTGTCAAAAGTCTTTGCGAAATCAAGAAACATAGCTCCAGTTAGGTTTCCTTGTTCCATGCCAGCTTGGATATCATTGCAAACTTTTTAAAGGGCAGTTGTAATTGAATGATTTGGATTAAAGCCAGATTGATCTGGGGTTAAATAGTTCAAATATTGATAATAATCACGTAAATGTGTGTAGACATATTTTTCCTAAATTTTAGACATAACAGGGAGCAATGATATCGGACAGTAGTTGGATACCAAAGTATTGTCACCACTTTTATGGATAGGTACCACTCTCGCAGTCTTCCAGAATTTTGGTATGTATCCAGTCGCCAATGATACTTCTGTTTTGGCATATTGCATTTCATGAAAAATATGACTATGTAAACCAATGACTTTGCTTCCGGCATGGGAAATAAGGTGATAATGGGCAATATAACAGCTTTAGGAATAAAAAAAAATTATAACAATTTTTTTCATTTTTAAAAAAATATTTTACATGGTCCTGTTTGGTTTTAATGAACAGGCCAGACTCTGGGCTTTCTAATGACCCCTCACTTGACAAAGTCCAAATAACCCCATCTCTCCTTGCAGCGGATTGTGTTTGATGAAACAGCTCCATACTTGATGCCTCAATTGGAAATGAGAAGGTGAGTTGTTATAGCAATATTATTCACTTTATTATAGAATTAGGTGGAAAGCCTGCCCAGAGGGCAGTCTATTGTTGTTGTCAACAGCTCAGAATTCATGTCCACATATTTTTTTTCAATGTCCTATCCAAGAGTATCTCTCCCTATAAATGCGTTTGTAACGCGTCCATCGCCATCCCATCTGCAACAGGAGGGCCAACTGAGCAGCTGTGATGGGTGCGCGCACAGATGACAGCGCATTACAAAGGCATTTATATATTAGAGCAGGTTCCTCTTCCCTCTTAGATTGTAAGCTCATGGGAACAGGACCCTCAGATTGTAAACTCACGGGAACAGGACCCTCTTAGATTGTAAACTCATGGGAACAGGACCCTCTTAGATTGTAAACTCACAGGAACAGGACCCCTTAGATTGTAAACTTGTGGACCCCTTAGATTGTAAACTCATGGGACCCCTTAGATTGTAATCTCATGGGATAGATTGTAATCTCATGGGATAGATTGTAAACTCATGGGACCCCTTAGATTGTAAACACATGGGACCCTTAGATTGTAAGCTCATGGGGCCCCTTAGATTGTAAAATCATCGGGCCCCTTAGATTGTGTTGGGCTTGGGCAGGCATTTTTTTGTAAGGTATACATTATGCGTATATTTACTTTATGCGTATACAGTATATAATGACACGTGGTATGTATGGCATGTCAGGCTGGTATTTAGGCACACTGGTATTATGACACACTGGTATTATGAATGGCAGACTGGTAATATGGCTAGCAGACTGGTATTATGGCTGACAGACTGGTATTGTGCATGGCAGACTGGTAATATGGCTGGCGGACTGGTAATATGTCTGGCAGACTGGTATTGTGCATGGCAGACTGGTAATATGGCTGCAGACTGGTATTGTGCATGGCAGACTGGTAATATGGCTGGCAGACTGGTATTGTGCATTGCAGACTGGTAATATGGCTGGCAGACTGGTATTGTGCATGGCAGACTGGTAATATGGCTGCAGACTGGTATTGTGCATGGCAGACTGGTAATATGGCTGCAGACTGGTATTGTGCATGGCAGACTGGTAATATGGCTGGCAGACTGGTATTGTGCATTGCAGACTGGTAATATGGCTGGCAGACTGGTATTGTGCATGGCAGACTGGTAATATGGCTGCAGACTGGTATTGTGCATGGCAGACTGGTAATAAGGCTGGCAGACTGGTAATAAGGCTGGCAGACTGGTATTATGCATGGCAGACTGGTATTATGGCTGGCAGACTGGTATTGTGCATTGCAGACTGGTAATATGGCTGGCAGACTGGTATTGTGCATTGCAGACTGGTAATAAGGCTGGCAGACTGGTAATATGGCTGGCAGACTGGTATTATGGCTGGCAGACTGGTATTATGGCTGGCAGATTGATATTATGCATGGCAGACTGGTAATTTGGCTGGCAGACTGGTATTGTGCATGGCAGACTGGTAATATGGCTGGCAGACTGGTATTGTGCATTGCAAACTGGTAATATGGCTGGCAGACTGGTATTAAGGCTGGCAGACTGGTAATATGGCTGGCAGACTGGTATTGTGCATGGCAGACTGGTATTATGGCTGGCAGACTGGTATTGTGCATTGCAGACTGGTATTATGGCTGGCAGACTGGTATTAAGGCTGGCAGGCTGGTAATATGGCTGGCAGACTGGTAATATGGCTGGCAGACTGGTATTGTGCATGGCAGACTGGTAATAAGGCTAGCAGACTGGTAATAAGGCTGGCAAACTGGTATTATGGCTGGCAAACTGGTATTATGCATGGCAGACTGGTTATTTGGCTGGCAGACTGGTATTATGCATGGCAGACTGGTATTAAGGCAGGCAGACTGGTATTGTGCATTGCAGACTGGTAATATGGCTGGCAAACTGGTATTGTGCATGGCAGACTGGTAATATGGCTGGCAGACTGGTATTGTGCATGGCAGACTGGTTTTATGGCTTGCAAACTGGTAATATGGCTGGCAGACTGGTATTGTGCATGGCAGACTGGTAATATGGCTGGCGGACTGGTAATATGGCTGGCAGAGTGGTATTGTGCATGGCAGAGGCTGAACCGGGATGCATCCAACCGCCCATGCACGCTGTGGGTGTGCAGCGGCGCTTGGCTGCGTGCGCACCCACCCAAACAGTAATATGGCGGAGTGTCGAATGGGCGTACGCTGGGTGCGCACGCAGCCAACCACCGCAGCACGCCCACACCATGCGCATGCGCAGTAGAGGCTTGGCGACGGACACGCCAAGCCTTACTGCATTATGTTATAAATAGTAAACAATAGAGCTACTTTTGAGAAAAAAAGATTTTTTTATTTATTTATTTGAATTTAGATTTTTACAAACTGACCATATGACACCTCCTTTGACCTCCTATGCTGATCTGGAGATACACTGGTCCAACTATGTACAAATACATACAGTTGTGTTCAAAATTATTCAACCCCCACTGAAATTGAGTGTTTTGGCCAGTTTGAAATTGATTTTGATCATTCAGGATAGAACTATTTCTTTCCCGTGCAGAGTGCCTGGCCGTACCTATCCTCTGCCCTCACAAGCTTGAATAAGTATGAAAACACCCAGTGAAGAGCCCTCACACCCTGCATTATTAAAATAATTATCAGTATCATGCTCCCTGCTGCAGCATATAAATAATAAATGTTTCAGGGCAAGACTTATCCCTTTACACATGGTCCACACGTTCACCCTAATAATCAACCGCTTACATTCTATGAATAACCCCCAGCATAAAATATTTAAAAATTAGGCAATATATTAGAATTAGGATATATATCAACAAAGGATACATACAGTATATACAGTTGTGTTCAAAATTATTCAACCCCCACTGAAATTGAGTGTTTTGACCAGTTTGACATTGATTTTGATCATTCAGTCATCTTGCTTACAATTAAATCATAGAGGCATGTGTAGGTCAGACAAATATAACATAACATTTATAATGAAATAACCACAAATGTCTTTTCTGTGCTCACATCATTATCAGTTTTATTCAACCCCCAAGTGACATTCAATCTTAGTACTTAGTACAACATCCTTTTACAGTTATAACAGCTTTTAAACGTGAAGCATAGCTTGACACAAGTGTCTTGCAGCGATCTACGGGTATCTTCGCCCATTCGTCATGGGCAAAAGCCTCCAGTTCAGTCACATTCTTAGGCTTGCGCACTGCAACTGCTTTCTTTAAGTCCCACCAGAGGTTCTCAATCGGATTTAAGTCAGGTGACTGCGATGGCCACTCCAAAATGTTCCAGCCTTTAATCTGCAACCATGCTCTAGTGGACTTGGAGGTATGCTTGGGATCATTGTCCTGTTGAAAGGTCCAACGTCTCCCAAGCCTCAGGTTTGTGACGGACTGCATCACATTGTCATCCAATATCTCCTGGTACTGAAGAGAATTCATGGTACCTTGCACACGCTGAAGCTTCCCTGTACCTGCAGAAGCAAAACAGCCCCAAAGCATGATTGACCCCCGCCATGCTTCACAGTAGGCAAGGTGTTCTTTTCTTCATAAGCCTTGTTCTTCCTCCTCCAAACATAGCGTTGATCCATGGGCCCAAACAGTTCTAATTTGTTTCATCAGTCCACAGAACACTATCCAAAACTTCTGTGGTTTGTCCACATGACTTTTGGCATACTGCAGTCGACTCTTCTTATTCTTTGGAGACAGCAAGGGGGTGCGCCTGGGAGTTCTGGCATGGAGGCCTTCATTACGCAGTGTGCGCCGTATTGTCTGAGCTGAAACTTCAGTACCCACATCTGACAAATCTTTTCTCAGTTCCTCAGCAGTCACACGGGGACTTTTCTCCACTCTACGCTTCAGGTAGGCCACAGCAGTCAAAGTCAGCATCTTCTTTCTGCCACAACCAGGTAGCGTTTCAACAGTGCCCTTTGCCTTGAATTTGCGAAGATGCTTCCTAATAGGTCTCATCTTTGGTATTGTAGAGGTCGGCAGGGCTGGGTCCTGGATGGACAATATGTTTCACCCCTATTTGGGTTGTGGACCCTTTAAGGGCAACCACAGGGTTAATCTTCCTGTCCAGGAAGAGTTTTAAAGCCAGCAGCTCCCAGAGAGGATGGTGGGATTTCAGGAAAAGGAAAGTAATCAGTGGAAGCTGTGTGTTTGTGTTCCAAAAGCAGGAGACGTGCTGTGCCTTGCTGGAGAGGCTTCTACATACTGGGGAAAGGATTCCCTAGGTTTGGACGGTTTAAAGCGTTGGTGAGCCACTATTATTTTCTGTTTATTTGTGCTGAAGATCAGGACTTTGCTTTAATTTCGCTGAACCAAAGCGTGTACTTATTATGTTGCCTTTTTGATTGCCCTGAAAGGGTGAATAAAACTGTTTTGTTTGTGAAAGACATTGTGCACGTGCTCTGTGGGCCCCCAAACGTCACAACTGGTGTTTCGAATGCGGGCAATTTGCTACCCCTCACACGCCAAGCAAGAGGATTTTTGTGAAAAGAAAAAAAAAAAAAAAAAACTGACATTTTTAAAGGACAGTGTTCTGATTGCATGTCCTGGGCTAAGGCTGCACTGAAGTTCACAGCTATGGAGGAGCTCGTTAAGCAGATGGTTTTTGTCAGTGTGCAGGCCCAGACTCGCCATGAAGAGGCAATGGCTCAGCAGCAACAAGCCCTGGCACAGGCTGTTGCTGCCCAACAAGAAAGCACCCATTTGCTGGCTGCACAACTTGCAGCACAGCAGGTAGCCACACAGACGCAGATCAATGCCCTGCGGGAGGCCATGCAGCAACTTGCACCTGGACGTGATCAAGCAGTGGTCACTACTGGTAACCATGTCTCCATAAGGGCCAGTCATTTCCTCCAAAAACTGTCTGCCAGTGATGATGTGGAAGCATTTCTTACCACGTTTGAAAGGACTGCTGAGAGAGAGGGGTGGCCCCAAGACCAATGGGCCGGTCTCATTGCCCCGTTTCTGACAGGAGACCCTCAAAAGGCATATTTTGACCTGCCCCTAGAAGATGCAAAGAATTATGACGGCTGAAAGCTGAGGTTCTGGCCCGCCTTGGGGTAACTGTTGCTGTCCGGGCTCAACGTGTTCACTGCTGGAAGTACTGCCCTGACCAGCCACCCCGGTCCCAGATGCATGACTTAGGACAGCTGGTTAAAAAGTGGTTGCAGCCAGAGACCCTGACTAGAGAGCAAATGGTCGAAAGGGTTGTGATGGACCACTACCTGAGGTCTCTACCAAAGGATCTACAGCGCTGGGTCAGCCATGGGGACCCCAAGACTGCAGCACTGGTAGTCGAGATGGTGGAGAGATACACCGTGGTGGAGGACCTGCTCAGACCAACCAGTCGTCGAGGACCAGTCTTGCCACCGCCTGTGAGGCCTGCTTCAGTTCCTCGGAGGGAAGCGTCACTGGATCCGGGAACCAGCACCCCAAAATCATCTTCCTCGGTTCTGCAGAGGCCTGTCGCTACCCGAACTGCTGGCGATATACAGTGTTGGAGGTGTCGCGCCTGGGGCCATACCCGGGCACAGTGTCCGCTACAGGAGGAGCCCATGGAGTGTGGATCCGCTCGGAGAGTGTCTTTCTACACCCTCACAACGTGCACTACCCACCTTGACCTAGAGGGGGGTCAGTTTGAATGTACTGTGTGGGTGAATCACCGCCCAGCCAAAGCTCTCCTGGACTCTGGGAGTATGGTCACCCTGGTGCATGCCCGGGTAGTCGGAAGGCTCGGTCCAGTACAAAGAACCCTCCGGGTTGTCTGTATCCATGGGGATACTCGGGAGTATCCGCTGATCCCTGTCACCATTTCCGCCAGGAACACTTCGGTCACCCAAGAGGTCGGGGTGGTGAGTACTCTGATACATGATGTGATTGTGGGACGGGACTGCCCCTTGTTTGCTGAACTGTGGTGCTTGGCACAAACTGAACTGCCCATCGAACTGGGGAACAATTCAGGGTCACCCCCACCAAACATGACTGTGGACACTGTTGATGAGGAGTTGCTCAAATGTGTTCAAAATAAGAATGTTGTAACTGATGTGAGTGTCCTAGCTCCTCAACCTGAGTTGACACCCAAGGAGGGGGAATCCTCTCCCGTGCCGGTTATGGTAGGAGAGGATGAAGAGGAATTATCCCCTGTAGATATTACACTTGGGGTGGATGAGGGGGAGGGTTCTTAATTATCCAGTACACCCTGACTTAGATGTGTCCAGAGGTGCATTTGGCAGGGCTCAAATGGGTGACCCGATGTTGATAAATGCTCGCGAACAGGTAACTGTTGTCAGTGGGGTACCTCAAGCACCAGATGCAGAGAAAAGATTTCCTCACTTTGCGGTCAATAATGATCTGTTCTACCGGGTATCAGAAATTCGGGGAGAAATTGTGGAACAATTACTAGTACCCCAGCCCTACCAGAGAATGGTGCTGGATCTGGCTCACAATGATGCTCTAGGTGGTCACCTGGGAGCTGAGAAAACCGAGGCCCGGATAACAGACCGGTTTTACTGGCCAGGGATTGGTGCCGCAGTTAAAGGTACTGTTCCTCCTGCCCTGTTTGCCAGTTAACTGCCCCAGCACCCCATTATAGGAACCCCTTGGTGCCTCTGCCAATAATTGAGGTGCCCTTTGAGCGCATCGCTATGGATATAGTGGGTCCCTTAGAGAAGTCTGCTCGGGGACACCGATATATCCTGGTGGTTCTTGATTATGCCACAAGGTATCCAGAGGCGGTTCCTTTAAGAAACCCTACATCAAAGGCCATTGCGCGGGAGTTGTTTTTTATGTTTTCGAGAACTGGCCTGCCAAGGGAAATTTTGACAGACCAGGGGACCCCATTTATGTCCCGGGTGATGGCAGATGTGTGCAAGTTGTTCCAAATCAAGCAGTTGCGAACATCTGTTTATCACCCTCAGACGGATGGTCTGGTAGAAAGATTCAACAAAACTCTGAAAATGATGCTTAAAAGGGTTGTGCAGAGAGATGGAAGAGACTGGGATCATTTGCTTCCCGCACTGCTGTTTGCAATTCGAGAGGTTCCTCAGGCCTCCACGGGGTTTTCACCTTTTGAGCTGGTTATGGTCGCAGACCCCGGGGATTGCTAGATTTGGTAAAGGAGACATGGGAAAGTGAGTCCTCTCCACACAAATCGCTCATTGAACATATCTCTCAGATGAGAGAGAGAATTTCTAAAGTGATGCCTTTGGTACAGGAACATTTGCAGAAAGCTCAGGAGGCCCAGAAAAGGGTGTACAACCGGTCAGCCAAGCTGCGGCAATTTCAGGTGGGGACCGGGTAGCAGTACTTATACCCACGGTGGAAAGTCGGTTCCTAGCCAAGTGGCAGGGACCATATGAGGTGGTTGAAAAAGTAGGGGAAGTAAACTACCGAGTGCATCAGCCTGGGAAAAGAAAACCATACCAGATCTACCACATAAATTTGTTAAAACCCTGGAGAGACCGAGAGGTGTCCGCCATGGTTGGGGTGGGTATAGAGTCTGATGGTGTTGACGCAGTACACATTGCTGCCACCCTGTCCAAACCCAAACCCAAGAAGTTAAGGAGTTTCTGCAAAGAAACAAAGGCATGTTTTCAGGACTACCGGGACACGCGTCCGGGATTAAACATGATATTGTGACGGAACCCCATGTAAAGGTTCGGGTAAAGCCGTACCGCATCCCAGAAGCCCATAGAAAGGCTGTTTCTGAAGAGGTTAAAAAAATGCTTCAGCTTGATGTCATTGAGGAGTCACAGAGTGAATGGTCGAGCCCCATCGTGTTGGTACCGAAGCCCAACGGCACTCTGCGATTCTGCAATGACTTCAGGAAACTTAACGAGGTGTCAAAATTTGACGCGTATCCCATGCCAAGGGTGGATGAATTAATAGAGAAATTGGGTCCGGCCCGTTATATCACCACCCTGGACCTTACTAAGGGATACTGGCAGATACCCCTGACCAAGGAAGCCAGGGAAAAGACTGCTTTTTCCACTCCAGAGGGTCATTTTCATTATAAGCGGATGCCTTTTGGGTTACACTCAGCCCCGGCCACCTTCCAACGAGCGATGGATAGGGTGCTCCGCCCCTACCTGAGATATACCTCGGTCTACCTGGATGACATTGTCATCTTCAGTCCAGATTGGGAGTCCCATCTTCCCCGGGTTCAGACAGTTTTGGACGGTTTGAGAAAAGCGGGCTTTACTGTTAACCCTGAGAAAAGTGCGGTAGGGATGGAGGAAGCTAAGTACCTGGGATATGTCGTAGGCAGGGGTCTGGTAAAGCCACAATTTAACAAAGTAGAGGCTATCCAGAACTGGCCACGCCCCCTCACGAAAAAGCAGGTTCGTGCTTTTCTGGGTATAGTGGGGTATTACCGGCGGTTTGTCCCCAATTTTGCCTCTATTGCTGCACCACTGACTGACCTGACGAAAGGTAGGAAGTCAGTGATGATTCAATGGAATGCCAATGCTGAAGATGCCTTCGAGAAGCTTAAAAATGCGTTGTGTCAGCACCCAGTGCTGGTAGTCCCTGATTTCATGAGGGAGTTCATTGTACAGACGGATGCCTCAAGTGAGGGTTTGGGGGCTGTGCTATCCCAAGAAGTCAATGGGGAAGAGCACCCCGTGGTTTTTCTTAGTAGGAAACTGACGGCAGCGGAGAAAAACTATGCTGTGGTGGAAAGAGAGGGCTTGGCCATAAAGTGGGCCTTGGATTCTTTGAGATACTTCCTGTTGGGCAGGAAGTTCCGTTTAGTGTCTGACCATGCCCCATTGACCTGGATGAGGCAGCACCGCCACGCTAATGCCAGGGTTACCAGGTGGTTCCTGTCTCTCCAGGAGTTTAACTTTGTGGTGGAACACAGGCCTGGGAAACAGCACCAAAATGCTGATGCCCTGTCCCGGATGCATTGTGGGCTGTCTACTGTTGCCTCAAACACCTCCGCGTTGAGACAGAGGGGGGGATATGTAGAGGTCGGCAGGGCTGGGTCCTGGATGGACAATATGTTTCACCCCTATTTGGGTTGTGGACCCTTTAAGGGCAACCACAGGGTTAATCTTCCTGTCCAGGAAGAGTTTTAAAGCCAGCAGCTCCCAGAGAGGATGGTGGGATTTCAGGAAAAGGAAAGTAATCAGTGGAAGCTGTGTGTTTGTGTTCCAAAAGCAGGAGACGTGCTGTGCCTTGCTGGAGAGGCTTCTACATACTGGGGAAAGGATTCCCTAGGTTTGGGACGGTTTAAAGCGTTGGTGAGCCACTATTATTTCTCTGTATTTGTGCTGAAGATCAGGACTTTGCTTTAATTTCGCTGAACCAAGCGTGTACTTATTATGTTGCCTTTTTGATTGCCCTGAAAGGGTGAATAAAACTGTTTTGTTTGTGAAAGACATTGTGCACGTGCTCTGTGGGCCCCCAAACGTCACAGTAATGTTTTAACATCTTTGCAATCTTCTTATAGCCATTGCCCTTCCTGTGAAGAGTTAATCACCTCTTCTCTTCTCTTCCTGGACCATTCTCTTGACTTCACCTGTTTGTAACCACACCATGTAAATGTCTAGAAGGAGCTGAGTATCACAGTCATTTTAAAGCTGCTAATTGGTGCTTATTATGCTTTATTCTGCTCTGTGACATCCACAGGTGTTTTCAATACCTGATTGAAACACTTGAATGAACCTCTGTTCTTCAGAGTGGTAGTTATAAGGGGTTGAATATTGGTGTCAATGAAGAATTCACAAGAACATTTACTACTGTATTACAAAACAATTGATGTCATTTTAGTTGCATATGTTCTTTAAAAAGTCCTTGTAGGATTTCATTCTGAATACAATTACAAATGTACACTAAATTCCCTAAAACCCTTTACAGCATTGGGGTTGAATAATTTTGAACACAACTGTAAATGTTTATAATGAAGACAGATCGAGACAGATATGCAATATTACACTACCATTCACTTATTCTATAATATCTCTTGAGTATTTGTTTTCACGCATTTCTTGTGTGACAAAAAGCTATGCTATGTAAAATTGACCAGTGTTGATCTTAAAATATGACAACAATAAGTGTTTGGAGATGACATTATTATTAATAAATTTTAAGCAGGAACTATTTCATGTAACATGTCCCTTTCCATCTTTTCCCCTTCTGATGAGATATTTGTGGTAGAGACACCATCCTTCAATACCAAGCAAGTACATTCAGTACAATTTAACATTGATAGCATGAGCGTTTTCTACAGTGTCACCACATAATTAGCATAATTAACAAACGGTATTCAGTGAATTATGCCACAGATAGGACTACAAGGTCTGTCTACAGACTTTGTCTTTTAAATTCATGGGTTAACTGATCTTATGGGCCGTCAATTTACTTTAACGCAATTAGTTTTTTAATATTATCCATATGTACAGCCTTTTCCCCATTTTTTGTTTTTAACCCCTTCAATCTCATGAAATTTTTCATAAAACCTCTGCTAGGACTCAGTGGTTTTATGAAAAATGACCTTCCATTACCCATACTGTAGGCACCCACAGTGGTGTCCCACTGTACAATTTCAATGTAGGTAAGCCTTTTAGACAGCAGGAGGGCTCCCTACATTATAACTTGAGCTTCATGATTCCATACAGCACAAAAAAAATCCCAGCGCTTTTCAAATAATTTCAACAGGTCGGCTGTCATGTCCAATGTGTTGAAATTTCAGAGACATGTTCTCGAGCCCATTTTCAAATAAACAAACTTCCTTTACATTGCTCCATTATTAGACCAAATCAAATATACTTGATGTCAGAGCACCAGGTGGGATTGTTTACATTACATATTAGATGAGGGAAAAAAAAGTTTGTGTGGGTTCTGAGGGTGAGCAGCGGCACTAGCTGCCTACTCTACGGTGGGGCCTGCTCAAGTCTCACAAGGTTTTAGCTTGATTGTGCCATTACAGGGACAACTGCTCCTAATGCAAATCAGACAGCTGTCACCTGAAAAAGGGTGGCCAGTACTGAATGCCAAAGATGTCACCCCTGCACGAGAGGTGCAGCAACCCGATGATCATTTTGGCCTTGTTAGGCCTCATCAGGAGGATATAGCTGACACCCCTCTAGGTACCTCCACAAAGGGATCTATGTCTGGATTACCCTGATCGTTGAGAGGCTGCTGCACCTCTCACGCAGTTATGACGTCTTTCGCATTTCAGTACTGGCCACCCTTTCTGGGTGATTGCAGTCTGATTTGCAAAAGGCGCAGTCGTCCATGTAATGGCACAAACGAGCTAAAACCTTGTAAGACTTGAGTGAGCCGGCCACTAATGCCTTTGCTGGTCCTCAGGACCCTCACAAACCTCTTGTTCTTACATTTTAGATGGAATTTTGTTTTTATACAACTGTCATAAGATATTGAAGTTCTTGACAGATCCTACTATCACGTTTTCTTAGACCATATAGTTCATCATTAGCCAAGGATTTAGAAATTCTGTTGAAAAATAGATAAGCAAGACACCATTGATGGTTCCTGATAAAAGGCTAAGAACTAGCAGTCTAGGCCTCTCATTAAATTGACAGACACCAGAAATGAGATAACTTGACATTCTCAGAAGGAGCCCAGTAGCTCGCTATATTACTCGTCTGTTTCTCATAATGTACACATTTTTCTTGACCTGACCTGTCATCTTTTCTTTGACATACTACAATTTTCTAAAATGGGGAAGATAAATTAAAGTGGTGAAAACACAAAAAGCTGTGCTCAACATTGGTTTAGTGATATATATGGGAGATTTCAGAGTTTGGCAGATGTCGAGGGAATACCACTTTTATCACTGTGTCATTTTTAAATACACAGAATCATCCTTTATCTCTGCAATATGCACCCATTGAATTATAAAGACTGACTTAAATTGTGTGTTCATTACAAAGCCCATAAATCCCCGTTGCAAGGGTAATTAGAATGCATGTATTTCTGAATCAGAAATATCCTAATATCCCACATACCTTAACAAACACAGACCATTTTAAATGCGAAAATATTTGATATATAAGCAAACCTTGAGAACACACTCGAAGACTGGAAAATAAACACAATTGTTCAATAAAAGGTGAAAAAGGTATAATATACAGTATATATATATATATAGAAAATCCAACAGATGGATCAATCAAAAAATAAAATAACAAAATTTATTAAAGCATATTTAAAAAACAAGTCCCGACGTTTCGGCTCTCTTAGGAGCCATTATCAAGGGGAAACTAAACAAATATACAATAGATACTAAAACATCCAGTATCAGAAAGACCCAAGTACCAAATATCCCCATATGTGATCTATCCACATGGGACATGGGGCTTAAAGTGTCTGTAGCGCTCACTCCCGGAGGAGCCGCTGAAAATGAACCACGGGTCAGTCTCCCCGCACTAGGGAATAAATATACTCCAACACAGTTGTGAGTTTTTATCATTTAAATAGTTTACTAAAATAATAAGCAGATGTTGAGACACGGTATTCACAAGTATTATTACAGTATTTTCGTATCACGGTAAAACGCGTAGCGGAAAAGAAACGAAACACGAGGCTTCGTATTTCGGAAAAATAATATCTTCACAACCGAACAGAAAAGAAATGCTATTGCACGAATATTCGAAAAAGGGACACGTAGCGAAACCCAAAAATACAATCTCTTCGTATTACGATAAACGCGCAGCGGAAAAGAGAAAAATATATTCGGAACGTATCTTTAACCCCTGTTCCGATTCGTAACAAATGAGTCCCGCACAGGTTAAGTCCCAGAATGTAAAGGGTGTGTACGTGTGTGTATATGGTACCCGGGTACTATTCAACTGGTCAGTGAATTACTTATAACGATGTCTTCGACTAGTCAAGTTGGGGCCCTGTGGGTTTTGGAAACAAACAGCAGCGTGCTTTCTTGATTTTATAAACCGGCCTTGGAGGCCTCTCACCCATCCGCTCGATCACCAAGGCTCCGCTGACCCAGGACGTCTCTCCGCTTAATGCCTGGCTGTGATACTGGCTACTGGATCCGTTGTCTGGCTTTCCTTGCTCCCACCCGGACTTGTCCAGCTACCGCCTGCTCTCCCATCCAATGGACTTGCGGTACTCCTCACTCGGGTCCTCTGCTTGCCTTGATCGCAGCGTGGGTATAGACAGGTCTCTGCAGGGTCACTGTCCCGATCCCCCAGCACCAGCGAGGTAGCCCCTGCGTCTGGCCTGGTCACGATCCTCCACAGCTCGGCCTGCTTCCTCCTCCTTTCAGCTCCCAGCTCACTCTGAGCATGCTTTCCACGAGGCTGGTGATGCCTTTCCTTTCCTACACACCCACTTCCTGTCCTTACGCAAAGCATCATGGAAAAGGTAGTTTAGTGCCTTGTGTTTGTCCAGCATAACTTTCCATGGTCTCTGTCTCCCTCTGGTGGCCATTGCAAGTAAATGCAGCAGAACAGTCTTTTTAAACACATCGCTACATGTCCAAGTGCAATTAAAACAAAAAACAATTAAGTACAGGGCATGCGGCTCAGAGTTCCACACAGGGCCCCTGATGTGACACCAAGATCGTACCGCCAAGGCACCCTGTAAAGCACCTCCACCTAGACATATCCAAAACCGGATTTTTTTAATTTCCCCTTGTTTGTATCATTCATCACACGCTGTCTCTCTGGTTCTATTCACACTCTTTTCTTCTTCTGTACATGGTAGTGTCATGCTATCATGACTACGCCTATGTCGATACATTTGCGTGTGCAATGGGGATAGCGATACGATCACAGGGAGGAGTTCTTCTGCATACGTCATCCAGCTGTAATGTCTGCACATGATGTTGTGATGGTTGTGGAGAGCTTACCAATTACTAGGATGGGTGAGTTTGATACCTATTTCCTTCAGATTTTTTAATATAAACAGTATTGTATGTTTATTATATGTTATACTGTATGACCTGAAGAAAGCTCCAGGGAGGAGCTGAAACTTTGATCTCTCTTCTATGATTAATAAAGTCTATTTGTTTTAAAAAGTCCTGGAGTGCCGCGGTGATCGTGTGTGGATACTATGGGCCCTATTACATTCTTCGCGCATTTGTTTTGCGTGCGCGCAAATGCGCATTTGCGCGAGTGCAAAACCATTTGCGCAGAACGTCATATTACAATGTTTGCGCAAACGGTGTGCGTAATCGTCTACCACGATTGACCCTGCGCGAACAAATTTTCCTGTGCGCATCCTATACTTAACATTGTCAGCGCAAATGCATTTGTACGCTGGTACGCGGATGGTATTACAATCTTCGCAACGAACGTTTGCGCGCATTTTTGTTGTCTTTGAAAATCAGGTGGTAACTGTAAATGTGATTGTCCTGGGCGAAACGAAATACACCAGCACGAAAAAAAAAATAATACAGCACAGTACAGTTACACATTCTACACATACCCAAACATTGAAATTTAGAAATTGTGTCATTGTTAATTTTTTTTTTTTTTGGCTGGTGGTTGTTAATTTTTTTTTTCATTTTTTTTAGTTTGTAAATATTTTATTGGAAATGAGTAATTGATGTTGGCTGAATCCCGTGACAAATCCCATGACAAAACAGTCTGCCCACCGATTCCTGCACGCAACGTTCATTTGCGAACGGCTTTGCGCGCCGGATTTGCACACGAAAAATCTTGGAGGAAGAAAAAATGCGCTCTGATCATAATACCATGTTATTTTTCACGCAATAAAGTTTTTTTTCGTGCGCAATAAAAATTGCGCTGCACGAGCGCAATTGCACAGAGAATGTAATAGGGCCCTATGTATATATACACACAAACAAATACGGGACAATGCTGTATGACCTTTAAAGTGTCAACATGCAGGTGGCATTTTTAACAATAGTCAGTGTACGGAGTAGCAAAGGTTTGACACCAAAGATGGATATGAAGTACTTTTGCTAACCCCTTCACTACCAAGGTCCTGACAGTCTTTTTATGGAACATCATGTGTATTGTTTTTAGGTAAGGATATTGGGTATTGAGTAAAGGTTTAACAAAGGGCTTTGTTAGGAGACATTACAGCATTGGGCTCTTAAAGACCACCGGTTCTCTAAAGCGTCTATTTACCATTTAATGTTGTTTTAGTCCAATAGCCGCAGTGTGACTTTAGTGAACTATCATGAATTATGCTGAATTCACTGCTTGGGAATGTCCCACCATAGGTTTCACTGTGGTGTTTGCCAATGCCACCCAGCACTGTTTTACCATTGTAACTATCACAATCCAATGATGATTACTGCTCTAAAAATCACCAAGGTATCGTCACTGTTGTTGCCAACAACAGTTGAACAATGGTAAATGGAGAATGGTTGACATTTATTCGTTCTGTGGAAGTATAATTGTGGTACTGTTGCTCAGCATTGTTCACTGTCGTTTTCAGGTACTATCAGGGTTATTCTGAAAAAGGTGAAAACCAGGAGAACTGGCAGGAGAAGAGAACAATCTAGACCAGGGGTCTGCAACCTTAAACACTCAAAGAGCCATTTGGACCCATTTCCCGCAAAAAGGAAAACACTGGGAGCCGCAAACCCCTTTTGACATCTAAAATGAACATAACACTGCATATATCGTTTTTTACCTTTATGCTATGGGTGGGGAGGGGTACTCTAAACTAAAACTTTTAATAATATTTTTTTTTTAAAAAATCAATCTCCATGTCATTAGTATAAAAAAATATATATTTCAATTAATTACGGTTACAAGTATTTATAAAGCGCCAACAAATTCTGTAGCGCTGTACAATGGGAGAGACCAAACATACAGGTGCATCTCAATAAATTTGAATGTCGCGGAAAAGTGTATTTATTTTATTAATCCAACTCAAATTGTGAAACTTGTGTATTAAATAAATTCAATGCACACAGACTGAAGTAGTTTAAGTCTTTGGGTCTTTTTAATTGTGATGATTTTGCTCACATTTAACAAAAACCCACCTATTCACTATCTCAACAAATTAGCTGATTGACATGTCAACATATTCTAATCAACTCAAAACACCTGCAAAGGTTTCCTGAGCCTTCAAAATGGTCTCTCAGTTTGGTTCACTGGGCTACACAATCGTGGGGAAGACTGCTGATCTGACAGTTGTCCAGAAGACAATAGGGATGTGCGTTTCGGGTTTCGGAATTTCGGAATTTTCACGAAATTTCCCGATTCGTGTTTTCGGATGCGGCCGAATTTCCGAAAAATTTTAGATCCGAAAAGTTCAGATCCGAAATGTTTTCCGAGCCGAAACGAAATATTTTCGGATTTTTCGAATGGGCTTGAAATGTGGCAAACGAGGAGAACAGATGTTCCGAAAAACGAAAATTTTCCGAAAAACGAAAATTTTGTAAAAACGAACATTTTCAGAAAAACGAAATTTTTTCGAAAAAACAAAAAGTCGATACAAAAAACGGGCAAAATGACAAGAAAAATACGAAAAATGGTCGATATGCCGAAAAATGTGCAATTCCGAAAAACGAAAATTTTCCGAAAAACGAAAATTTTGTAAAAACGAAAATTTTATGGAAAACGAAAATTTTTCGAAAAAACGAAAAGTCGATACAAAAACCGAGCACAGTGACACGAAAATACGAAAAATGGTTGAAATTCCGAAAAAAAATGTACCCGAAAAACAGGTCGAACCGAAATCGGTCGAAACGAGCCGAATCGAAAAGGTTAAAAATCCGAAAAATCGAACCGAATCGAACCGAAAAAAAAATCGGTGCACAAGCCTAGAAGACAATCATTGACACCCTTCACAAGGAGGGTAAGCCACAAACATTCATTGCCAAAGAAGCTGGCTGTTCAGAGTGCTGTATCCAAGCATGTTAACAGAAAGTTGAGTGGAAGAAAAAGATGCACAACCAACCGAGAGAACCGCAGCCTCCAAAGACTTGCCAAGCAAAATCAATTCATGAATTTGGGTGAACTTCTCAAGGAATGGACTGGGGCTGGGGTAAAGGCATCATGAGCCACCACACACAGACTTGTCAAAGAATTTGGCTACAATTGTCATATTCCTCTTGTTATGCCACTCCTGAACCACAGACAACATTGGAGCTGTCTTACCTGGGCTAAGGAGAAGAAGAACTGGACTGTTGCTCAGTGGTCCAAAGTCCTCTTTTCAGATGAGAGCAAGTTTTGTATTTCATTTGGAAACCAAGGTCCTAGAGTCTGGAGAAAGGATCGAGAAGCTCATAGCCCAAGTTGCTTGATGTCCAGTGTTAAGTTTCCACAGTCTGTGATGATTTGGGGTGCAATGTCATCTGCTGGTGTTGGTCCACTGTGTTTTTTTTGAAAACCAAAGTCACTTCACCCGTTTAACGAGAGATTTTAGAGCACTTCATGCTTTCTTCTGCTGACCTGCTTTTTAAAGATGAAGATTTCATTTTCCAACAGGATTTGGCACCTGCCCACACTGCCAAAAGCACCAAAAGTTGGTTAAATGACCATGGTGTTTGTTTGCTTGACTGGCCAGCAAACTCACCGGACCTGAACCTCATAGAGAATCTATGGGATATTGTCAAGGGGGAAATGAGAAACAAGAGACCAAAAAAATGCAGATGAGCTGCAGGCCACTGTCAAAGAAAGTTGGGCTTCCATAGCACCTCAGCAGTGCCACAGACTGATCACCTCCATGCCACGCCAAATTGAGGCAGTAATTAAAGCAAAAGGAGCCCCTACCAAGTATTGAGTACATTTACAGTAAATTAACACACTTTCCAGAAGGCCAACAATTCACTAAAAATGCTTTTTTTTATTGGTCTTATGAAGTATTCTAATTTTTTGAGGTGGGTTTTTGTTAAATATGAGCCAAATCATCACAACTAAAAGAACCAAAGGCTTTAAACTACTTCAGTATGTGTGCATTGAATTTACACAAACTTCACAATTTGAGTTGAATTAATGAAATAAATTAACTTTTCCATGACGATCTAATTTATTGAGATGCACCTGTATATCCATACACAAAACACACAGAACAGTAGGAGGGAGGACTCTGCTCGAGAGCTTAATGCAGCCATGCCATGAATGATGCCATTTATTTATAATTATTAACCCCACCAGGCCCCACATATATATATGTGGGAACCTGGGGATTATTATATAATACTCACCCAGGACCCCCATATATAATACTCACCCAGGTTCCCCATATATAACCCCCAGTACCCATGTATAAATGAATAACCCCCAGCCCCACCATGTATAATACTCCTCAAGTGTCTCCCTATGTATAAATTAATAACCCCCAGGCCCCATGTATAAATTTATAACCCTCAGCCCCCCATGTATTATTAGCATACTATTGGACAACCACCATGAGCCAACATCTTCCATTACGCTGTGCCAAGAGCAAGCGCACAGCGTGGTGATGGTGATAGATCCCAGTGACAGTGGCTGGCGGAGTGTGGGGAAGCTCCAGGTCGGGGTTGTCTGCGCCCTAGCATGAGCACCATCCCGGGAGCCGCAGCATGGCGATGAAAGAGCCGCACGCGGCTCTGGAGCCGCGGGTTGCTGACCACTGATCTAGACCAAATAGCCGATTTGGAAAGTAAGATAAATGGGAGAATTTTTCTGGTTTGGCTATTTTGACCTAGAATTTTCACTTCTCCAGTCATTCTCCTGAGATTCACCATCTTTTGAATAGTCCTGTCAGTCTGCGATTGTTGAATTATGTCTCTATGGATAGCCAAAGTTCACCATAGTTACAAGGTGAATTTCATCGCTGTTTCCAACTACAGATCCTTGCTGCCTCAATGTCGATTAGTGAATAATCCATTCAGTCAGTGGCGTAACTAGAAACCTGAGGGCCCCGGTGCAAGAATCCATGAAGGGCCCCCCCAACCCCCCCAAAAAAAGATCTATATTTTTACTTTTTTTGCCCTGCAATATAAAAAAGATAGTATTGCCACCAGCTGACACGGATATATACTGTATATTGCACCCAGCTCACATGGATATATATATTGCCCCCAGCTCACATGGACATATATTGCCCCCAGGCCACACATGGATATATTGCCCCAGCTCACACATGGATATTTTTGCCCCCAGCTCATGGATATATTGCCCCAGCTCATGGATATATTGCCCCAGCTCATGGATATATTTGCGTCCAGCTCCTGGATATATTTGCCCCCAGCTCATGGATATATTTGCCCCCAGCTCATGGATATATTTGCCCCCAGCTAATGGATATATTGCCCCAGCTCATGGATATATTGCCCCAGCTCATGGATATATTTGCCCCCAGCTCATGGATATATTTGCCCCCAGCTCATGGATATATTTGCCCCCAGCTCATAGATATAATTGTCCCCCAGCTCATGGATATATTTGCCCCCAGCTCATGGATATATTCTCATGGATATATTGCCCCAGCTCATGGATATATTGCCCCAGCTCATGGATATATTTGCCCCCAGCTCATGGATATATTGCCCCAGCTCATGGATATACTGCCCCAGCTCATGGATACTGCCCCAGCACATGAATATACTGCCCCAGCACATGGATATTCTGCCCCAGCTCATGGATACTGCCCCAGCACATGAATATACTGCCCCAGCACATGGATATACTGCCCCAGCACATGGATATACAGCCCCAGCTCATGGATATACTGCCCCAGCACATGGATACTGCCCCAGCACATGGATACTGCCCCAGCACATGAATATACTGCCCCAGCACATGGATATTCTGCCCTAGCTCATGGATACTGCCCCAGCACATGAATATACTGCCCAGCACATGGATATACTGCCCCAGCACATGGATATACAGCCCCAGCACATGAATATACTGCCCCAGCACATGGATATACTGCCCCAGCACATGGATATACAGCCCCAGCACATGGATACTGCCCCAGCACATGAATATACTGCCCCAGCACATGAATATACTGCCCCAGCACATGGATACTGCCCCAGCACATGGATACTGCCCCAGCACATGGATATACTGCCCCAGCTTATGGATATATTGCCCCAGCTTATGGATAGATTTGCCCCCAGCTCTTATGTGTATATAGGGCCCCCCAGCTCACCTCAGGCTCCTCTGCTGCCGCTGTTCCTCTCCGTGGTGAGCGGCCGCTGAAAGCATGCAGCCTGGCCGCTCACTGGAAACCACCTGACCAGCGCAGCCGAGTTCTCGCGAGATCTCGTGCGCTGGTCAGCTAGTTCCCATCCCACGCGAGCGGCCAAGCTGCAAGCCAGCGGGCCGCTCGCACAGGGCCGGATTATCGTAGGGGCGGGTGGAGCGGCCGCTCCAGGCCCCGTATTGAAAATAGGCCCACACAGCTGCCAGCCAGCACCACACTGAAGCTGCTGGATCCGTACAAAACAGCCTGGCTGCGCGACCTTTTAGTGCACATTGGCGGCAGGGCAGATTAATAAACGTGCGGCCGTTCGCAGAGATCGGGAACAAAGCTGCGGCGGGAGGAAAGAACACAACGTGTCATGTCACGTGGCCCCGCCTAGTCCCTCACCACGTGCTGCACAAGCTGGCTGCTGGTTGGGGAAAGGTGAGGAGAGATCTTGCCGGACACTGCAGTTACAGCATTCTCCCGGTATGATCCATAGGCTCGTGGTCATCTCTCCCAACAGCAAGCAAAGTAAGCTGGAAGCCAGACAGGCTGGAAGATGTGTCCATCGGGGAGGGGGGGCTTTATGCATGGGTTTCGCCTAGCCACCAGTTCATTCAGCTGAGTAAATTTTTAATTTTTATAACAGGAGCATTTTTCTCTGCTTCAGATCCTTGTGAATTGCGTGATAACTGGTGCAGGACTCTTAAAGCAATGTTGTGAATGTGCTATGTGCTGCGCGGGTGACCCTAGACCAGGGATCAGGAATCTTGGTCCTCTAGATGTTTTAGGACAACATTTCCAATGAGGCTTTGACAATCTATTTCCACAACATCTGAGGGCTAAGGTCGCTGAGCCCTGCCAGAAGATTGCTCTGCACGTTTATATTTATACATGTTGCCTTCTACGTACTGTGCAGTTTGTGTGTTTTTGCTGATGGATGTGGAGGATTGCTGCAGCCGTTCGGCCTGTTTTACCTCTCACCTCCCCTGGCTGTGATTGAGGTCGGTGGAGCTATACAGGCAGATGCAGCTCTCACCCTTCTTTCTGCTTTCTCCGCTCAAGCCTCTCGTTTCTCTGTCTTTATCCCCGTCACAGAGCTGACCACGGGTCAGATCCAGGAGGCCATCAGGGAAGCCGTGAACGGCATAGTCAAGCACTTCCACAAACCTGAGACAGAGGTACAAGAAGCTGTGCTATGTGAGGGGTCTCCCTGTCCAGGACTAAACCCTGCTGTGAAGGAGAAGCTAGTTTTTAACCCCTGCAGCCGGGACCTGTATGCTTTGCACCACGCTGACAGATCATAACACGAGTGGAGCAGCAGGAGCCAATGGGTTAAAAGAACAGCAGAGGTACACTGTAATGTGTTGCTCAGATGCCTGGTCCTGCAGGGGTTAAAAACTTGCTGCTTCTCAGCAAGGTCTACTCCTTGACAGGGAGACCCCTCACATAGTACAGCTTCTTGTGCTGGACAGACCCTGGGTATATACTAGATAGATTTATTTTTATATATCAAAATTAATTGAAATCTATGATGTAAGCAATTTAATAATATTTAAATAGTTTTTTAATTTTTTTTTAATTTAAATGCTTTTATAGAGCTTAAATAATAATAAATTAAATATTTTTGTGTTTTATTGCAGTAGAACACATCGTACAATTGTGAGTTTTAGTGCAGTAGATTCTGTGATACACTCATACACGATGCACATTACTGAGTTTTATTGCTGTGGAGCTCTGTGATACGCTCATACACATTACTGTGGGATACGCTCATACACATGGCACATTACAGCAATTAATTTTTTTTTATAAAAAGGCCCACCAAAATACTCGGCACCAGGCCTATGATTGTCTTAATCCGGCCCTGCGCTCGCAGGGAGGGGAACAGCCGGCAGCGCTGCTCCCAGATTCCGGCACTTTTTGCCGGAATCTGGCGGCGGCGCTGGGCCCCCCCTCCAGTGGCGGAATGCCAGGGCCCGGTCGCAACTGCGACCGCTGCGACCCTGGTACTTCCGCCACTGCATTCAGTGTTATTTAAACCAAGGGATGAAGGCTTGATATGGTTGACTCAGTTTTTTCCTTGCAGATTTGTAAAGTGTAATATAGTTTTTAGAGCTGTAAAGCTTTGCATCGCTGGCAGGCCATTTTCCCCAGGGAGCAGCATATAATGGGAGCAATTGCATGTGTGAAAAACTTGGGCAATCTGATGCGCAGCAGTGAAAGCACTTCTCAGAGTTTGTACTGGACATAACATAAACATCGTAAATTGAAAATAAACAATGCTTCGGGCAGTTTATAAAGTAGCATCCAGAAACAACAAAATCAAAGTTCCATAAATAATCTAGAACGTAAGCCAAGCTTTTAATTAAATCTCACTTTAAGGCTCTGCACATCTATTCACCAACGTCGCATTGATAACAGAATGTGATATAGGAATATGAGGTGTTGCTTTAACTCATTTAGTGTAAAAGATATACTATTTAGTTGCAACCAATATAAAAAGCCTCACTGAGATTCTGTTGTGAAAAACACTACTGTCCTCCACTCTTAGGAGCTTCTCCTGAGATCTGCCGGCCCCCGAAGGTATTTCCCCTATGCTGGCACTGCAATGTTTGGTGCCCTTTCTTATTTTTAGATGCTTTTTCCATTCTCTATAAATTCTTTCACTCTTTTGATGCCAGATTTTGCCAATGTTTATGCTCATGAGATACCCTACTGTTTCAGGACGCCATAACTCTAAACACAACAGTGCCTTCTGTTACCTATGTACTCAATTACTCGAGTATACCGCTAGATTTTCGTGACAAAAATTTACATTAAAATTGCAGGGGTCGTGTTATATTCGAGACATCTGCATTGTGTGTAAAAAAAACTTGACTTGCTCAGGGATCCCAAGTCTCCCGGAAGTTCCGGTAGTCTCCCTTATGTGAATGTGGGCTATCTGATGCCCACAAATACTTCAGGAACTCCCAAGAGAGGTGGGATCCATCATGGCCAGAGGGCACGCTCGGTTTAAGCCAATCATTCAAGACTGGCTTAAAACGGAGCATGCAACCTCACTCTGTGCAGCACGTAGGTAGGTGTAGTTGTCTGACCTCCAGCTCCAGCAGGTAGGCTCACCCACCGTGTCGTCTGCCAATAGTCAGCCCCACCTCGTTGCTGCTCCATCCTGAAATCACTGCAGAAATGCTGCGCGATTCTCCTCACATTCTGAATGTGAGTGGAATTTCGCAGTGCAGTGACATCAGGAGCTCACTCGGGGGCCAATCGGAGGATGATGCGGTGGATGAGCCTGCCTGCTGGAGCAGCAGGTCAGAAAACGACACCTCCCGGCATGCTGGCTACCAGTGAATGATGCACTGCATTGGCCACCTTGCTTCGCTGGCCATCTTATCGCAAAAGAAGACGGGTGGCCAGCGGCTTCATACTTCGTAACAACTACAATCATTCTAGAGCAGAGCACTCTGGCCCGAGGGGGAGCCTGACTGTGATAAGAGAACCTGGAAGGATTTTAATTATTTACCGGTACAGTATACTTTTATAATTTTGCTCCTCGTGTTATATTCGAGTTTTGAGTATTCTCTTATTTCCATAATAAATCTCTATCCATCGCATTATATTCAGGTCACGCTATACTCGAGTATCTACCGTAGTCCTTTATTATTGAATCTCACGCATACCTCCAAAAGCTTACTTTTGGCCACAATCATACAGATTTTTCAGTTTAAACTTTATAAAAATGCAGTTTAAATAAAGATTTTAGACTATTTCCCTCTATCAACACTTTTCAGCATTTGTGATTATTTCATAAATCGACATACTGATAAACTCAAAATGAATCGATACAGCCCATATTTCCATTGAAAAGTATAACCGCAAGAGGCAAATTTTTAACAGGAATCCAAATGCCAGTAAGCAAGAGGTTGAATCCCCCAAACCAAAAAATGGCAAAAATGCAGCCAAAAAAGATGCTGATTTTGGCTATCGAGACCAATTACATAATTTCCTTGGTCTGGTCTTTTGTCTATAGTAGTGAGCCTTTCTAAACTGTTCCATGATATTACACCACAAATAATAATATTACAGAATTTCCACTAATTGATTTTTAACACTTATGGTTAATTTATGCCTGTATTTTTCCACATATTGCACATGGCTTGTTTTATAATAAATTTTCTTCATACAGCGCTTTTATATTTACAGGGTTATCCAAAGAGATTCGAATTGCTTGAGAAAGGTAACCGAACGCTGAAAATCAGCCTTCGGTTACCTTTCCTGGCCATTCGGCTATCCAGAGAGCAGGCAATTCGCCAAATCCTGTCGAATTGCCTGCACATACGGTGACTGTTCGGTCCCTGTTCGAGGGCAGTGAAATCCCCATGAAAAAGCACTGCTTCGGCTATTCAGAGAACACAAACCAGCAGTGAAAGGTTCCCGAATTGCCCTGCCATTCGGTGGTTTAATTCGGCAAATTTATTCAGGAGAATCCCATAGACTTCAATGTTAAAAATATTCCTGTTTTAATTCAATATCTAATAAACCGTTCATTATAAAATTCTGCAGTAAAGAGTCTCTTTATTTATAGATTTTTTAGGATACTTTAAGCATTTTTCTGAATTTTTTAAAAAAAAATTAAAAGTCCGATTTTTTTTTTTTTTTTTTTCAGTTTGCTTATTTTTTTTGTAACAGCCCTCTTTATTATCATTCCCTGGACCTCCTGTGAAAATTTCAGACATTTTCGCTCAGTAGTTTCTTTGCAAACAGCGTTTCATTTTCCCAGATTCATACAAATGGTTTTGCTAATTTATTCACTGCCTCCTCTATGTCACAGTTGCTTCGGTTCTGTGTGATTCGGCTCCTGTTCGGCTCCTGTTCGGCTTTTTCGAAGGTTAATCCAGATGTTTTTGCTTGTTTTCAGCGTGCATTCGGTTAGTTTTCGTCAGGTTTTCGGCAGCTTTTCCCTGCAATTCGGGGACCCTGTGCTGTTTGCTGAATACACCGCAGGGTCACCGAAATGGGATCGGCAAAAGGAACCGAATTGAAGAGAACGAAAAGTCACCGAACGTGCGGTGACTTTTCGAATCTCTTTGGATAACCCTGTTAGTGTTTCAGCATTATCTTTGTTTGTTTATAATGAACTTATTTGTACAGCAAATATTTTGGTGCATTTATTCAGGATGCAGGGATATTTCAGATTAGCCCTCTTCTTTTCTGCCTGCTAGCTCTTCTGCTTTTTAACCCCTTCACTACCTACCAAGTGATTTTCCCAAAAAATTGTCAGAAACCAGTGTTTTTTTGTAAAATCACTTTAAATTAGTTTTAAAGGAAGAAATAGTTGAGTTTATACCCATTGCATGTCTTACTGTAAATAACCTATTTTTGGCCAGTAGATGGCGCCATCTACTGCCAAATTGAGTTAGAGGTTTGAGCGGCTGGTCTATTTACTTCTATTTCTCCCTGCATCGGCTGCTGAAAGTCCAATATTTCAGAGCTTTGAGCAGCCGATTTTAAAGGGTTTAACTCTTTGGACATTATGCAAACAGGTCTAAAACTCTAAAACTTTGGGGTACCTTATGCAGCCCAAAATATTGTGCTTCTTGGTTTGCTTTTTTTGCAACAAACTACAGCATTAACAGAGTTTTTTTTGTTAATTACATACTTTCACTTGCCGTTGTATTAAACACTGCAAAAGCGTATGAATGTTTTGTTATGATTTCTATGACACATTCATGAAATGAACAAAACTAAGGAAAGGTTTTGGGTACATTGTTTATTTTTAAAAAGCACATTAATATGAAAGACCAGTGCGTGCTTTCACCCTGCAGAAACAGTTCTCCCTCCAGACTCACTACATTTAACATCTTCTCGTTCTTTGCATAATCTACAACAATCATGGTAGGTCAAACTATGGGGGTGCGTTCTAGAAGCAGCATGTGAGAAGGAGGAAAGCACAACAAAAGTCAACAAAATAAATGATGAACTTATAACTTGTTTATGTATATTATCACCACTTAAATCTGACAAAACCTGAAAGAAAATCTCTTGCATTAATATTTCAGACCCTGAACGTGATATACACCTCAGAAAGAATTTAGACATATATAAATGTATTTTTATATTAATATATAACAGCAATCTATACACAATAATTCTATCCTGTGTCTATTTGGTTCTGAATATCCCATTAGACAAAAAAACCCCAGCTATTTTATGATAAAACAACTGATAGAAGAGGATGAAGGCACAATTAATTAAGTCGTTTGTGTTCCACTGTGGATATTGACTTGTGAATTCAAATTGTCAAGTGATTAAAAACCACTTTAATAATCAAACAATATGGAATATGAAGTTGTCCTCTGGAGTCTGTGTGACCTTGAACAGCTATGATTGATCCATATATCCTAAAGTGAAAATCCACCTTTTATATCCTCACACGTCAGTTTTATACATACCTTCTGTTTTATACTGTGTTTATGAAGATGGGTCGTCATACAGTCATTTATTGGTATATTATTACATGTAGATTAAAAAGGTGACAGTGGGTCAAGAGTCAAGAAGTCAAGAGTAAACTTTTTACAAAATAAACACAATTGTTGCCCTGCACACTTAGGCCCCTATTACACGCTTCACGCAAATGCGCTCGCGCAGCGCATTTTTTTTTGCGCATGGAAAAAAACCTTATCGCGTGAAAATTAACGCGGCATTCCGATCCGAGCACATTTTTTCAGACTTAATGTTTTTTCGTGCGCAAATCTGACGCGCAAATTCGTGCGCAAATGAACGTTGCGTGCAGGAATCGGTGGGCAGACTGTTTTTTCACGGGATTCAGCCAATCAGAATTAAGAACCACCATTTTCTAAAGTTAGGTTGTTGCGCCTGTCAAAGTGCTGCAGCAAAAAAAAATTGACAAATTATTAATTTTTTATGTCTGGGTATGTGTAGAATGTGTAACTGTACTGTGTTGTATTTTTTTTTATTGCTGAGTTATTTCGTTTCGGCCACAACTATCAGTTTTCAAAGACGTTACGAAAATTCGTGCAAACGTCGCTCGTACGACTTTGCGCGAAGATTGTAATACCATCCGCACTAACGCATTTGCGCTCACAATGTTAAGTATAGGATGCGCACACGAATTTGCGCTTGCGCTGGGTTCATCGCGGTAGATGATTACTCGCATCGTTTGCGCGAACGTCGAAATACGACGTTCTGCGCAAATGGTTTTGTCTTCGCGCATTTGCGCACACGCAAATGCGCTGCGTGAAGCGTGTAATAGGGGCCTTACTATATAATAGTCACACATAGGGTGTTATCACCTAAGTAAGGCTTTTCCTTACATGCCCAAATTGTATTAGGAAGAAATAAGTAGATCCACACCTTTCTATTTTCCAAAAAAAATAACAATCATTATTAAAGGGATACTCTAGGCAACATGACCACCTAAGCTATTTTAGGTGGTCATGATGCCCGGAGTATGCTGCCCCCTGTCCCCCCTCCCTCCGCTCAGCGGTTCAGCTGAAAATGCTGAAAACAGCTGAGAGAGGCGGAGAAGTTTACTCCGCCCTCCCAGCTGTCAGTCAGCAGAGCGGGAATCATATTTCCCGCTTCTGCCGTCTTTTGCCGAGTAGGAGACGTCATCGCGCTTTCAGCGCGATGACGTCTCCTACTCACCGCAGAGGCTGGCGGCTCCCTCTGAGGGTTAGTGTTGCGCGCATCCTCTTGCGCGCAACACTAATCCTCAGAGGGAGCCGGGAGGAAGCCTGCCGATTGGCTGGTTTACGTGAGAGGCGCGCATGCGCGCTTCTCACGTAAACCAGAAGCCAAGACGCAGCAAGAAGAAGGACGGGAGCGGAAGAGGAGGGAGGTGAGTATAAAAAAAAAAAACGCTGCTGGAAACAAGAGGATTTTAGGGTAAGTATTGCAGTTACAAGAAAAAAAAAAAAAGAAAGTTTTATTAAGGGAATAGGGATAGGTTAGGAAAAAAAAACGGGGGGGGGTGATTTTTTTGTTAGAGTGTTCCTTTAATACTACTAAAAATGAGGCACTGCTGTACCTATCCAATCAACAAGTTTCAAAATAAATAATTTCACAGATCTTCATTATATATCAGCATACTACTTACATAATATTTGTTACATACTTTGTGCTAATGTGAACAAAAAGTGTGCTGACAAACCACAACAAATTGTAAATAAGCTCCTAAGACATAAGACATATGATCACACAATAAGTCAGAGCAGAGCAAACCATCAAAAACCAACAAATACAAGGCAAAATAACCACAAACGCAAAGAAAATATACTACCTCAGGGCAATATAGTATCTGGCAGAGAACAGGTACACCAAAGTTTTGGCATATAAGACTTTTTTGAGAGTTACAATATTGCTCACCATGGGTGTAGTGTGTATAGAAGTATTTGTTCTGAACTGCCAAATGAGCTCCATCCAATGTTGCCGGCACTGGCAGCCGCCAAAAAGGTGACAACAGAGACAGTGCACACATTAAAGGTGGCATATACAACACAAAACGGGTGCAAGAGTTGCTCAAATAATCCAATAGATAACATAGTCAATGAGCATGCGTACGGCCGCAAATATAACCCAGTGCGCAAGAGATACAAGAACCATTGAACGGTTTTACATGCACTGCATTAGAGAATCAAAAATGAAAAACAGTAAAGAAAAAACATATTTCATATTGCCTGCACCCTGAAGAATGATAATATTATTATTCTGTAAAATTTATAAATAATTTGGGAACCTCATGCACAAAAAAAGGAAATCCTAAGGAAAGAGGGGGAAAAAAAGAAAAAAGTACACAAAAAAAAGAAAAAAGAAAGAATAACAATAGGTAAAAACTAAAAAAACTACCAGACTATTTTAGACCCCCAAGTCATCTTGCCGACAAAACTAAATACATAAAAGGTGTAATAACTAACATCCTACTGAAGTATGCACAGGAAAATAATATATCCAGTCTCAATAGAGACCCAAATTGGCCACCAACTTTCATATGTTATAAGTATAAAATCAAATGAAAGAAAAAAATAATTAAAGAAATAAACACGTATTTTAACACAATACTCTTTACATTTATGTTCCAGAATATGTAAGTATGTAACCCCAGCACCTTACACATTTATATTCCAAAATACAGGATGACAATGACAATACCACCGCTGTGCCATCAGATAACATAATGCACCAATCAGACCATCTTCGATAACAGTGCCTAGCTAACGCAAGCATTTTTCCTGTATAAAGTAGATACAGTGCCCCCTTATCTTTCTGAGAGCCTGAATATCCATGGAAAAAGCAACCAAACAATAAGTCCAATTTTACAATATAGTCATCCAAAGTTGCACAATGTGACATGAGAAAGCAGCTTTTCAATCCTAAAAATAAAAATACGGTCCTCTAGGGCAATGATTTCACGTACAGACTCTTTTCAGCATGGTAGCTTCCAGACTTTATTTTAGCAGCATCAATCAAAACATAGCACAAAATAAAACCTTGCTCCTCTGAGCACTAACATGTTGAACAGTCCTCTCTATACCAGGCACACTACACAAACTTTAAACCAACCTTTGATTTTTCATTCTGCATCTGCTGCAGACTCTCCCACCTCCGGAGTTACACCATCCTTTGTCTCTCTGTGTCTCTCTCAAGGTTTTTCTCTTTCTCTCTCTCTGTCTCTAGCAGGAGCTATTTATTCCCTTGCTTGTCAATTGGGAAACACCTGCAGCAAAAAAAACCAAACCACACATTCCCTCCTGGGGGTTAATGCCTTCACCTTAAAATAAAGTACAGGGGAATATACCAGGGCCAAATTTGCATCTCAGGAGCATGTAGGCACAGAAATGTGGAGCCCCCCCCCCAAAAAAAGAGAAACATGCCAAAATAACTTTCTAAATTCTCATTTTTCAAAACATTTAGAAAAACTGAAACAGTTTCTCTCTGTGTTCAAATCAGAAGGGGCAGAATATGTTGCCTTAGTTGAGTTAGTGCAGGGGTATTATTTGCTTTATATGTAAAAGCATATATTGCTTCTGCCGTAGAACAGGGAAAAAAAATAATTTTCTCTGACCTTTCCAATGACACCTCACTTAATATTGTGCGGTGTAGAATTTAGAGATGCAGGGTTCCAAAGTCCCCCTGTGTCTCCTCTCTGCGGTGCCACGGTCTAGTTTGTTGACTAAGGCTAGGGTCAGACGAACGCATTTTCACGTTGTCTGTGAAAAAGTACGTTCGAACGAGTGGACGCATTTTTTCACGGAGTACGCGATAGCGGTCATACGATGCGCATTTTTCGTCCGTGATTTTGTACGGATCATCAATAAAACACTTTGTGCATCTGGACGTTATGTAGGCCGGACATTAGTAGCGTCTGACATCTCCTAATCACACACACACACCGCTAGCGGACACAGCGCACTCTGTACAACCGTACTAGAGGTTTTACGTTTTCGAAAAAATGCGTTCATTTTCCACTTGCATTGCGCAGCCGGACTTTCGTGCGACCATACTTCGTATATTGGCTGTCATTGCCCGGCATTTGCTGCTAGTGCGGCCGTAATTAAGTGCGCCTGCACGCGCGTTCGCACTGCCTCAGTCTGACCCTAGCCTAAACAGTGCATTGCATCATCAGCTCTACACTTTTTGGCAGTGTGGGAAATGAGACGGTGAGATATCACAGCATCACTGTTCACATTATAATTGTAAACTGTATAACAGTGCCACGTTAGAAAAAAATATTTTATTTGATATTTTATTTTTACATAAACCTATATTTGGTGTCATTGGAAAGACCATAATCTGGCCTTTCCAATGATACGTCGTACGTCCATTTTTTCCCAAACCTGTCCTCAGGACCCTTCGCCTCGCCAGGTTTTCCAGATATCTGAAGCACAGCACAGGTGATGTGATTTGCTATTCACTGATTGCAGGATTCATCTGCATTTCCCCCAAAGGTGATCTGTAAAATCTGGCCTGGTTGAGGGTCCCGAGGACAGGTTTGGGAAACACTGCTCTAATCATTAGGACTCCAGTGATACAGTGGTCTACATCAGTGGTTCCCAAGCGCGGTCCTCAAGTACCCCCAACGGGTCAGGTTTTCCAGATAGCTGAAGCACAGCACAGGTGATATGATTTGCTGCTCAGTGATTGCAGGATTCAGCCTGCATTTCCCCAAGGTAATCCTTAAAACCTGGCCTGTTAGGGGTACTTGAGGACCGTGGTTGGGAACCACTGGTCTACATGAATGTAAATTGTAAAATAAAAAGTTACAAAGCAAGGGGCCTCCTTATGGCAGGTGCCTGTAGACGCATGCCTACTCTGCCTAGTTATAAATCTGGCCCTGGACACATCTATGCATCATGTCACAATAGTTGCAAGAAAAAGTATGTGAAACTATTTGAAAAAAGCTGTGTTTATGTCTTAAATTGTCATAAAGTCTGGTTTGATGTTCATCTAAATTACAGTAATCTACAGATATAATCTGTTTTAATTTAGAACACACAAATTATTGTATTGATCTTGTACATATTGAATAGAAGCAATTAATCTATTCAGAGAACACCGAACAGCAGTAAAAAGTTGTCGATCTGCCCTGCTGTTCAGTGGTTTCATTCGGCAGGTTTATTCAGGCGAGCCCCATAGGCTTCAATGTTAAAAATATTCCTGTTTTTATTCGATATCTAATAAACTGTTTATTATTTTAATCTGCAGTAAAAAGTCTCTTTATTGATTTTTTTTGTATATTTTAGGCATTTTTTGTCACTTTTTTTTCCGTGTTATTTTTTAAATCGTTTTTTCTTTTTTATTTAACAGACCTTTTTATTATCATTCATAGGACCTTATATGTAAATTCCAGACATTTTCGTTTGGTAGTTTTTTCCAAACAGCGTTTCAATGTTGACACTTTATTGTATTGTTTTTTTCTTTTTTTTCTATTTACCCATCCGGCAGCTTGTCAGCTTTCTCCTGTGGCTGGTCGGCGCTGTGCTTGGTGGCTTGTCGACTGCATCTGGCGGCCCTCCGGTGGGTTTGCGGCGGATACTCGGCGGGTTGTCAGCAGGTTTTCAGCAGCTTGGCGGCGGTATTCAGCAGCCGATTCCCTGCACTTTGGGGACCCTGGCCTGCGGTGAATGCTGAATTCACTGCAGGGTGGGGAAATTTGATTCCCCTAAGTGTGGGGAAGTGCGGGGAACAAGGGAGCACCTCTGAGGATTTTCTGAGGGATTATTTTTCTTTTAGTTATCAATGTTTATACTTTTAAGTTGCCCTAGTATAAAGAGGCTTCCTAAATGTACAGGTAAACTTTTTTTTTTTACTTTAGCAAAAAACAGTACCTAAAAATAGGCAGATAATTAAAAAGTTATAAACTTCAAAAATTTTTTTTAATGTATTATTGCTTAAAAAATGTCAGAGTCTGTTCTTAGTCTCTATGAAGATTTATGGTAATGAGTTTTGGACAATTAACAAACTGCAGCTAATCATGAACTCTGTCTAATCATTCTGTACTGACTATTATTAATGTATCATACGTACCTTCACTATCAACTTTTCTAATGAACAGAACATAATTAAGCATATCCAAAATTATCACAAATCTAAGGACCAAAAAAAAGGTGACATTTTATTTTCTATAATCATCTCATATGATTGGTGGGAGGAAATGAGAACAGTTTTTAAAGATAATAAAGTTTGGATACTATATTATCTTGTTATTTATACACACATTGACATATTGTTTATTAACATATTAATAACCACACTGATATAGTCAACAATGCTATAGCCATAAGTTAACTAAAGGTACTTTTTCTCTCTCATATACAGCTTCTCCGCCTATCTTGTCTTTTTAATTAAGAACAAAAGCATATTTTTATAATTGATTTTGTGACTTTAAAAAAACCACAAAGATTTTTACTTTGGTTCGTAATCACAAAAAACCACTTTGAATAGGATAATTTACTTATGTTCTTTGGCTGATAACTAGTAAAATCTATCTCTGTCAGACAGAAAGCCTTTAAAGTTTCTTTTTAAAATTCAAGAGAAACCAGTTGCCATGGCTGTCAATAATGTCCAAAACTAATTGCATTGTATAAGGTACATTTTGAACAGTTTATAGAAAATGCGAGAACAAAATAGTTTTGAACAGAAATCCATGTTTATGCAGAAAGTAATATTACAATAAAATGATGTACTTGATTTTCAAACGATATGTAAGTCATATTTTTCAGCTGATGAAGACAATATATACATTTACAAAAACATAAATAAACAAAAGATGAAAGTAAACGGTAGTTATTCTTTGGTGGATAACTAACAGGCATAGGCGTCTCTACAGGGGGGAAGTGGGGCATCCCCCCCAGGTTATTTCTTGCCCCCCCCACCAGGAATCAGCATCCAGCTTCCTATACTTCCTTCGTCTCCGTGACTCGTATATGGTTGATCAAGGAATTGTCATTGGGAAGGGCAGAATCTGGCCTTTCCATTGATACCCGACAAGACCATATTCAGTGTAACATAAAGATCATAAATGATAAAATAAAAATATAGCTATTTTTTTCACAGGGTTGAAATGGCTCAGTAGTGAAGGGGTTAACAGTCAGACTATATTACACTGTGTGTTAGTTTACTTTTTGCCTTGGTTTAGTTGTATATTAAGGGTTAATGGGCAGGCTTCATCCCTCACAGTATACGATTTATTTTCCTTGATCAATGGCATTTTTTATGGGTTAATCGGTAGGTGTAAGGTATCACCCCGCTGCCAGCGTAAGGTGTTGCACTGCCTTGATCTCCCCAGGCAGCACCTTTCATGCCCTACCTTCCTGGACTTTTCCTGGAAACACTTTCTGGCAGCATCAGCAGGTGCAATCAATCAGGCCCTGCATCTACTTTTTAACAGAGGCACGCCTATCCCCTGATGCTTCTGCATTTTGCTTCAGTTGCCATTCAGTGTGAGACTCCCAGCCTGTCAAGAAGCCTTGTTGCTCAGCCTGATATTCGCGCACCGGACTCCTGGCTATTCCCCTGGACTGTGTTATGGATTTCCCTTCTGGTATTGCACCTCAAGACCCCCTGCTGTTGCCATATTTAAGACCCCCTGTTGTTCCTGCCTTCAAGACCCTCTGTTTCTGTTCCTGTACTCAAGACCCCACCTGCTACCGTTCTGGTTTTCAAAACCCACCTTCTGCAGTTCTCAAGATCCATCGTATGTTACAGACTATTGCTGCACCAAGGCCTTGCCAAACTGAGACATTCCCTCAGCCTCAGCCCTTTCTTGCCCTGGCCTCCTGTCTAATATCCACCCTTACCTGTATTGTTTGTCTGAGATCTGTGAGTCCCCATATATCCTGTTTGTCTTTATTGTATTCTGTGTGTATTCTAATCCTGGCCCTCTGTGTCTTCCCTCTGTCTCCATAGCCACCTCTTTTCCTGCTTCGCCCCTCTCCATTGTTGTATACGTTCGAAAATAAACCTCTTTTTGTTTCCACCGTACCTAAGATCTCTGTTTATCACTGCATCCTGGGCTCGCAACCTCACCCCCATGGCAACGCAACTGACAGTAGACTACATGCCTCACAGTGTGTACATTTAATGTTGCACTCTTGATGAAGCCAACAGCTACACATACCTCGGCCTAGAAACAAACCGATCGGGAAGTTTCAAACCAGCCATAGAGGCCCTAAGAGACAAGGCGTGTAGAACCTTCTATGCCATCAGAAGAAAACTCTACAAACTAAAAAAACTGCCTGTAAGAGTCTTGCTTAAAATCTATGATAGCGTCATCGCTCCAATCCTCCTTTATGGCAGTGAAGTATGGGGCCCCATCACCTACCCTGACAAACCCAAATGGGACACCAGCCCAACAGAAATATTCCATCTGGAATTCTGCAAGCACCTCCTCCAAGTCCATCGGAGCACCTCTAACAATGCTTGCCGGGCCGAGCTGGGCAGACTCCCCTTACGTCTTGCAGTACAGAAGAGGGCGCTATCATACTGGGACCACCTAAACATCAGCAGCCTCAACTCATACCACCATAAAGCCCTACTGGCCAACAAGGACCACCCCAAACCATGTGGGCTGCAACAACTCCTATCCACCCTGATCATACAAAGCCCCCATGAATGCAACCTGACAAAATATCAAATAAAGGCCCTAATTAACGATTCCAGGGAAAACTATATCAGAGAATGGAGACATGATATAGCAAACTCTCAGAAACTCACCATCTACCAATTATTACAAAGGGAATACAAACTGGCCTCATACCTGGAGGTACTACAAGACCCCAAGGACAGACAGATCCTGAGCAGGTCAGACTGAGCGCCCACAGCCTGGAAATTGAATCAGTGCAGCATAGACAGACCTACAAGCCCAGGGAGAATAGACTGTGCCAGCGTTGTGACCAGGGGGCCCTGGAAGATGAGGTCCACTTCCTCCTACAGTGCCCCAAGTACTCAGCACTGAGAGAAACTCACTTCCAGAGACTCTCCGCTCTTATCCTGGACTTCACCTCTATAGAAGAGATGAGGAAACTCCACATCATACTGGGAGAAGAGGAGCCGGCGGTGAAAATATCTGCCCAATACGTCGCAGAATGTCACAGACTGAGAGGAACATGAGAGATCCTGGACTTATAAATCCCCAACACAGACTCGCCCCCATCCCACTTCACATTATCCCTTACCCCTGATATTGTCCATGGACTTGCCCATTCCTCCCCATATATGCCCACTATCCCCCCCCACTCCATATAACCTCCCCATATGCTTTGGGAATGCTAAAATGTATTTGATCCTGCCAATAAAGCTTATTTTGATTTGATTTGATGTTTTCCCTTTATCGATGGCATTTTACGTGACTCTTGAAAAAGCCTGCAAGACATGCGATACGCGTGGAGTTGCTGAGTTGCTTATGGTTTTAACAGTTGTCCAGGACAAAGGTATCTGTGCATGTGCACCATAATTGTATTCTGGTGAGCCATGAAGCATGGGATGTGCTATAGAGTGACTGAGCCAGCGCTGGTGATTTTTTTCTATATGACTCATTGATTTTCTTTATTTAAAGCACAATTCCCTGCATTATTCCACTTTTTGGTATTAACACAGCAAATGATTCTGTATATTGATACCCCCGCCACAACATTGCTTTATTGATTGGTTATATGCCAGTCACCACTTAGGGTGATATTTGGGGTTGTATCTCTCTGGGTATATGATTACGTCTCGGTGTTTGTTTGACTGAATGTCATAGATACTGGTGTATACTTGCTAGAGAAATCACTTGAGCGACTTTCCAGATGAGGTTAGATACAGTTGCTATCATCCTTTAATCATTAGCAGAGTTTTCTCTGCTGTTGCTCTCATGTGCACATGATATTCTGTCCTATCCTTTTTCAATCCTCATTATGGGCCCTATTACACTCTGCACACTAACGATAGCGCTCCCCTGCGTGAGCACTACCGTTAGCTGCGGTGTTCAGGGCATATTACAATCCAAACGCAAACTGGTTATAAAACCCGTTTGCGTTTGGGACCTTGCGCTTATCAGCGCGAGGTCACTACACTTTGCGCTCCTTATACTTAACATGGGGAGCGCAAAGTGTTAATCAGCTCTGGAATTACAATGTCCAGCGCTGATTAACGCCTGGCTCTGGTCAACGAAAAGTTAACCAGAGCCAGGACCTGGTGTTAACTGATTCCGCTGGTGAAGAATCCGTTAACACCAGCTTAAAAAAGTTTTAAAAAAATCACATACTTACCATGTGTCCCACGGCGAGGACCGCGGCTCCGGTCGCCTCCTCTGGCCGGCAGAAGCAGGGAAAGACAGGGGGAAAAAGTCCCCCCTGTCTCTCCCTGCGTATCCCTATGCCGACCGGACGGATCTCGCGATGCTGCCACAAGCATCCTGATTTTTAACGGGCGCTACAATGCAGGCAGTATTTATTTGCGCCTGCATTGTAATCTGGCGTTAGAAAGCGGGCACAAGGGGGAAAACTGCGGGCGATTGTAATAGGGCCCTACATGTTTTTTATACTGTATTGTCAGTTTTTGACTAATAAAATTCACGATCAGGGACCTAGATCTCATTTGGCATCTGGTTGTCCAGGTGTGTTGTTTTGTTGTTATAAGGTGGGTTAGGCCCTTTGGGATCTGGTGTCTAGCACCACCCTGTGATCCTGTGGGGGTACCACAACAGTGTTGGTTTGTGTACCAGTATCTCACTGGAACTGCTCCAGCATGCTCCTTGTGGCTCTCCTACCATATCCCCGTTCCACCCCTCCAGCTTCAGAATTATGGCCAGTCTGAAAACTAAAAACAAATTCTTGAATGCTTGGGTCCCGTGCATTCCAGGTAAGGGGTGCTCATCTGTATTTAAAAATAATGGCTCTCAGAACCTGGTATTAAGAGATTTTGCATTTGCATGTAAAAGTCAAATATTCAACTCTGGTTCCACATTGCAGAGGACAGCATGAACCACAGCCTCCTCTCACAGCTAGCAGAAGGATACTGGGAACAAATTCTTTAGCTCCCAAAGTCCTTACATCATCATTGCAACTTCCAAACGGTGTGTACAAATCTTGCACAGTGATCTGTATTATCTCCCTTGAGTGATTCTATAATCTTCTCATTTCATCAAGAAGGATACAGTGTAGATATAGTTCTCTGGTAACTTTTGAGATTATGCAACTCTCTCTCTAGCCAACAATTGGCATGTGCAGTTCGGTTGGACTGATTCGGAAATCGTCTGAATAATCTACAGTTCGGATCAATACGAATTACTGATGTCCAAACCAAGTCGTTTTCGATTAAAATAATTAAATTCACATTTTTCCGATTATATTCGTCCAGGTCCAAATATAACCAGATTAATTTGGATTTAATCAGCATAGTAAATATAAACAAAATGGTATTCCTAGCTCCAACTTAATCCTAAACCTAGACCTAACCCTATCCCTGACTATTTATATAACACACATAAACTATAACCCTAACCCTAATTGTAGCCCTAACCCTAATCATAGAACACACAGAAACTGGTAACCCAATCCCTTTTCCTATCTCTATCTGTAACCTTAGCCCTAGACCCCTTTTCTTATACATTATAAACACAGATTCTGAATATAGGAAACAACTGAATTTATTGGACGTTCATGATATTCCGCATTGGTCTGATACCGAAATATTAGAAGCTTCCTTTAATCTGATTCAGTGGATTCCGATTATTTCAGAATCCAATATTTTTGGATTCCAAAATAATCAGAACCAAACTGAAATTTTGTCTGCTGCACATGTCTACATGACAATATTTATTCCAGAAATTTATTCCACTGAAAAAGCGCTGAATCGAAAATAAAAACCGGCGCAATACCGCCGAAATAACCAGATCTGATAAGCCGCTGGGAATCCCTCCGGAAAACATTGGATATTGGATCCGATCCGATAAGCCACTGAATGCACCCGAAAAAATCCGCCAAACACAGTGCAGACCAGCCGCTGGAAATAGCTGACAAGCCGACTAATGGGGTAAAAATAGAAAGAAAAAAAAAACCACTACAACTTTTAAAAATTTAAACGCTGTTTGCAAAAAAACTACTGGACGAAAATGTCTGGAATTAACATATAAGGTCCAATGAATGATAATAACAGAAAAAAGGACCCCTGCTATTTAAAAAACAAAAAAAAGACAAAAAAGTCCTAAAAAAAAAAAAGGAATTTTTGCTGCAAATTAAAAGAATAAAGAGATTAATAGATATTGAATTAAAACTGGAATATATTTTACATTGAAAACTATGGGATTCGCATGATTAAACCTGCCGAATGAAACCAGGACATTTCACTGCTGTTTATTGTTCTCTGAATAGATTAACCATTACTTCTGTATGGGAAGTTCACTGCCGTCGAACAGGCACCGTATTTCGCTGGCAATTCACCAATATTTGGCGAATTGCCAGGCTTTGAATTGTCAAATGGCCCCGAAATTGCACTGTACAGGGAAAGTCACTGTTCGGTCCAAGATTTTGGGCCAGCTCGGCTCTTTTTGAAAAACCCAGATTTTTTGTAATAATTAGTATAGTGTTGTTATGGGTTTTCTTTTTTTTTAATGCTGATCCCTGTATGTGTGTATTATTGGAAACATTTAAATTATTGTTTTGTAGAAGAACAGCTTGTTATGATAATTATTTCATTTTAACAAAGTGACAATTCTGCACGCAGCAAAAACCACTTACAAAAATGGAGAACAGAACAGCAGGAACAATTGAATTATAAAAATAAATTCTTTCAATTGCGAAAGAATTGTAGATGATCGATAGTCATTGCACTATTTTAGTAGAAACAGAGAGTCAACCATGCTGCTAAACACTACGGCCCATATTACATACTTGGTGCTAACTTAACCAGAGCAGTTGTAAACTTAAAACCATATTACATAGTTGGCGCTAACTTAATCAGAGCTGTGGTTAAGTTAGCACCAAGTATGTAATATGGCCCTACATTTTTTTCAGTATGTCCAACACTATTATTTGATGACCTTTTTTAATGAAGGTTTCTCTTCAACATGGATTGGAAAAAAATAACAGGTTTGATGTAAGGTTTGCGGAGGTTGATGGGTTGCCCCGTCTCTGACAATAAGGAACACTTTAACCAAGGTGTGGTACGAGTCCGTGAGGCAGCTGGGTTTTGCAATGATGGCGGGAAAAATAGATCTAATCTGGCTGAGAAAAAAAAAAGGAAAACAGAAACCAACATCAAAATGCCCAGTGGCGGCTCTCTAATAAGGCCAATTAGGCGGCCTAAGGCCTCACGGGTATGGGAGGCCTCGCGGCCACCTATCTTGCCTGGCACTGTTGTTGCCACAGGTGGGAGATGGCAGGCGGCCGTTCTCATGCTGGAACGTCTGACTGCCATATCCACTGCAGACGCTAGGGGGCCGTAGGTGTGGGGGCCCCGAGTGCAGGGGAAACTTGGGGCTGCTGCATTCACTCGCTGAGAGAAGCGAAATGGGAGACGTGCAGGAGCATTGGCAGGAGCCAGCAGAAGGTGTCTCACTCAGCTGCTGAGCGAGCCCCCTTCCAGCTGCTCCTCCCATCTTCCTGCAAGAATTCCTGTCCCCACACCACGTGTAAGGGAGGGAGCAGGGAAGAGAAGAAGCAGGAAAAGAGAGTAGAGCACTGCAGCTGCAGCCAGGGTGATACCTATTAGGCAAGATCACCCCCCGCTGCTCTCCCCTCAAACAGCCCCCTCTCCTGCAGCCCCCCACAGCTGTTTACCCCCTACCAGCTCCCCCCATTAGCTCTACCTCCCCAGCTCTATATCCGTATAAGATCTCTACCCCCTCTTTAGCAGCTTTCCCCCAGCTCTCTATGCCCCAGCCCCCCGCTCTACCCCCACATCTCTACCCCCAGCTCTCTACCCCAGCCCCCACTCCCACATCTCTACCCCCAGCCCCCCAGCTCTACCCCTCAGCCCTCTACCCCAGCCCCTTACCCCCAGCCCTCTACCCACACATCTCTACCCCCCAGCTCCCCAGCTCTCTACCCCCACATCTCTACCCCCAACCCTCAGCTCTCTACCCCTCAGCCCTCTACCCCCAGCCCCCCAAATCTCTACTTCCACATATCTACCCCAGCCTCCCAGCTCTTTACCCCCACATCTCTACACCCAGCCCCCCAGCTGTTTACTCCCACATCTCTACCCCCAGCTCTCTACCCCCAGCCCTCCACCCCCCACATATTTTCCCCCAGCTCTCTACCCCTCAGCCCCTAACGCCTCAGCCCCCCAGGTCTCTACTTCCACATTTCTGCCCCCCAGCCCTCTACCCCTCAGCCCTCTAACCCCCAGCCCCCAGATCTCTACTTTCACATATCTACCCCAGCCTCCCAGCTCTTTACCCCCACATCTCTACACCCAGCCCCCCAGCTGTTTACTCCCACATCTCTACCCCCAGCTCTCTACCCCCAGCCCTCCACCCCCCACATATTTTCCCCCAGCTCTCTACCCCTCAGCCCCTAACCCCTCAGCCCCCCAGGTCTCTACTTCCACATTTCTGCCCCCCGCCCTCTACCCCTCAGCCCTCTAACCCCCAGCCACCCAGATCTCTACTTCCACATATCTACCCCCAAACCCCCAGCTCTCTACCCCCACATCTCTCCCCCCAGCCCCCCAGCTGTCTACCCCCACATCTCTACCTCCCCAGCTCCCCCATAAGCTCTCCTCCCCTCTTCGATTTTATGTCAAATCAGTAATTTCTTTTAAATAGGATTTTTTTTCTGCATCACCCCCCATGGTCCCACCCCCCAGCATTACGACACGTGCAGGGAAGGGGACCAGGAAGCAGTGTGCTGCAATCGGCTGAGGACACAGCGGGAGGACATCGAGGGAATGCAGGGACAAGGAATGTACAATCCCGAGTGTGGCTCTGGGTTACTGCTTTTGGTACTGAAAATTAACCCTGAGCCACACTTACTGCCAGGGAGGTTAATATACATATAATAATGCTCCTCTCATTGAATAAAACAAAACACTCTCATGTTCACTACCCAATCCACAACGCTCTCATATTCAATACCCAATCCACAACGCTCTCATGTTCGCATACCCAATCCACAACGCTCTCATGTTCAGTACCCAATCCACAACGCTCTCATGTTCAATACCCAATCTACAACGCTCTCATGTTCAATACCCAATCGATACACATTATTGTGAGTTTTATTGCTGTGGATTCTGTGATACGCTCATACACACTGCACACTACTGGGAGTTTTATTGCTGTGGAGCTCTGTGACACGCTCATACACACCGCACATTACTGTGAGTTTTATTGCTGTGGATTCTGTGATACACTCATACACACTGCACATTATTGTGAGTTTTATTGCTGTGGAGCTCTGGGTTACGCTCATACATACTGCACATTACTGTGAGTTGTATTGCTGTGGTGCTCTGATACACTCATACACACACGCAGTCCTCTAAAACATCTGGGAATACCTTGGTCTCTGGCCCTGTGGGGCCTCATAACTGAGCTGCGCCTAAGACCTCAAATCTGGAGCCGCCTCTGAAAATTCCCTACCGGTCCTTAAAATGGCAGTTGAAAACTAAGGACTGAAAAACAAAAAGGAAAAAGACAATACACAATAAAAGAACAAGACCAGAAAAGAGCAGTCGAATACACAGGCCAAAGTCATGGAGCGGAGAGAATACACAGGTCGATAAGCCAAGCTGGTTCGAGTACTACGGAGAGTCAGGATGGTCAAGAACAAGCCTAGTCAACAACAGGAAGCCAGAAAGAAATATACTCAAGAGCAAAACCCTAAAGGATCTGAAACCACAGTAGGGCAATGAAGAATGAAAGCCACAATCATGTACTGGGTGGCTGCATTCTCATTGGCTATCATCCTGGTGTGCTAAAACATGCGTAAGCTCCTGCTTCAGTATTATAATGTGAAACTCTGTTGTCAGTTTCAGAATGAAGCAGGGTCCAGGTGTCACTAAATGACACGGCCCTGCAGCGGCCAACGTCAGAACCAATGTAATGGCTCAGCGTCAAGTTGTGTTGGCTGCCAATATATCAAAGGTGAGCATCTTGTGAGAATTATTAAAAGACGTGATTAAAAGCCTATAAGTGACACAGAGTTTATACATCTTTATAAAATATAAGATTTTTTTTGAATGCCCACAAAGCTTAATTTGTATAAACATGCTAATAAAATATAAAGATTGCTTTCAGATTGGGAAAAAGTGCTTTCTACAGATCATACTTTTCCTGACTGTGGTACCAACCTGCAGAGTGGAAAATACATAATGGATATATGAATATCTTTTTGCATTTGCACTATGACAGTATTATATGGTTTTATATGTATATATTTACTTTTTATTCATATTTTGGTGATATAGTTGGATATAGTGCGTCTCTTGTGTTTTGCTGTTAAATCCACTGCCTTCAGAATTTGACTTATACTATATTAAACATATTCTGCAGTCTCAAATTCACAATCAGATTACTCACTGACAAAAATAGAGTGATGGCACAGGCTACACCATTGACTATTTTCTGTAGCTCTTATAGGGTTTTTTTTTAGAAAAATTTCAAAAAATGTGTATGAGTGAAAATAGCTGTCAACCTGCGGTCATGGAACTTCCTGGGGTAATCATTGTAAGTGTTGCCATTACAGAGATGATCAAGCTTTCCTTCCTTTATACTAAGCAGTCATGTTACGATCCAGGGCTCTGTCTCTGAACAAAAAGAACACTGATGTCTTACATGTCTTTATATTTTATAAAGTTCTCTAGTATCTCTACCCAATTCCATTCCAAACCAAAAACATAAGCTTACTTATATGTATAATGTTTAGACCATTAATCTTAAACTCTGGCCCCCAGATGTTTCAGAACTACAACTCCTAGGATTCTCTGGCTATCTATTGTATTCAAAAAAACATCTGGGATGCCAGAGTTTGAGTAGCCTGGTTTAGAACTTCATGTTAATACCCAATATAAATTGGGAAGAGGAAGATGAGACTAAGGAATAAAACGCATTGATCACTTTATTACATGATCACGGGTAAGTCTTAGCACTCCATATAGATCCTATGAAAACCAGGGATGTGCCATCAGGGGCAGCAGGTGAGGCAGGTCCTCATCTACCATTAAGTGGTTAAGTGGGCTCATCTGCCATTCATTTGCAAAAAGTCTTAAATAAAGATTGTGTAAAATAAAATCTGTTGTGATAAAAAAGTTAACATACTCACCTGCTCTGCATTCCCCAGTCATCCGTCTCTGCTCTGCTTTTTTTTCTGCCAAGCCTACGCAATTTGCACAGCTGAACGCTACGGTAATCACTTAAGCTCAAGGTGCCAAGAAAGAGATTAATTGAAGTCTGCTGCGCACATCTGGCACCACCTACTTCCTGAATCTACGCTCTTTAGTGCCTCCGAGAGGCACTGAGAGCAATGGCATTGCTTGAACCATTGGTTTCAAGCTATTCAAAAAACACCTCCATGGGAGACAGGCCTCCCATTCTTTGATTGACACAGGACCGTCATGTGACTGTCCTCATTAGTCATGGGTGCGTGCCTCGGTCTGTGTGCCTGGAGGCACATCCTGGGGAGCACTGAGATCAGCAAGATCATGGGGAGCACTGAGAGCAGCAAGATGCTGGGGAGCCCTGAGAGCAGCAAGATCCTGGGGTGCACTGAGAGCAGCAAGGTACTGCAGGGCATTGAGAGCAGCCAGATCCTGGAGAGCATTGAGAGCAACCAGATCCTGGTAAGCAACAACAGCAAACAGTTCCTAGGGATCACTGAGAGCAGCCAGTTCCTGGGAAGCACTGAGAGCAGCCAGTTCCTGGGAAGCACTAACAGCAGCCAGATCCTGGGAAGCACTGAAAGCAGCCAGATCCTGGTGAGTGTTGACAGCAGCCAGTTCCTGGGGAGCACTGAGAGCGCCCAGGTTCATGGGATGCACTGAGAGCAGCCAGTTCCTTGGGGGGACACTGAGAGCAGCCAGATCCTGGGGAGCACTGAGAGCAGCCAGTTCCTGGGGAGCACTGAGAGAAACCAGTTCCTGAGAAGCACTGAACAGTCAGACCCTGGGGAGCACTGAACCTACATAACCCGTGTATATCTGGCTCTGACACTAGCCAGTGCCTTACCAGGCACTGACCACACCGCACATCACTGAGGGAAACACACTGTTAGTTGGTGAGGCAGGATGTGAACTCATTACATTTTTGTTTCCTTTTCTTGCTGACATAGCTAGGAATTACTTTAAACTCAGAAATTGCTTATTTCAGGGCAAATGATGAAATGTGCCCTGTTGAGGTAGCGTCCTTTAAAGGCAAGATCCTATCTTTTTGTTTAATTTCCTCACACTTCATTACATAATTTGGGGAGTTGATCATTTTAGGGTGATAAACCAAAGTATAAACACTATCCATCAAAAAAATCCCAGATCCCACACACACACTGCACATCTTTTTTATGGATCCCCTCCAGTTCCTATGCCCATGTTGATATTTAGTGAATAGATAATGAAGATAACTCAGTCATGAATATAAATATAAGAGATTTTTACATAAATCTACTAAATTATATTAAAGAAAAACACAATATCATGTTGACTCATTTAGATGCATTAAAGTACAATGTACCAGGAGGTGGAATGTCTTTTGACACATTTTCGTTAACCTGACAGCAAGACAGGAGCAAGTGAAAGAGGATACATGAAAGGATTGTGGATTGAATTTTCTTGAAAAGGTCAGTGTGAATGAAAATGTAAAACAAACTCAAAGTTAGTTGAGATGTGATAAATACAAAACACATCCAAAGCTGTGATTTATGGATTAAACATATAAACATAATAGACTGAAACATAAAAGCATCATTTAGAAAGATTAAAATGTGGGCTGTCCCACTGAAAAAAGGTTTTGTATGGATTTTTGCATTACGTTTTGGTTTATTTGTCAACTCGATCATATTGTATCATTTGCTTTCATGACTTTATTTCTCATGTTCGGTAATAGTTAATGTTAATAGTTAATGTTATTTTAAACTAATACAATCTTATAGAGGAAATGTAATTTTTTTTGTTTGTTTCCCAATTACTCTATTGCCTAAGAGGCTAGAAGTATTCAACATCTTGTGTAGATTGAAACTACCTCCCTGTGGAACAAGCCAGTGCAGTTTTCTGATTCTCTTTATGTCCCCTTGAAAACATTAGCAAGGATTATGGAATTGGATGATAAACCAATAAAAGATAGTCTATCTCTTTTTGTACACAAGGCAAGAAGTCCACCGGTGCTCTGTATACGGTAGATACAGCTGGACTCTATTGGTCACTGCAGAGACCATTTGCTCCTGCTCCTTAAATAAAAGTAGGGAATGGGTGCAAACAGGGCTGGACTTGGATTATATAGAGAAAAAAGAACATGGGGTTAGTGACCTTTAGGGTCTTTGAGATGACGAGGAAGTTACATTAAAAGATGACAAAACTGAGAAGAAAAGATAGACATCAGCAGGAAAGAGTAGGCTGGACGAGAGATTTAAGGAAAGGAAAACGCATACGGTTGATGCATTTATACAAACACTTGGGGGTGAGGTGAAATGTAGAGATATGTTAGAAGATGAAAGAATTTGAGATGCCAATCATGAAAGTGGGAAAAATGAAACAGGAGCAGTCAGAAAAATTACGAAAGACAAGAAAGGGTGTTGGAGATGTAGAGACTCCAAGTGAATAAAAGATCAGAGGAGGATATACGTATAGCTCTCATGTTTTACCATCTAAATTGTATAACTACATATGTTTTTGCAGTTATATAAACTTTGTACGATTAACAGGTAGCATACCTAAATCTAGGTATTTAGAATATTAGTCAACTAGACAGTTCCAGGGAATATTACAGGGTGGATAAAGCTATAGTGCTCCACAATATGTGGAAATTGAATGATGATCTAGGGGGAAATTAAAATCATTAGGTTATAGGCATGCAAGATGCACAAACTTTATTGCAACATATGTATTTGGAGATCCTAAACAAGTCAAAACAATCAGGAGCATGTAACTTTAAAAACTGTGGATATACGGTTTATTTATAGTCTAAAATATATACACAGAGAGAAATGTAGTGCATTGTGACTCTTGGCTGTGAGCTATGTGCCTCACCTTTAAAATTAATAAGAATGAATTACTCTATGTACAATTAACAGGCTCAGGAGGAGTTTCTAATTCACGGAACGAGTTCCGTGCCCTGCATGTTCATCTAACACAAAATAATTTAGTAACTTGTTAATTAATTTATAATTGACAAAGCTGCCCTATTGAAGAAACCTTATTTAATTTGGCTGATCTCTCCGAAGCTAGTGGCTTCGGTGCTCCTTACACTTATCACATTGTCAAGGCATATAGTACGTTGCCATATGTAACTGTCATATAAACTCAGCTATTATTCATTTTGTTATGCCTATCTAGGAGGGATAGATGGTTAGTTTCAAATACCGACTTCTTAATAATAAAAAAATAAGTGGTGTTCTATGGCTTATACAAAAAAGTAATGAAATATTGTTGAGTATCCGTGGACAAATGATATTTATTAAAAGAGGCCGTCAGTAATAAGATAATTGGGATTCTAAGGTGCTAAGCTGGGAGGGCTGTTGTATAGTTTTGGCATGGTGTCACAATATCCCTAGAAACTAATATTATCAAGGGTGGAGATTCACTGATGGTCAGTATAGTCATAATGGGAGTCATCCATGTTGGAACGCTGGTCTGCAAAATCACTTTGCATCCCATATGGCGAATGTGAGTGCTGATCGCCAATGGGTTAACAGGAAAAAAACTAGTCGAGGTGGTCACAAGTTAAAATATAGGCCAGAACTCAATGTGGGTATTTGGATGACTGAGTGCATTATCTAATCAGCAATATGGGATTTACACTCATGTATGTTGGACTGGAGAAGTAGTAATTATAGGCACGGTACGTCTTGATACCTGAGCCGCCAGCTTCATCCACTTAGAAGAAAACCAAACTGGATATCAGGTATACCGATAGAGTTTATGGAGCTTTAATGCATAAAAAAACCCCAAGTGGACATGTCTGTCAGTTTTCTTGCATCTCTTTCACTAGCCCCGGTTTTCGCATGGCGGATTGATGTCCTTGTTCCACCAGTGGATAGAATATAGGCTTTTCACTGGTGCTTCTCTGTTGTCTCACACCAGGAGAAGGAACGGTATGGACATACTCCAATTTGGGTGGCATGAAGGTTATTTTGCATTTGTCAGGGAGTGCAGTTGACAATACTTATAATGGTGATGAGATCATGGTTCCACTTTGCAGTCTCAATATTTTGTGTCTTTTGCAATTTCAACCAGCAGTTTACCTGCAAGAACTCTCAGCTCCCTCATTTCAAAAAATCCAGAGTATATTGAATGTTACTAATTTAATAGGTCATATGCCAAACGACAGAACTGAAGACTAGCAGCACTAACCTTTTCTCTTGTCTACCAAACGCTTATGTTGCCCTGGAAAATGTCCAGTTTTAGTAACATGATGGACCTGTCATTACTTATTTCCTTTACACATTATATTAAAGTAATTTATCAGTGTCTAAATTCAAATGCTCTGGGCTAGTACTGAGTACTTTCTCATTTTAAGGACATAAATGCTTTCTCATCTGGTCATTTCATTTCTGTTTTCTTCAAGAAAAAGAAAACCCATCAAATACACTTTCTTATTGGCAAAGCCTACAAAAAAAAAATCAACTTTTCAATAATCCTTTTTTAAAATGATAATCCCATTTCTGTGATTTATAATGCAGAACTGCTGCTAGATTTTCCTTTCTTCTAATAAGTCCTTTCTTTTGAACTGTGTAATATGTCTGGCTTCAGATATTCAATTTAACATGATCTAAAATCATGGAAAGTCTTCAAATATCCTAAGGCTGGGGTGAGACCAGCGCACTTTTAACGTGCGTTCTGGCGCACATAATTACGGCCGCACTAGCAGCAGATGACGGGCAATGACGGCCAATATACGATGTATGGCCGCACAAAAGTCTGGCCGTGCAACGCAAGTGGAATTTGAACGCATTTTTCTGAGAACGCTGAACCGCTAGTACTGACGTACTGAGTGCGCTGCGGCGGCATAGCGGCGTGTTTGCGTGATTAGGAGATGTCAGACTCTGCTAATGTCCAGCCTACATAACGTCCAGACGCAAAAAGAGTTTTATTGACGATCCGTACAAAATCAAGCCCGAAAATGCGCGTCGTCTGACTGTTTTTGCGCATTCCGTGAAAAAATACGTCAATGCGTTCGGACGCACTTTTTCACGTTCGCGGGGAAAAATGCTTTCATCTGACTCTAGCCTAAAAGTAGAGAAATTCAGATCCTGGTAGGTGTCTAATAGCAGGCAAAACAGTTTTCAACCAAACAAGTTTTGTTTTTTTTCCGCCTACAATTTTTAAAGACTTTGATCATAGAGATAACTTGTATATTAAGCATTAAATTGGAGCATTAAATTTTAACAAAGCATATATTTAGAAAAGAAAAAAATCTGAGAATATATGAGATTTATATTTGTTTACCAGCTTCACTGAACATCTCAAAAACACCTTAGGCACCAACTAACAAATGTGCACATGCTTCATTCAATTATATACTGGATAGGTAGATGGATCAAAATGTAAATGCAGTTTATGAGGTTTCAGACAGGACTAATTCATAGGCTAATTAGCACCTACTATCAACACGATTATGTATATATTATAGAATGTTCTTCCAGTCCCCCAATCAAGGAGTGAGAACTATGGGAAATCTAGAAAGACAAAATAAAAAAAAGAGTTTGCCATGCAGATTTAATGATGTCAACATAAAAAAATATTTTCCTATTTCCAGTGTAGCCCTGTAATAATTTGGCTCTTGAGAACTGCAGCTGTTATGCCTCTAGAGGGAGCCAGAGTGCAACGTATGGGGAGAGGCTGTAATGGACTTATGGACTACGTCCCCCAAAAACCATTGGGAGAGGAAAAGGAAGTATACTGTCTGGCGTCAGGAAGTGAGAGGAGTGTATGCCGTGTGGGCAGAATGGAGAAAGCTGTGAGAGAAGTCAATCGCTCATGTGACACTTTCTGGGATCTTTGCCAATTGGAGTGCGGAGAACCGGCGGCATCCATTGCTGGAGTGATCGGGGAAGTGTGTGTTGACCTGCAGTACATCACGCTGAACTGTTCATGTTCCAAGTGCGTTCGAGAGGGACCGTGAGTAAGGAGGCCACAGGCGGAGCGGAGTGCTGGCGGTATTCTACTTCGGGCTGAGGGAGAACCGGATCGGGAGTGTGAACTTCAACAGCATCGGGCTCCAGGCGGCTGAGAGGACGAATCTTCTCGAGAGGGACCTTTTCTTCAGAGTTTCATCGGTCCGGGACAAGTTGTTTCGCCGGTTGGGTGAGAGGCATCCGGCCTATGATATTGCTAACAGTGCGCACTTATTTGCTAGCTACATTTTCAGGGCCCTAACGTTGACTAGTCGAAGATATTCATCCATCCACTGGCCCGTGGACTTAATACCCGGGTACCCTAGGACATAAACTAAAAGGTAGTGGGACTTTGAACCAAAGGACTGAGAATTATATTAACGGTTTAGTCACTATATAGTTTACGCTTTCATATTACCGTCATTCATCTCCAAGAATGCTCGATTCTCACGGTTAAGGTACATGTGTAATTATTGAAATTTATTGATTACAGTAAAGTACATTTGAGAAAATCTCTTAAGGTGTGCTGGTGTACAGTGAATTGTTAGTGCGGTGAGATCAATCCTGGGTTATTCAGCAGCTCCTTCAGGGGTGACCGCTACACCAGTTTTGAAATTCCATTTCGACTGTGAGAAAAACACCAGTCAAATACAAAATGCCCCATTCATAGGCCTCAGTAGTAAAGGAATATTATTATTATCATTATTTATATAGCGCTAACAGTTATTGCAGTGCTTTACAATAACCAGAGGGAACAAGAAAAGATTAAACAAACAGGAACAGACACAAGAGGCACAGAGGGGGCTGCTCATGAGTTTACAATCTAGAGTGACTGGGATGGAGGAAGACGAGCAACTTTATTGGTTGTCAAGATCACTAGTGCCAGGGGTTCAGGAATTGGGGGGGGGCATGGAAATGGCCTCAATCATGATGTGGGGTAGTAATCTGATATTTTGCTTCAGTTTCAATGCTCATATAAATCTACTAAATAGAAGATAAATGCATCACTTAACCACAAACCACGATATCCTGTTCTGTAGTTGATGTAGTAACCTCCATTCATAACAAAGCAAAAAAAAAACAACCTTTAGAGATGTGATCCAGCAGCTCCAGTCACAAGCTTTGGAAGAGAAGCCCTGAGTTAAGTAGAAAATAACTATTAAGTTCTGGGTAGGTCACCAGGAGTTTAATTCTAGATAGATCGACTGATCATCTAATTAATAAACTATTTAGTTGTGTCAAACTACTGAGTACATTCTCATTTAAAGATATAGCACTCTTAAATCTAATGAAGTTCCACCCCCAAGTATTTCAGTAGCCAGATGTTGATGGGTGGTGCAGAGAAGAACAACTGCATGTCATTGCCTCCCGTCATCCATTTTATTATATTACCCACTAGTGATGCATGGGAAGGGGCTGTGGGTGGACGTCAACTCTCAAGTATTTCAAAGGCCCACCCAATGCCTATGGTGGGGTGCTGCGAGGACAATGGCATGGTGCTTCCTCACACGCTCCACCCACTCAGTTATTAACTTTTTTAATGTAATTTTTATTAGAACGCAAATAGAGTACAAAGGTATACAAGTCGTACAATACAATTTTAGTCAATATCAAGAGAACCAACCCCCAACAGAGCAACATAGAAAAAGGCAAAAGAAAAAAGGATACGGAAAGACAGGTGTCGAAGTAGTAGGAGAAAAAGCATACGAAGCCTAAAACCATTTCTTATGCAAATTGAAGAACCTCATCTCAATAACACACCACCCCAATTTGAACACCCCCCCTCCAAATCAATCAGAGCCCATCTGGTCCAGCCAGGGAGTCCAGACTTTATAATAGGAAGGCAAAGTGTGATTGGACAAGGTGGTCTATTAACATATTAACCCCAGCAGTGCTGGCCATGTAGCAATGAGCATCAATGACAGGCATAGGGTGTTAAGGGGTCATTATAACCACCATATTTAGATATTTAATTTTAGCTGTTAAAGTTGTGGCTGTCTAGCGAACTCTGGTTAATCACCACTTAAAATTGCACCCATGATTCTACTAATAATGAAAACACTTAGGCTAGGGGCAAACAAACGCATTATTCGCAGTGACCGTCAAAAAGCGCGTCCAAATGCATTGACGTACATACGATGTAAATTTTCGTGCGTGATTTTTTATGGATCCAAATCAGGAAACTTTGGGTCTCTGGACGTTATGTTGGCCAGACATGATCAGCGTCTGACGTCTCCTAATCACGCACACACGCCGCTATGCGGACGCAGTGCACTCTGTACGTCAGTACTAGCGGTTCTGCGTTCTCGGAAAAATGCGTTTGTTTGCTGCTTGCGTATATTGGCCGTCATTGCCCGTTATTTGCTGCTACTGTGGCCGTGATTAAGTGCACCTAAACGCACGTTAAAAATGCGTTAGTCTGACCCCAGCCTTAGGTATTTGTTATTAGTTCATTTTGCCCATGGCAGTTCGGTGCTTCATAATTTGGATGTCTCGACAGAAGTAATAAATAGCTCAATATGAGTGAAAGATAGCGGGCTACATGCAAGATAACGATGCATAGTTTGAGCCAGATATATTCATAATTTTCCATGCTTATTTTTTAGAAATAGACCCCTGGAAGATACAAATTAACTGTATACTGAATACGCTGTAAATTATCTTTACCGCAGGATTCAATAATGCTCTTTTAAGATTCTCTCAGCATTAAAAGTTGTATGGCATATGACTCTCTGTCACATACACATGTGATGTATGGCTTGTGTATTATCCACTCACCCTTCTTTGAATACTCAAGGTCAGATGCTTAAAAAATTGGGGGGGTTTTCAGCCGGTACAGAGTACCGGCACCTACCGGCTGAGTACCTGCACTTTTTAAAAAAATATCTTGCAGGAACGCAGGTTCCCGCTGTGGGCAGCCGGGGCTGCTAGCAGAATGCATTAACGGCATTCCACTAGCAGCCGCTCAACTGGCCGCATTCCCCCGAGTGCTGCATGTGCCGTGATGTGCCGCTTCTGAAGAATGTGATGTGGCCTACGCTGAGATCTCATGAGAGCGTGTCCCAGCCTTCAGAGGGCTGAGGAGACGGCACTCCTGAGCTGCTCGGAGGAAATCGCGGTCCCGAGGCTAGGTAAGTATAATTCTGGGGGTCCCTGCCTGGCTATAATTAATTCTGGGGCATGTGTCTGGCTATAATTAATTCTGGGGGTCCCTGTCTGGCTATAATTAATTCTGGGAGTATGTGTCTGGCTATAATTAATTCCGGGAGTCCCTGACTTGCTATAATTCATTCTGAGAGTCCCTGCCTGGCTATAATTCATTCTGGGGGTCCCTGCCTGGCTATAATTCATTCTGAGGGCATGTGCCTGGTTATAACTAATTCTGGGGGACTGTGCCTGTCTATGTTCAATTCTGGGGTCTGTGCCTGGTTATAAATGATTCTCGGGGGGTGTATGTATATAAATGTATATAACAGTGTATGTAAATGCATGTATTTGACTTTAAACTGGCTGCTGTGTGTAAAAGTCTGCATCTGTGTCCTTGTCACAGTCCAGCGTTGCCCCCTTGCCCTGCACCCAAAAGGCTGGTATTGCTCCTAGAATCGCCACATTATCTGCTGCCTGCACTGCACAAAGTAAGAACGAATTGTAAAGTTGCCTTTGTCTTTAAAGGGTTAATAAAAGAGTATTTATTAGGACACGAAAAATAGTCATAATAATCACTGTTTTTCCCTGGGCGTGAGAGTACCCCACCTATTTTTCCAGAAAGAAAGCACTGTTAAAAACAATAGCATTAACAAAGTGTTTTCTTAAAGTAGAAAACATGGATTATAGTCCCAACGGCTCTCAACAGAGGTCCAATACATTGCATTAGGGGCCCAAATGTTGTCACTTCCTCCAAGCCGAACATCAAATACATATGCACATCTTATTTTATAACAGGAGAGGAGTTATAAAATCCCAATATAGCAATATAGGGCTCACAAATGGATGGTGACTTCAGATTTTTCTCTTCATCATGCCATCAAAACTGACAGGGAAGTTTTCCCTTGGATATTTAGCTATCAGGACACATATAATATTAGTGAGACTGGTACAGAAAGGCTTGGCTGTTGCCAGGGTTTGGAGTGACACAATGACCAATGGGAAAATCTTCAGGATGTCAAACTGAAACACTGTTTGAATGACTGTTCTTAAAACGCTCAAATTGATACTTCCCTTTTCTGTGAAAATAGGACTCAGTGTTGCCATTGGGAAACAGATTACTGATCTGTGTAACAACAGCCCGATCAAGAGACATTGTAGATGATAGACAGACAGATGGGTATTTACATTGATAGACATATGAAATAGAAATGTCTTTTTTTTCACCATATAATATAGTAAGCAAAAGTGCTATACAGATTGCTCAGTGGGATTTACAAATTAGCTTTTTTTATTAACCCCTTAAGAACCAAGGGTATTTAAAGTCAATGCATCTATGATGTAACAGTTACACATTGGTCCTTAAGGGGTTAAAGTATCAAACAAAAGACTTTTAAAAATCATAATAAACATTCAATTCATGTTTGAAAAAGGTAGAATTAATATTTCCATCAATGTGGACAAAATAATACATGTAAAATGGGAATCCTAAAATCATCTGTTAAATACATCAACAAGACACTGTAGGCAGTGTGACCATTCAATGGAAACTGAAGAGCATCCAACTGTTTTTTTTTATTTCTTTTGGATCAACAAGAGTAGGAGTTGTATGAAAGGCTGAACACGATGGACGCATGTGTCACGCTGGGGCCCACTTGGGCCATCGTGGTGGCTTGGAACAAGGAGTGTAGCTCTTTAGGTAGGTGAGCTGCTCGCTTGATACAGATATACAATACAGATTCCATGGCAATAAAGGAACCAGACTAAGACACAAGGGACAGGAAGGCCAGGAAGAAAACTAAAGGGATCCCTATGCTGGGAATGATTACTATCTAAGAAAACCTCACAAAGAATAACAGAGCAAGGGGAGCAAGAAGGGCAAGGGTTAACAAGACAGACAGAAATCCTAGACTGAAGAGGTCCTTGTATGTTGGTCTCTGAGTAAACTAAACTCAGACAAACAAGATACATAAAACATGTATCCTTGCTGAGGGAGGTGTTCTTAGGTGACTATATAAAGCCTGGGGAATATTAGCCTGTCTAATAAGAGCTTGTGTGAAGCCTTCTAAGTGAAGCCTTCAAAGTGAGCACTTAGAGATCTTCTGGTGATCTTCTGGTGAGTGATTTTGATTTTTGTTTCAAACAGATCTTTTCTATTCATTTTAAGGTTTTAAGTTAGGTCTGGTGTGTAAATTAGGTTAGGCTGGTGACTCATTCCTCTTAGTGATTAGCATAGAATTGGAATCAATTGGGTGCTATTTGCTAAGGTGGTTAAACTTGTCCACGCCTTGCTGGGGGAGGTGTTCTTAGGTGACTATATAAAGCCTGGGGAATATTAGCTTGTTTAATAAGAGCTTGTGTGAAGCCTTCTAAGTGAAGCCTTCAAAGTGAGCACTTAGAGATCTTTTGGTGATCTTCTGGTGAGTGATTTTGATTTTTGTTTCAAACAGATCTTTTCTATTCATTTTAAGGTTTTAAGTTAAGTCTGGTGTGTAAATTAGGTTAGGCTGGTGACTCAATCCTCTTAGTGATTAGCATAGAATTGGAATCAATTGGGTGCTATTTGCTAATGTGGTTAAACTTGTCCACGCCTTGCTGGGGGAGGTGTTCTTAGGTGACTATATAAAGCCTGGGGAATATTAGCTTGTCTAATAAGAGCTTGTGTGAAGCCTTCTAAGTGAAGCCTTCAAAGTGAGCACTTAGAGATCTTCTGGAGATACTCTGGAGTAGTCTGTGGTTAGACAGGAGGTAGAAAACCTACAAAAAGGTAAGATTTGTTGGTTTAAATCCATTCTTTTTATAATGGCAGGCTTGGTCCAGTGTAAGAACTGTCATGCATTTGTTTTTAGATCCAATTTTTGGAGGTTTGGAGTGTGCCTGATATGTAGGCAGCTCTCTTTATTGCAGCAGGAAATTGCCTGTTTGAAGTCTGAGATTTGTAAATTATCTGTTAGACAAACTCAGGCTATGGCTATGACTGTTACAAACCCAATGCCACATAGGCCTCCTAGGAGCGGCAGATGGACTACTGTAGGATCTGGTAGACTTAGAGTTGTGGATAGAAAACATGTCCCACAGTCTGTGGCTCTTCTTAATTCTTTTGAGGCACTTTCAGAGTATAGTGGTGAGACGGAAGTAGGCTCAGACACCATAGTTGAGGAACCACCATCCCCTATGCCTAAGGTATGCAGGACTGCAACCAAGAACAAAAAGGAAAAGGTGGGACATGATAGAAGGCAATTGTTGCTGGGTGATTCTATCATAAGAGGTGTTGAGCTGGAGAGTAGTGGTTTGGTGAGATGTCTTCCTGGGGCTACTGCTCGTAGAGACAAGAGACATATTCTCAATATTGTCAAACAGGCAAAGCAGCAAGGGGAAGTGGACGTTCTAGTCCATCTAGGGACAAATGACTTGGCTAGCAATGAGGTTTCTGAGATTAAGGAAGATTCTTGTGTTCTTGGAGGTGAAATACAGCAGATTGTGTCCACCGTGTCATTCTCTGAAGTTTTGCCTGTGCATAACATTCAGGATAGGCAGATGCGCAAAAGGGAATTTAATTTGTGGCTTCGGCAATGGTGTCGGGAGCAAGGATTTGGCTTGTGTCCCATGATAGCTCTAATTGGAGCAGAAAGGAACTGTATAAAAAAGATGGTTTGCATCTTACTCATAGGGGAACATATGTTCTCAGTGGGAAGTTCAAAGGTTTCACAAAGAAATATTTAAACTAGGAGGGGGGACAAAAGGGTAAAAAACAATCTGCCTGATTGTCCCCCAAAACTAAATCGGAGGGTGCAAGCAACATGCGGGGAAAAAAATGACAAGCTCAGAGTCGTGTCTATAAATGCTCGCAGTTTAGTCAATAAAATCAATGAACTGGAGGCAATGATGGCAGCTGAAAAAGTAGATTTAGTGGCGGTTACTGAGACATGGTTCAGTGAGAAAAATAACTGGGACATAACAATACCGGGGTACTCTTTATATAGAAAAGACAGAGAAGGTTGGAAAGGAGGAGGAGTGGCCCTGTATGTGAAAAACAACATAAAAACTAACCAAATAAAAGTGAGCGAGGTGAACATAGAGTCAGTTTGGGTTACGCTAACATTTGGCAATCATACAGTAGCTCGTGTAGGTGTGATCTATAGACCCCCTGGACAAGTAGAAGAGCTAGATAATCTGCTGTTTGAGGAAATAGCCAAAATGGCAATGAAGGGGGAAGTTATTATCATGGGGGACTTTAATCTTCCTGATGTGAACTGGAAAACCAAAACAGCTGGGTGCACCAGGAGTACAAATATTCTAAACTCCCTACTGGGATTATCTCTAACACAAGTAGTTAAGGAGCCGACCCGTAAAGAGGCCATATTGGATTTAATACTCACAAATGGAGGTTTGTATCGGACGTTGTTGTAAGTGAAAATTTGGGATCTAGTGATCACCAGTCAGTATGGTTTAATATAAGAACAGGGATGGAGCCGCACCACACAAAAACAAAAGTTTTAGTCTTTAAAAAAACAGATTTTTCTAAAATGAGATTTTGTGTGAAGGAGTCATTATCAGACTGGAAGAGTTTAAAGGGAGTCCAGGAGAAATGGGATTATTTAAAGGAAGCATTATTGAAGGCCACAGGCAATTGCATTCGGCTTGTTAGCAAAAACAAAAAAGGGAAGAAACCACTGTGGTACTCTGCAGAAGTGGTCAAAATAGTGAAGAACAAAAAGACAGCATTCAATAATTATAAAAAAACTCACAGTGAAGAAGATAGGCAAACCTATAAGATTAGGCAGAAAGAGGCAAAGCAATTTATAAGAGCTTCCAAAGCACACGCAGAAGAGAAAATAGCTCAGTCAGTAAAAAAGGGGGACAAAACATTTTTTAGATACATAAACGAGAAAAGAAAAGTAAAACAAGGATTAGTTAGATTAAAAACAAAGGATGGAAGGTATGTAGAAGAGGATAAAAGTCTCACTGACTGCCTCAATGAATATTTTTGTTCAGTCTTTGCAGAAGAAAAGGAAGGAAAGGGACCTCAGTTAGGAGGAAACACTAAAGAGACATTTACATATCAGTTTACAGAGGAGGAGGTTCTACAGCAGCTGTCTAAAGTAAAGACAAATAAGTCAATAGGGCCTGATGGGATCCACCCTAAATTATTAAAAGAGCTCAGTGATGTAATAGCAAAACCGTTAACAGATTTATTTAACCAATCCTTGCTAACGAGAGTCGTCCCAGAAGACTGGAAATTAGCAAATGTTGTGCCCATTTACAAGAAGGGTAGTAGGGAGGAATCGGGGAACTATAGGCCAGTTAGTCTTACGTCAGTAGTGGGGAAATTAATGGAAACCATGTTAAAGGAAAGGATTGTTGAACATCTAAAAACACATAGATTACAGGATCAGAAACAGGGAGATCATGCCAAACTAATCTTATTGATTTTTTTGATTGGGTAACAAAAATAATAGACACAGGTGGTGCAGTAGACATTGCTTATTTAGATTTCAGTAAGACTTTTGATACTGTTCCGCATAGAAGGCTTATCAATAAATTGCAATCTTTGAGCTTGGATTCCAATATTGTTGAATGGATTAGGCAGTGGCTGAGTGACAGGCAACAGAGGGTTGTGGTAAATGGAGTTTATTCGGCGCAAGGTCTTGTTACCAGTGGGGTACCTCAGGGGTCAGTACTTGGACCCATTCTCTTTAATATTTTTATTAGTGATATTGCAGAAGGTATTAATGGAAAAGTATGTCTTTTTGCTGATGACACAAAGATTTGCAACAGGGTTGACGTTCCTGGAGGGATCAGCCAAATGACAAATGATTTAGGTAAACTAAAAAAATGGTCGGAGCTGTGGCAATTGAGTTTTAATGTGGATAAGTGCAAGATAATGCACCTGGGACGTAAAAACCCAAGGGCTGAATATAGAATATTTGATACAGTCCTAACCTCAACATCTGAGGAAAGGGATTTAGGGGTTATTATTTCAGAGGATCTAAGGGTAAGTAGTCAATGTAATAGAGCAGCAGGAAATGCTAGCAGAATGCTTGGTTGTGTAGGGAGAGGTATTAGCAGTAGGAAAAGGGAAGTGCTCATGCCACTGTACAGAGCACTGGTGAGACCTCACTTGGAGTACTGTGTGCAGTACTGGAGACCGTATCTCCAGAAGGATATAGACATCTTAGAGAGAGTTCAGAGAAGGGCTACTAAAATGGTGTACGGCTTGAAGGAGAAAAGTTACCAGGAAAGGCTTAATGATCTTAACATGTACAGCTTGGAAAAAAGATGAGATAGAGGAGATATGATAGAAACATTTAAATACGTAAAGGGAATCCACAAGGTAGAGGAAGGGAGTATATTTAAACGGAAACAAAGTAGCAAAACAAGAGGACATAGTTTTAGATTAGAGGGGCAAAGGTTTAAAAGTAACATCAGGAAGCATTATTTTACTGAGAGGGTGATGGATACATGGAACAGCCTTCCAGTTGAAGTGGTTGAGGCCAAAACAGTAATTGAATTTAAGCAGGCATGGGATAGGCATAAAGCTATCCTAAACAAAAGATAAATCCAGGTTAAGTATCCATGTAATTGGGCAGACTAGATGGGCCGAAAGGTTCTTATCTGCCGACATTTTTCTATGTTTCTATGTTAAACATAGGAGTGGTCAGGACTAGTAGAGATTGGCAACAGAATAGGCAAACAGTAATGCAGGGAGCAGGCAAGAGAGAGATCCAGAGAACACGCTAAAGGTCATACACAGGAATATCTTGATGTTCGATACAGGGTACAGTGTACAGTGTACAGTGAATAGACTGGAGAATAAGCCAGAACGATAGCCAGAAGTCATACACAGGAGCGGTTCTCAGCCAGGCCAGGTCAGTAACAGGATTAGCAGAATACATAAGCCAAAAGTCAAAAGCAGAAATACTAGAAAGAAAGCTATACAGCAACGTGGGAATCAGGAACCAGGACCAGGACACAGGAAACACAACCACCATGAACTCCACAAATGGTCAATGAAGCACTGTGCTGCTTGGAGTTATATAGGCAGTGGGTCTGTGTAATTGGGCCATGTGACCTCAGACCAGAAGATCACAGCAGAACCCCAGATCAGCGCCAGACAGCACAGCCAAACATAAAACAGGGGAAAACAGACATGAATGCCTCTCACCACCAGGGGGCACGACTAAAACCAGGGAAAATGTGACAGCATGTCTTTTTTTCAGCCTATGTATGTAACTATGGAACTACGAATAGTCACAGTGACCTGGATCTGACCTGAATGTCCTACCCCTTCTTCCTATCCACCGGGGGGGGGGGGGAGTAGACAGCTGATAAAAAAATGTCAGGGCTTAGCTCCACCTAGAAAGCTCAGACCAGTGAGCATTGATCAGGCTTCTTGGAAAAAAAAGGTAATCTTTTGCCTAAACTGCAGCATGTCACATCCTGAAAAGCGCCACAGGAGCCTGGTGCTAAAATAAATGTGTGCTTTATACTGTCTAAAAGGATTAAAACAGGAAGGAGTTGAAGGGAGGGTTAAGAGGGATAACGGTGCAGTAAATTGGACATAGCGCCAACCAGCCTCTGGAAAAAGCCGACAAGCCGACGAATGGGGTAAAAAGAAAAAAATTGTTTGAAAGTGTCAAAATTGGAAAAGAATACTTCATGAAAATGCCTGGAATTTACATATAAGGTCCTATGAATAATAATAAAAAGGTCTGTTACAGAAAAAAGAAAAAAACTCTATTTAAAAGAAATGGATAAAAAATTTGGCTGATAAAAATCCCGAAAAATGCCTAAAAGATCCTAGAAAATCTATAATTAAATAGACTTTTTACTGCAGATTAAAATAATGAATGGTTTATTAGATATTGAATAAAAACGGGAATATTTTTAACATTGAATCCTACAGGGTTCACCTGAATAAACCTGCCGAATGAAACCACTGAACAGCAGGGCAGTTTGGCCACTTTAACTGCTGTTCGATGTTCTCTGAATAGGTTAACCATTACTTCTCTATGGGGTTTTCACTGCCTTCGAACAGTCACCGTAGTTGCTGGCAGTTAGACAAAATGTGGTGAACTGCCTGCTCTCTGATTAGCCAAATGGCCCCAAAATGCCACCATACGGGGAAATTCCCTGTTCAGTGACATTTCGGGGCCAGATCGGCTCTCTCTGAATAACCCCTTTGGTATTGAAAGGGTTAAAGTAAAAGACTTCAAAATGCTCATACTAGGTCCGATAAACGCTGAGGGCAAAACATAGAAAAGCTTCCAGGGCTACAAAAGATAATATTTGGAGCAGAAATATTTCTGAAGCAAATACAATGACATTTATGTTTCAACTCCCTTATGGTATAAATGATATAAAATCAACAAATACATGTATAAGAATGTTTTACAATTTTACAAAATGTATTTTAATGATCTAACTGATCATCAACAAACAAAAACAAAACAATTTACTGTATAATGTGGACTGCCTGCAAGAAAACATTAGCGAAAGAAAAGGAAACAGCTCCAGATGTGAAAATCAAAATAATAGTCAGGAATTGACGCATTCTTCAGCATTGTAAAATGCATAATTGGACAAGAAGCACATTTTGTAATATAATAACATTACATTATTTCAGTGCAGCTGCCGACTAATGAACTGAAAAGTATCATTTAACGTTACCTTTTCACCTTATTGATCACAATTGCTTACAGCAGGCATTTTTTAGTGTTGACCATTTGTTGGAAAAGTCAAACACAGCATTTAATATGTTCTCACAATTTACAATTTCAAACATTCCCCCTTCTTGTTGTAGCTGGTCATTAGCTAAAATTGTCTCCAAATCCTATTATTGTATTGTAATGGAAAGCGTTTGTTCTGCTGGATGACTATGATGGGAACTGAGCCATGACAGCTTGCTTTGGACTAAAAGACATCATTTGGGTACAGTTATGCAAATATGTGGGAACTGTGTCCAAGCTGCTAGTGGATGATCAACCAGAAACTGTAGGCTATTTCAAAAACTTATACGACTTATGCTAGATCATTGTTTTAAATAATAATTTTAAATATTTTCAATTGTATATAATATCAGGGTTATTCAAAGAGAATCGAAAAGCCACCACATGTTCGGTGACTTTTCGTTCTCTTCAATTCGGTTCGATTTGGCGATCCCATTTCAGCGACCCTGCGGTGTATTCAGCAAGCACCACAGGGACCCCAAATTGCAGGGAAAGGTCGCCGCAAACCCGCCGAAAACTCACCGCAAAACGAGGGCGAACACACACTGAAACCCGCAAAAACATCTGGATTAACCTGCCGAAAACGCCAAAAAAACCTGAGCAGGAGCCGAACACACGCAGCGCAGCCGCCGGAAAAAGCCGACACCGCAGACGAATATCTGGAGTGAATAAATTAGAAAAACAGTTTGCTTGAATGCTTGAAAAGTGAAACGCTGTTTGCAAACAAACTACTGAATGAAAATGTCTTAAATTTGCATATGAGGTCCAATGAATGATAATAAAAAGGGCTGTTACAGAAAAGTAAAATTAAATTTTTTTAAAAAAAAATCCCGAAAAATGCCCAAAATATCCTAAAAAATCGATAAATAAAGAGACTCTTTACTGCAGAATTTTATAATGAACGGTTTATTAGATATTGAATTAAAACGGGAATATTTTTAACATTGAAGCCTATGGGATTCGCCTGAATAAACCTGCCGAATTAAACCACCGAATGACAGGGCATTTCGGGAACCTTTCACTGCTGCGTTTTGCTCTCTGAATAGCCGAAGCATTGCTTCTCTATGGGGATTTCACTGCCCTCGAACAGGCACCTCATGTGCAGGCAATTCGCCAGGATTTGGCGAATTGCCTGCTCTCTGGATAGCCGAGTGGCCAAGAAAGGTAACCGAACGCAGATTTTCAGCATTGGGTTCCCTTTTGGGAGTCATTCGGATCTCTTTGAATAACCCTGTGTGTATATATTCTTTTTTGAGGCAATCCTGCTGGGGTTTGTCTTTGGTTTTTAAAGGGATTTGCTTTTAGCTTGCTTTGAATGATTTTGATTACCGGTGCGGTATGATAGATCCGTGGTTCCAACCGCGGTCCTCAAGTACCTCTAACAGGTCAGGTTTTCCAGGTATCAGAAGCACAGCACAGGTGATATGATTTGCTGCTCATTGATTGCAGGATTCAGTTTGCATTTCCCCAAGATGAGCCTTAAAGCCTGGCCTGTTAGGGGACTTGAGGACCGCGGTTGGGAACCGCTGTGATAGATCGACAATTGCAATAGGGATATAACACAATGAATTCTGACGGTACATTTGTAACCACCAGAAATATGAATGGTAACCTTTATGTTTAGGATGGGATGAGACTGTCCCCTCTTAATACAGTACTGAGATATTGTACTGAGGAGGGAGTTACTGTTGAACATCTCTGTTTCTTCTCCTTTCCCATTTTGACAATATATTATCCCCTTAATATTGTTAGTGCCACTGCTGCTTATACAAGAATGATGTTGATTTGTTTGGATACCCCAAAACTTTATATTTATAGTAAATTGTAGTTATTAGATGTTTATAACAAACGGATTCCAAACCTCATGTAAACCTAACCAGAGATTTGGTAAATTTAGCAATTTAGGCCCAGATTTCAACAAAGCCACTAAGCTAAACAAGGGAGTTGACGACATATCGGATCCAGCTGATACCTTAACGGCTCCTGTCAATATTACAACCAAGCCACAAGCTCTGCTTGCGGTTGGATCTTTTAGCAGCTTACTGTATATCTCTTAATAGCTCATACAGTTTTACAGGAGCCATTAACCCCTTCACCGCTGATCCATTTCACCCCGTGTTCTGAGTTAATTTTGACGGTTTTGCTCTCATCGTGTTTAAATGTGATTTGAAGTCCTCTTTAATTATAGACCCAGACAAATTATGTATCCTTTCTTTTACCAGACTGGACAGATTCAAAATATAGCCTTATAATGTGTATACGTCATGTCCTGTCAGAATGTACCGGCTGGGTGGAGTAGAGGTAACATCACTGCTCTGCATGGAGAGAGCCTGTGGAGTCATGGGTTCGATCCCGATGAGCACCTCTCCAGTAAGTGTCCTTGGGCAAGACACCTAACGGTACATACTCACCACCCAGGACATACTTGAAAACGAGAGAAATCTCAATGTATCCTTCCTGGTAAAATCCTTTCTCCAAAAAAAATGCTTTGACAAAAGATGTGAAAGAAAGAAATTCTATTCAGATTTCAATCATCCGTGTAACATTATTTTATCATCCAAACCTTTGTAGTTATTAATTATATGGGATATTCTTGTAAAAATATGCAATTTTAACCAAAACAGACCCAAACTGTACATACGCTTGTGTTTTGGAGGATGGTGTTTTATGAATAATATGACTTTGTATAAAAGACTAAACTTGCTCCTGGTGAGGGAAATGAGAAGGTGAATAACGGCAGTGGTATTGCTCATTTTATACATGACAAATGCCAATGCCATTGCTTTGGAACAATAAATAAAAAACCTTTTCTTAGATTTTACATGGTCGTATTTAGTGTATCATTAGACAGGCCAGATTCTAACCTGTCCAATGTCGTCTAACTTGACTTTTGCGATGTAAAGATTGGAGATACAGGAGTCCAATGACCCCACTCTCAACACAACATTGCGGCAGCTTGCGTTTTTAGATGGACCAATGTGTAATAACACATTGCCTAAACACCTCCCCGTTTGGTCCCGTCATTAGGAATGAGACGGTAAGTTTGTACCTTGTCTCCACTTTGCCGATTTTTGCCTGTTCCTTGACCATTCTCTGATTGCCGCCTGCCATTGTGACCTTCTTCTACAGTACCCAACTACGCTGTTTGCCACCTGCCCTTGACCTACAGCTTCCTATAAGGATTACGCTGTTTTGCTGCATACCACTGTGACCCTGCTACGTTTCTTGACTATTACTGCAATTATTGTATCCTGTGTCATCTCTTCTCGCCAAGAAGCAGCCAAGACTTTTTCAAGCCTGGCACCACTACCACTGGTGAGAGAACTGTGACACTAATTGGCTTCTCTTCCCGTGGGTGTATTGTACAGGTCACCTATTCCATGTATTTGGATCCTGTGATACATTGTATACCTGAGAGGCAGTTTCGGTTTTTGATGGAACAAAGCATAATAACACATTGTGCCACCGTCTCCACACTTGCTCATGGGAAATGAGATGGTGAGTTAGTGCTCCATCATTGTTCACTTTATAATTGAAAAGGGAACAATAGTGATGCATTAGAATAATGTTTGGTATCATTGGAAAGGCCATATCAGGAAATAAAGCGAGATACCACAAAAGATATAAAAATACAAACATCAAGTCTGCAGAGGAACAGACTTTCATGGTTAGAGAGAAATACACCTTTATCAAGGATTAACTACCCTTGCTTTATTTCCAGATTTGCTTGCTGTTTTACACGTATGCTCCTCAACATATGCTCAATCTAAATACTCACTTTGTATTTGTGTACACTGTGTACTTTGTGATTTGTGCACTTTTGGCTCTGTGGAGTCTTCATATTATAGTACTACATAGTTAGGCGTGTGCTTTTTGTGATTAATAAAGGATTTTTTATTTTTCGATTTAGTTATGCCATAATTTTCATCTTATTCTACATATAGACAGTGATCATTATTCAGCTGGAGATCCTACCTATACAAAGATCATGGAGGCCTGAAGAGTAAAGAAGGTGCTCCATTATTATATAAGCAAGAGAGTGAAAGGATGAGGCAAGGATTAGAATACATGTGAGAGCAATATGTCATTTTTAAAGTGTTTATGTCACAGAATCAACAACAACAGACTTTGTTATGTGCACTAATCCCATTACAAGTGCTCGACACAGTAAATCTAGCAGACAACCACATAGGAGACAACACGCAAGAAAATGTATCCCGTGCACTCAAAATCCTATTTACCTACAAGCAAGCACAGTTTTTTTTAATCTACTTAAATGACCATTGAAGTATTAAACCCACTGTCAAGATGTATCTCCTTAACAGACACTTTGCTTTACTGTGGTTTTCTTCCTTAATATTATTTTTTATGCTTTTGTTTTCCACTTGGCAAGGATCCACCTTAGAGGTTTGCCTTGACCTAGCAGAGGGCTTATTACTTCAATAGCCATGTAAGTAGACTAAAAATATATTTTTTGTTTGTAGGTTTATGGTATTTCACGTCTATGAGATTTTGAGCGTGATACATTTTCTTATGTGTCGCATAGAGTGACACAGTGTGTGGCAGAGAAGAGGATCAGAATAAACTGTAACTTGTTATAAAATCCAAATCTTTATTTTAAACTAGCTAAACCAGCTTCTAAAAATACATGTCATTATTATTTTTGCAATTGATTTTTCCTAGCCATGCGTGAATATCGAGAAAACGTGCAATTAAATATAAAAAATGGATTATACATTAGTTTCCAGTTTACATATGGCAGGTTGTGGTAGTTAGATTTTGCAAAATACTTGGTATTAAAGGAGTTAACATTAATCTTTGCCTTCAGAACAGACAACAAAGGCATGAATATCCTGTACAAATATCATGGCAATCGTTTTCATAATTGCACTCCAACATGAAAAAAACTAGCTAAAATCAATATGCAGTTACCATTTGCATGGAAAATCTTGCTACAAATCAATGTGCATTTACCATTTTAGAAGTGTGTCTTAAACCCTATATCAATCTAGCTAATGCTTTCAATATCAGGCTCATACTACATGGAGCTAAGCACTATCAGGGTAATTCAAAGAGATCCGAATTGCTTGAGAAAGGTAACCGAACGCTGAAAATCAGCGTTCGGTTCCCTTTCTTGGCCATTCGGCTATCCAGAGAGCAGACAATTCGCCAAATCCTGGCGAATTGCCTGCACATACGGTGCCTGTTTGAGGGCAGTGAAATCCACATAAAAAAGCACTGCTTCGGCTATTCAGAGAACACAAACCAGCAGTGAAAAGTTCCCGAAATGCCCTGCCAATCGGTGGTTTAATTCGGCAAGTTTATTCAGGAGAATCCCATAGGCTTCAATGTTAAAAATATTCCCGTTTTAATTCAATATCTAATAAACCGTTCATTATAAAATTCTGCAGTAAAGAGTCTCTTTATTTATAGATTTTATTATGATATTTTAAGCATTTTTCTGTTTGTTTTTTTAAAAGTCCAATTTTTTTTTAAGTTTACTTATTTTTTCTGTAACAGACCTCTTTATTATCATTCCCTGGACCTCATATGTAAATTTCAGACATTTTCGCTCAGTAGTTTCTTTGCAAACAGCGTTTCAGTTTTCAATCATTCATGCAAACTGTTTTGCTAATTTATTCACTGCCTCTTCTGCGGTCTCGGCTTTTTCCGGAGGCTGCGATTGGCTCCTGCTTGGGTTTTTCGTGGTTTTCGGCAGGTTAATCCAGATATTTTTCCGGGTTTTCGGCGTGCATTCCCTGGGTTTTGCGGTTCGTTTTCGGCAGGTATGCGGCAGCTTTTCCCTGCAATTCGGGGACCCTGTGGTGCTTGCTGAGTACAACGCAGGGTCACCGAAATGGGATCGGCAAAACTAACCGAATTGAAGAGAATGAAAAGTCACCGAACGTGCGGTGACTTTTCAAATCTCTTTGAATTACCCTGTATGTTGTAGAAAGTCATCATGTGTATTAAAGGGACAGCCTGGCAACGACTGTATTTTATATACAGATCATGTTATGCAAATATGTAGAAAAGCAAGTAAAGAATAAAAACACAGTTAATCAATAGGGAGAAAAAGTCATTATGACCTGACTTATAAGGATATGAGAATAAAGCTTGGTATAACCCAATAGTATTCCAAGTGCAGCCAGAAGCCGTACTGATAGACGTGACCCATTGCAGCAGCAGGTTATTACTGGTATTCTGAGATAAGAGCTAAACCCGCTAGTGGCCAGTTTTCTTAAAAAAACAAAGATTAACATACAAATCTAAGTTTTAATTATTCATTTTTATAATGATAGACTGGGTACTGGTAAGAATAGTTTGGATAATGGGTCTAATTAATGTTCCATTGCCTAGTGGTGAGTTTCTGACATTTTAAAGCCACCTATTACAGGATGAGCGGCATAATACGTACGGGTGGTATTCTCAGCGGTAATGGCTCCCTGGATTATCACGGTTTGGTTTTTCATTTCCCTAATATTATTATATATTTTTTACAGGGTTTGGGCTCTTTGGGCTGATGTTCTATTTGTTTTCTTTGGCTGCTAAGGCAACGAGGCACACGTCATAGTGGAGTGCCGGTAATCGGTGCATGCGCATGGACACAGGGATTACGCCGGGGAACGTACACGATGGGTTGGTGAGTGGTTTCCATATCTCTATTTAAACAGAGATGTTTTAACTGTGCTTAAGTATACTACTGTCCTGAGGAAAGCTCCCTTGTGTGGAACTGAAACAATGACATTTTAATGGATTAATAAAGCAGAAGATTTTACGAAAGAACCCATGGATGGGTGAGCGAATACTTTTGGCAAAATAGTGTATATATATATCTTGGTGGAAGAGCACTCAGTCTGTCGCTAACAAAAGTAAATGCCCAGGTGCCAAATCCAATGGATATACACTATATTGCCAAAAGTATTTGCTCACCTGCCTTGACTCGCATATGAATTTAAGGGACATCCCATTCCTAATCCATAGGGTTCAATATGACGTCGGTCCACCCTTTGCAGCTATAACAGCTTCAACTCTTCTGGGAAGGCTGTCCACGAGATTTAGGAGTGTGTTTATGGGAATTTTTGACCATTCTTCCAGAAGTGCATTTGTGAGGTCACACACTGATGTTGGACGAGAAGGCCTGGCTCTCAGTCTCCACTGTAATTCATCCCAAAGGTGTTCTATCGGGTTGAGGTCAGGACTCAGTGCAGGCCAGTCAAGTTTATCCACTGGAGACTCTGTCATCCATGTCTTTATGGACCTTGCTTTGTCCACTGGTGCACAGTCATGTTGGAAGAGGAAGGGGCCAGCTCCAAACTGTTCCCACAAAGTTGGGAGCATGGAATTGTCCAAAATGTCTTGGTATGCTGAAGCATTCAGGGTTCCTTTCACTGGAACTAAGGGGCCAAGCCCAGCTCCTGAAAAACAACCCCACACCATAGTCCCCCCTCCACCAAACTTTACACTTGGCACAATGCAGTCAGATAAGTACCGTTCTCCTGGCAACAGCCAAACCCAGACTCGTCCATCAGATTGCCAGATGGAGAAGCGCAATTTGTCACTCCAGAGAACGCGTCTCCACTGCTCTGGAGTCCAGTGGCAGTGTGCTTTACACCACTGCATCCACCGCTTTGCATTACACTTGGTGATGTATGGCTTGGATGCAGCTGCTCGGCCATGGAAACCCATTCCATGAAGCTCTCTGCGCACTGTTCTTGAGCTAATCTGAAGGCCATACGAAGTTTGGAGGTTTGTAGCGATTGACTCTGCATAAAGTTGGTGACATCCGCTGACTCCGCTCCTTCAATTTACGTGGCAATTTACTTCGTGGCTGAGTTTCTGTCGTTCCCAAACACTTCCACCTTCTTATAATACAGCTGACAGTTGACTGTAGAATGTTTAGGAGCGAGGAAATTTCACAACTGGATTTGTTGCACAGGTGGCATCCTATCACAGTTCCACGCTGGAATTCACTGAGCTCCTGAGAGCGACCCATTCTTTCACAAATGTTTGTAAAAACAGTCTGCATGCCATGGTGCTTGATTTTATATACCTGTGGCCATGGAAGTGATTGGAACACCTGATTCTGATTATTTGGATGGGTGAGCGAATACTTTTGGCAATATAGTGTATATTCAAAAAATTGTATAGGAGTACTCTGGAACTAGCTAAAAATTGAATTTATTAACTATACATTAAAAATACTGATCTCTCGGCTCCTCAGAGCCTTAATCAAGGTTGACCTTGAGAAAGGCTTTGAGGAGCCGAAACATTGGTCTTTTTAATGTATAATTAATACGTTTCAATTTTAGTTAGTTCCACAGTGCTCCTATACTAATTTTTGTTTGTCATATATATATATATATAAAATACACAAGATATATATATATATATATCTATAATGAGAAAAAAGAATTAAAAAAAGTTATAAATTGATTTTTATTTTAATGAGTTAAATAATTATTTGATCCCCTATCAATCAGCAAAATTTCTAGCTCCCAGGTATATTTTAGACAGGTAACAAGCTGAGATTAGGAGCACTCTCTTAAAGGGAGTGCTCCTAATCTCAGTTTGTTACCTGCATAAAAGACACCTGTCCACAGCAGCAATCAATTCCAAACTCTCCACCATTGCCAAGACCAACGAGCTGTCCAAGGATGTCAGGGACAAGATTGTAGACCTGCACAAGGCTGGAATGGGCTACAAGACCATCGCCAAGCAGCTTCTTGAAAAGGAGACAACAGTTGGTGCGATTATTCGCAAATGGAAGAAACACAAAATAACTGTCAATCTCCCTCAGTTTGGGGCTCCATGCAAGATCTCATCTTGTGGAGTTTCAATGATCATGAGAATGGTGATGTCACGATTCAGCTGGCAGGGTTGCGTGGTCGAGCCCAATATGCGAATGACAAAAGGATTGAAGGCAGGTATATGAAAATTAAAGAGGTGTTTATTTTGAAATATAAAATATGAAAAGCTGAATGAAAGGAGGATAAACGAGGACAATGGATAAATAATAAACAATGATAAGAAAACTAAGTAGACACTGGATACACAGATGAACAAACCAGGGAGCAGGATTAAATAATAACAGAAGCACTAGATAATATATATGTATGAACAGAAGGACAGAACCAGGGAACGAGGCTGAATAATAACAGAGGAATTGAATACACAGAGATAGGACCAGGGAACAAGGATAACTAATAATAAAGGCTATGAATACAGCAAAATATAAGATTAGAATAAGGAAGAAGCCTTTAAAGGAACAAACGGGTTTTAACTGTGTAGTAATCAATATGAACGTGGTCAAGTAGCAAGCAAAGTTTGGCAACAGGTTATCCAATATGAGTGTGGTAAAATAGCAAGCAGAGGTTCGGCAACAGATTATCCAATATGAGAGTGGTCAAATAGTAAGCAAAGTTCAGCAACAGGTATTCCAAATGGGGTTCAGCAATTCCAGGGGGTCTGAAGACAGGAGGCTATTGCAGCTTTGGACAGGCAGACAGACAAGCGATGCAAAAGTAATGTCCCCATGGTGCTTTACTCCTTTGTAAGGAGGTGCAGGCCTCGTGATTAGGAGCACCTGCACCTCTTGCAGGCTGGGAGAGACATAGAGGTGAGACGGAGGGGTGGATTTAGGGAAGTAGGAATAAACCAATGCCGGATTTGTTTTTCCTGTGGCACCGGAGACTGGGTACGTGACAGTTGAGGAATCAGCCCAGAACTACACGGGAGGATCTTGTCAATGATCTTAAGGCAGCTGGGACCATAGTCACCAAGAAAACAATAGGTAACACACTACACTGTGAAGGACTGAAATCCTGCAGCGCCCGCAAGGTCCCCCTGCTCAAGAAAGCACATGTATAGGCCCGTCTGAAGTTTCCCAATGAACATCTGAATGATTCAGAGGAGAACTGGGTGAAAGTGTTGTGGTCAGATGAAACCAAAATTGAGCTCTTTGGCATGAACTCAACTCCCCGTGTTTGGAGAAGGAGGAGGAATGCTACCTATGACCCCAAGAATACCATTCCCACCGTCAACCATGGAGGTGGAAACATTATGATTTGGGGGTGTTTTGCTGCTATGGGGACAGGACAACTTCACCGCATCAAAGGGACGATAGACGGGGCCATGTACCGTCAAATCTTGTGTGAGAACTTCCTTCCCTCAGCCAGGGCATTGAAAATGGGTCGTGGATGGGTATTTGAGCATGACAAAGATCCAAAACACATGGCCAAGGCAACAAAGGAGTGGCTCAAGAAGAAGTACAGTAAGGCCCTGGAGTGGCCTAGCCATAATCCCATAGAAAATCTGTGGAAGGAGCTGAAGATTTGAGTTGCCAAACATCAGCTTCAAAACCATAATGACTTGGAAAGGATCTGCAAAGAGGAGTGGACAAAATCCCTCCTGAGATGTGTGCAAACCTGGTGGCCAACTACAAGAAACGTCAGACCTCTGTGATTGCTAACACGGGTTTTGCCACCAAGTATTAAATCATGTTTTGCGTAGGGGTCAAATACTTATTTCACTCATTAAAATGCAAATCAGTTAATGATTTTTTTGAAATGCTTTTTCGGGATGTTTTTGTTTCCGGGAAGTGCCATAATGGAGGGGACAAAACACGTCAAACTGACCATTTTCTTTTCTTTAATGGTTTTTCTATTTTCATTCAGCATCAAGCCTTTATATACTATGCCTGAGAGACCCAGCTTGTCTGTACCAAGGCAACATTTTACCAGATGCAGACTTTAGGGTACTTTGTTTTTCCTTTGAGAGTGTGAGAGCTAATCAAGTTTGTATTAGAGTTAGTGTGTTTTCTCTGTGATTGTCAATGTCTTGCTATCCCTGTCACTGGCTATTTGTGTAAGTGTGAGTCTCAGCAGGTGTCTTTCAGTGTGTCCGTGTCTTAGAATTAGTGTGTTTGTCTCTGTGACTGTCAGTGTCTCTATATCCCTGTTAGTGTGTGTTTGTGTCAGTATGTGTTTAAATATGTCCATGTCCCTTGTCACTACCAGGTCATGTCTCTGTGTGTCTGAGTGTGTCTGTCAGTGTATGATTGCTTTCATGTAGGTAATAGAAACTATTTCATCGAAGCAATAGAATATTTTCAAGGTATATGAAAGGTAACTGATTGTAGTGTTCTATTCCAAATGATCATAAATTCTATGATTTACATTTGTTTACCTCTACGTTGGTACTGGTCTTCTGTAAACTCCAAATCAAGCATGAGGTCATCCTCATCCAATTCACAGGAGCCCAAATTATTTAACACATCCTGTTGAGGAACAGAAAAGATGTTAAGACATACAAAATAGCCTTTATATTAAGCTTACACATCTTGTGATAGTAAGATTTTGCATTAACACTGACAACAGGGCTCCTCTTGCACCTCTTGCATAGGAAGAAAACACAGTATAATGTACAAAACAAGAAAAAATGGAACAGCATTTTATATTTATTCAGATAAAATAATTCACACAGTGTATCAGGAAGCAGTTATAAAAGAGCAACGCCAGCATTATTACCATGTTCTCAAAATAATCTGGAAATAATTAAAAATGAAATAAAAATGAAAATAAGACTATGTAAATATATTTAACTCTAAAAATGCTTATTTCGTACAATTCTCATGTTTCTTATTCCAGAGATTTGACAGTCTCAGCCATTTTTGGTTCACCCATAGCTGTAAGAGAATTACCGAGCATGAACTAAATCTAAAATCATACCTAGTCATGCTCAGGAATTACTCATTGATGGTAATGAGAAAAGCTTGTGTATAAACAACGTCAGTTTACTTTACGTTAGCATCTGTTATTTTATGCTTCAGTGAATGAGTTTCCCTGTTTGTGACTTTGCAAGTGTTTCATTAATTTATCATTCAGTTAAAAAATGCAACAATTTGTTGCTTTCTATTTTATGCAGACCTGCTAACATTGAAAATATTAAGAGAAAAAGATAAGGACTGCTGAGTGCTCATTACTCTGGAGCATCCACACTCTCCGGCAGAGCAAGAGTTAAAAGGGAAAGGCACTCAAACCTCTTGAAGGGCTCTGCAACATTTTGGCTGAGCATGACTCAAGCTTACTAAATGAATTAAGCAGACATATATACCTCCTATATTGGTCAAAGAGCAATTAGTCTAATGGGTTATAAGACAATTTTTCACATTCATATTCAAAAATGAAGATATTACTAATCCGTAAAGTAAGCAGAGCACCCTTGAAATATATACTAGACAAATGTTATTTGGATCCCAAATGAGCTCACGAAATCGCTGCATAATTTTCAATTTAAAGACATACATACTGCATCTATGATAATATGGTGCAGGCATCAAAAATATATATCAAACTGACACATAAACATCAGAAAAGGAACTGCAAAAACTTTCACATGCCATCGGCGCTCGCTGGAACACGGCTCGCCAGAGGGCACTGGCAGAATGCTCTTAGTGCATTCTGTCAGCCATCTCAGTGTCTATGTCTGAGGTCTGGGATGTATATATATTTATATATCTATATGTATATGTTACGGTTAAAGCCCGAAGTGCGGCTAATCCTAAAATTACCCGGGTAATCTTGTCATTACCCAAAACCGCTGGGTAATGCTGCAAAAAAAAGAAAAATTTCGGACTTTAATCGGGTAAGTTTAGAACTAACCAACTGCCCTTGGGTAACAGTCTGGAAGAGCTGAAAAATTCGCCCTTTACCTGGATGATCTGCAGACTATTCAACCTTGTGCAGTTAAAATCTAATTTTGTTATCGTTCAGATAAAAGTCTGAATCTTTACCCGGGTAATTTGAGGATTATCCACAGCTGCACTTGGGTAATCTGCATAGTATCCAACCCTGCTTGGGTAAGAGTGAATTTTGCCAATATGGATATTGATATATGGATATTATCGATGAAAATGGCAAAAAGACAAACGTTAAACGGTATTAAGGATATAATGAAAATACAGAGTAAGAGGATATGTTTCTTATATGAAGGTGAAAGAGTTACATGATCTTTATTATGTGCCATATGTGCTTATATATCATTTATAAAACATAATAACCATTAGGTTACTCTTTATGTAATATCTTTATCTTCATAAATAAATTTTCAGACAATTAATGCACAGAGTAACATGACGGTTATTTAGTGTGGTATGTGACTGGATACAATTTGGGCAAAAACAACAAAAAACTAAATTTTGCTGTCAGTCAGATAACAGTTTGCAGCTTTACCCGGGTAATCCCCGGATTTCAGTCATCCGTAACCTTCTGAAAACCCAAGAAAAGTGGAGTACCCAGAGGTGTTTCTATACTTTGCAGTTTACCCGGATAAAGTCCGATGTTTAATTGCACATCACACTTTATCCAGCAACACCAGGGTAATGTGCGTTTTACCCGGGTGAAACACAGCAGAAAAGCGGAGTACCCAGAGGCCTCTGCATACTTTGCAGATTACCCGGATAAAGTCTGAAATTTTATTTCACTTCAGACTTTTGCTAATGCGCTTGGGTAATGTCAGGATTACCCGGGTAATCCTAATATTAACCGCACTTCGGGCTTTAACCGTAACATATACATGTATCTGAGGTCTGGTGAGGATTTACATGTATCTGAGGTCTAGTGTGGATATATATGTATCTGACGTCTGGTGTAGTTGTGCAAATATTTATCTGAGAGCTGGTGTGGATACCTATATCTGAGGTCTGGTGTGTGTCTTTACATGTATCTGAGGTCTGGTGTGTGTGCGTATACATGTATCTGAGGTCTGTGTGTGTGTGTGTGTGTGTGGTAAGGGTGTGTGCAGGCCTGCACAGTGGATAAATGGGGTATCTGGTCATACATTTTAATATTAACATAAATTGAACAAGCTTTCAGCAAAATCCTAAATTAATTATTGGAAAGCGGTCACATGACATTAAATAAAAGTATTGGTAATCGGTATCGGTGAGCACCTGAAAAAAGTATTGGTACTCATATTTGGGCTTTAAGAAATCGGTGCATCGGCATCGGTGCATCCCAAGTAATAAGTATTAAAACACTTAGAAATTCAACTCAATAGTGTGACATTAGAAGTTTATATTGTGATCAGGGGAACTTTTTAAATTGAATTTTACACTGTGAAATAGTGTAACCTAACAAAATAACTGTTTATATAATATTATACATTGTAATCTGGAAAACCATGATGGAAGATGGGGTTTTTTTGTTTTTTTTTAGTGAATACATAAAAAATACATGCATTTGTTATAATTTTACTTTGCATTAGACGGACCTCAGAATCTGAGTAGTTTGGAATCATATGAAGGATAACCATACTTAAATTAGAAGGCACAATCAAATGCATGATAAAGATAACACGCCATCTCTACAATGCTACAGCTATAAAAGGTATAATAAATACCAGCATAGACCACAATCAGAGGAACATGTTCAGCAATGGGTGTGAGAATCACCTGGCTCTGCCAAAGCCAGCAAGATAATAGAGGAAAAAAAATAATAATAAAGAGTTAAGCCCCACAACAGTTTTAACATACAAAACGGTCCCTGTGTTGGACTGAAACGTTGCCTTCTGTCACCTGTTGTGCTGAATAACATATAATATAATTCTCCTTAACCCACCAATGTACAGTCCACCTGACAGCCAGTCAATGCAGGATGAGGGACTTTTAATGACATCAGAGCTTCAGCCAATGCCCTAACGGTGGAGAATGCAGGGCCAGTTACTTAGGGAGTGAGAATTAGAAAGGACCAGGGACATCCAGGGAGCTTTTGGAACAAGGTAATGCCTAATTTAATAGTGATTAACAAATGACAAAATATAATTGATATTTGTGATCAAATTAACAATCATAATACAATATTATTATGAAACGTAAAGTTGTTTTTTTTACATGGCAGACTAATTTAAAGACTTTTTAATTTAAAAAGAGGATTTTGAATTTATATTTAAGGTTATAAGAAGCCAGAGCACCATGTCATGCAGGGTAGAGGCTGATAATCATAAATGATGGATAAGATGGATAAATCCAGTAGAGCATTCAAAACGAATTGCATGGGGATATACATGAGGAAAAAAACAGATTGACTGAGCAGAAGAGTGATCCATTTAGATTAAAAGACTAACAGTTGCATCAATAATGATAATAAAATATGGTTTTCCTAAACAGTAATATGAAAATTCGTTTTTTCTTTTTTCCTTGAATCCCAATCAGACACATTTTTTTCTTTGTATTCTAATCAGGCACACTGCTTCTGTGAACACTCTTACATCAACAGCCGAACACGTTCTGGTCCTCTTTTAGCAGACAAGGTTAAACAGTTGAAGGTCTGTTCTGTTGCAGATAGAGACAGTAATTCGGATGAATCAGACATAGGTATATTAAATATGAGCACTAACAGGCTTGGTTTGCCAGATATCTGAAGTACAGCACAGGTTACAGTTACAAGCGCCAACAAGTTCCATAGCGCTGTACAATGGCTGACACATAACAAATATACATACAAGTTAGACACAAAGAAAACTAGGGGAGAGGACCCTGCTCGAGAGTTTACAATCCAAGAGGAGAGGGGTGACATACTAGGTGAGTGTATCAAGCAGAGTATGTGAGGAAGCAGGGTGCTTGTGGGCTGGGTGAAGGTAGAGATAGAAATGTATAGTGGGGATTAGGGAGTGAGATGATAGGCTTCTTTAAAGTAATGTGTTTTCAGAGACTTCTTGAAGGACTGGAGAGACCAGGAGAGTCTGATGTTTCAGGGGAGAGAGTTCCATAGAAAGGGGGCAGCTCAGGAGAAGTCCTGAAGGTGAGAGTTGGGGTTTCAGGTACGAGGAAATAATAACATCAAATCAATGGCAGAGTGACGTGGTCGGGACGGGATGTACCTGCTAATAAGGGAGGAGATGTAGGCAGGGGCACGGTTATGGAGAGCTTTTTACGTGAGCAAAAGTATTTTGAATTGGATTCTAAAGGAAACCGAGAGCCAGTGTAGAGATTGACAAAGGGGTGAGGTGCGAGAGGTGCGGGATGTGAGGTGTATGAGTCTGGCACAGGCGTACATTGCAGACTGCAGAGGGATAATCTGGGATCTCTTAAGGCCAGAGAGAAGGCGGTTGCAGTAGTCAAGGCGGGAGATAATAAGAGGTTGGACAAGCATTTTAGTATAGTCCTGATTAAGACAGGGCCGAACACATGCAATGTTTTTTAGGTGATAGTAGCAAGAATTGGTTGGTGACTGAATATGAGAGGAAAAGGAGAGATGAGAGTTGAAGAGGACCTCGATGCAAAGAGCCTCTGAGATAGAAGTAATGGTGGCACCATTCACCTGAAGGGAAAAGGGTGCAGGAATGTCAGCCTTAGAGGGAGGGCCAACGAGAAGTTCAGTTTTAGAGAGGTTAAGCTTTAGGAAAAGGGAAGTCATCCAGTTGGAGACAGCTGACAGGCAGACAGGAGCAACACAGAAGGAGAGAGATTGGGAGAGGAAAAGTAGATTTGGGTGTCATCAGGATAGAGGAGAGATTGGAAATTGCTTCTCAGTGATTGCAGTATTCAGTCTGCATTTCCCCAATGTAATCTGTAAAATCTGGCCTGTTGGCGGGTCCTGAGAACCGGAGTTGAGAAACACTCTTCTAAAATAAACTGTACAAATACAGAGAGCCTACTTTTCACATTAAATTCAAAGATTTTTCAAGGTAGATTTGTGACATCTGAGGCACAGAGCAAGTAGATGACTGATGCAGATGGGCATATAACTACCTTCTGTGCAGAGACGTAGCAATCAAGCAAATCACATGTGTTTTAGGCTAGGATTTAGAAGTCCATTCATAGGTCTTCTGAGTAGGAATAAATTGTTAAAGCTAGAAAGGAAATATTTGATTTATCTTCAGGATATACCTGTTATAACAAACCAAACTGATTTAGGTATGGTTCAAAAAATGTTAAAATATCCTCTTAACATTAAGGTTCCAACTTCTGGAAGACATTTCAATTAACGTTTTCAAAATAATTTCTGCAGTAAGCCTGATTGACAGATTAATCTATTCTGGAGCAGGGGATTTCAATAAAAAAATAAACATTGTAGCGATACCAACTGAATGTTTGTATTATTTGCTTCACACATGTCTATATTTTCCAAAATTCCCAATAAATATACAGGGTTATTCAAAGAGAGAAGATCTGGCACGAAAGGTAACCGAACATAGAAATTCAGCGTACGGTTACCGTTCCTGGGCATTCAGCTATTCAGAGAGCAGGCAGTTCGCCAGATCCTGGCGAATTGCCGGCACATACGGTGGCTGTTCGGTGCCTGTTTGAGGGCAGTGAATCCCCATAGAGAAGCAATGCTTCGGCTATTCAGAGAACAAAAACCAGCAGTGAAAAGTTGCTGAAATGCTCTGCTGTTCGGTGGTTTCATTCGACAAATTTACTTAGACGAATCCTATAGGCTTCAATGTTAAAAATATTCCCGTTTTAATTCAATATCTAATAAACCGTTTATTATAATATTCTGCAGTAAAAAGTCTCATTATTCATCGATTTTTTTAGGATCTTTCAGGCATTTTTTGGGATTGTTTTTGCAAACCTTTTTTCCGTGGTTTTTTTTAAAATAGTTTTTTCTTATTTCTGTAACAGCCCTTTTTATTATCATTCATTGGATTTTATATGTAAATTTCAGACATTTTCGTTTGGTAGTTTTTTTGCAAACAGCGTTTCCATTTTCCAACTTTCAAGCATACTTTTTTTTCCCACCTCATTCGTCTGCGTGTCGGCTTTCTCCGGCGGCTGCTCTGCGCTGTGATCGGTGGCTAGTCGGGTTTCTCCCGTGTGTTGGGTGGGGTTAATCCAGATGTTTTTGCGGGTTTCGGTGAGCGTTCGCCGGGTTTTGCGGTGAGTGTTGGTCGGGTTTGCGGCAGCTTTTCCCTGCCCTACGACGGCCTTGTGGTGCTTGCTGAATACACCGCAGGGTCGCCGAAATGGGATCGCCGAATCACACCAAATTGAAGAGAACGAAAAGTCACCGAACATGCGGTGACTTTTCGATTCTCTTTGAATAACCCTGATACTCTTTTCGAAACAAATATCAGCTTAATACAGCTCCATATCTTCGACTCTGTAACCGCACTACAGTCTATGATATGCTATCAGAAGTTCAATTAAAGAAGCTATTGTATATATTACTATTATCCTGAGAATAAGCAAGCAGGGAATCGGAATGTTTTCTTATATCTTTAATTATTCAACTTCCCTCTAATTAAAATTACTCTTCCCATGTAGATTTACTTATGATAAATTTGTGCAATAATAAAAACAATAATGTTATAAAACAGTCAAGAAAATCCCTTATACTGATCATTCTTATAGTTTTCTGCAACAAAAGTTTTAGCAATATTATGTCACACTGGAGACTCATATTATGCTTATGCTTTCTTTACTTTTACTCCCATGGCAGCAAACAAAACACTTGAAACAAAACCTGAGAGATAACAAAACAACATATAAAATTGATGATGACACAGGGCAGCCAATCATTGGATTTCATATAAATATATTAGTAGAGTCCATAGATCATTCTGCCTTTTTACTTGGCTGCTTTGTTTTCTGAAAGATAGACACATTTTTCTGGCTTTTTTTTTTTAGTTATATATATTTATTAAGAGGCCGCAACAATAAGTGAACATGAATGCTCAATGTTTAGGCTCATAAAACATTATTTGTTAGTTAACTGTACTACACAAACATCACACATCTATCTCAAAAGACGCAAATGCTTTTCGCTAATAGCATTTTTTTACTTATTAACTGATTAATATCTAATTATCTATAATAATTATGCAACTCAGGTAATGTCTGCCTTTTTGATATGGCTGCGACTTCTGATGCTTGCCAAAACGCTGGCAGTGAATATGTGAAAGTGTTCTATCAGCATTCCCTAGAGCGAGAATAGCCAATTTCACACAAATCATATCAAAGTTGTTTTCGGAATATTTAGAGGAGTTATTGTAATCATCACAATTTGTTACATTATATTGATTTTAGGTTTTATATTTTTTATTCATATTGATTACCTAATTAAATAACAGTAATTAAAATTGTAATTACCTAGAACAATCTCGTTTTGTAAACAGTTCAATCACGTTAGATTGAATGCACTCTCCTTTAAGGTAATTGTTGTACGCAGCTAGTAAGTCTAATTTGGATGCTAATTATTATGCTATGGCTAACTAACCAGAGGAGCAGTCACATTTAGATGCATCCATTATTAAACCTGTTAAAGTACTGCACTTTTGTAACCTGTCCTCTGTGCAAGAACCTGGTATGAAATCTTTCACCTTGGCACTGTCACAATCTAAAGCTAATAATCCTAATTAACAAAGCCAAGATTCCTAACCGCCACAGAGCTACTCCACATGAAGTATGAAGGGACAACATTTAGAGCTCATTTTACCTTGGGAGCTATCACAATTAAAGAGTTTCAGGGGCAGAGAAGAATATGTAGATAACACAATATTTTGAACCCCTTCAATACCAAGTGATTTCTCATAAAACCATTGGCATGACCCACTGGATTCATGGAAAATGGCTTTCCATTATACAAGGTGTCCCTCTGCACATCTTCACGGTAGGTAAGCCCATTTTAATAGGCAGATGGCTCCCTCTGCTGGCCAAAAAATGCCACTACGATTACATTACAGCTAGTGCTCTGTTGTTTCATGAAGGAAAAATGAATCCCTAACCTTTTCACATAATTCAGCACATTATTAATCTTTATTTATAAAGCGCCAGCATATTTCGCAGCACTGTACAGTGGGCACAACATAGACAGGGTTACAATACATTGAAGAACATTTTGACAAACCAGTACAGGAGGAAACAAGGGCCCTATTCCTGTGGGAACTTACAACCTAGAAGGGTTGGTGGTGGAAACAGGAGGAGAGGACTGCAAGGTGAGAGTGATGGACTGCAAGGTGAGAGTGATGGACTGCAAGGTGAGAGTGATGGACTGGTTGCGTCAGTGAGTCGGGTGGTAGGCTTCCCTAAATAAGAATGTCTTAAGGGAGCGTTTGAAGAAAGGGAAACTTGGAGCGAGTCTGACAGTATGATGTAGAGCGTTCCAGAGGGTAGGGGCTGCGCATGAGTAATCCTGCAGTCTATCATGGGAAGAGGTGATACGGGGTGACGCTAGGCGCAGGTCACTGTTTGATCTTAGGGAGTGGGCTGGGATGTATTTGGAGATTAGTGAGGACAGGTAGTGGGGAGCGGAGTTAGTGAGAGCTTTGTAGGTCAGGGGAAGGATTTTAAATTTAATTCTGCAGTGGATGGGGAGCCAGTGAAGGGATTCGCAGAGAGGAGCAGCAGAGACGAAGCGGCGGGTGAGGAGGATGAGCCTGGCAGAGGCATTCAGAATGGATTCTAGGGGGAGAGAGGTGGGAGAGAGGGAGGACAGCTAAAAGGTTATTACAATAGTCAAGTCGGGAGATTACAAGGGCGTGGATGAGTTGCTTGTGGTGTCAACAGGAAGACTGTCATGTCCGATGTGTTTTTAAATTTCAGGGTCATGTTCTGGAGCGTATTTGAAAATATACATAATTTGCAATAAACTAAATTTCTTTGCATTGCTCCAGAATTAGACCAGATCTACAATATTTATGCAACAGATTAATTAAAGAATACATTTTGCTGAATGTTTCTGGCTTCATATATTTGTTTTTATCAGTTGAAAAAACCAAAGAGTACAGCCCTCCAGCAATTTGAACTTACTCCATTTTATTCAGCACAACAGGTGACAGAAGGTGGCGTTTCAGTCAAACACAGGGACCATTTTGTGACTTGAAAAGGGCCCATGTGTTGGACTTGAACATTGCATTCTGTCACCTGTTGTGCTGAATAAAATTAAGTTTAAATTGCTGGAGGGCTAAACTCTTCATTATAATTTTTTTGTATTGTCTTGCTGGCTGTGGCAGAGCCAGGTGATTCTCACACCCATTGCTGAACATGTTCCTCTGATTGTGGTCTATGCTGGTATTTATTATACCTTTTTAGCTGTAGCATTGTACAGATGGTGTGTTATCTTTATCATGCATTTGATTGTGCCTTGTAATTTAAGTATGGTTATCCTTCCCATGATTCCAAACTACTCAGATTCTGAGGTCTCTGTAATGCCATGTAAAATGATGCCAAATGCATGTATTTTGTACGTATTCACAAAAAAAAAACATCTTCCATCATGGTTTTCAGATTACAATGTACAATATTATATAAACAGTTATTTTGTTAGGTTACACTATTTCACAGTGTAAAATTAAATTTAAAAAGTTCTGCTGAACACAACATAAAGTTCTAATGTCACACTATGGAGTGGAATCTCTTTATTTAATGTCATGTGAACGATTTCCAATAAATAATTTAGGATTTTGCTGAAAGACTATTCAATTCATGCTAATATTAAAACGTATGGCCAGACACCCCATTTATCCACTGCACAGGCCTGCACACACCCTGATCACACACACAGACACCAGACATCAGATACCTGTATACACACACACCAGACCTCAGATACAGGTATACACACCCACTCCAGACCTCAGATATACATATACACAACTACACCAGATCTCAGATACATTTACACCCACAACAGACCTCAGATAAATATATATACAACTACACCAGACCTCAGATACATCTATATCCACACCAGACCTCAGATACATGTGTGTGTATGTATATATATATATAAACATACACATACACATACATAGATATATAAATAGAGAAACGAAGAGATGGCTGCACACGCATCAAATTGAATAAAAAACAAAAATTTATTTAATCATATATATTTATGGAAGATAAATATATATACAACTACACCAGACCTCAGATACATCTATATCCACACCAGACCTCAGATACATGTGTGTGTATGTATATATATATATAAACATACACATACACATACATAGATATATAAATAGAGAAACGAAGAGATGGCTGCACACGCATCAAATTGAATAAAAAACAAAAATTTATTTAATCATATATATTTATGGAAGATAAATATATATACAACTACACCAGACCTCAGATACATCTATATCCACACCAGACCTCAGATACATGTGTGTGTATGTATATATATATATATATATATATAAACATACACATACACATACATAGATATATAAATATATATATATATATCCCAGACCTCAGACACAGACACTGTGGCGGCTGGCAGAATGCACTAACAGCAGATGGTGTTATGTGTCTCCAGGGTGTTGGAGAGACATAAAACAAAGGAGTTAATTTCCAAACAGGTGACACACTAATCATGCTTTAAAAAGTTGTGAAAATGGTATTTTGATATGCTAATAGTGCTCCTCAATGCATTACAATGGAAAATTGAGATAACTTGATTATAGGTATGAAGGAGTTAATAGCAAGCCTGAGAAATGTAAACACATGTGTTTAAAATGATTTAAATCATATATTTATTATACATTATATATTTATTGTACTTCTTGTGTGTAATGGGACACTATTTCTTACATAATATTGATCAGTTTGCACTTGACCTAGGTGCTTTTTTGATTGGCATCTCTTAGTATTCAGTTTTCCTCATCGTGATATATGTTTTTATATTGGCCATAACACTTTATCAGCTGTTGGTGTGAGTCAAGGGAGCAAGGAGACCTGAAGGTTATGTGCTCATATGCCACTTCAGTTCAATCATGGTGTTAGAGTTTTGTGTTTTTAAATTTTCAAAGTTTTGATGTATCCCCTACAGATTATGAGGACTTGTATCTTGTTGACCTGAACCCCTTCAAAACCTAGTTCATAATTACTCATGCTGAAAAAAAGACGTCTGTCCATTGAGTTCAGCCTTTCGCACATCACCTACTGCTGTTGATCCAAATAATGGTTTGCGTGAACATAATTTCCAAAAGCACAACGTGGTGCACGAGAGTGAGTTAAATCGACTGGAATTAGTCCTGAGGATTGCAAATAAAAATTGGGCATATCGGCCGCGCACAATAACTCGCTAAAGCTGCAGATGAAAAGTATAGGAGACTTTATTGCAATCCCAAGATTGACCAGCAGATGGAGCCTTCTGCCATACAAATCTAGTGTACAGTCTCTGAATGCACTATAATAATTAGTGGGACTGTTTGTAGGTATGTTTGTTTGTCTATATATGTATGCACATGTTTGTAGATGGATGGTTAATGGGTTAAGAGGTAAACTAAAGTAGTTTTCTATAAAACCAGTAGTCCCTGCTGTTGTTTTTATATAAAGCCACTTGGTTTAAAATAGTAAAATAAACACAGCATCTCCTCTCTGGGTACAGCTACTAGAGAAAGGCAATAGGGCCAAAAATGCATACGAATGTTTGGTAAGACCATGGAACACAAAAGCTGCTGATAATTAACGATATACTTCGAGGCCAAACACAACAGCAGTAAAAAACGTTTTTGCTATAAACATACATCTATCTATACACCATCAGATTTTTTCTGTACTTTTATTATTTTTAGTACATATTATAATGTTGTTATGTTATGAAACAGAAAACAAACAATAACATGCTTTTTTGAACATTACGTGTTGCAAATGCAACCTGATATTAAATAAAATAAAATAAAAAATTACAGCTACTGTATCGGTCCCAAGTGTCTTTTATCAAGTCAATACACAACAAGAGATACTAATTGCAAAACATAATAATAAAACTATCAATACTACTGACTCTTATGTTTCTAGAACATTGTATTGATCCAGGTATTTATTGCTCTCAGGAGGAAGACCCAGTAATCCGTGGAACGAACATCAGATGATCAGAGCAAAGTTTTTTAAAAAAAACAACCCATTTTCTTATCCTTTATACTAACTTTCTCATTCACGATACAATATTATACTGTAATTCTCACCACCTTTTAAGAGTTCACTGGAAAAAAACACTAACAGGTCTATTGACTAAAGGGTGAAGTCCGGAGAATTGAAAAATCTAGGTCAAAATAGCCAAACCAGAAAAATTCTCCCATTTATCTCACTTACCAAATTGGCTATTTGTCCTAGATCGTTCTCGTCTCCTACCAATTCTCATGACTTCACCATTTAGTGAATAGAGCCTTAAATATTAATAAGCTACCCATCTCTTGTAACCTAAGAACTTAATTAAAAAATGAACAGAAAGCAAAAGAAATGTAAATTTAATTAATGCTAAAAATGTGTATTTATAAAGAAATAGCTCTTTAATTCAACATATTTGCTTGAAATTAACATGAACATGCTTAACTAGAGAACTTTTACTTTGTGTGTAGTATATTTATTTAATGGTTTCATGGCCACAGGGCCAGGGCTGTGGATATGAATACAAATAAGCTTCTCGTTGGATGCGGATCCTAAACTACATGTAAATGCATTTCATTTTAATTCCATAGTAGGACTGCAGCCAGGTTTGTCACTATGTACGTAATGTAAGAAGAACGTGCCTAGAGGATGACAATAATTAGTATTCTAGGCACCGTAGCTAAACTGCTATGGGGTAAAGTACTTTTATTGTTGTTTTCTGTCTGCATAGAGGCACAGAGCTGAATTATATCACACAACCAAAAATGGCCTTCTGCTGGTATGGCAGTTTTGCTCCTCAACATCTTTTGAGCCCCAAAGTGCTTTATAAAGGCAGTAAGGCAGCTCGCCCAGAAATCCCAACAGATGTTTTATGGCAATATAGAGATAATATCTCTGATCATTCCACAATGTCTTTTTTTCTGCCTAGTGAGGGCTAGCAATTACCTTTCAGAGTACAGTAGATTCTTGGATGAAAATAAATAATAAAAGCTATAAAAAGTAATATTACAAACCGATTACACTTCTGCTTCATTTAGACTGTTTTATACAATACTAAAACGTAATGTCTCTTAGTTTGTCCGTCCCTTGAATCTAAACAGACGTGTCCAGAGCAAGCAAAATCTCAAAATAATGTCATGATGTTGTGATGGCTAGACGACCGGGTCAGAGCATTTTGAAAACGGATATACGTTGACACTATCACCTATCTGGAAATTGTTGCAAACCATGTACACCCCTCTATGGCAGTTGTGTTCCCTGATGGCAGTGGCTTGTTTCAGCAGGATAATGCACCCTGCCACACTGCAAAAATTGGTCAACAAATGATTTAGGGCTGAGTGAGCGTTAAAATTAGGTTAAGTTGGCCGAGTGCGGGCCGACCATATTACATTCCAAACTCTAATGGGTTAAATAATCCATTAGCTAATCGGAGATTGCGCTTTTCAATGCGAGTTTACTGTACTTTGTGCTCCCTATGCTTAACATGGGGAGTGCAAAGAGCTAATTAACATTAAGATTACAAAGTCCTAACGCTAATTAGGTCCCGCTGCGGTTAACTGAAAAGTTACCCACAGCTAGGAGCTGGTGCTAACTGATTCCGCTTGTCATACTCACCTGTCATCCCGCAGTGGCGGCCCAATCCGTCTTTTCTGGCCACCGGGAGCAGAGTGAGACTGGGGGAAAAAAGTCTCCAGTCTCCCTTTGCGAATAATTCCGCTGACCTGCAGGATCTCACGAGAGGCGAGATCCTGCAGGTCATGTGACCCGGCAGGCGAAGCCTCAATGGAGTTCCATGGAGCACTTAGTGCTGCCTCGAGTATCCTCAGGCTTAGTGCCGCGTTACGGGGCAGGCTGTTGGATTAGCGCCTGCCCCGTAATATAATGCTAAAACGGGGGTGCTAGAGTGAAACCTGTAGGCGCATCTACCAGAGCCTATTACATACTGTGTCCATGTCTATAGACCTTGCCCATCCTCTTTATTGCCCTGTCTACCACCGGTATTTATGCCTGGCTCACAATAAACCCCGTTGTACTATCTGGTCTCCTCGCCTTTCATATCGCTGCATCCTGAGCTCAGACATTTCCCAAGTTTCCTGACAGCATTGGAGAGAAATAGCCATATGTTTGACATACCCAGTGGTTTCTCAATCCAATACTGTAGGTGAGTGTTTAAAAGAGGTGTAGGAGAATCAAAAAGAAGTTGTTTACACTACTGGTCCAGACACACCACTTCATTCCTCTTCTTATGGACTATCAGCAGCACTTCATTGACGTGTGTATTTGTGTTTATGCTTTTGAATCAATATACAGTTGTGTTCAAAATTATTCAACCCCCACTGAAATTGAGTGTTTTGGCCAGTTTGACATTGATTTTGATCATTCAGTCATCTTGCTTACAATTAAATCAAAGAGGCACGTGTAGGTCAGACAAATATAACATAACATTTATAATGAAATAACCACAAATGTCTTTTCTGTGCTCACATCATTATCAGTTTTATTCAACCCCCAAGTGACATTCAATCTTAGTACTTAGTACAACATCCTTTTACAGTTATAACAGCTTTTAAACGTGAAGCATAGCTTGACACAAGTGTCTTGCAGCGATCTACGGGTATCTTCGCCCATTCGTCATGGGCAAAAGCCTCCAGTTCAGTCACATTCTTAGGCTTGCGCACTGCAACTGCTTTCTTTAAGTCCCACCAGAGGTTCTCAATTGGATTTAAGTCAGGTGACTGCAATGGCCACTCCAAAATGTTCCAGCCTTTAATCTGCAACCATGCTCTAGTGGACTTGGAGGTATGCTTGGGATCATTGTCCTGTTGAAAGGTCCAACGTCTCACAAGCCTCAGGTTTGTGACGGACTGCATCACATTGTCATCCAATATCTCCTGGTACTGAAGAGAATTCATGGTACCTTGCACACGCTGAAGCGTCCCTGTACCTGCAGAAGCAAAACAGCCCCAAAGCATGATTGACCCCCCGCCATGCTTCACAGTAGGCAAGGTGTTCTTTTCTTCATAGGCCTTGTTCTTCCTCCTCCAAACATAGCGTTGATCCATGGGCACAAACAGTTCTAATTTTGTTTCATCAGTCCACAGAACACTATCCCAAAACTTCTGTGGTTTGTCCACATGACTTTTGGCATACTGCAGTCGACTCTTCTTATTCTTTGGAGACAGCAAGGGGGTGCGCCTGGGAGTTCTGGCATGGAGGCCTTCATTACGCAGTGTGCGCAGTATTGTCTGAGCTGAAACTTCAGTACCCACATCTGACAAATCTTTTCTCAGTTCCTCAGCAGTCACATGGGGACTTTTCTCCACTCTACGCTTCAGGTAGCGCACAGCAGTCGAAGTCAGCATCTTCTTTCTGCCACGACCAGGTAGCGTTTCAACAGTGCCCTTTGCCTTGAATTTGCGAATGATGCTTCCTATGGTCTCTCTTGGTATGTTTAACATCTTTGCAATCTTCTTATAGCCATTGCCCTTCCTGTGAAGAGTAATCACCTCTTCTCTTGTCTTCCTGGACCATTCTCTTGACTTCACCATGTTTGTAACCACACCAGTAAATGTCTAGAAGGAGCTGAGTATCACAGTCATTTTAAAGCTGCCTAATTGGTGCTTATTATGCTTTATTGCTGCTCCGTGACATCCACAGGTGTTTTCAATACCTGATTGAAAACACTTGAATGAACCTCTGTTCGTCAGAGTGGTAGTCTTTAAGGGGTTGAATAATTGTGACAATGAAGAATTCACAAAAGAAACATTTACTACTGTATTACAAAACCAATTGATGTCATTTTAGTTGAATATGGTTCTTTAAAAAGTCCTTGTAGGATTTCATTCTGAATACAATTACAAATGTACACTAAATTCCCTAAAACCCTTTACAGCATTGGGGGTTGAATAATTTTGAACACAACTGTATGTGTGTGTTCTATATCTTCTGGACTCGGACCAAAAAAAATGGATATTCAATGAAACTCCAGTTGAAACACATTGAAACACAAAGACACACTTAATAGACACGAAATATAAAGATCCATAATGCATATTTCAGGGTAATCTACCACACACATGCGTACACACACAGAAATAGAACCATTAATATATTCAACAATTTTGTTGTAAGCGGAAAAAGCCGATTAATTTTAATAAAGAATGAGCTCCTCAACCCATCAACATATTTTTTTTTCTACTTTTTAATTGTGTTTACGGTGCACACTAACGCGCAGAGAAAGGATATAAGCTTAAAATACTGTGGGAGAAACTGAACGAGCTACCAATTACTGTTATATCTCCAATACTCATTTCAAGTTTAGACATGTAAGAAATAACATGCATCATTCTGACTCTAGGGATACAAAAAGAACAATTGCTTGCAAGCTACAGCTGGAAATACACAGTTGTTTGTTGCCAAAACCCAAGACTTTTTAAACACAGCCTCCAGCAGCACGAACTAAGACAGCACTTAGCGATTTAACAAGATTGTCAACACAAGGATCAGATCTCAGTTGTCACAAGTGAGACAAAATGTGGCCATTGAAATATAGTTCAATAATAGTTTTCACCAACATCGATCTACATAAATATTTGTATGATTGGAAAATAATAGTCATAAATAAAGTGTGTGTGTGTAATGTATTTTTATTTATTTATATATATATATACAAGGTGGAAAGCCTGCCCAGAGGGCAGTCTATTGTGGATATACTGCCCCAGCTCATGGATATATGCCCCAGTTCATGGATATACTGCCCCAGCACGTGGATATACTGCCCCAGCTTGTGGATATATGCCCCAGCTCGTGGATATACTGCCCCAGCACGTGGATATACTGCCCCAGCTCATGGATATATGCCCCAGCTCATGGATATATGCCCCAGCTCATGGATATACTGCCCCAGCTCGTGGATATACTGCCCCAGCTTGTGGATATACTGCCCCAGCACGTGGATATACTGCCCCAGCTCATGGATACTGCCCCAGCTCATGGATATTGCCCCAGCTCATGGATATTGCCCCAGCTCATGGATATATTGCCCCAGCTCATGGATATATTGCCCCAGCTCGTGGATATTGCGCCAGCTCGTGGATATACTGCCCCCCAAGCTCTCATGGATATGAACCAGCTCAGACCCCAGACCAGACATGGGGCGGCTGTTCGAATGCTCTATCGGCATTCGGACAGCCGCCCCTGGAGCTCCGTCTCCGCATACTTACCTGCTGAGCGGCGAAGGGAAAGTTTCCCCGCTTCCGCTCGTTGAAGGACCCAAGCCGCGGTCACGTGGGACTCCCACGTGACCGCGGCTTGGGTCCTTCAAAGAGCGGAAGCGAGGGAACTTTCCCTTCGCCGCTCAGGGGTTGGAAGCGCGCGGCAGCCGGGTAGAGGCTGCGAGCGCATCCGGCTCTACAGGATGCGCGCGCAGCCTCTACCCGGCTGCTGCGTGTGCATCTTGTAACCGCCGCGGCGAGCGCACAGCCGGCTCGTGCCGCGGCGGTTGCATGCGCGCGCAGCCAACCGCCGCTGGTTGCGCGCGCATGCGCAGAGTAGGCTTGGCGACGGACACACCAAGCCTTACTCTTTTATAGTATAGGATATATTATATATTGTCTACAAGGGTTGTGGTGGAGGACTAAAAGTGAGATAAAAAGCCTCCACACTATAATAAGTGTGTTTAATATCGCAGAAGCCACCTGCACATCACAGCAATTCAATGAATTGCATCCCAGAGCTCCTGTGCCACATTCCCCATATGCAGCAAGAAATTCTGGGTAGGATATGCAAATGACCTCTGTCTCACTTTTATGCATCCTGGGTCTGTTATTACACAGAACCCTAAAATCTGCCATAAAATATGCCATACTATGGCTTTCTAGCAGTGATAAGGTTATGCAACTGGTCAAAGCCACAGCCATCGTGTGGCATAGCATTGATTTTAGGGTTCTGTGTAATAACAGATCCAGGAAGCATAAAAGAGAGACAGAGGTCATTTGCATATCCTACCCAGAATTCCTTGCTGCATATGGGGAATGTGGCACAGGAACTCTGGGATGCAATTCTTTGAATTGCTGTGATGTGCAGGTGGCTTCTGCAATAATAAACACACTATACTGTATATATATATATATATAGATATGTATATATCTCGATCCTCGCACACCCTGTATTCCCAGCCAATTGCTCAGATGCTGGAATCAGGCACAGGAAATAGATTCTCAAAGTTCCGCCACTCTGAGTCTTTTCAATAAGTTATAAAAAATATGTTTATTGAAGGTCAACGTTTCAGTCCCACTGGACTTTCCTCAGGACAAATCCAAATTTTTTATAACTTATTGAAAAGACTCAGAGTGGCAGAATTTTGAGAATATATATATATGCATATCCATACAATATAGCATAATATATCAGACAGATGAGTACACGCAGTTCTTTTTTTCAGGATATTATTAATTGACAGGATTGATGTTTCTTAATAGAAAAACAGGGATGGCCTGTACATAGCCCAAATAACATTCACAAAGCTGCATGATAATCGGCCAAAATAAAAAATTGGAACAAGGCACTCCCAAGCGTTCCTGCTCAATTTGACCTCTGGTTAACCTTCCAAAGATTTAAATTCTCCATTAATACCTACCTATTTAGAGAAGAATTTGAACTGTCTCCAGAGTAAGTCACATGCTCTACCCATTCTCAAATCCACTTCAGATACTGCCTTCATCAGACCCATACTTTCTTTTATCTCCTTTCTTTAAAATATTCACCTCGAGGATTAGAGCCCTTTCTACAACAAATGTCTTTGTCCATCAAGGTCTTCTCTTAATTTATCGTAACCACTGTAATACACTGAGGAATATGCTGGCACAATACAAGTAAACAAACAATATATGTGTATATATATATATATATTCATATTATACATGTACATCAATATTATATATGTAAACTATAGGGGTTATCCAGAGACCGAAATGTCACCAACATTACGATGCTCTCTCGTTCCCCGCAGTTCCCTCTAACACAAAGTTCCCCACCCTGTGGTGAATTCAACATTCACCACAAGGTCCCCGGAGTGCAGGCCAATCCCGTCGCAATCCCGACGTAATCCCACCGAAAACCCACCGAAAACCCACTGGGAAAACCACACCAAACACGAATTTACATATAAGGTCCTATGAATGATAATAAAAAGGTCTGTTAAAGAGAAATGAACACATGGAAAAAAGTTTGCTAAAAATATCCCGGAAAATGCCTAAAAGATCCTATAAAAAATCTAGAAATAAAGAGACTTCTTACTGCAGAATAAAATAATAAACGGTTTATTAGATATTTAATTAATACGGGAATATTTTTAACATTGAAGCGCCTGAATAAACCTGCTGAATGAAAACACCGAACAGCAGGGCATTTCGGCAACCTTTCCCTGCTGTTCGGTGTTTTCTGAATAGATTAACCACTGCTTCTCTATGGGGGATCTCACTACCCTCGAACTGGCACCGTACATGCAGGCAATTTGCCAAAATTTGGCAAACTGCCTGCTCTCTGAATAGCCGAACGGCCACGTATGGAACCATACGCTGAATTTCGGCATCCGGTTGCATTTCGGGGTCAGATTGGCTCTCTCTGAATAACCCCTTATGTTGAAGTGGAGTGCTCTAAATCTAGGTATGCTGTGTTCATTGATCTAAAAAGCACCCTTATTAAAGTGCATGTTCAAGTTCAATACAGCCATTCTGGAGATATAAATTTATATATAGACATGACTTTAGTTAAACTGAAAATAATTAGTATGAATATTCAGTTAGTTATCCATTTAGTGAATATGCGCTATTGTCTATTATAAATTATTCTGCACATAAATTATAAATTATTCTGTGCAACGAGAGAGACACAAATATAACACTTGTGTTTGAAGATGCTCTTCACACAAACTGGAACTGGGTAAAAGCAGAGCATCTGTTTTTACATACTTGGGGTTAATTCCATTGCTTCTTTACATTTATATTTGTGAGCTGTAGACAAACAAACACAGGCGAGTGTATTTTAATGATTGGAATCCTTGCAGGCATGCACCGCGACAGCAAGACGAATCACAGTTGTAGCTTCAATGATTTTAATGTTCTGGCATACCTTGCATTGCCATCAGTTCATTCTGCCCTCCATTGCATCTTGTATTTCCAGTTTTATCTGCACAGTCAAAGCGCTGCGCCTTCAAATTCCACAAGGGTTTGCTTTCGCAAACACTCAGAATACAAATATATGTAAATACAGAGAAAAAAACTATTATTCACACCCGAGGACATGTTGTGGATTTTGCGAGACAAAGAAAAAGTATGATTCAGATATGCCACTTGAGCGTAAAAGCACAGCAATCTAAACAGATAAATATTTTTTGAGTAGCTGATAAACGACTGTGACAGACAAAGCTGAAAGAAGAAAAACCTAAAATTCTAAAAAATATACAGGGTTATTTAGAGTGCACTGGAATGTCACCGACATGTCTCCTGTTCGCCTCACTTTGGCGAGTTAGATTCCCCGACCCTGCGGTGAATTCAGCAATCACCACAGGGTCCCCGAAGTGCAGAGAATTGACCGGCCAAACGAATCGAAAAAATGCAGCAAAACTGCCGAATCGATCCGAAAAACCGCCGAATGTATCCGACGATCCGCTGCAATACCGCCGAATCGATCCAAGAAAAGCTGACAACCCACCGAACAGAGCACCGACCAGCCGCCAGAAAAATCCGAAAAGTCGCTGAACGGGATAAAAAAACAAAAAGACAACTGCAACTTTTATGAGGAGTTTTCAAAACAAGTACTGCATGAAAATGCCTGGGAATAATATACGTATAAGGTCCTATGAATAATAATAAAAAGGTCTGTTACAGAAAAAAAGAAACCGCCATTTAAAACAAAAAATTCTGCTGAAAGAAATCCCGAAAAATTCCTTAAAAAATAAATTAATTTAATTTTGGCTGCAAATGAAAAGAACAAATGGTTGAATAAATATTTAGGAAATGGGGAATTTTTTTTTATTTTGAAAGCTATGGGATTCGCCTGTTTAAATCTGTCGAACGAAACCACCGAAAATCAGGGCATTTCACTGACATTTTGGTGCTGTTTGGCATTCTCTGCATAGATTAACCATTAATTCTCAATGGGGAATTCACTGTTATCGAAGATCATCCTATTTCCCTGGCAATTCGCCAATATTTGATGAAATGCCAGCTTTTGAATAGTTGAATGGCCACGAAATTGCACCGTATGGGGAAATTCAATGTTCTGTTCGATTTGGTGGCTGATTCGGTGCTCTCTGAATAACCCTGATAGAATTTTGCCTTGACGTAGCCTTGGCCAATACAGGCAGATTCTGCTGATTGGACACATTAGTCAACTCTTTCTTGACTACCGCCTACATAGATAATAAAACATTCTGACTGGCCTAATCTTTTTATGGAAGACTCAATATATAACTTTGGAAGTCTTGTGTATAGTAAAAGTTTATAGCATGTAATGAGTAAGTCTATTAAACTCCACATTATGGATTTAGGTCCTTTATAGTGAAACAACCCAGCTTATCGAACTTTGGTTCAATAGTCCCACGTGACATACTGCTGGATAAGGTAGACACTGTATGATTAATAATCCCGATACAGTGTCTATTTATTCCTTTTCTAACATTAACCCAACAGTGAATTAAGCTCCATAAAGTGCTTAAAAAAAATCTATGTGAAGCGAGTTAATGTGCTCCAAGGTATTTGGGTGCAATGGGCCACTGTCTTAAGATGCTCGACGTGGACAAAAGATCACCAGCACATTTTACTTGTCCAGCAGACGTGCAATAATACGTTCTTTTAAAAGAAACCACGGTAGCCTCTGTGATGTGTTAGGTCAGCCTTTCCTATTATATTTAATCCATGAGCCAAATGATTCCGGGAAAATGGAACTCCGGAGTTAATGGTATGGCTTGTTGTCTGGCAGGTACTGCACCAATTATGTTTTAAGTGCACGCAGATTAATTGCTGTTTGCTTATGTCTTCATTTCCTTTCAGAGGACAGTGGTGATGGGCACGGACCCAAGTTGTTAACAGTTTAGTGAAATTCCTCTGCTTTTATCGCACTCGGATATATAAATAATTCTACGGAGAGGACTACCTACTGGCTCATAGCAGGACAGATACTAGTCTGAGTGCCAAATGCAAAAGGTTTCATGTTACATTCAATTATTTCATTTACACTCCCCCTGTCATATATTAGGCTAGAATTCAAACGCCATCAATCTATTAATTTAATATGTTGACTTCATATAATTTGAAATATAGGGAAAAAAACTGAGCTTGTTAATTGGAAAGGGTTCTTAGATGATCATTATATTATCAGGGAAGGAAAATGCTTATTTCTGGATGTAAAGTGAAATAATACATATACAGTAAAACCATGGATTGCGAGTAACTTGGTCTGTGAGTAAAGGGAATCCACAAGGTAGAGGAAGGGAGTATATTTAAAAGGAAACAAAGTAGCAAAACAAGAAGACATAGTCTTAGATTAGAGGGGCAAAGGTTTAAAAGTAACATCAGGAAGCATTATTTTACTGAGAGGGTGGTGGATACATGGAACAGTCTTCCAGTAGAAGTGGTAGAGGCCAAAACAGTAATTGAATTTAAGCAAGCATGGGATAGGCATAAGGCTATCCTAAACAAAAGATAAATCCAGGTAAAGTATCCATGTAATTGGGCAGACTAGATGGGCCGAAAGGTTCTTATCTGCCAACATTTTCTATGTTGCACAACGAGTAACAATTTTTTATAAATTTTAACTTGATAAACGTGCGAGGTCTTACAATACGAGCAGTACGTAGGCTGTGTCTGCCAAGCGTCACGTCACAACTGAAGCTGCGGTCACATGAGTGCACTGAGTGCGTTCCTGTGACCTCTCCTCCCTGCATCCGGTCCAGCATGCTGTCGGCTTTACGGGGAGGGCCACATGGTGTAAAATGTAAAATAGTATCGCACGTTACACTGGACGTGCCGAAACCCTCCTAATAGATAGCAGTGATCCCATTAGTGATAAACGTCGTGCACAATAACTCTCCTCCTCCTCCTCTCTCTCTCCCTCCCTTACACCAGCCACGATTCTTCTCAAAGGTAAAGTGAAGGTTAATTTTTACCTTATACTGTACAGTAGTGGTTCCCAACCGCAGTCCTCAAATACCCCCAACAGGCCAGGTTTTAAGGATTGCCTTGGAGAAATGCAGACTAAATACTGCAATCAGTGAGCAGCAAATCAAATCATCGGTGCTGTGCTTCAGATATCTGGCAAACCTGACCTTTTGGGGGTACCTGAGGACAGTAGTTGGGAACCACTGCTGAACAGTATTTTGTATTACTGTAATCATTTTCATATGAATAATGGTTGTGGAATGAATTGTCAGAGTTTCCATTATTTCTTATGAGGAAATTTGCTTTGATATACAAGTACTTTGGATTACAAACACGTTTCTGGAACGAATTATGCTCGTAAACCAAGGTATTACTATTGCAATTAATGTAGTTATGCTTGTCATGTTTTAGGATTCCACAGTAGAAAAGAAGAGACATGTTTTGCCCAGTTCTGTTTAGTTCTCCTATTATTTTCAATGGAACGGCATATTACTTGACTTGCAAGAAGCCATAGGACATAGAGTACAGCAGCGATTCGCATGTGTAACTCATTTTACAACACATTATCAGTTAATAAACATGGGGCACTTTTTGACCCAGTCGTTAACCCTTTCCTGCTGCAGGACATTCTATGCCTTCCTCGCAGCGGGTGGGCCTTGACGCTCTGTCTCCCCACTGTCTTCAATGGACCGACTAGGCACCTACCCGCAGCTGGCGCTGCCGCTGTGGCCCCCGCCTGCAGATCTGGGTGCATTTTGGACTGTGACACCATAGGGGCCCGCACTATCAAACGGTACCCCTGAATTGTCGCTGCTACCCTGAAATCCCCCCTAACAAGTACCCTTGCTCTGTATGTTACAGTCATTTATAAGGAGCCACCAAGTTCCATAGCACTCTACAATGAGTGAGACAGAATAACTAATATACATAAAAGTTAAAAACAAAGAACAGTAGGAGAGAGGACCCTGCTCAAGAGCTTACAATCTAAGTCATTGCAGTGACTGTGCGAGGTGGACCAGATGGGGACCAGGTTGGACTGAGGTGCCAGAATGTCTGGATGGGCTGGGTTGTTAACTGTTATCTGATTCTGTACCAAATAAAAAGTGGCCTGCTCAAATGGCCAGTGAGTCTGCTTAACCCAATATGACTAGAGTCACCTGTTTTATTGGGAGAAATTAACAACTGACATTGATTCAGCCCTGCTTGCTGAGGGAAGAATCCGGGAACACGCGCAAGGAAGGAAAATACAACAACCGAGGGAAATATTTGACCTTGGCTCTCGTAACAGATGCGTCCCCATACATGTTCACTGTAGGTAATCTCTTTTTGACAGGCTGGCCAAAAAGCGCTACTACAGTTACATTATAGCTTGAGGTCTATGTGTCTGTGAGCAAGAAATTAATCTCATAGTTTTTAAAATAACTTCAAACTCTGCCCCCAGATGATTCTTGCCTACTATCACAACCGTGGTAGAGGGGAAGAGGGTATGAGCCCAATGTGCAGTGAATAACAAGCTGAGCCACAATGGATAAAGTATAATGAGGGTTTATTATATACGACAGCAGTATTATTTATTTATTTATAAAGGATTTTACCAGGAAGGATACATTGAGATTTCTCTCGTTTTCAAGTATGTCCTGGGTTCAAGAACATTGAAGTGTTACAGTTACAGAAATACAAAGTAATACAATGCAAGATATTAAAAAAACAACACAAATATACAGATTAACAGAAAATAAATATGTAGGAAATATAGTCACTAGGTTACATGTCTACAGGTGCATTCTGTATTGAGGTATGTTAGTAAGGAGCTCTTGAGTGACTTAAGACTGGGGGAAGATTTGATGGTGTCTGGGAGGTTATTCCATAATTGTGGTGCTCTGTAGGAAAATGAGGACCGAGCCACTGTCTTTATGTATTGTGGTATTGCAAGTAAGGTGCTGGTCCTGGATCGGAGGTTATAGGATGAGGGAGCTGCTGGGGGAAGCAGTCTATTCAGGTAGGTTGGCAGGTTCCCAGAAATGCTCTTAAACACCAGGCTGGAAAGGTGAAGGGTGCGTCTGGATTACAGCGATGGCCAGTTTAGCTCTTTTAACATGTCACAATGGTGGGTCATGTAGTTACATTGTAGTGCAAAGCGGCAGAATGAGTTATACAATGTAGTAAGTTTATGAAGGTGTGTTTGCGGGGCGGCTGCATACACTACATCTCCGTAATCAATAGCCGGCATAAGCATTTGCTGTACAATCTGCTTTCTTACCATGGGGCTCAGGCAAGATTTGTTTCTGTACAGGGCACCTAGTTTGGGGTAAAGTTTAGATGAGAGTTTTTCGATGTGGGGGCCAAAGGATAGATTAGGGTCCAACCACATACCTAGATATTTGAGAGAAGTGACTGTGGTCAGCATGCCATTTGATTTTGTCCCAACACATAGATGGGGATTTTGCAATTTGTGTAGTTTAGGTGCTGTTCCAAAGAGCATCGTTACAGTTTTGTCAGTATTTAAAAAAAGTTTGTTGTTTTTGATCCACTTTTCTACCTCTGTTCTTGCAGCACGGCCTCCAGTTGCGGGAGATTAGGTTTGCTGGTATAGATTACAGTGTCGTCTGCATACATATGTACAGTTGAGGCTTTGCAGACGTTGGGCAGATCATTTATGAATATTGTGAATAGCAGGGGGCCTAGTATTGAGCCTTGGGGTACACCGCAAGTGACTGGGAGCGGGAGGGAGGAGCTGCCAGAAATTGACACATATTGTGATCGGTCGGATACATATGATTGAAACCAGGTTAGCATGCGATCACCAATGCCAGAGTTTTTAAGTTTTTCTAACAAGATGCCATGGTCTACCGTGTCAAAGGCCTTGGCAAAATCAAGGAAAATGGCTTCAGTTAGGTTTCCTTGTTCCATCCCAGCTTGGATATCATTGCAGACTTTTAAAAGGGCGGTTGTAGTTGAGTGATTTGGACGAAAGCCTGATTGATCCATCCAGTATATAGCTGAGAAAAAGAAAAAAGAACGATTGCGCAGTATGTCTGGTTAACAGATTTTGGTGAGTAAGGTTGATGGGCACCTGAGAAAGAAATCAAGACCCATACAGCGATCTGTCATAGAGACAGGTGCACACTCATGAAATTGTGAGTTTGATTCACCATGTGATTACCAAGATCTGTATACCAGACATAGTAGACAATCTTTTTTCTTTTTTTCAGCTTATTCGCTACATTTCCTACAGGAGAATTGGAATGTGGAAAGTTTGACCTATATGTTGCAAAGTCTACGCAATTTCCCCTGTATATTATATCTGACATTCGTGTATATTCCCCTGCATACCTCTGAGCTAAGGCAAACTGGCGCTACGCTGTGTTTAGCAGTAGATGGCACCATCTGCTTGCCAAACAGATTATTGCAGTAAGAAATACAGTGGGAATATTCCCAAATATTTCTTACTGTATAATTAAGTTCAAATGATTTTTCAAAAAAACAATCAGGGTAATTCAAAGAGATCCGAATGGCTGGAGAAAGGTAACCGAACGCTGATTTTCAGCGTTCGGTTACCTTTCTTGGTCATTCGGCTATCCAGAGAGCAGGCAATTCGCCAAATCCTGGCGAATTGCCTGCACATACGGTGCCTTTTCGGTGCCTGTTCGAGGGCAGTGAAATCCCCATGAAAAAGCACTGCTTCGGCTATTCAGAGAACACAAACCAGCAGTGAAAGGTTCCCCTAATGCCCTGCCATTCGGTGGTTTCATGCGGCAGGTTTATTCAGGCGAATCCCATAGGCTTCAATGTTAAAAATATTCCCGTTTTAATTCAATATCTAATAAACCATTCATTATAAAATTCTGCAGTAAAGAGTCTCTTTATTTATCGATTTTTTTAGGATATTGTAAGCATTCTGGATTTTTTTTTTTTTAAAAAAAAATATTATTTGTTTTAATTTTTTTAAGTTTACTTATTTTTTCTCTAACAGCCCTCTTTATTATCATTCATTGGATCTCATATGTAAATTTCAGACATTTTCACTCAGTAGTTTCTTTGCAAACAGCGTTTCACTTTTCAAACATTCAAGCAAACTGTTTTTCTAATTTATTCACTGCCTTCGTCTGCGGTGTCGGGTTTTTCTGGCGGCTTCGCTGCGTGTGATCGGCTCCTGCTCGGGTTTTTCCAGCGTTTTCAGCGGGTTAATCCAGATGTTTTTGCAGGTTTTCGGCGTGCATTCGCTGGATTTTGCGGTTAGTTTTCGATGGGTTTGCGGCGGCCTTTCCCTGCAATTCGGGGACCCTGTGGTCCTTGCTGCAGGGTCGCCGAAATGGGATCGGCAAAACAAACCGAATTGAAGAGAACGAAAAGTCACCGAACGTGCGGTGACTTTTCGATTCTCTTTGAATAACCCTGAATATGTTTTTTTGTTTTTTTTTAAAAAAAATAATAATAATTTGGTAGTGAAGGGGATAATAACAAAAAATCTCCAAATTTGTACGAAGGCTATTCAAGAGGATGTCGAGCATGTGTCGCAAATATGCTTTTTCTCTGTAACATAGTTAATAACATGCTTTGCTTTGAAGAGTATGGTTGCTAGCTGACTGGGGGTACCCTGACTATATGAAAAAGAAAAACAAAATAATATATATGCACTGCAACATCCGCAGTTTACTCCCTAAACTGGATGAGCTTAAAGCGTGGTGCTCCTATTACAAACCTAAAGTCATTGTGCTGACAGAATCATGGTTAACCCCTAAAGTGCCAGACTCTGCCATAGCAATACAAGGGTATTCATGCTCTAGAAAGGACAGAGCTAAGAGAGGAGGGGGAATTGTTATCTATGTTGACAACTCCATAAAGTTCACCCCATTGCAGAATCCTAGCCCCCCGGCCACATTTGATTTCCTTTCTGGTACTATTGAGATCCCATTCAGTAAAACAATTATTGTTGCTGGATTCTACCGCCCACCAAGTTCCCCAGTGCAATCCCTTTCTGACATAACCCAAATTCTTAGTAAATTAGTCGCTCAAAACCAAAAAAGCGAACTGCTGGTCCTCGGCGACTTTAATGTTGATTGGCTGAATCCTAAAAACAATAAACACTGCTCACTGTTTAAGGCTTTGCAGCTAACACAATTAATCTCCTCCCCCACTCGCATTAATATGAAAAGCCCTAACCACACCTTGCTGGACTGGATTCTCTCCTCATGTCCTGATCGAATACAGGAGGCAGGCGTTCTCGCTAACAGTTTCAGTGATCACTGCCTAGTGTACTGTGTGCGCAAAATAAGGCCACAAAATGTCCACCAAAAGTAATAATCACCAGGTCTTTCAAGAAATTTAATCTTGAATCCTTCCTAAATGATCTCAAACAGCTCCCATGGTACAGACTAAACCTAATCCCAGACCTGGACTGTGCAATTGAATACTTTCAAGCCGAGCTCCTGAAAGTCTGGAACACCCATACCCCACTGCGCAAAGTGCGAGTAAAAGGGGCCCATCTCCCCTGGGTTACAGCTGACCTCACGCATATGTACCAGCTTAGAGACTCCCTGTGGTCAAAGTTCAAGAGTACTGGATCCATGAACGATCACTGTGAATACCGAAAATGCCGGAATGAATGCACAAAAGAAACAAAAATGGCTAAAGCCCAATACTTCAATGAAAATTTAAACAATAACATATCAAACCCCAGAAATTTTTGGAAAATCATAAGTAACATACAAGCACCCCCCAGCCACTCCCAACCAGCTGCTTTAAAAGTAAACAACCAAACTGTACAACACCCCCTAGATGTAGCAAATGCTTTTAATAATTATTTTGTTGGAAGCGCCACCACCCTGATTGCTAAGCTAGGAAATGACACGCAATCAGAAAGGCTGCACGCAGGTCAGGACCCACCAACAGTGCAAAGACCCCATAACCCAGAGAAATTCAGTTTTAGGCCAGTGCCTGTCAGTGCCATCACTAAACTTCTCCGTAACCAAAAAATGAAATACCAGTCTGGACCTGATCAAATCCCAGCAATGCTGCTGAAAATCAGTGCACCAGCAATTGCAAAACCTGTCGCAACCCTGATTAATGAATCACTGGCGACTGGATACATACCCAAACTCTGGAAGACTGCAAGGGTGGTACCTATCCATAAAAGTGGAGACAATACTTTGGTATCCAACTACCGCCCAATATCACTGCTCCCTGTAATGTCAAAAATTCGGGAAAAATGTGTCTACACTCAATTACGTGATTATTATCAGTATCAGAACTATTTAACCCCAGATCAATCAGGCTTTCGTCCAAACCATTCAACTACAACTGCCCTTTTAAAAGTTTGTAATGATATCCAAGCTGGCATGGAACAAGGAAATCTAACTGGAGCCATCTTCCTTGATTTTGCCAAGGCTTTTGACACCGTAGACCATGGCATCCTATTACAAAAACTTAAGAACTCTGGTATTGGTGATAGTACGTTAACCTGGTTCCAATCCTATGTGTCTGATAGGTCTCAATTTGTGTCCATTTCTGACAGCACTTCCCTCCCCCTCCCAGTCACGTGTGGTGAACCACAAGGCTCGATACTTGGCCCCCTGCTATTCACAATATTCATAAACGATCTGCCCAATGTCTGCAAAGCTTCAACTGTACACATGTACGCAGACGACACTGTAATCTATACCAGCAAACCAAATCTCCCACAGCTGGAGGCAGTGCTGCAAGAACAATTCACAGGGGTAGAAAAGTGGATCGCAAATAACAAACTTTTTCTAAATACTGACAAAACTGTTACAATGCTCTTTGGAACCGCACCTAAACTACACAAATTGCAAACACCCCATCTATGTGTTGGGACAAAATCAAATGGCACGCTGACCACAGTCACTTCTCTCAAATACCTAGGTATGTGGTTAGACCCAAATCTATCTTTTGGCCCCCACATCGAAAAACTCTCATCTAAACTCTAACCCAAACTAGGTGCCCTGTACAGAAACAAATCCTGCCTGAGCCCCGCGGTAAGAAAGCAGATTGTACAACAAATGCTTATGCCAGCCATTGAATATGGAGATGTAGTGTATGCAGCCGCCCCACAAACACACCTCCAGAAACTTACTACATTGTATAACTCATTCTGTCGCTTTGTGCTACAATGTAACACCATTGTGACATGTTAAAAGAACTAAACTGGCCATCACTGGACTCTAGACGCACCCTTCACCTTTCCAACCTGGTGTTTAAGAGCTTTTCTGGGAAGCTACCACCCTACCTGAATATGCTGCTTCCCCCAGCAGTTCCCTCATCCTATAACCTCAGATCCAGGACCAGCACCTTACTTGCAATACCGCAATACAAAAAGAAAATGGCTCGATCCTCATTTTCCTACAGAGCACCACAATTATGGAATAACCTCCCAGACACCGTCAAACCTTCCCCCACTCTAAAGTCCTTTAAGACTTCCCTATTAACATACCTCAATACAAAATGCACCTGTAAACATGTAACATAATGACTTTATTTCCTCCATATTTATTTTTCTGTTAATCTGTATATTTGGTCTTGTGTTAATTTCTTGCATTTTACTATTTTGTATTTCTGTAACCACTCAATGTTCTCGAACCCAGGACATACTTGAAAACGAGAGAAATCTCAATGTATCCTTCCTGGTAAAATCCTTTTATAAATAAATAAATAAATAAAATAAATATATATGTGTGTGTGTATATATATATATATATATATATATATATTACAAACCACACTGGCTACTTTTTGCAAGAAATATTTAATTTTATAGCTTCAATCGTAACAGAAAAGCAAGAAGGACCATTTTTGAAGATTTCTCACAATTTTTCACTTGCTCATACACAAGGGTCAAAAAACAGCCCTTCCTTTTTAGCTTGTGAATTTCCACATTTTGTCACTGCTTTTATCAAAATAAGGTATATGCACAAAGATGGAGCAAAGAGGTTGTGCCTTAACACATTGGATCATAATAATACATTTGACCAACACATCATTTTGAAGCATTACAAGAATTTGAATTCCCAAAGCTTCTTCCCTGAAAGGTACATTTCATTCATCTTCAAAGCTTGAAACATGTCAATGATACATTATATGAATCGAAGTTGTGACACCACATATTACTCTGTATCCATAAATGGCAACAAACATGGGACACTGAAAGCACCGCAATTGTTCACCACTGTCATAGATAATATTGTTTTAGCTAACTCTATAACGCCCAGTTGCATGGTGATGTATCTGAGGTCTTATATGGAATTATTTGGTAATAAAAACCATGCAATATATAACGAAATGAAAAGCCAAAAGGTTTATTAAAAAAAAATTGAAAAGTCAAAAATATACTAACAGTACATTTATCTTTTTTAATGTATAGCCAGATGTTTTGTGCTATGCTGTGGTGAGGGAGCATCACTCTCAAAAAGGTTTATTCAAGTGCCCAAAGATTATTCGTCATCTAGACTTTAATATGCTGCATAACTGTACTATTTAACCCCCAACCAAAGTATATAAAGAGACAATTCAATTTAAAGAGCCTTCAATCTGTAGCTATTGTGCTTCTGGCACAATAACACAATACAAAAGGAAAGTGGCTCGATCCTTATTTTCCTACACAGCACTTCAAATATGGAATAGCCTCCCAGACGCCATCAAATCTTCCCCCAGTCTACAGATCCTTAAAAGATCTCTATTAACATACCTTGATACAGAATGCATACAGAATTCCTACATATTTAGTTTCTGTGTTATCTGTATATTTGTGTTATTTTAATATCGTGCAATTCATTACTTTTTTTATTTCTGTACCGACTGTAAAAATTCTATGTTTTTGAACCCAGGACATACTTGAAAACATGAGATATATCAATGTATCCTTCCTGGTAAAATACTTAATAAATAAATAAATAAATTTTGTCCAACCGTTTCCACAGATTACATTAGTAATCAGTAATCTCTAGGTATGCGGTTAGACCCAAATCTATCCTTTGGCCCCCATAGGTAAAACTCTCATCTCAACTTTAACCCAAACTAGGTACCCTGTACAGAAACAAATCCTGCCTGAGCCCAACGGTAAGAAAGCAGATTGTACAACAAATGCTTATGCCGGCTATTGAATACGGAGATGTAGTGTATTCAGCTGCCGAACAAACACACCTTCATAAACTTACTACATTGTATAACTCATTCTGCCGCTTTGTGCTACAATGTAACTACATGACCCACCATTGTGACATGTTAAAAGAACTAAACTGGCCATCGCTGGAATCTAGATGCACCCTTCACCTTTCCAACCTGGTGTTTAGGCTAGGGTCAGACGAGCGTGATTTCTACGGACTGTACGTCCGTGCAGTACGGACATCGTCAGTACGGATGACGCAGTAGTGGTCACACAGTCCGTTTTTTCACTGAAGTTATTTTTGACGGATGTAGGAGGGAAAAATAAATTAAAATGCAAAACCATTTTGTCCGTGAAAAATGATGGACGTATAAATGCAGTCCGTCTGACCACCTTCCATCACTCACACACAAAGCTATGCGGACGTTGCGGACGCAGCGCACTTTGTGCGGCCGTTCTAGCGGTTGTACGTTCTTGCCTGCCTTGCGTCCGTGGGTCGCGGCCGTTGTGCGTCCGCAGTTCAGTGCGGACGTACTTCGTGTAACGGGCTCCGATGGGCTTCCTGTCATGCTATCACGGACGTACTTTTAGGCGCAATCACGGACGTGAACACTACGCTCGTCTGACAGCAGCCTTAAGAGCTTTTCTGGGATGCTACCACCCTACCTGAATAGATTGCTTCCCCCAGCAGTACCCCCATCCTATAAACTCCGATCCAGGACCATCACCTTACTTGCAGTACAATAAAAAAAGAAAGTGGCTCGATCCTCATTTTCCTACAGAGCACCACAATTATGGAATAACCTCCCAGACGCCATCAAATCTTCGCCCAGTCTTAAGTCACTTAAGAGTAGGGATGAGCTGTTCGGGTTCAGACGGTTCGGAGTTCGACCCGAACTTTTTGGGCGTGTTCGGTTCGGGTTCGAAAAAAAAAAGAAATTTTGAAAAAAGTATAGAAAATGCTTAAAAAAATACTAAAAAATCTAGAAATAAAGAGACTCTTTACTGCAGAATATTATAAGCAACGGTTTATTAGATATTGAATTAAAAACTAATGTGTACGTGGAAAGATTATCAACTCTAAATGACCTCTGTTCACAAACGGGCATAACACCAGGTCTTTTTAGTCTGGTAATCAATTTGATACATTGTACAATATACTGAGGATGGGGTGGTGTCTGCTTCTGATTGAGATTTGAGAATTAATTTCCCTAAAACATCCTAATATGCTGCATTTAACTGGTGTTTGAAAAAAATCTAAAGCAATGTATATTTTCACCTCGGGATTAAACATTCACAGGGTTATTCAGAGAGCGGTGAAAAGCAGGAGAATAACTGGAGAAGTGAAAATTCTAGGTCAAAATAGCCAAACCAGAAAAATTCTCCCATTTATCTCACTTTCCAAATCGGCTATTTGGTCTAGATTGTTCTCTTCTCTTGCCAGTTCTGGTGGCTTTCACCTCTCTCTCAGGGTTGTTCAGAGAAAGGTGAAAACCAGGAGAATGGCAGGAAAAGAGAACAATCGGGACAAAATAGCCGATTTGGAAAGTGAGATAAGGCTAGGGTCAGACTAACGCATTTTTCGCAGCGACCGTCAAAAAGTGTGTCCGAACGCATTGCCGTATTTTTTCACGGATTGCGCGAAAACGGTCATACGATGCGCATTTTTGTGCGTGATTTTTTACGGATCCAAACCAGGAAACTTTGGGTGTCTGGACGTTATGTTGGCCGGACATGAGCAGGGTCTGATGTCTCCAAATCACGCACACACGCCGCTAGTGGACGCAGCGCACTCTGTACGTCTGTACTAGCGGTTCTGCGTTCTCGAAAAAATGCGTTCATTTTCCACTTGCGTTGCGCAGCCGGACTTTCGTGCGACCGTACTTCGTATATTGGCCGTCATTGCCCGTCATTTGCTGCTAGTGTGGCCGTGATTAAGTGCGCCTAAACGCACGTTAAAAGTTCGCTAGTCTGACCCTAGCCTAAATGGGAGAATTTTTCTGGTTTGGCTATTTTGACCTAGAATTTTCCATTCTCCAGTCATTCTCCTGCTCTTCATCGCTCTCTGAATAACCCTGACAGGGTTATTCAGAGAAAGGTGAAACTCAGGAGAATGACTGGAGAATGGAAAATTCTAGGTCAAAATAGCCGAACCAGAAAAATTCTCCCATTTATCTCACTTTCCAAATCGGCTTTTTGGTCTAGAAGTTTCCATTCTCCTGCTTTTCACCGCCAAAAAATCAGTAAACTTTTTCTGCGTGTCCGAAAATGTCTCCTCTTTTCATACAGACTGCCGCCCCAAGCAGTTGTTTATGGATAGATTAAAGGAAAAGCATTTACCGTCATTTGAAATGTCATTTTTTGGTTTTTACATATTTCTATACATCCTAGAAATCCGCCACTTCACGGGCAGGTTATGGGGACCTCCTAGGCACGATATTTGAAGGAATTTTTCATTTTTATTTTTAACCCTTATTTCATGGAAAACTCACTGTCCCTTTAAAAACGTTTTTTTTTAAACTTTTTTGTCCTTGTTTCCTGTCCCCCAGGGCACTACCCGGACCCCCATACACCTTTTATGGCAAATATGTAGCATATATGCCCTCTTGGAGGGCACTCCAAAAAACCGAATTTTCAGCCCCATTGACTTGCATGGGGGTTCGGGTTCGGTCCCGAACAAATGGGAAGTTCGGGTTCGGGCTCGAACCCAACTCGGGGAGTGTTCGGCTCATCCCTACTTAAGAGATCTCTATTAACATACCTCGACACAGAATGCACCTGTAAACATGTAACAAAATGACTATATTTCCTACATATTTATTTTCTGTTAATCTGTATATTTGTGTTGTTGTTTTTTAATATCTTGCATTTTATTACTTTGTATTTCTGTACCTACTGTGACAATTCAATGTTCTTAAACCCAAGACGTACTTAAAAAGGAGAGAAATCTCAATGTATCCTTCCTGGTAAAATACTTTATAAATAAAAAATGAGCATCATCTACAATGCTTCTCCATGAGTGTCAAGTCTTGTTGTCCTATCGATATAACAAGCAGGGGCGGACTGACCCATCGGGCACTCGGGTGCTGCCCGAGGGCCCGCGGATCAGTGGGGGCCCGGTTTGGCACCGTTTTGTAAGGGACCACGGCGGCGGTGCTCCAGCGTGCCTTCCTGGGCCCCATGTGCACCCTGCATTGATGCCGCCCCCTCACATGAAGTGTGCGCATCACGTGGGGGGCGGCGGCAAAGCAGGGTGCACATGGGGCCCAGGGAGGCATGCTGGAACGGCGCCGCCATGGTCCCTTACAAAACCGAGCTGCTGGGGTCAGTATAAATCCATGTGTGAGCTGGACATTATATTAATGTGTGAGCTGGGCATTATACATCCATGTGTGAGCTGGGCATTATACATCCATGTGTGAGCTGGGCACTATACATCCATGTGTGAGCTGGGCACTATACATCCATTTGTGAGCTGGGCATTATACATCCATGTGTGAGCTGGGCAATATACATCCATGTGTGAGCTGGGCACTATACATCCATGTGTGAGCTGGGCACTATACATCCATGTGTGAGCTGGGCAATATACATCCATTTGTGAGCTGGGCATTATACATCCATGTGTGAGCTGGGCAATATACATCCATGTGTGAGCTGGGCATTATACATCCATGTGTGAGCTGGGCACTATACATCCATGTGTGAGCTGGGCACTATACATCCATGTGTGAGCTGGGCACTATACATCCATGTGTGAGCTGGGCAATATCCATCCATGTGTGAGTTGGGTATTATACATCCATGTGTGAGCTGGGCACTGGTTCAGAAAGAGTTCAGAAATGAATTCTTTAGCACAATAATGTACATGTGGGTGTTGCGTTGTAGGGGGTGGGGTTTTTATGGGTGTGGCCTCCTGTGGGTGCAGAACAGGGGGGGACCCATGACCTCCTATTGCCCGGGGGCCCCATTAGTTGTCAGTCTGCCCCTGATAAGAAGCTATCTTGTGCAGTTGGATGTCTGAACTGTAAGGCTGGGGTCAGACGAGCGTGATTTCTACGGACTGTACTTCCGTGCAGTACGGACATCGTCAGTACGGATGACGCAGTAGTGGTCACACAGTCCGTTTTTTCACTGAAGTTATTTTTTGACGGATGTAGGAGGGGAAAATAAATTACAATGAAAAAACATTCTGTCCGTCAAAAATGCTGGACGTATAAATGCAGTCCGTCTGACCATGCTCCATCACTCACACACAAAGCTATGCAGACGTTGTGGACGTGGCGCACTCCGCACGTCCGTTCTAGCAGTATTACGTTCTTGCCTAACCTGCGTCCGTTTGCCACGGCCGTTGTGCGTCCGCAGTTCAGTGCGGACGTACTTCATGTGTCAGGCTCCAATGGACTTACTTTCATGCTATCACGGACGTACTTTTAGGCGCAATCACGGACGTGAACACTACGCTCGTCTGACCCCAGCCTAAAGGAGGGCAAAATGGAAGATTAAGAGACAAGCCTTTTTTTAATTAAAAAGGTGGCTGGTAATTAATCCTCATGTTTAACCCCTTCAATACAAACTAATTTTCCATATAACCAGTCAGGACCTAGTGTGTTTATGAAAAATGACTGCCACGTAGTAAATATATAGAGAAGTGTTACTTTGTACATGTTCACTGTGGATAAGTCCTTTTTTACCTCTACTGGTCAAAATGTGCTACTACAGTTACAAAATAGCTTTAGGTACACGATTCTGTGCAGGAAAACGGATCTCAAAGCATTTCAAATAGTTACTACGTATCGGCTGCCAAGTCGAAATGCGTTGAAATTTCAGGGGCATGCTCTGAAGACCACTCCTTTGCATTTCTCCAGGAAAATTCCTTTGCATTTCTCAACTACATTGAGTATTCGATAATGAGGGACCAGCAGGTGATTTTGAAGATTGAGAGTACTCCATCATTGTAGTAAAAGGGTTAAAAAAGTTTATTTTTTAGCATCATGCTATTTTCTGCACAACAGGAGTCATATGGTCAACTTGTGTACTGATCAAATCCCTGTTACTGCATTTACCAGCCTGCTTTGAAATACTATAGACTCATACAATGAAGAACTATGTGCTATTCATGGAGAAAAAGCTTAAATGTGTTCTTAACCCATTTGAGGGGTTAAAACACACAATTCAATTGGCCCTTTGTGACAAAATGAAAAGCTCTTTTGAAAACCCACATATCATTTTGATACTAAACTATTCCTTTAATTCCTCTATGATTAGAAGCAACACTTATGCACTTTTGATGCTTGTATGTTTTAACTGCATTATAAAAATCCTTTATATATCAGCCTTCTGTATTGAGGATTCTGAAATGCTTTCTATTTTCTTATGCATGTGGGTCCTTTATCCAATCTGGGGCAATGATAATCTGAGACGAACTATAGCTACTTGACATTTGCAAGGCCTCTACTTTACTATTATCATTATATTTATGTTTTGTATTGCTGTTTACACAATGTTTCATGTCTGGTTTTGTCTTTGTTGTTTGTACTCATTTTCAATTGGTGACATAATTATTTACTGTTCAATACCATACTATTATACAGTATTTTCATTGTATAGACATATACAAGACAAAATAGCTGCACACTCTTGGTTTTCTTGAATTTATTTCTGTAGTCAGAGTATTTTATTGCAGAACACTTAGGGACTTAGATGCCACACCATGTTTGCTTAACCACTTCACTGCTGAGGCATTTCACCACTGTGTGCTGAGCTCATTTTTACCGCTTTCGCTCATCATGTTTAAACGCGATTTTAAAGCCACATTTTAATAAATGACCCAGACATATTATATATCGTTCTTTCCGGCAGACTACGCAGATTCATAATATATCATTTTTATATGTATACGTCATGTCCTGCCTGTATATTATAACAAAAAATACAATAAAAATTGAATTTTTAATCATCTGCAGTGTGTAAAGTGTTTTTTTCACATTTTATCACATGAGCGTTTGCGGTTATGTTTTCTATGGGGTGCGCTTGTACAAAAAATTTGAAATGGGGACTTGTTACTTTTTTTGGGGGGAATTACGTGATTTTTAGCAAACGCACCCCATAGAAAAAAATCATTAGTGCAGCATCATTGTTCACATTATAATTGAAATGTGAACAATATTGCTGCATTAATAAAAACAACACACAAAAAAAAAACATGTTTTTTTTTATTTATTTATTTTTTTAAATTTATTTATTATTTTAATTTTTTTTTTTATTATTTCTTTTTACTTTTTACCTAGTCATGTTGGGTAGCATTCGAAAGGTCATGCTCAGGCCTTTCAAATGACACCCTCCATGACCCCCTAGCTGCCACGGTTCTGGAGATATCGGGGTTCACAAGAACCCCCTATCTCCACCAGGGGATTTCCTTGGGAAATCCCCGGCAGCTAGGGGTTCCCCGGCTATCTGACATCATCACACTATGCGTGATGACGTCAGACAGTGAGGGGAGTCCCGGGGGTGGAGCCGCCATCCAAGATGGCGGCCCCCACCGGAGATAGGCTGCACTTCGGCGCCGCAAGGCGCTGAAGTGCAACCCAGCACTTGAGGGGTTAAAGCCAGGCACCGCTTAAAAGGGGAGACTCTCCCCTTTTAAGCGGTGCCTGGCTTTTAGCGCTGCTCCTTCCCGATCGGGAGGGAGAGGGATCCGAACGGATCCCCCCCTCCCTTCCAGGCTATCTCCCTGCATTGCCGGGGGGTCGCCTGGAAATGACGTCATCGCGCATGGCGCGATGACGTCATTTACGCCGGGAGGAGCTTGACTTCAGCGTCTGAGGACGCTGAAGTCAGAACGCCGCGAGACCCCTGACAGACAGGTGAGTATCTCCACCGGGGGTCCCGCACAGCTGATGACGTGTGGGGCACGTCCTCAGCATGCAACGTGCATCAATGAGGACGTGTCCCACACGTCTTCAGCAGTGAAAGGGTTAACTTTATATTTATATAAGCGTATACACTGAACATTGTTTAATAATATTCACACTTACACTAACTGGATATGTACATAGTATTGATTTTTCAGTTGGTTTTATTACAATCTTGTGTACAGCAATAATAACACAAGTCAAGTTAAAGAGACACTCTATGGCAGGGATCTCAAACTCTGGCCCCCCTGATGTTTCTGAACTACAGCTCCCATGATTCCCTAGCCATCTAATGCATTCAAAGAATTCTGGGACTTGTAGGCAAAAACATCTGGGGGGCCGTGAGTTTGAGATCCCTGCTCTATGGGTACAACAGGAAAGGGGAGAAGAGGGGATAAACATTAACACCTCCTGGCCCACTCCACACACTACCTCTTGTTTTAACATAACTTCATTTTAAAACTCACTTTGTATCAAGGGCACCATTGGCTGTGACATGCTGCCTACTTACAGGAACCTGTAACATGTCACGTGGCCATGAAGGCAACTTGACACTCCAGAGAACGTCCAACCAATCAAATAGCTGAAAGGGAGGACGGTGTGATTCAGATTGGCTCCCACTTCCTGATCCTATTTTTTTAAGCTTTGGTCAGCTCATGTTCATTTTCGTTTATGAGCGGGACTAAGCCCCAGCACCTGTGGAGGGGAGAGGGTTGTGGGTGCTCAGGGCCAATTTACATTGAGTGGTCACGATGACGTGAGTGTCCCTTTAAAATCCAGTTACTAAAAATGTTTAACCCTGTAATGAAACAGCAAATATTACTTTCAAAACCATGATTTACACAGAACTCTGTCTCTGGTGCAGAAGATATAGAAATATATTTATGTTTTTTACTTAGAGCATCTAAATTAAGAAAAAAACATATCTAAAAAATGAATTGGTCCATATTGTCTACTTAATAGCTCAAGGCATCAAACCAGTAATGTTGAATTCTGCTACAATCTATTCCAAAGCCTGAAAAAATTTAGTGTTAAACAGACACTTTACCAAAAATATGCTTCTCCTGGAATCCCTTAGAAATAAAAGTTAGGAAATGTAATTCCCTGGGTCTCTAATTGACAAGTCTTCTTGTAAAGTAAGCTAAGTAGTTTTGAAAATAGAATCTGCAGGGACAGTATTCTTGAGCTACAACCACTCAAGTGAGCTAAAGTCATGATGTCTAGGCTGTCCCTTTAACTCATGACTAATTGGAAAAAAGTGTTTTGTTTGTTTGATTCTACAAGTTATGGTTCATTACATTTTTAGATTGAAATAATACCTAGACATCAGGTTTTACATTTTTTTCGGTGTGCATTTGCTCCTAATAACACGCTAGAAAATAAGAATAGATTTTGTTATTTATAGAGTGTCTGTTTGTTCTGTAATCGAATGTCTAGGAGCACGGACTTCATCAAGACAGAAGACGGCTATCACGCATAGCTTCAAGAGAAAATAAAGAAGAGCAATTTAAAAAGAAATGTTTGTTTAAAACCTTTTGACTGGAAAGATAACTTATATTTTGTGTATTTTTCCATGGAAACATGAAAGATGCTAATAATTGTGTTCCTTAGAATTAAAACAACATTCAAAGCATTTTGTACTGCAATCATTTAGCGAGCACAGCCTGAACTTCCTTTGCAATTGGCAATTATCTCGAAACAGCTAACCTGCAAAAATACCATTATGACGGTATTGTTGTTCATGGGGCACTGTGTAAAGTCCTTTCCATGTATAAATTTGAAGAAGAAAAAAAATCAATGAATACCTTGATTTTTATTTTTCACCCACTGAGTTTTTCTTTGAGACATTTGGAGAATAAGACTAGAAAAGTGTAAACAGACCAGAAATTCTAACTCAATTAATGGATAATTCAGGACAACTGTACACTGAGTTACAGCAAGTAACATTTTCCAGACTCATTAATACTTAGGTTAGTGGTCAAAGCCCCTCAGTCTAGTCTTTTGAGGCAGTATACATTATTATAAAGCCCTAATTAATAGATAGATAGATAGATAGATAGATAGATAGATAGATAGATAGATAGATAGATAGATAGATTACAGATATAACTATCTACCTCTATTCTTTATCTATCTATTTGCAGTATTTGGAATATTGGAAGTATCTATCATTTTGTATCTACTTTGATTGAGTCCATGTTTTATATTTTCCTGTATCTATCTTGTATTTTTCTGTGTTGATCAAACAGTCTCTATTTCTATCAGTCTGTTTATTTATTTATTTGAAGTATTGCAATATTTGGAATGTTGAAAGTATCTATCTTTTTTTTCTATTTTCTATCAAATCAGATACTTCGGTTTTCTGCTCTCTTCTATCCCATCTTTCTATATCTATTTTCTGTTATCTTTTATCTACCTATCTACCCATTTAAGAATTCCTGTGTAATTTAGTGCATGCTTGTTTATTCCCAGGGGAGTCACTTTGATTGTGCTCCGCTAATATTTAGACTAAATGAGACAAGAAAAATACACTTAGCTTTACATAAAATGGCAGGACCCTTGATTGAAGAAAATAAAGAATACCTATTAAGCAGGAGTGTCACTGTTCATATATTATTTGAATAGATTTAGTTACCATGACAACTTGTGCATAGCAGTTTGATGTGTAATGCAGTGAATCACTCGTTGATAAAGAAAATTGCATTTTTATATTTCTTTTCTTAACTCCCCCGCCCTGCCACCTCACCATATCAATTGGCTGATGGGAATGTTTCTTTCATAAGTGTAGAAGAGAATGATCTCGTTAGACAATAGAGCTTTACAATTGCATATTCAGTGTGTAAAGTTTTCTTGCATATCAAGTGATTGAAATATTCCTAACAGCTCTCCGCATTTAATCGGAGACAGATAATACCCTGAGGATGCAAAGGATAAATATCAGTACACAGCTGTAGTTCCGTGCACACCAAATGGATTATTTTAAGTCGTCCAATGAGAACACACACATGCATTTTGAAATGATTTAACATTATTTTAATCTAGAAGGGGAGAAAGGTAATTTTAGTCGTGGAAATGGTAACATCCAAATTGAGAGGCAATTTTTAAAAAATTTTTTACATAGAGAATAATATTTTTTTAATTTATTTACTTTTCTTTGTCTATAAGATGTGCCCTGTTATGGTTAGAGGGCAGTGTACAGTGATGGCTTGTCCATATGGGCACAAGGGGCAGTGCCCCCCCATATTTTTTGGAATATGTAAAATTTAAACTATCAGGGTTATTCAAAGAGAATCTGAAAAGCACCGCACGTTTGGTGACTTTTCGTTCTCTTCAATTCGGTGCGATTTGGCGATCCCATTTCGGCGACCTTGCGGTGTATTCAGCAAGCACCACAGGGCCGTCATAGTGCAGGGAAAAGTCACCGCAAACCCGCCGCAAACTCACCGCAAAACCAGGGCGAACGCACACCGAAACCCGCAAAAATATCTGGATTAACCCCGCCGAACACGCCGGAGAAACCCGAGTAGGAGTCGATCAGAGCACAGAGCAGCCGCTGGGAAAACCTGACACCGCAGAAGAATGGAGTGAAAAAAAAAAGAGTACGCTTGAATGTTTGAAAAGTGAAACGCTGTTTATAAACAAACTACTGAGCGAAAATGTCTGAAATTTACATATTAGATCCAATGAATGATAATAAAAAGGGCTGTTACAGAAAAAATAAAAAAGTAAAAAAAATTAAAAAACAGAAAAATTATATTGCAAAAAAATCCTGAAAAATGCTTAAAAGATCCTAAAAAAAATCTATAAATAAAGAGACTCTTTACTGCAGAATATTATAATAAACGGTTTATTAAATATTGAATTAAAACGGGAATATTTTTAACATTGAAGCCTATGGGATTCGCCTGAATAAACCTGTCGAACGAAGCAACCGAATGGCAGGGCATTTCGGCAACTTTTCACTGCTGGTTTTTGTTCTCTGAATAGACGAAGCTATGGGGATTTCACTGCCCTCGAACAGGCACCGAACAGGCACCATATGTGCAGGCAATTCGCCAACATTTGGCGGATTGTCTGCTCTCTGGATAGCCGAATGGCCAAGAAAGCTGATTTTCAGCGTTCAGTTACCTGTCGGCAGCCATTCGGATCTCTTTGAATAACCCTATATGTCATTTTTTTCTGCTGTTTTTTATGTCATGTACCGTGTGCCTGATTGATAAAATGTGTTATGTTCCTTTGAGGAGTGTTATTGTCTCCTCAACAGTTGCCAGGCAGAGTAAAAAAAAGATTACGTGACTACTTCCTGACTCTGACCAGCAGCATCCACAAATCTGATAATGGCTCTACGGGAGATTTTCAAAACATGAATCGCTTTGTTATTAGCTCCTGTGCTGTGGGCTAATTGAGCTCTGCCAGCGGATGAACAAACGGTCCATAAAACTATAAAAGCTCTGTTGAGGCTGGAATGCTGATTTTTTTTTTATAATCCTCCTGCACATACAAGGTGCCTGCCTTAACTCCATAATGTCTGAAAACACACCCAACATCTATCTGCCTTAATGTGCTAAATACAAATAAAAAATAAATAATAAAATAAAAAATAAATGTGCATAGTGCCTGACCCTGCATCTGGCCTTTCATTTCCCATCTGCTCGGATGCTCTGACCCAGCCAGGGCCGTTACCCACCCACTGTACTGATGACTCTCCGCCTGTGTCATGCCTCAGGCCTGGGAACTTGCTGTGGCCAGTCTGGCTTTCCATTACTCCCTGTCTGTATCCTCCTAAGGGTTAACTCCTGTTCTAGAAGCCTGTGTGCTTTGCTTAAAACCAGGGCACGCACTTTCCTCCACGTTCTGGCATTGTTCTACCTGCTGTGCTATTGAGAGGGACCTCCTCCAGAGCTCCTGGATATTATTTGTATCTTTGTTCCAGTTTTTGCTTGCTGTTGATCCTGCACTACATTTCCTGGATATCCAGCCTCTGCATTTAACAACTGCTGTGGTCCCAGGTACATTGTCTGCTGTTTCCTGAGACTGAGTCTATATTCAGCTGTACCAGTTCATCACTGTGAACCACTTTCTGCAAGACCTGGAGAGATTGCCTAAGATCACCGTGGTACTACATTTACCATTGCTGTTACCAGAGACTGTGTATGTTTCAACTCTACCTGTGTACCTCTGTGTATTCATCATCTGCCACAGCATCAATATACGTTTATATATGCATTTGCATCCAGTGTCTGTGTTAACTCATTCAACCCCAGCGCCTGGGAAATATATACTGAACTTTGGGTCCCACCTCGGCTCAGCCAGATTGGTAGAACTCGCGGCCCTGACCGACCAAGATACTGCCCCCCTTATTTTTAAAAAAAATTGTTATTATTTCTCCTTCTTCCTCATTCTCTCTTCTTTCTACTCCGCTCTCTTTCCTCCTTTAATCTTTTTTTGTCACTCTCCTCCTCTCCCCCTAACTAACCCCTCCACCCCCTCTCCTTTCTACTCCCCTCCTGCCCTTTCCCCAGTTTTGTTGCCCACTCCCTTTAACCCCCTCCTCTCAGACTTCCCCTCATGTTTGCTTCACTCTGCGTTCATTGGACTTTCGCTGGACCAGCTGTCCCCCCCTATTATCCGGAAGTAACATACAGATGTCAGGGCCTAGCCCACCTCCCCGTACTGAAACTTGAGACCCCTGGCTGCTCAGTGGATTTTTTTTTTCTTGTACTTTTTTGTATTTTCCCAGTACTCTGGTCCGCACTACATGCTCTGCGTGTTTTGTGATACTTGTAGATTTTCTATGTTTCAGTGAATGTTGTACATATATGTGATGTAGATACTATTGACGTGTGACCGCCTTTATGTACTTTTGTTGCTCTGCTCTCAATAAAAATAAATAAATAAACGTGCAGCAGTAAACCGTGGATTTCATTGTTTCACACACTGAAGATTTGTATGCACAGTTATTTAAAACCAAAATGGGTGAGATCAGCATTCAGTTTTTACTTTTAGCAAATAATAATAAAATAACTTTGTTCACTTTTAGAATTTTTTTATACTGAATAATGTTTTATGTATACATCTTGTGGCTTATTTCTGGATTACACTTGTATTGATTGACTTTGTGGCCATTTCATTTGCCTCGTTAATAGGAATATATCTATAAGGTTTATCCCCTATATATGAGATTGTCCATATATTATGAAGATAGTAGTGCCACATAGACATATATCCTGTTCATGATTAAAAAAAATCATGTTTCCAGTCTTCAGCTGCCACTGACAGTATAGATTGTCCCAAGTGCAAAAAACACAATATTCTTATACACTCTCACACCTGTCTGTAATATGTTATTATAACAGAGCTGCAAAGTCATAATACCCCTAGCACTGAGACTCTACTATAAGAAATGATAGAGATTAATGGGTGTCAATAGGATATACTGCATTTGTTCTAAATCACATTTTTATTGACATAAATATACGTGATAGGTCAGGAATTTATCTTAATTCCAAGCTTATGTTCATGTTCGCATTTATTTGATACTAGCAGATTTTGCATATGGCAGCACCAAGCCTAAATATGCCACTGTTTCAGAGCCTTGCTCTGGGTAACCAGGAAACATTGAGGAGAAGTGTGATTGCTGGAGGGTGTAATGCTTATCACTCTTTCTACAGCCAATGTGCCGGACGCATAGATGTTTTTTTTCCCTCAGGTTGCGTATGACACATCCAGCTCATCCTCTCTTTGCCAAAGCATGGGGCGGACCAGATGCCAATTTGGGGTTACACACTCAGCAGGCTAACATCTACATATACACAAGACTTCCCTCCCCTTCTGGTCAACACAACTGCTCTGGCATTACTCCTTGCCTGGTTCAGATATGAATTTAAAGCTGAATTAGCAGAATCATTACATTCTGAATGGAACCTAATATGCGTAATGGAATATTGGAAAAGCTTGTCTGAGCTACAGCAGACACGATTCAAATATTACGATGATGAGGAGACCAGGCAATCCATTCCAATGTGACTTTATTGAAGAATCACAACAGCCGTTTACAGCAACAACATTTCAGCTGTCTAGCGGCCTTTGTCAAGTCTCAATTCCTTAGCACGAATTGGATAAGTAATATATCATTGCTTTTTTACTAGTTCTGAATCGTAGGATACTTTATCAGAATATGAGAAAATTGACTGAGATTACTACTTTTTTACTGAGAAATGTATGGAACACAAAGCACCATAAGGACACATGCAGGGGTATTCAGAGAGAGGTAAAAACCAGGAGAATGACTGGAGAAGTGAAAATTCTAGGTCAAAATAGCCGATTTGGAAAGTGAGACAAATGTGAGAATTTTTCTGGTTTGGCTATTTTGACATAGAATTTTCACTTCTCCAGTCATTCTCCTGGTTTTCACCTCTCTCTGAATAACCCTGATATTATTATTAACGGTTTTGGTTCAAGAAGGTTTCCATGAATGTTTCCCAATACATAAGGGGTTATTCACTCAGCCCCAAACTTACCACCGAGAATGTTGAATTTCACCGTACGGTGCAATTTCAGGACAGTTTGTCTATTCACAAAGCTGTCAATTCTCCAAATTAATGGAAAAATACTGTGCAGTTCACAGTGCTGTTTGGTTATCTTCGGTGGTCTTCGGCGGCAGCGAAATTGTCCCACAAAGAAGTAATGGGTCGTCTATTTACAAAACACGGAACTACACTGAAATTCTGGTGAAATGGCCTAATTTTCGATGTTTCGGTACACAGCTTTAAAGAGGCGAATCCCATAGGATTCAATGTAAAAATGTATTTTTATTTTAATTTTAAAAAAATGTTTATTCTTTTCATTTTCAGCAAACAGCCTTTTGTATTTTTTCCACAAAATGTTTGTTTCCCAATAAATTTTAAAAGGCGTTTTGTTTTTTTTCTGTTAGAGACATTTTTTTTATTTGTTAAAGCACCTTTTTTTATTATTTAGACACATTTTAATGCATTTTTATTGGAGAGTAGGAGAATTCCGTTTTTTGTTTTTTTCGCCTAGGCCAGTTCGCCGCTCTTTGGCGACGTTTACCAACTTTTTCATGAGGCTTCAGCGACCCCATATTCAATGTACTACGGTGACCCTATGATAAATAATGAATTCACTTGAGTTCCAACGAAATATTATCGCCGGATTGCACCTAAGTGAAAAGTACCGAAATTTCAATGAAATTTCAGTGTTTTGTGAATAACCCCTATAGTGAAACAGTTCTAGTAAAATAATGTGTCTGTGCCTTTCTTCAAACATTAAACCAGTATTAATTTATACGATCATGAGATCAAAGCTAAGCAGAATTATATTACAAGAATGTTCTGTTGAAACAATATTTGCAGAGAGAAATAAAAACGTAGCTTCTTTGGATCACAAAATTCTTAACAACTGCTGTGTATGTCGCACTTCAGCAAGTTCACAACTGCGTATATACAGATTGAGTTTTGTAACATACACCCTGCTGCCAAAATGTAGAAAATGGGAAGCAGTTAAGAACAAGAAAGGATTAGTATTGTTTCTTTAGAACACAAAGAAGTGAAGACAATATCTTATAATACCCATTGTATGCTGCAGGAAATGTATTTACTTGTGTCTCTACGTGAATGTATGTCACAGTTATATTTACAGTATGTTCCTAAGAATTCCATAAATATTACATTTTTGTAAATATAAGCTAATGTAGTGCTGTCACATGTTGGGTCTCAAGGAATGTGAAAGGGGATAAATATGCAGATGAGGCTTGTAGCTCTTTTGCCAAGCAATATTCCTCTCCTTCTCCTGGTACATAAGACCTCCAGAAAAACGAAAACAAAACAAAAATCTGGTATATACATATGTATATATATATATTGGAATATCATTGGCATAAGAAAGTATACCAATATGGTGTTGTGATAACTTATGCGGTATGATAGGAATAGCAAGCAAAAAAGGATATTAAAGAAGTATCGTTTATTTACTTGTCGGAGATAATTCAATGTTATATGCATACGTTTTTAATAAATAATCGTAAATAAGAAGTGACATTAAATATGTATATATTCATATACATATACTATACAGGAACCAGCGAGGCAGCACTCAATACCTTTACCAAGCATAACGAGTGAGTGATTTTCAAGACACATAACCTTGAATCACTGGGAGCCCCAGAAAGGAATCTGTCCTCAGAAAGTGAGTTGATCCCCTAAGGGTGGTCATTAGGTGTTTAGTTTAGGACCTGTCAAGGTGCAGTACATTGTCATTGTGACAGGATTAAGCAAGATATGGCCATATTTTGTGAACTGAATTACAATCATTTATTATCAGAGTTAGGTTATGGAAAATCTGGGGGGGGGGATAAAATAGTGAATATACTTTATAAATGGAACGATTATTATTATTGTTATCATCATTTATATAGCGCCAACACTTTCCGCAGCGCTTTACAATAACCAAAGGGAACGAGATACAGATAAATGGACATTGGATGGAAACAAGAGGTGTAGAGGGCCCTGCTCATAGAAGCCTACAATTTAAAGGGATTGGGGATGAGGAAGACAAGGGGAATTTTGCTGGATAACAGGATCATTAGTGCCAGTGATTTGGGAACGGTGGGGCCATAGAAGCAGCTTCAATCATGTGTGAGTAGGTGTCACGTCCTCGGTCCCTGGGGCTCCCCAGTGCCCAGCAGCACCATCCTTGCTGCTCGCTGGCTGGGTGCGAGTGATATGCAGGCTGGGAGAGATCGCGTGGTTGGTCGGGAGGCGGGGTGCGGCGTAATGACGCAGAGCCGCTGGCTTTAAAGGTTAGTTTGGTACGATCATTCATTGCCCTGTCGTTTAGTTACTTCACCAGCGCTCGCTGTGTATTATACCAGTTACTCCTGTTACTGACTCGATCTGTATGACTCAGCATTGTACTGACTCAGCATTGTATATGTACCACACTTCTGTTACTGATTCGACTCTGTATGCTCTGTTAATCCTTGCCTTTAGTATTAATATCAAATCCCTGAAGATAGCAAGATTCACTGACCATTCAAGGATCGGAGGGGTAGATAGGGTTCTGTATACAGGGTCCGATATCTGGTTTTTCGGGGGGATCCATGACAGTAGGTGAGCAGAGGGATGAGTTGCATCAGTGATGTGGTATGCTAATCTGAAGAGATGAGTTTTGAGGGATTTCTTGAAGGCCCGTAGATCAGGGGAAGAGTTTGATAGGGTGAGGCAAGTCATTCCACAGGACCGGAGCTGCCCTTGAGAGGTCTTGGAGGTGAGAGTTGGCAGCCTGGATGTAGACAGATGACAGGTGGAGATCGCCTCCCGACCGGAGTTGTCTAGACAGAGTGTGCTTGCGGAGTAACAAAGACATGTAAGGAGGGGTTGAGTTAATGAGCGATTTGAACGTGACCGTCAGTATTTTAAACTGCATACTGAAATGTACAGGAAGCCAATGGAGGGACCGGCAAGGGGGGGGGGTACGTGAGGTGCGTGAGGTGAGAAGAAAAAAGCCTGTCATCTGTATTCATTACAGCTTGCAAAGGAGCAATATGGGCATTGGAGACGCCAATAAGGAGCGAGTTGCAGTAATCCAATCATGAAATGACAAGAGCATGATCCAGTACCTTTGCGGTATCTTGTGTCTGAAAGGGGCGGACATGGGCAATGTTCTTGAGCTGATAGTACAGGATTTGGTCACTGTCTGGATGTGGGGAGAGAATGTTAGGTCAGAATCAAAAGTGTCACCAAGGCAGCGAGCTTGAGGTGTCCGGCTAATGAGCGTTCCATTTACTGGTAGAGAGATAGGTGGTATTGGGTTTTTCTTGGAGGGAGGAATAATGAGAATTTCAGTTTTGGCAGGATTGTGTTTAAGGAAGCAGGAAGATAGCCAATTTGAGATGACAGAGACACAGTCAGTGACTCGATCCAGGTGGGCAAGAGAGAGATCCGAGGAGGTGAGGTATATGTGAGTGTCATCAGCATATAGGTGGTACTGGAATCCAAAGGAGCTGATCAGTTTGGCTAGAGACGCAGTGTAGATTGATAAAAGAAGAGAACCTAGTACTGAACCTTGGGGCACCACAACAGAAACAGGCTGACGGGATGAGGTACTTCCAGAAAATGAGACACTAAACGATCGCTGGGACAGGTAGGAAGAAGACCATGAAAGAATGGTACCTTGAAGGCCTATATCACTAAGAGTTTGAAGGAGGAGCGAGTGGTCAACTGTATCAAAGGCGGCAGAGAAAGTAAGTATGGCAGTTTGCTGGACTGGTGATTGGGCTTTCTGTGCTAAAGGGCAGAGAAAACAAAGGGTGTTATATACGTTTAAATTTAAAAGGGATGGACTGGGACAGAAAGACAGATAAGCAGGGGTTTGGTAAAGTGAAGGAAAAACATACATATACAGGCATAAGGCCAATAAAAGATAATAATGGCCAGTAAACTATGCTAAAGAAACAGAATCAGTAATAAATAAGGCAATGACTAGAAATGAGCAAGCAGAGATACAAAGTTAGATAAGAAAGGCAAAAAAACACAGTTATAGGAGAAACAAATAGTTGATTGAAGCGATGATCCAAAGAATTCCTATGAAGTACCTGGATTCTTAAGGCTGCACAGAAAAAAGTATGGCAGTTTGCTTGACTTGTGATTGGACTTTCTGTCCTGGATTCTTAATGCTCTCTCCTTGTTTTGTTGTATAATATATATATATCAAGCAAAACAACCAGCCCTATGTCCATAAGAGCAATGGGTTGTATCTATAAAAAGAAATATAAAGCACTTGAAGTCTTCAATAAAGCAAAATATTATGCTGTATTTAAATCACCATAAAAAGAACCAATGATTCAGTTTCAATAGAAACATTATCAAGATTGGTTGTAGCCAAAACGTCTGCCGTTTTTATGTAAATTTTATAATTTATTTTTGTTTTATTGAAGATCTCAAGTGTGTCATAAATATTAAACTGTATATATATATATATGAGTAGAAAATAAATAACTGAAAAGAAAGGGAAAACATGTTGGGTGTTTGTTCTTTAGTGTAGGTGTTTGCTGATTATTTAGTCCATTTTATTGAATGGTTTATTGAGTTATGTTGAATTCAGATAGTCAGATGCTTGAGAAAACATTTCATGGATGTAGTGATCACTGTACCAGAGCAGTGTGGCTGGCCTCTCACGTTTGTGGCCAGAGTACCTGTGCAGAGGTATAAATCAGTGAGCTTTGACTCTTGCCAGTTGGAGAGTTCCGTTAACATGGGTTTCCTGTCAACCAAAGAAGAATTATTGCCTTGTATGTGTGTATTGTGAAAGAGCAGGTCAGTCATTTCTTTATGCAGTGAGCACATAAAATCACACGCTTTAGAACGAATGAAAGAACAGCAGACACAGCAGTGTATCAGAAAGAAAAGGGAATATAAAAGTTACATGGTTCTTAAAATTATAAATCATTCAACACTTCCCAAAAAGAAATAACAGCGAGAGGTGTAGAAAAGAGAGAAAGAAAGACCTTTTCATACATATATTACTCCCTCATCTCGCTTTGGATGAAAGACTTATTTTTAATAGGGATGACACAGCTCAAGCACATGCGATGAGACTTGGGATGTTATTCCCAAAACGAATAGAAAATACAGACACTAAGGAAACTAAATCCATGAAACGATGAGATATTAAACCATTACTTAAAACATAAGACAACTAATTTAGAATGACCATCATGTGATGTTTTCACGGACTACATATAGGGCCCTATCACCTGGTCTGAGCTAAAATGCCATCGTTAGTGAAAAAAGTTATTGTGAATTGCTATAACTTAGTGCCTGACACCCTGCTAACAAATCAACTTGTCCGCGTTAGATTGTGGACAAGATCGTTTAGGACACTCTAGGTAAATGCTAAGGACACGCTAACGTCGCGGATCAGGATGTTGTAGAAGGTGCTCTGGCTAACACCACCTAATTCTGCTATGGGGTGCTGAAAAGTCCCAGTGGCCAGGAAGCGCAGACAACGTAGCAATTAAGTCATCTCTATCACAGATAATGAGAAGTCAGTGCGTGAATCCAGATGTAAGCCGAGCTGCACATAGAGACTGCATACTTGGGCAATGGGTCAGCTGGTAGCGTAGCTGACACTCGTGACACCCTGCAGGGTGAGGCGAGTCCGTTGGGCCCGAGGCAGGCGTGGGACCATTTGTGCCAACTCCAACTGGCCTCACAATCGTGCCCTGCATATACACTATATTGCCAAAAGTATTCGCTCACCTGCCTTGACTCGCATATCAACTTAAGTGACATCCCATTCCTAATCCATAGGGTTCAATATGATGTCGGTCCACCCTTTGCAGCTCTAACAGCTTCAACTCTTCTGGGAAGACTGTCCACAAGGTTTAGGAGTGTGTTTATGAGAATTTTTGACCATTCTTCCAGAGGCACATTTGTGAGGTCACACACTGATGTTGGACGAGAAGGCCTGGCTCTCAGTCTCCGCTCTAATTCATCCCAAAGGTGTTCTATCGGGTTCAGGACTCTGTGCAGGCCATTCAAGTTCATCCACACCAGACTCTGTCATCCATGTCTTTATGGACCTTGCTTTGTCCACTGGTGCACAGTCATGTTGGAAGAGGAAGGGGCCAGCTCCAAACTGTTCCCACAAAGTTGGGAGCATGAAATTGTCCAAAATGTCTTGGTATGCTGAAGCATTCAGAGTTCATTTCACTGGAACTAAGGGGCCAAGCCAAGCTCCTGAAAAACAACCCCACACCATAATCCCCCCTCCACCAAACTTTACACTTGGCACAATGTAGTCAGACAAGTACCGTTCTCCTGGCAAATGCCAAACCCAGACTTGTCCATCAGATTGCCAGATGGAGAAGCGCGATTCGTCACTCCAGAGAACGCGTCTCCACTGCTCTAGAATCCAGTGGTGGCGTGCTTTACACCACCGCATCCGCCACTTTGCATTGCACTTTGCACTTGGTGATGTATGGCTTGGATGCAGCTGCTCGGCCATGGAAACCCATTCCATGACGCTCTCTGCGCACTGTTCTTGAGCTAATCTGAAGGCCACATGAAGTTTGGAGGACTGTTACGATTGACTGCAGAAAGTTGGCGACCTCATCGCACTATGCACCTCAGCATCCGCTGACCCCGCTCCGTCAGTTTACATGGCCTGTCGTTCTTACAGTATAGCTGACAGTTGACTGGAATATTTAGGAGCGAGGAAATTTCACGACTGGATTTGTTGCACAGGTGGCATCCTATCACAGTTCCACGCTGGAATTCACTGAGCTCCTGAGAGCGACCCATTCTTTAACAAATGTTTGTAAAAACAGTCTGCATGCCTAGGTGCTTGATTTTATACAGCTGTGGCCATGGAAGTGATTGGAACACTTGATTCTGATTATTTGGATGGGTGAGCGAATACTTTTGGCAATATAGTGTATAACGTAGAATCATTATATAGGCCACTGCAACAGCAGCAACATTGCTAACACATTCACCCTAATAATCATCCGCTTACATTCTATGAATAACCCCCAGCATAAAATGTTTAAAATTAGTCAATATATTAGAATTAGCATATATGTCAATAAAGGATACATTTATCATAATATAGGCTACTGCAAAAGCAACGACATTGCTGACCAGATCCATTACTATGGTGTATGGGGCCAACACCTGTGCTGCATTCTTTAAATTGCCTGTTAATTGCCTGTTAATTTTGGACGAGGACCTGTTTTTTGTGGGGGTTTTTGGAGTTAGCACCAGGGTTGAGCAGTAGGTAAAACTTTTCAATTAGCTCCCTCCAGAAATAAGCGCAGGCACCAAGTGATCTCTAGCGCTTCCCATACTAAGCATAGGACGCAGAAAGTACAGTGAGCTCGCTGTATGAATCGGTATTAGCGAGGCGCTAAGTGATTTCTCCCGTTTTTAGCAAGAGGCAAACTGACCCTAATGCTGAAACATATCAACGCTAACGTTAGCTCAGTGATAGTGCCCATATTGTTTTGTATTTATCTGTCCAACAGAATTATTTGGAATATATTGGTTTTAGCTTCAAATTTATTGCATTCATATCATAATATAGCACTCATAGAGGATCTTTTGAGGCATCTAAATTTCACTGCAGTATCTGATTACTAAAGCAATGTAGCACTGAATAGATAGTTCAGGGTGAAATCTGTTGAGATACTGCAACAGATACTCTACTCCTTCTGTCTGTGTTACCATCTGGCCAGGTCTGTGGGCTTTGGGAACACACATTGAGATGCCAACATTCTGTTTTCATTGTCAGAATCTTAGAAATTACACTACTCTATTGTAAGAAGCCTCTCTTCTAGCCTCTCTTCTGCCAGTCAGACCTCAGCAATGCCATGCAGCACTCTGGAAAGCAAAGGTTTTGATTGGCAGATGTGGTGTTGCAGTTTAGTTATTTGGGTTTTAAAAGCAGTCTATAGGTTTGCTAATTTAATGGCCAGCACATAATATACACTGACATGTGATTTTGTAGTAACATTAAAGAAAAACTAAAATTAGCAATACACTTTATAATGCAAGATTAATTAAAAGCGGGGGTCAGATGAGCGCACTTCAGAGTGGAAGGAACATCCGTGAGAGTGGACGTTCCTTCCACTCGACGCCTGTCTGACCAACTAGCTGAGCACAGTCAGTGCGCTCAGCGCTGCAAGGCTCGATCCTCCTATGGAGGATCGCGCTTTGCAGCCCCGTCGACGTGCGTCTAGCATTTCGATGGGGAGGCTTTGTGCGTGGACGCTTGTTCTGCGCGCTCAAGCGTGTGACTGGCCCTGTTGCGTTAGGCTCAGGGAGGGCAGGCTGCTGCGAAAAAATGTGTGCAGAGACAGACGGTGGGAGAGCGCGGAGCAGATGAGTTTTTTACATTTTTTATAATATTTTATTATTCATTCAGTAGTGATTTAAATTAGAGTTGCTTTGTCTACCATCACCCCGATGTCAGGCACGCTCACGTACCCGAGGGTGGATGAGCGGTTAGCCCTGAGAGAAAACAGGAGTCTCGAGTGCTTTAAAGAGATACCAGTCCTTGTAGTGGCTGGGTTAAAACAAATAGTGAGGGCTGCCCTGTAGTCAGGCCAACATAAACCAAGGGTACCTAAAGGTAGTGCCAGCCTAACAAGAAAATCTAAATGCGGTACCAGTCCTTAGAGTGGTTGGGTTTCGCAACAACAGATGGTGAACCAATAAGGCAGGGACACACGAGGAGGACAGGAACCAGTCCTTAGAGTGGCTGGTGTAAACGCTGATAAGCAAGGATAGTATGATAGGAACCAATTAGGTCTAAGCAAAAACAGAGTCGAGTAACAAGCCGGGTCAAGGGGTATAGAGGTACACAAGTCGAGAGGGATAGCCAGGTCATACACAGTAAATCGTACAGAGTGAAATAAATGAGCGCTTAAGGGTCAGACAAGTAGAACCACAAAAGGGCATCGAGGAATGGCAAAAGCAGGTTTAAATTTAGCGCCCTGTCTGCTGATTGGGTCACAGAGGTCACATGGGGGTGTGGTGACGTCGCGCCGCCCGGAGGGCTAAATCCGGAACCGCCGGCGGCGCGCGCGTATACTGCGCACACACAGGACGCGAGGAAGACGCCGACCCCAGAGCCGGGAGGGAGGACGCCGGGTCGGCGGCGCCCGCCGGGGCATGGCAGGACGCCGGGTCAGCGGCGCCTGCCGGAACCTGACAGCACCCCCGCCTCGAGGAACGCCCACCGGGCGGCCCGGAGCCGGGCGATTGGGGTAACGACGATGAAACGCGGAGACCAACCGAGGAGCATGAACGTCACGTGACGAAACCCATGTGCGATCTGCGGGACCATAGCCAGTCCAATGAACCAGATACTGCAACCGATTGCGAAAATGACGGGAGTCCAGAATGGACTCAATTTCATACTCGGGAGTCCCATCGACCACCACAGGAGGAGGAGGAGAGTCAGGGCGAGTAAAACGGTTGCAGGAGAGCGGTTTCAATAAAGAGACATGAAAGGAGTTCGGAATACGCAAAGAGACGGGTAATTGCAGTGCGTATACTACGGGATTGATACATCGGAGTATTTTATACGGACCGATAAAACGAGGCGCGAATTTCATGGACGGAACCTTCAAACGAATGTGGCGTGTGCTGAGCCAAACCCTGTCCCCCACATGGTACACTGGTGGAGGTCTGCGCCTCCGATCAGCCGACCGCTTCTGACTCAAGGAAGCGGACTCAAGATTCAACCTGGTCTTTTCCCAAATAACCCGGAGATTGCCTAGGTGTTCCTCTAGGGCGGGAATGTTCTGGGGAGAGAACGAGGACGGAAAAATAGTGGGATGCATACCAGTGACTATTTCAAAAGGAGAAAATTTTGTCGACTGCGATGTGGCATTGTTATATGCAAACTCCGCCCAAGGTAATAGAGTAACCCAATCATCTTGTGCGTCTGAAATAAAACACCTTAAATAAGTCTCAAGCGTTTGATTGGTTCTTTCGGCTAAACCGTTCGTTTGCGGGTGATACGCGGAGGAAAAGGACAGTTTAACTCCTAACTGGTGACAGAAGCCTCTCCAGAACTTAGAGATAAACTGAGAACCCCGATCCGAGACAAGAACATTCGGAATACCATGAAGTCTGAATATTTCTTTAGTGAAAATCTGTACCAGCTCGCTAGAGGAGGGGAGTTTCTTTAACGGAATAAAATGTGCCATTTTGGAGAAGCGATCGACAACCACAAAAATCACTGTATGACCAAGTGAAGGGGTTAGTTCCACTAAGAAGTCCATAGCTAAATGAGACCAAGGGCGCTCAGGGACCGGTAAGGGTTGGAGGAGGCCAGCAGGACAAAGACGGGAGGATTTGGAACGGGTGCAAACAAAACAGGTAGTTACGTAATCTCTTACATCCTTGGTAAGTGTCGGCCACCAAAGGTGTCGTTTAATCAAGTCAAGAGTCTTATTTACCCCAAAATGTCCAGCGAATTTAGATTCGTGAAAGAGCTGTAAAACAGTAGGTACCTCTACAGGAGGAACGAATAGTTTATCCTGTGGTTTAGACGGGGGAGCCAGAGACTGTTTAGAGAGCAAGAGGTTCCAGAAAGGAGACTCGACTTGTGTACTCAGAGAGGCTAATATTTTCCTTTCAGGAACTATGGAAACAGGTACGGACACTGGAGTCGATAGGGGTTCGTATTGTCGGGAGAGTGCATCGGCCTTAACGTTTTTAGACCCGGGTCTGTAAGCAATGAGGAAGTCAAATCTGGTGAGAAAAAGGGCCCATCGAGCTTGTCTAGGGTTCAACCTTTTTGCTTCAGACAGGTATATCAGATTCTTATGGTCAGTGATAATGGAAAATGGACAGGTGGACCCCTCCAAGAGATGGCGCCATTCTTTTAAGGCCAATACAATGGCTAACAATTCCCTGTCCCCAATGTCGTAACGGGCCTCGGTGGAGGACAATTTCCTAGAATAAAAACCACAGGGTTGCATAGGCTTGCCGTCAGCTGGACGTTGGGACAATACAGCTCCTACCCCAGTTTCTGATGCGTCAACTTCTAAAACGAAGAGTCTATTGGGATCAGGGTGGTGGAGGATAGGAGCAGTGGAAAAGGCCTTTTTTAGCCTTTCGAAAGCCTCCAGGGCACTGGAGGGCCAGTTCTGCGTGTCACTTCCCTTTCTCGTCAATGTTGTAATGGGTGCAATAATGGACGAGAAGCCCTTAATAAACCTTCTATAATAATTAGAGAAGCCAATAAATCTTTGAATGGCCTTGAGGCCCTTGGGAAGAGGCCAATGAACGATGGCCTCCAGTTTTTTGGGGTCCATCATGAAACCAGAGGAAGATATAACATAACCCAAAAATTGTACTTGTTGGACATCAAATAAGCATTTTTCTAGCTTACAGTAGAGGCCGTTGGCCAATAGCTTAGATAAGACGAGCCGTACATGTACGTGGTGGGTTTTCAAATCAGGGGAATGTATTAATACATCATCGAGGTAGACCACGACAAAACAGAGGGTGTATTCTCGTAACACATCGTTGATAAACGCCTGAAACACTGCTGGAGCATTACATAATCCGAAGGGCATAACCAGGTATTCGTAATGCCCTAACCTGGTGTTGAATGCAGTTTTCCACTCATCCCCGTGTTTGATTCGTATCAAATTGTACGCACCTCTGAGATCCAATTTGGAAAAGATTTTGGAGTGTTTCAGGCGGTCAAACAGCTCGGGGATGAGTGGAATGGGGTAGGCATTTTTAACGGTGATCTTGTTCAACCCTCGATAATCAATACATGGTCTAAGATCACCCTCCTTTTTCTGAACAAAGAAAAATCCTGCCCCGGCGGGAGAGGAGGAAGGACGAATAAATCCTTTCTTAAGGGAATCAGTGATATATTCCTCCAAAACCTTATGTTCTTTAACTGACAAAGGATAGACAGCCCCTTTGGGAGGCGTGGTACCAAGGAGAAGGTCGATGGCGCAATCGTAAGGACGATGTGGGGGTAGCCTATCGGCCTCTTTCTTGTCAAACACAGGTGCCAAGTCAGAGTATGGAATGGGAACAGTAGTAGTCAGGGGTGGGGCTGTAAGCATATTCAAGACATTGACGGATAGAGGGATCTCAATACAGGAAGCCATACAATCATTATCCCACCTCGCGATCTGACGAGCTCGCCAGTCAATAACAGGGTTATGACGGGTTAACCAAGGGTAACCCAGTACGATAGGATAGGAGGGAGAAGTAATAGCATGGAAGAACATACTTTCTTTATGACAAAGTCCTATCCTAACAGAAATGTTCTGAGTTTCAAACAAAACAAAAGGGGTTTCGAGGGGTCTGCCATCAATGGCTTGTACGAGTAAAGGTGTTTCTTTTCAACAAGGGGTATAGCATGTTTACGAGAAAAACCTATGTCGATAAAGTTATCGGCAGCACCAGAGTCTACTAAGGCATAGAGCTGTACCGGATTACGGGAACTCTCCCAGGATAGAGTAACCGGAACCCGGAGTCTATTTTCCAGTTTGGGGGACGAAGGAGAAGTGCCCAAGAGCTGTCCCCTAAAGGCACTTAGGCACGAGAGTTTCCCGGTGGGGCCTGTGGGCGTTTGGGACAGCCCTTAAGTAAGTAACCCCCCAATCCACAGTACAAGCATAAACCCTCAAGTCGTCTACGTTGTTTTTCACTATCGGGGATCTTGGTGTTACCCAATTGCATGGGTTCGGGGGAAGGATGAGGCTCAGGGAGCAAAGGTACGGAAAACCGGGGAAGCTGTCTAACCGGTGGTCTTTTAGACCTTTCCTTAGTATTTCTACGATGGCGAAGACGTTCATTGATAAAGGACAAGTAGGTTATTAAATCCTCTAGTTCCTCTGGGAGATCTCTGGCCGCTATCTCATCCTGCAACTCATCGTTCAAACCCTCAGAAAACACGGCTATCAAAGCCTCATTATTCCAGTTCAATTCTGAAGCCAAAGATCTAAATTCCAGAGCATAGTCACCCAGGGATTTCGCACCCTGGCGCAAGCGTAACAAGGATTTGGCAGCATTGGTTTTACGCCCCGGGGGGTCAAACACTCTACGAAAGGCCGACATAAATTCACGGTAATTATATACAATAGGTTTATCGGTATCCCAAAGAGGGTTAGCCCAACATAACGCTTTGTCGGTAAGGTGGTTGATGACGAAGGCGATTTTGGCACGATCTGTAGGGTAAGACCACGGGGTTAATTCAAAGTGAATGGAAATCTGGTTTAGAAAACCTCGACAGGTGTTAGGATCGCCTCCGTAACGTACCGGGGGTAGTAAGTTAGGATACGAGGTAGGCACAGAGAATGGATCAGAAGGAGGAGGATTCGCTGGAGGGGAAACCTCTACCTGGGTAGGGGCAGTATGGTTGAGCAGAGTTTGGAGGGCCTGGGCGAACTGATCAAGACGGTGATCTTGATCCTCCAAACGGCTTTCTAGACCTGAGAGTTGCTGATCGGTCCCTGCAAGGTCCATGGCCCTTTCGTGATGTCAGGCACGCTCACGTACCCGAGGGTGGACGAGCGGTTAGCCGTGAGAGAAAACAGGAGTCTCGAGTGCTTTAAAGAGATACCAGTCCTTGTAGTGGCTGGGTTAAAACAAATAGCGAGGGCTGCCCTGTAGTCAGGCCAACATAAACCAAGGGTACCTAAAGGTAGTGCCAGCCTAACAAGAAAATCTAAATGCGGTACCAGTCCTTAGAGTGGCTGGGTTTCGCAACAACAGATGGTGAACCAATAAGGCAGGGACACACGAGGAGGACAGGAACCAGTCCTTAGAGTGGCTGGTGTAAACGCTGATAAGCAAGGATAGTATGATAGGAACCAATTAGGTCTAAGCAAAAACAGAGTCGAGTAACAAGCCGGGTCAAGGGGTATAGAGGTACACAAGTCGAGAGGGATAGCCAGGTCATACACAGTAAATCGTACAGAGTGAAATAAATGAGCGCTTAAGGGTCAGACAAGTAGAACCACGAAAGGGCATCGAGGAATGGCAAAAGCAGGTTTAAATTTAGCGCCCTGTCTGCTGATTGGGTCACAGAGGTCACATGGGGGTGTGGTGACGTCGCGCCGCCGGGAGGGCTAAATCCGGAACCGCCGGCGGCGCGCACATATACTGCGCACACACAGGACGCGAGGAAGATGCCGACCCCGGAGCCGGGAGGGAGGACGCCAGGTCGGCGGCGCCCACCGGGGCATGGCAGGACGCCGGGTCGGCGGCGCCTGCCGGAACCTGACACCCACACTTTGAGACACTTATTAAGAGCAAGAAGCTTCCCCAGTTTTCCCTTAAGTTCTAATTATTTTCACATGTTTCAATTACAGTTTATTTTATTGGGTTTTTGCTTCAAAAGCACTTTCGTTTTCACTAGTTCTGTGATTACTGCACTATCCATTTTGGAAAGAATCTGTTTGTTTACAAAAAATTTAAAAAGTGCACACTGTACATTGTAGAATATTGCACACGTTTTGTGGAATAAATTATAATGTTTCAGAAATTCAATTATTTTTGGGTCGCAACTTAATGACCAAGGACAATTGTGGGTCCTGAGGGTCCACAGGTTGAGAACCACTGATCTAGAGTTTAGAATCTTTCATCATATCAATATTTCTGTAAAGGATAAAGGTGTAAATGAAAATATTAAAAAAGAGCAAATCTACACTACAGTAATCCTTTAACGATCCCGGACAAACTATATGTATGCAAAACTGCCATTTTAACCTTTATTTAAGTGTTAGCTACAAATCCCATGTTTCAAATGAATGTTATATTTGAAAAGGTGATTAGTGGTGAGATGGTTAATTGCATTTTATCACACATTTGCTATATAAAGTATTTTGCAAACTGTACTAGAAGATTGGAATTGTTTCAATCCTAGCACTAGAGTTCCGCTAGGTCTTGCACTAGTTTACCTACTTCCAGGAGAAAGCTCCAGCTCCTTATCACGCATTCACAGCTAGACACCACACTTCACACATTCAAGGATACATTCTCCTGCTGAAACCACTTCACTACTTTAAATGCTTTCTTATCACCTCCATTGAAGTTGAAAGAGACACTTATGAGAAAAAATTGTGCGAGCAAAACAGGCTCAATGGAATGTTTGATAATGTTTTCACTTAGGTCAGTACATAATGATTTAGATCATCAATTAGGCTGGGTGGAGTAGAGGTAACATCACTGCTCTGCATGGTGCTGATGATGTGGAGTCATGGGTTCGATCCCAGTGAGCAACCTCTCCAGTAAGTGTCCTTGGGCAAGACACCTGACGGTACATACTTGTCACCCAGGACATACTTGAAAACGAGAGAAATCTCAATGTATCCTTCCTGGTAAAATCCTATCTCTAAAAAAAAAAATTAAGCTGCTTCCTACAGGTCACTCTCATATAGTTCAATTACTTTAAAATTCTGCTTGTATCTATGTACTTTTAGCAGACTATATATACAATATTAGGGAGTTTGTTCATATGTATAAGTAATTAGAGCAGCAGACTGGACCTACTGCCAGCCCATTTAAGATACTGGGTGCATAATATATAACAGTAAAGGTATTATTTTTATGAAGAAAGCCAATGCACAAATGTAAATGTCGCTTTAAGACATCCACACAATAAAGTTGCTTAGACTCCGACAACCCAAAAATTCAAGTACTGGAAAGAGAGCAGGCTAGCTAGGACAAGACAGGACATCCAAAGGTCGGTTCCTGGAGAATGAATTTTGGGATATGGTTTTGGGCATCAACTAGGGATATGGGAATGGGAGAGTTATATGGGGAGCATAAGACATATGAGGAAATGCAATAATAATGACATTTGGGAGGTGATGAATCAAGAGATTTGTACTAGAGTTTTTGGGGCAGTGGAATTGGGATATACATTTAGGGACACAGAGTTGATGGTATCAATAGGCCGTAGTCAGAAAAGCGTTTTTAAGAGCGGAAGGAACGTCTGAGAGAGTGGATGTTCCTTCCACTCTGACACCTATCTGATGCCTGTCTGGCTATCTCGCCGAGCGCAGTTAGTGCGCTCAGCACTGCAAGGCTCGATCTTCCTATGGAGGATCACGCCTTGCAGCCACGTTGAACACGCGTCGTAGCGCTTCGACGAAGAGGCTTTCAGCACGGCCGCAGCTCAGCCGCTGTAGCACGTACAACTCGTGCGCGCGCTACAGCGTGTGGCCGGACCCGTCGAAGCATCAGAACGCTGAGAGGCACGTCAGTACAGGCGCGCATAGTGTGCTCGTCTGACCCCGGCCTGAAAGGGAGATATAAACAGATGGTGTGGGCAGCATCAGAAATTAAATGTGAAAAGAGGACAGGGAGAAAGACATACTTCCAATTGTTAACCACGTGGTGGTTTTATAGACTTCAGGAGGTGATACTCGCAGTGGCGCAGAAGTGCTACTGAGAGTATCCCATTGTTAGCGCTGCGTTCCGGGGCAAAGTGCTGAGGTAGAGCCTGCCTAAGAATGTCACGCTAACATGGGGACGACACGGGGAAATCTGCAGACACAGATTTTCCACGTTTGCATCCCCATGTTCAGGCAAACTAAGTAATATAGCCCCCAGACAGGAAATCTAAGGGGTAACCAATTCATGGCGCTAGGGCCTAAGTTTGTTCCAAATGTTTAGATCAACATTCATTATTGTATAGCATCATGGAAACTATATGGCACTATAAAAATGGTGAGCCGTGAAACTGGAAACAACTTGTCAATCAATTCTTTCTTTAGCACACTCTTTCTTTAGCATAACATAAACACACTTTAACCCCTTCACTGCTGGACCATTTTGCCTCTGTAGGCTGAGCTAATTTTTATCGTTTTTGCTCATCATGTTTAAACTCGAAGTTAAGTCATGTATTATTATACGACCCAGACAAATTATATATTCTTTTTTACAGCAGACTTGGCATATAATATATCGTTATTATAAGTATACGTCATGCCCTGCCAGAATGCTATTACAAAACATGTTAAAAATGTGAATTCCCAATCATCTACAGCGTGTAAAATAATCTTTTCACATTTTATCATCATGGGGCACGCTTGTTTAAAAAAATTAGAACTGGTAACCCGTTACTTTATTTTTCTGAGAAATTACATGATTTTAGCTTAACCTCCCTGGCAGTGTTTCCGAGTGTGTCTCAGGGTTAAATTTCACCGCTGAGAGCGGTAACCCCGAGACACACTCGGGCTGTATACATCACCTCCCCTGCGCTCCCTCGCTGATCCACGCAATCTCCTCCAGTGATTGTGGCATTTCACTTCCTGGATTCCTTCTCGCGAGGAGGAACCAGGAAGTATAAGGTCGCGGTCACCGGAGGAGGCAGCTGGGGACATCCAGGGAGCGCAGGGAGAGGTGATGTATCCAGTGGCATCCCGAGTGTTGCTCGGGGTTACCGCTTCCAACATAGGAATTTAACCCCGAGCCACACTCGGGAATACCGCTAGTGAGGGGGCAAAAAAAAAAAATAGACCGCTTTTAGGCTAGGGTCAGACGAAAGCATTTTTCCCCGCGAACGTGAAAAAGTGCGTCCGAACACATTGACGTATTTTTTCACGGAATGCGCAAAAACGGTCAGACGATGCGCATTTTCGGGCGTGATTTTGTACGGATCGTCAATAAAACTCTTTTTGTGTCTGGACGTTATGTAGGCTGGACATTAGCAGTGTCTGACATCTCCTAATCACGCAAACACGCTGCTATGCCGCAGCTGCGCACTCAGTACGTCAGTACTAGCGGTTCAGCGTTCTCAGAAAAATGCGTTCAAATTCCACTTGCGTTGCACGGCCGGACTTTTGTGCGGCCGTACATCGTATATTGGCCGTCATTGCCCGTCATCTGCTGCTAGTGCGGCCGTAATTATGTGCGCCAGAACGCACGTTAAAAGTGCGCTGGTCTGACCCCAGCCTTAGACATGGTTTTCCCTAAAATTAGACCGCCAGGGAGGTTAAAACACAAAAAAAGTCTTTAGTGCAGCATCACTGGTCACATTATAATTAAAATGTGAACAATAGTGCTGCATTAATTTAAAAAAAAACAACTTTTTTTTCTATTTTTAAATTATTATTAATACTTTTATTTTGTACTTGTAACATGGTCATGTTTGATATCATAGAAAAGGCCATGCCCTGGCCTCTCCATTGGTACCAAACATGACCCTTTAGCTGCCACTGATTGGGAGATAGGGGGGTCCAACGGACCTCCTTATCTCTACCATAGGGTTTCCGTAGGGAAACCCCTTGGCAGCTAGAAGTTAATTCTCCAACTGACATCATTGCGTCATGACGTCAGTGGGCAGGGAAAGGATCCGAAAGCTTGGCCGACAGCCAAGATGTCAGCCACCTCTGGAAGAGGTCTGCGTCTGGCACCAATCGCGGACCAGCTCTTCAGGGGTTAAAGAAAGGCAGCGCTGGAAAGGTCACACTGTGCTGTCTCTCTTTTACTCATATCTCCTCCCGATCGGGAGGAAGAGGGGTCCAAAAGGACCCCCCCCCTCCTTTCAGGAGCTTTTCCGGCTTTGCCAGGGATCGCCTGAAACTGAGGTCATCGCGCTTATGTCAGTGCACTGGGAGGGGGTATTAAAGCAGGGTCTGACTTCAAGGAAGTTAGACCACTGCGAGACCCCGGAGGGAGTGGTAAGTATAAGGAGGGAGAGCCACCTTAGCGGATGACGTGTGGGGAACATCTTTCACATATAGCAGGGAATCCCCATGACTTTCCCCACACGTCTTCCGCATCCAAGGGGTTAATGAAAATATTTCATTTAAATATATTTTCATATTTTGATGCTTTTTTTTATACAGGGAGGTAACAAAATGCATACTGTGAAATTTACATATGTTGGAATAAAATAAATGTGACAATATTATCCAAGGAATTTTCCTCTATATTAAAGGCTGAAAGATACCATATAAATTTTCTTTTTACTACCTTTGAGTCTCTTAGCCAAACCTTCAACTTCTAGGAGTGCTTTGGGTGGTATTCTACTTGTCGGGATAATATACTCGTCAAGACAAGCCCTGCTGTGCTGTCTCACGTTTTCTAGCAAGCCATCGTTAGGTTATTAGCAGTGAAGTTGTTCATCTAGGTTTGCCTGTCTGTAAAAAAACATATCTACAAGAGAAGTGTGCCTAGCTACGCCGGCTGCCTGAGGGGAAATTCATCGAAGGTTTACTTGAGCACTGACCTTGGTCAAAAAGACTACGTTATAAAGACATACCCTATTCTAAAGGCTGCATAGGTTTTCACAATGCAGCTGATGTAGCCACTGCTTCACATTAAATTTATTGTGCAGATGTTCGCCATAGTAGAATTCATGCGATTTCTTCTTTTTTTTTTCCTTCCTCATCTAAACAACATTGTTAATGTTAGGGGTGAAAATATAGAAAAATGTGATACAATCGTGAAAGTTGGATATTTTGTATCTATCGACGATTTCTAAATTTAGGAATACCCAGCCAAAACAAATGTTTTATGTATGCAAATTTAAAATAAATATATTTTTGCTGCATATTGTAATCAGAGGTATAGGTTAAAATGTGTTCATTACGCAAGAGGCAGACTGCCATCTAGTGATTGAATGGGATTATTGCATTACAGCAAAACTCAGAAAGAATGTTGTATTGTACAGTGATTTTCAATCCTCTCAAACTGCGACACTCTGAAAAAGGAGCAAAAAATTCTCAAATCATGCCAGCAGTTTTTAATAATATAATATATCCTTTAAAAAACAAGTATTAAGATGTTAAGATTCTTTTTAAAGTTCAGTTTAAAAATACATTTTCCCTTTGTGCGATTGCTCCTTTATTCCCACAATTTACCTATGTTCTTTAATCCCTTAAGCACCAATGACGTAACTGTTCCGTCACAAATGCACTGACTTTAAAGACCCTTGGTCCTTAATGGGTTAACTCACAAACAATATTCTGCCATTAAATACCTCGGGAACGCTTGAAGACCACCTGCAGTATACCGCTGTAACGCGGCACTGCTGTAGACCTTAGTTAAAGTAGCAAACCTATATGCAGAAATGCACATTGGTTGATAGCTATGGCTGCCTAAATTATTGGAACTCTCCCACTGTCTTGTTATCTTGGCCTGCTTGTGACAATAAACTTTCTTACTATGTTTACTATATACCTCTTGTAGATAGCTGTCTGGAACTACTGATTAAGGAGGGTCAGCATTGAAATCAGCAGTAAAAGGGCAATATTACTTTCTGATGCAAGTGGGAGATGATAATCGAGGAGATGGATTCTTTTCAGAGTAGTGAAAGACTTGATTGCCAGTTGATGAATTAGTAGTCTGCCTGTATGGAACGCTATATTGTATGCCAGCATTTCTAGACACAGTCACACCAATATCTATGGGCACTATCACCTGGTGTGAGCTAACCCTAGCATCAGCATGTTTTTCGTTAGCGCCAGATAAAATAAGTCTAGCTCCTGACCAACAGATCGTTTGCCTCCGTTTGGAAACGGTAAAAATCACTTAGCGCACGGTAATTTGTGATCCATAGCGCAAGCAAACTGTAGTTATCGTGTCCTATACTTTACATGGACAGCATTAGAGAGCACTTTGCTGTTGTAACCAACATATCACATGATGCCAGCGCTAATTTTTAACGGACGCTAATTGCAAAATTTTACCTGCTGCCCAACCCTGGTGGTAACTCCAAAAACACAAAAAACAGGTCCTCGCCCAAAATTAACAGGTAATTAACGGGCAATTGAAAGGAATGCAGCACAGATGTTCTCTTGGTCCTATACACCACAGTAAAGGATCTGGTCCGCAATGTTGTTGCTGTTGCATTAGGCTCTATTATGATATAAATGTATCCTTTATCCACATATATCCTAATTCCAATATGTTGCCTAACTTTAAACATTTTATGCTGGGGGTTATTCAAAGTATGTAAGCGGTTGATTATTAGGGTGACTGTGTGAACCATGTTTAAAAGGACACATGGATAAGTCTTGCCCTGAAACATGTATTATTTATATGATGCAGCAAGTAAATTATTGTCGCTCACCTGGCCTTCCTTTTGGATCTATTAAATGCATTGTAATGATTCTACATGCTGTTGGGTGGCATTTATCATGCAATGTCCATCAGCCTTAATTAATATATGTGTGAATAAAAACATGGATGATACGGCCACCTTTTGTGGATTTTAAAAATGCAGGGGTGAGGACTCTTCGCTGGATGTGTTCATACTTATACAAGCTTGTGAGGGCGGGGGATAGGTATGGCCCGGCACTCTGCACTGGAAAAAAAAAGGTATATCCTGTACACAACCGCATTAATGCTGGGTCTTAGCCCGGGTCTTAGCGTTTCCCTAGCATGCGCTAAATGACCTTGTACACTGACTCCCGCAGACAAGGTGACTGTTGGCCAGTCGTCGGGCGTTTTAGCTCACACCAGGTTATAGGGCTCAATGATCTAGATGATTTAGCTTTTGCAAGCAGGCTTACTGCTCTCTTGCTCCCTCATAAATAGTCTGGGACTGCAGTTCCCTTATACTGACAGAGGTAAACACCATAGAGAAGGAACGTAATTAAATTAAAATATATGATTGTAAGCATACGTATCTATGTGAGTGTAAGCATATCTGTATGTCACTATGCATGGGTTTGTGTGGATTGTTATGTATGTTCCCAAGTACTGTCCAATAATTTGAAACATGTGAGCCCACCAAGTGAGAACAGCTCCCCATGTCTTCTGACATGTGTTTGCCAGAGCCTGGCTCTCCTCAGACAGTAGACTGAAAGTCTCGCACTGCACAGAATAATAGCAATTATGTGATTATCCAGAGATTATCCACTGCACAGAATGATAGCAATTTTATGATTATGGAGTAGGAGTGGAATGGCTGCTACCAGCTGAAAGGAAAAATCATTCCCTCTGATCTACTTAATGGAAATGCTGAAGGGGGCTGAATTACATTATCCGAAAACCAGAGGTGAGCAGAGAGCATTATGATCAGGCTTTATAAACCAGGAGTGTTCCTGATTGGCAGAGGTACTTCCTGTTATGTGAAAAACTCCCTCTATCTTTTGTGAAGTCCAAGGAGACATAATGATGTTTTGATTTTAACCATTCACTACAAGGTTGACTATACTCAATCTTCAAAGGAATCTGCTGGTGCCTCCATATATAGTCGATATGGTGTTCTCCTAGAGGAAATTAATTTGCAATTGGGCCCCAGAACATGCCCCTACATATTTTGCTTTGCTGGTATGATATCCGTGGTGTTACCTTTTGTAAACCAGCTGGGAAACATATCTAAAAAAAACACATCTCCCCAAATGATCCGGCACGGAGTCCAGTTCTGCAGTAGATGCTTTTGGCCAGCAGGTGGCGGCATTCACCTGCCGAGCAGGTTATTATGGTAAGGAATACTTTGGAATATTCACAAATATTTCTTACTATATAATAAATTAAAAAATGTTTTACAAAAAAACAAATATGTAACTATCTTAATTTTACCAAGTTTTTAACATATTGTTTAAGGTGTTAACGCAATATACAGCGTTAGTTAGAGAGCCGAAATGGCTTCATAATTGCATGAACAATGAAGCTCACCGTATTGTGCAATTATGGAGCCATTCGGCTATTCAAAAAACTGTCAGTTTGCCTAATATTGGCTAATAGCCAGTGAAATGCGGTGCTGTTCAACGACAGTGAACTCCCCATGGAGAAGCAATGGTTAATCTATTCAGAAAACACGGAACAGAAGTGAAATGTCAGTGAAATGCCCTGATGTTCGGTGGTTTCATTCGGCAGGTTTAATCAGGCAAATCCCATAGGTTGCAATGTAAAAAATATTCCTGTTTTTATTAAATATTTATTAAACCAATCATTCTTTCAATTTGCAGCAAAAAGGATTTTCCCTGCACTTTAGAGACCCTGCAGTGAATGCTAAACTCACCGCAGGTTCCTGCAAATTTGACTCTCCGAAGTACAGGGAACGAAAGAGTATGACGTCATTTTAAGGAATGCCGGGAAATCGCCTGAAAGGGAGGCGGGGGATCCTTTTGGTTTCCTCTCCCTCCCGATCAGGAGGGTCTACAAAAAAAAAAAAACAGGCATCGCTTTGAAGGGCAGTGCCTGCCCTTTAAAGCGATGACCGGGATCCAGCGCCGGATCGCAATCTAGCTCTGGTGGGGGCACGATGAAGTCAGTTAGCCCGGGGAACCCCTAGCTGCCCGGGGGATTTGCTAAGGAACGGTGGCAGCTAGAGGATGGCATTTCGAATGATACCAAACATGACCGTGTTTAAAGTAAAGGAAAAAAAATAAAAGAAAAATAATACTAATAAAAAAAAACGTGTTTTTTGTGTGTTTTTTATTAATGCAGCAATATTGTTCACATTTCAATTACAATGTGAACAATGATGCTGCACTAAGGTTTTTTATTCTATGGGGTGCGTTTGCTAAAAATCATGTAATTCCCCCCCAAAAAAATGTAACGAGTCCCCATTTCTTTTTTTCTTAACAACGCACCTCATAGAAAATATAAACGTAAAACCTTGTGTGATAAAATGTGGGAAAAAAACACTTTACACGCTGTAGTTGATTAAAAATTCAAATTTTATTGCATTTTTTGTTATAATATTCAGGAAGGACGTGACGTATACATATAATAATGATATATTATGAATCTGCCGAGTCTGCTGGAAAGAATAATATAACATGTCTGGGTCATATAATAAAACGTGGCTTCAAATCGCGTTTAAACATGAGGAGCAAAAGCGGTAAAAATGAGCTCAGCACACAGGCGTGAAATGGCTCAGCAGCGAAGGGGTTAAAAGTAACTGTCATGCACAGCATAAGATGGACTCACTTAATAAGGAATTGAAAACTATATACCGTATATACCCGGGTATAAGCCGACCCGTGTATAAGCCGACCCCCCCTACTTTTTCCCAAAAAACCTGTGAAAACTTGCGTATAAGCCTAAGTGGGATATTGCCCCAGCTCACACATGGATATTGCCCCAGCTCACACATGGATTTGCCCCAGCTCACTGCCCCAGCTCATGGATATGCCCCAGCTCATGGATATGCCCCAGCTCATGGATTTGCCCCAGCTCATGGATTTGCCCCAGCTCATGGATATGCCCCAGCTCATGGATTTGCCCCAGCTCATGGATATGCCCCAGCTCATGGATATGCCCCAGCTCATGGATTTGCCCCAGCTCATGGATTTGCCCTAACTCATGGATTTGCCCCAACTCATGGATTTGCCCCAGCTCATGGATTTGCCCCAGCTCATGGATATGCCCCAGCTCATGGATTTGCCCCAGCTCATGGATTTGCCCCAGCTCATGGATATGCCCCAGCTCTCACCTGGATATTGCCCCAGCGGCAGCCAGCTCTCACATGGATACTTGCCCCAGCTCCGGATCCAGCAGGGGTTGAGGGGGCCCAGATGCCGGGCAGCAGGAGTGCCTGCCCGGTCCTGAACAGCATGAGTCCGTCCGTGTTGAAGGGGATGCGGTTGCGTGCGTGCGCAGGTCACGCGGTCCGGCCAGTCAGGTGGTACAGAGACTCAGTACCACCTGATTAGCCGGACCACGTGACCGGCTGCGCCTGCACGCAGCCGCATCCCCTTCAACACGGACGGACTCACGCTGTTCAGGACCTTGACTCGCGTATAAGCCAAATCACGTTTTTTTTACTCAAAATCTGAGTCAAAAAACTCGGCTTATACGCGAGTATATACGGTATGTGATTACATTTTCCTCTAACACAGTAAAAGTTGTGAGTGGAAGAGGAATCTTACAGAACCGCTGACGTCACGGCAGAGCTGTGTAATGACCCTTATCCAGCAATGCCCACAAAGGATTAACATGGATATTCTGCCTCGCTAGCAAAGCTGTGACGCGTAGGTGCTTGAGACTAACTCTAAGTCTGTATTTGACCAGTACTCACACGATGAAAGTTCAGCAGACAGCGTCAACTCAGCAAAACTGACACGTAGAAAGATGAATCCAGTTGAAACCTTTAATGATCAGACTGACAATCTTTGTAATAGTGTACAGCAATGCAGGTGAAAAGACATTCGTTTTGTCCAGCATAGAGCTAAGATGGCTGCTAGATGACCAGTAATTACCTCAGAACTAGACTGAGGAAAAAGGGGCAGAGCTAGCTGGATGCAGCAAGGCTATGGTGACCCAGCAGGAACAATATAGCTATGAAATCATAACTGTAAGCAGTAAAAGGCAGATTCAACACATAACATTAAAATATACATATAAGCCCTGAGTCATGGGGCATGACAATGGAGGCACCCAGCAATAGAACCAGGTACAGTGGCAAGAAAAAGTATGTGAACCCTTTGGGATTACGTGGAGTTTTGCATGAATTGGTCATAAAATGTGCTCTGATCTTCATCTAAGTCACAACAATTTGAAAAACATAGTCTGCTTAAAATAATACAACACAAACATTATATGTTTTCATGTGTTTATTGAACATAACATGTAAACATTCACAGTGCAGGATGGAAAAAGTATGTGAACCTCTAGCCTAATGACTTCTCCAAGAAATAATTGGAGCCAGAAGTGAGCCAACCTTGAGTCCAATCATTGTGATATTATTGGATGTGTTGCTGAAAGCTGTCCTGCCCTTTAAAAACACACACCAGTTTTGGGTTTACTGGTTTCAAGAAGCACTGCCTGATGTGAACCATGCATCGCAGAAAAGAGCTCTCAGAAGACCTACGATCAAGAATTGTTGACTTGCATGAAGCTGGAAAGGGTTACAAAAGTATCTCCAAAAGCTTTGATGTTCATGTGTCCACGGTAAGACAAATTGTCTACAAATGGAGAAAGTTCAGCACTGTTGCTACTCTCCCTAGGCGTGGTCGCCCTGTAAAGATGACTGCAAGAACACAGCACAGAATGCTTACTGAGGTAAAGAAGAATCCTAGAGTGTCAGCTAAAGACTTACAGAAATCTCTGGCACATGCTAACATTTTTGTTGACACATCTACAATAAGGAAAACATTAAACAAGAATGGAGTACATGGGAGGACAGCACGGAGGAAGCCATTGCTGTCCAAAAAGAATATTGCAGCACGTTTGAAGTTTGCAAAAGAGCACCTGGATGTTCCACAGCACTACTGGCAAAATATTCTGTGGTCAGATGAAACCAAAATTGAGTTGTTTGGAAAAAACACACAACACTATGTGTGGAGAAAAAAAGGCACAGCACACCAACATCAAAACATCATCCCCACTGTAAAACATGGCAGAGGGAGCATCATGGTTTGGGGCTGCTTTGCTGCCTCAGGGCCTGGACGGATTGTTGTCATTGATGGAAAAATGAATTCCAGAATTTATCAAGACATTTTGCAGGAAAACGTAAGACCATCTGTCCGCCAACTGAAGCTCCGCAGAGGATGGGTGATGCAACAGGACAATGACCCAAAGCATACAAGTAATTCAACAAAAGAATGGCTTCAATAAAACAAAATACGCCTTCTGGAGTGGCCCAGTCAGAGTCCTGACCTCAACCTGATTGAAATGCTGTGGCATGACCTTAAGAGAGCGATTCACACCAGACATCCCAAGAATATTGCTACACTGAAACAGTTTTGTGAAGAGGAGTGGTCCAAAATTACTCCAGATCAGTGTGCAGGTCTGATCTGCAACTACAGGAAACGTTTGGTTGAGGTTATTGCTGCCAAAGGAGGGTCAACCAGTTATTAAGTCCAAAGGTTCACATACTTTTTCCACCCTGCACTGTGAATGTTTACATGTTCTGTTCAATAAAAACATGAAAACATATAATGTTTGTGTTGTATTATTTTAAGCAGACTGTGTTTTTCAAATTGTTGTGACTTAGATGAAGATCAGAGCACATTTTATGACCAATTCATGCAAAACTCCACGTAATCCCAAAGGGTTCACATACTTTTTCTTGCCACTGTAAGTAGTGGTTAATGGAATGAGATAACACTCTGACTTTTATGATTGATGCAGTACTCCTCACTTTATCAGACATGGAAGAGAAGAGAACCTGTCGATGATAGGTTTACTTGAAGGCATCAAGCATCGGTGTCACGCTACATTATTTTCATCATGCCTAACGGCAAATTCCTGCTTGTATAATATTGCTATCAATTGCAATCGTGCCCACATACATTATTACACTTTTATATTATTTACTATCAAATTTTTTACATATTTATGATTTATTTTAGATCAGCCATTTATCGATTCCACATTTTATAAACATATTTCAAAGGAACAAGTGCTTTATATGCTATCATAGTTTTACAGGGAGAAGAATATTCCATAATAGAAATGTTGAAATGAATCTGCTAACACAAGCTGCCCTCTGGCACACACAGAGCAAGAAACACAACAGACTTGAATTTTATTCCTACTGTTTTTCATAGTGATGAGGTTCAATTCAGTAGAGAATACGCGCGCATCATTAAGATGGCCCTGCCAGCGTAGATAATCGCTCAAAGTATAGTATGTAGTTACGGAAAGATATTGAATGCAGAATATATGACTGTGCCAGAAACACATCCAGTTTAGGAAGTCCTTTCATGGGACTACATCACAAGTATGCAGTTTAATTTTAGGACACAAAAGGTCACTAAACCCTTTTCCAGCAAGAAGGGTCACTTTGCAATCTAAATTAAACACCAATAGTATTGTGGACACGGTCCTACTAGGTGGCATGAAAATATAACGAGCAACAGTGAAGACTGGTTAAGGCAAAAGTCAGTGAAGGTTGTTTTCCTGTAGAGCAAGTCATCGCTTCTAGTCTGCCATTTCAGTACGGCTATACAACATATTGTTTTTTTTTTTTACAAAATATTCATTTTCTATGGCTATTTGGACTATAAAAATGCTTATAACGATGAGAAAACAAAACACTGATTAATTATTATTAAATTTAATACTGTAATTGCAAGTTTGTACTGACAGGAGATCCCTTAAAAATAAAGTGAGAAAAGATCCCTTAATACTAAAGGATCACAGAGTCCCAAAGCTTATATCCAGCACATACAGAACCAAATACATCCTTCCAATTGAGTGTTAAACCGTTGTGTGATTACAAGCCAAACGACCCAAGAGAAAATAGGACAATATTAATATTTAATACAGTTCTTGCAATAAGCTTGAAACACTAAGGGCCGATGCTGTTTATAGTGCTTCCCTAATGGATTAATAGTGTGCGAGCCATTATTCATTTGTGGCTCTCAATTACTGATTCTTTTTTGACCAAGCTGGAGTATTAGAGACTCAGGTAGGAATATTTGAGAGCCACACTCTGCCACTGCTATCGGTGCCTGGAGTCCATAGGAATCAATGGAGAAAAACCTCACCCTGCATTAATAAAAATTATTGGACAGAGGCTGCTGACAGCCTCTGTCAATTTCTTTTTTATTTTAACCTACCTTTCACCCTCATAGCCCTCATAGCTTGTCCCTTGCAGCTCATCCTCTTCAGCTCCTCTTCAGCTCAGGGACTCTTGAATCCAGAAGTCCCTGATGCTCTCTAAAGCAATTTGCGCTCCTATGCAAAATGCATAGTGTAAGACCCACAAATTAAAAACCACAACGGGACTTGCACACTTTAAGTACGCCAGCTCCGTAGCTGAAATGGTTAATGCAAACCATTAACAGGACTTGTAGAGCCTTTAAGGAAGGAGATGTCTGTCGCGTGTTCATTTGACCCAGCAAGGAAAAACAAGCACACGAGTGGAGAAAAGAAAAAAAACACTGACTTGCTAAGTTGCTCAAAAGTTTCTCTTCTGGTTCTCTTTGTGCTCTTACAATGTATTTTGTAGTATGTGCGATGGACATAGAGATTCTTAGATTACAGACCAATAGACATTCTCAACGTCAGAGATCATTTTACACAGTTCAAACCACAAAACCTATCCATCATATATTGATAGAACAAAGAGATATCTTTTTCCATCTTTCTGCTCAGAAACAAGAAGGGGGATGGCTCTGTCTGGGAAGCTAGCTGTTTCAGGACAATGTCGTGTCTGTATTCCACATTCTTGGGTTTCAAGAGGATATTGCTAGCAAGCATTTTAACTGAACTAAAAAGAGGTATGTTAACTAAGATATGTGTCACGGTCCACCCGGGGTACCTACTGAGGTACCTATATTGCACAGCCTGGTCCTAACAGCCTTTGTCCTGGAATGTTTTTGTATTGGGTTCCAATCCGGGGTTTACCTCAGCCCAGTGCCATGTCCATGCTCCTGGAGATCCAGCCTGGGTTTTCCCGTCCAGCCTAGGAGTTCCAGCTGAGGCCCATCTGTGATTTAACCTCCTTAAAAGGCAGAGAGACTGACCCAGCAGTGGTTCTGCATTGTTCTCCCTGACTGAGGTCATCTGGATGTGTGCAAACCTGCTCCTGCTCCATCTTATCCAGTGTATCCAGCGCTTTATCGACAGTCTGTGGTCAAAACCCTCCAGGACACTACTCAAGTGGGTACTCTAAACCGTGTAGCCCACTATCCCCTGTGTATGGAGACCTGCCTGTCGATTACAAGTGTTTGCCACCATCTCTGACCTTTTGATCTCAAGGTACCACTGTCAGATATCTGGATTAATTCCTAGTGGACCCTGTCTGCAGTCTGGGACTGCATAGTCCACTATCCTGACTCTCCATCCAAGACCACTCCCTGGACTGTAAATACTATGTGCTGAACTCTTGCATATGGACAGTAACCCTGTCATTGCCTGTGCTGTCCAGTATTGCATTTCTTTATTCTTTCAAGTGCCTGCTGCCAAGGCCTATTTAAGTTTCATTAAACTTATTCATTGCGTGATTCCTGTCTGGCCTCCCCTCTGTGTCGCCGCCTGCTGGGCTCATACCAGAACCGCACACACCACGTGACAATATGTATTTGAATCACTATATATATACACTGAGTGGCCAGATTATTATGACCATCTGACGTTTTTAGGAAAATTAGCTATAATTTCGCACTGAAGTTGCGAGAGGGCCAGACCATTATAAACATAAAAAAATCACTTCTACTGTTGTGGTAAACAATTACTGCCAGAGGGCAGGTTGTTTACCACGACAGTAGAAGTGATTTTTTTGCTGAAGATATGGGTAAACAACGCGATTTAACAGCTTTTGAACGTGGGATGATTGTTGGCGCTCGGAGCCATGGAGCGGGTATCAGCAAAACAGCAGAATTTGTTAAATGTTCAAGAGCAGCGGTTGTTAAAGTGTTTAAAGCTGGACTGTCAACCGAAAATCTGGGTCTAAACGTGCGAATTGTGGCCGTCAGCGACTAGTCAATGTTAGGGCAGAATGGAGAGTGGCAAAACTGTTACAGGACAACAGAAGGGCAACAGTGCATCAAATTACTGCAGATCTTAATCAGGGATCCTCTCAAATGATCTCTGAATGCACTGTTCGCCGTACACTGCATCGTATGGGACATGGAAGTCGACGGCCTGTTCGAACACCTTTGCTGTCTACAGTTAACAAGATAAAACGTCTCCAATTCGCACAGGAACACAAGGATTGGACAATTGGAAAAAAGTCATGTGGTCGGATGAATCACGTTTCCAGTTGCATTATGCAGATCGCAGAGTGAGAATTTTTGGCGGAAACAGCATGAAAGCATGCACCCACATGCATGAGTACAACCCTTCAAACTGGTGGGGGCAGTGTTATGGTTTGGGGCCCTTTAATTTGTGTGGAACAACATCTGAATAGCACAACATACCAAAGCATCGTTGTTGATCAAGTTCATCCTATCATGTTGATGGCGTATCTCAATGGAGATGGCTTCTTCCAACAAGACAATCCGCCATGCCATGGTGCTCGCATTGTGCAGGAGTGGTTTCAAGAACATGAGGGAGAATTTACCTTGCTTAGGTGGCCCCCACAATCACCAGATATCAATCCATTTGAGCATTTGTGGGACAAAGTTGAAAGAGCCATCAGGCAGCTGGTTCCACAACCATTAAGTCTCACAGAACTAGAAAGCGCTATTCATCAGGCATGGTGTAGGATTCCTCGCATCACCTTTCAACATCTCGTGGAGTCAATGCCAAGAAGAATCGCCGCAGTATTGAAGGCAAAAGGTGGCCCAACAAAGTACTGGTGGGGTGGTCATAATAATCTGGCCACCCAGTGTGTATGTGTATATATATATATCCACTGCAACTGGTCATGCCTGCCTCCTAGCTGATGAAGGTTCCACAAACTTGAAACAGCGCTGTCCTGGGAGTGGCTTTGACCAGTTGCATAACCTTATCTTTGCTACAAAGCCACAGTGTGGCATAGCATTGATTTTAGGGTTCTGTGTAATAACAGATCCAGGATGCATAAAAGTGAGACTTGCATATCCTATCCAGAATTCCTTGCTGCATATGGGGAATGTGGCAAGGAGCTCTGGGATGCAATTCTTTGAATTGCTATGATGTGCTGGTGGCTTCTGCAATATTAAACACACTTATTATAGTGTGGAGGCTTTTTATCTCACTTTTAGTCCTTCACCACAACCCTTATAGACACTTACTTACCTATGGTCCAAGCATCCACTGCAACTGGTCATGCCTGCCTCCTAGCTGATGAAGGTCCACAAACCTGAAACAGCGCTGTCCTGGGAGTGGCTTTGACCAGTTGCATAAACTTATCTTTGCTACAAAGCCACAGTGTGGCATAGCATTGATTTAAGGGTTCTGTGTAATAAAAGATCCAGGATGCATAAAAGTGAGACTTGCATATCCTATCCAGAATTCCTTGCTGCATATGGAGAATGTGGCACAGGAGCTCTGGGATGCAATTCTTTGAATTGCTATGATGTGCTGGTGGCTTCTGCAATATTAAACACACTTATTATAGTGTGGAGGCTTTATATCTCACTTTTAGTCCTTCACCACAACCCTTATAGACACTTACTAACAGTTGTGTTCAAAATTATTCAACCCCCAATGCTGTAAAGGGTTTTAGGGAATTTAGTGTACATTTGTAATTGTATTCAGAATGAAATCCTACAAGGACTTTTTAAAGAACCATATGCAACTAAAATGACATCAATTGGTTTTGTAATACAGTAGTAAATGTTTATTTTGTGAATTCTTCATTGACACAATTATTCAACCCCTTAAAGACTACCACTCTGAAGAACAGAGGTTCATTCAAGTGTTTTCAATCAGGTATTGAAAACACCTGTGGATGTCACGGAGCAGCAATAAAGCATAATAAGCACCAATTAGGCAGCTTTAAAATGACTGTGATACTCAGCTCCTTCTAGACATTTACTGGTGTGGTTACAAACATGGTGAAGTCAAGAGAATGGTCCAGGAAGACAAGAGAAGAGGTGATTACTCTTCACAGGAAGGGCAATGGCTATAAGAAGATTGCAAAGATGTTAAACATACCAAGAGAGACCATAGGAAGCATCATTCGCAAATTCAAGGCAAAGGGCACTGTTGAAACGCTACCTGGTCGTGGCAGAAAGAAGATGCTGACTTCGACTGCTGTGCGCTACCTGAAGCGTAGAGTGGAGAAAAGTCCCCGTGTGACTGCTGAGGAACTGAGAAAAGATTTGTCAGATGTGGGTACTGAAGTTTCAGCTCAGACAATACGGCGCACACTGCGTAATGAAGGCCTCCATGCCAGAACTCCCAGGCGCACCCCTTGCTGTCTCCAAAGAATAAGAAGAGTCGACTGCAGTATGCCAAAAGTCATGTGGACAAACCACAGAAGTTTTGGGATAGTGTTCTGTGGACTGATGAAACAAAATTAGAACTGTTTGGGCCCATGGATCAACGCTATGTTTGGAGGAGGAAGAACAAGGCCTATTAAGAAAAGAACACCTTGCCTACTGTGAAGCATGGCGGGGGGTCAATCATGCTTTGGGGCTGTTTTGCTTCTGCAGGTACAGGGAAGCTTCAGCGTGTGCAAGGTACCATGAATTCTCTTCAGTACCAGGAGATATTGGATGACAATGTGATGCAGTCCGTCACAAACCTGAGGCTTGGGAGACGTTGGACCTTTCAACAGGACAATGATCCCAAGCATACCTCCAAGTCCACTAGAGCATGGTTGCAGATTAAAGGCTGGAACATTTTGGAGTGGCCATCGCAGTCACCTGACTTAAATCCGATTGAGAACCTCTGGTGGGACTTAAAGAAAGCAGTTGCAGTGCGCAAGCCTAAGAATGTGACTGAACTGGAGGCTTTTGCCCATGACGAATGGGCGAAGATACCCGTAGATCGCTGCAAGACACTTGTGTCAAGCTATGCTTCACGTTTAAAAGCTGTTACAACTGTAAAAGGATGTTGTACTAAGTACTAAGATTGAATGTCACTTGGGGGTTGAATAAAACTGATAATGATGTGAGCACAGAAAAGACATTTGTGGTTATTTCATTATAAATGTTATGTTATATTTGTCTGACCTACACGTGCCTCTATGATTTAATTGTAAGCAAGATGTCTGAATGATCGAAATCAATGTCAAACTGGCCAAAACACTCAATTTCAGTGGGGGTTGAATACTTTTGAACACAACTGTATATATGGAATTAAAGGTTATCTAACAGTAGCGTCTGCGCAAAAAGATGGACCAGAGCTGCACACATGCTCTGGTCTCAGAGAGAGTGATGTTGGCATGCTCTTTGTGTGCTGACATCAATGGTGACCAATCTGGTGACCAGCAGCCGGGAAATTCAAAAATCTCAACTGGTGGGGATGCGGGGTGGAGGAAACTCCTCCACTTCACCCAGCATTTTCACCAGATCGGTGAAGCTGGGGGGTGAATGGGCGTCACTCCTCACATTCTGGCCACTTTATAACTGTGAATGAGCAAAGTTTTGACTAAAAAAAGAAGTTTAGATAAAGGTGAAAAAAAAATGAATGTGATGAAATACTGATGTAAAGAAGGATATGGGAATTGAGGCATAACAATTGAGGGAGTGAGCAAGGGTCCAACTAAAATGTATTATTCTGTTATTGGCACTTACATGGAGAACAGCTTCAGAGTCAAAACAATTCAGCATTAAAGATGATTTTATAGATCTACTTTGCAGGCGTAGAAAAAGAGGTTTTCTTTATAGCTTTCAGGTTTTCTCTCTGTTACCACACAAACGTCAAGTTGTAACAAAGCCCGACTGCACTGCAGAGAAAATATAACTCTTTGTACAAATTATCACTGACACGTCTTCCTATGAATAACTAATAGGCATATGCACGATGTAGCATCCTCAAAATATTCTTTTATTTTATGCAAATTTTATTTATTTTCTCATTTTGTTATTTTAAGATTCATGCAGGATGTTGTAATGTAACAATCGTATACTTAACAAACACTTCAACTTTGGCGCAATATCCTGCTATAAAACTCAGTACATTAAAAATAAATGAAAATAATAAACAGCATAATGATCCTATAGTTTTATGCTCAGGAACTGTTTGCTAATGCTGAATTATATTGCATTATGAGTTATAAACAGTTGGTATATTACATCATATTTATGTGTTAAATAAACTTTATTGTAAGATAATAGAGGATTATGGAAAAGACACTACTTAAAGAAGAACAGAACTTCTATATAAAGCTAGTACTTTGTGCATATATCGTACGGGGACATGTGCCAAAAAATATTATTTTTATTTGCAGGAAAACATAATGACATAATGCCAGGGGATTTGGGCATATCCACGAGGCTCAGCAAACTTGTTAGGTTGCTGCAGACTCCTGGGGAAATGTAGTTTCAAAACATCTGGTGGGTGAAAGTTGCGGGCCTCTGATCTAGGAGATTTGGGATTCCATAATAAATTTTTAAAAATAAGAATTCTTTATCAAATACCCTGCACAGACAGAAATCAGTATAAAACCAGTTAAAACCAGCACCTATTGCTCAGACTGTTGTGCGCGTGAGATGATGATTAATAAACCTGGGAATCTCTACTGACTATTAAATGTTTGATTTAATCACTTCATTCATTCTATACAACTACGTTTTCCAAAATTCCAATTAGACCGTGTTACCAGCCATTAATCCATGTTACGGTTAAAGCCCGAAGTGCGGTAAATCCTAGGATTACCCGGGTAATCCTGACATTACCCAGGCGTCATTAGCAAAAGTCCGAAGTGAAATTAAATTTTGGAGTTTACCTGGGTAATCTGCAAAGTATCCAGAGACCTCTGGGTACCCCGGTTTTCTGCTCTATTTTAACCGGGCAATTCGCACATTACCCTAGTGTTCCTGGATATAGTGTGATGTGCAATGAAACATTGGACTTTATCCGGGTAATCTGCAAAGTATCCAAACGCCTCTGGGTTCTCCGCTTTACTTGGGTTTTCAGCAGGTTACAGTTGACTGAATTCCGATGATTACCCGGATAAAGCTGCAAACTGTCATCCGACCGATAACAAAATTGTGTTTTTTTTGTTATTTTTAATGAAATTATATCCACAGTCACAAACCACCCTAAATAACCATCCTGTAACTCTGTGCGTTATTTGTCAGAAAATTAATTTATGAAGATAAAGATATTATATAAAGAGTAACCTAAGGGTTATTATGTTTTATAAATGATATATAAGCTCATATGACACATAATAACGATCATGTAACTCTTTCACATTTATATAAGAAACATATCCTGTTACTCTGTATATTCATTATATCCGCAATACATTTTAATGTTTGTCTTTTGCCATTTACATTTATAATATCCCTTGAGAATAGCAAAATTCACTTTTACCCAAGCGGGGTTGGATGCTCTGCAGATTACCCAGGTGAAGCTGCGGATAGTCCTCAGATTACCCGGGTGAAGCTTCAGACTTGCACATTATCCGGGTAAAATGTGAATTTTTCAGCTCTTCCAGACTGTTACCCAAGGGCAGTTGGTTAGTCCTAAAATTACCCGGGTAAAGTCCGAAATTTAAAAAATTTTCCAGCTTTACCCAGCAGTTTTGGGAAATGTCAGGATTACCCAGATAATCCTAGGATTAACCGCACTTCGGGCTTTACCCGTAACATATACATTCACCATAAACAACAGCAACTCTAAGGCTAGGGACAGATGAGCGCATTTTCTGCGGCCACCGTCAAAATGTACGTCGATGCGTGCGCACGCATTTTTTCACGGAATACGCTTAAGTGGTCAGACGATGCGCAATTCTGGACGTATTTCATGACGGTGGGGTAAAAAGAAGTCTAGGGAAATCCGGCTGTTTGAACGTTATGTAGGCCGCACACTAGCAGCGTCTGACGTCTCCTAATCACGCACACACGCTGCCATGCAGCCGCAGCGCACTCTGTACGTCAGTAGCAGCGGTTTCACGTTCTGAGAAAAATGCGTTCATTTGCTGGTTGCGTGGTGTCGGCGCACTTTCGTACGCACGTACTGCGTATATTGGCCGTCATTGCCCGTTATGTGCTGCTACTGCCGCCGTGATTTAGTGCGTCTGCACGCGCGTTCCGACTGCCCCACTCTGACCCTAGCCTAAGATCTATCAAGGTTATTCAAAGAGAATCAAAAAATTACTGCAAGTTCGGTGACTTTTTTGTTCTCTTCAATTCGGTGCGATTTGGTGATCCCATTTCGGCAACCCTGTGGTGTATTCAGCAAGCACCACAGGGTCCTCGAAGTGCAGGGAAAAGCCGCCGCAAACCCGCCGAACACTCAGAGCAAAACCCGGCGAACACACACCGAAACCTGCAAAAACATCTAGATTAACCCCCCCCGAACACGCCAGATAAACCCGAGCAGCCGCCTATCACAGCGCAGAGCAGCCGCAGGAAAAAGCCGACACCGCAGACGAATGGAGTGAAAAAAACAGTTTGCTTGAATGTTTGAAAAGTGAAACGCTGTTTGCAAAGAAACTACAGAACGAAAATGTCTGAAATTTACATATAAGATCCAATGAATGATAATAAAAAAGGGCTGTTACAGAAAAAAGAAATAACGATTATAAAAAAAAACAGGAAAAAATATTTTCACAAAAAAATACCAAAAAATGCCTAAATGATCCTAAAAAATCTATAAATAAAGAGACTTTTTACTGCAGAATATTATAATCAATGGTTTATTAGATATTGGGTTAAAACGGGAATATTTTTAACATTGAAGCCTATGGGCTTCGCCTGAATAAACCTGTCAAATAAAACCACCGAACAGCAGGGCAATTCGGCAACTTTTCACTGCTGGTTTTTGTTCGCTGAATAGACAAAGCATTGCTTCACTATGGGGGATTCACTGCCCTCGAACAGGCAACAAACAGGCACCATATGTGCAGGCAATTCGCCTGGATTTGACGAACTGCCTGCTCTCTGGATAGCCGAATGGCCAGGAAAGGGAACCGCACGCTGAATTTCACTGTTCGGTTACCTTTTGGCCACAATTCGGATCTCTTTGAATAACCCTGTATGTGCTTATTACATTATACCATCAGTGCACTGGCTCCAGAGAAGCACTTTCAAATCTAAATATATATTTTGTAATTAATGCCAATTAAAGTGAAGTTTCTCCATTCCTTGTTCCTTATGCCCAATGAGAAATAAAGGAGACAGAATAATAGGAATGTTATCTAGATACAAAAGATTTCTGACTATTGTATAGTATATACATACGTGTTTAGTGTGATTTAGATGATGTTCTCTTTCAATTCTCATTCCATAAATTCATCTTGTAGTGAGAAAAAGGGGGTTTGTGAAAATCCTGAGAATTACCAATGGCACTAATGGCCTACTCTACGGTGGGTGCCCGCTCAAGTATCACAGGGTTTTAGCTCGATTGTGCCATTACAGGGATGAATGCTCCATATGCAAATCAGCCTGCTCTCACCCAGAAAGGGTGGCCAGTACTGATTGCCAAGGACATCATCCCTGCACGAGAGATGCAGCAACCCCCAGCGATCATTTCACTCTTGTTAGGCCTCGTCAGGAGGGTATAGTTGACACCTCTCTAGGCACCTCGAGCAAGGGGTCCACGTCTGGATAACCCTGTAAACTTGCAGTGAGAAAAAGGGGTTTTGTGAGGGTCCTAATCAACAAAAGAAATTTGTGGTAGTAGGGTTGACCGTGTTGTAAAGAACAAGCTAAGAAAAAATTCTTGCCTTTTTCTCCAATTCAGAAGGATCAATTATTACCATTATTATATATTATAGTTAGGATTCTTCAGCTCATCACACATAACCATGGTAGGCTACGGAACTTTAATCAAGGTTCCACAGTATTTATAAGCTGCGATACTAAGCTAAGAGGATAATATTATAACAAGATGATGCTGGGATTGCTAATGTGAGCAAACTTGACTGTTTATTACTAGGGCTGGGGAAATTAACTATAAATTAATCGATTAATAGTTACAATTTTTGATTGATTTAATTTATTTTGATCAGGGTGGGCCCATCAGCTCTGGTATCGGACTCTAGGAGTCCAAATCCGGAGCTGTACTGGCTTCCTAGGGCCCTGCTTTGGCACCGCCCTCCAGTCACATGTGCGACGCGTGTGACACATGCGTCACACACAGCGACTGGCGCAGGAAGAAGATGGCAGACGAGAAGGCAGCAGAGGAGCGGTGAGTATGGTGCTGCCAGTCTCAGTCCAGCCTTGGACCCAGCCAAACCCCTGCAGGGCCCAGACTCCAGGCACACACCAGACCCAGGGCCCAGACCCCAAGACCCAGGGCCCAGGCCCAAGACCCAGACCCAAGACCCAGGGCCCAGGCCCAAGGCCCAGACCCAAGACCCAGGGCCCAAGACCCAAGCAGATCAGCTAAAAGTAGTTGGATCTGTATGTGCGTTATAATTAATCAAAATTAATCGATGAAAAAAAAAATTGGATTAATCAAACACGAAAATTTTAATCAGTACCTGCCCTATTTATTACTACTATTACTAAAGCTCATTCTTAATCTAGTTTTGTTCGAATACATTTTTTGTAACTTTTTTAATGATTGCACATTAAAATCTTCAATAAAATCAACAAAGATATATTATTTTTCATCAACATGTCGACTACAAAAGCAAACATGGAAGTGTGGGTGAAAATGAAAAAATGAAGAAACAGAAAAACCAAAAAAAAAGAGCTATAGTAAGGGGAAAAGTGTAGGATGGGAATGGCAGAAGGAGGTAAAATGGAAAGAGAGGAAGAAGAAAAAGGTGTTGAATGACTGAGAAAAAGAGGGAGAAGGTTAAGAACCCAATAAGAGAGACTAAGCATTAATACATTTTTTAAACTGCAAAGACAAGTGATAAGGTAACAGTTATTACATGTTGAATAAACTATTTTGAACGCATTTTCAAGATAATAACTATATAAATGGGAAGAGTAATGAAGGTAAAACATTTCTGAAACCGCAGGATTTATGATGCAGCAAAGATTTCCATTTTAATTAAGGTGTACTACATATCCATTGTATTCTCTGTTTTGTAAAAGAAACCACAAAAGAACTTTAGAACGGAGTGTTCTCTAAGTAGAATGGCTGTTCGTTGTGTGTAATGTACATTAGTGTTCTGGTATTCTTTATTGAAAACAGCTATTTACATTGAGATGTTATGTGTGTAATTTATTACTGTCACGACATGAGGATAAACTTTAGGTGCTGGACCATGGAAGTCCTTCTACGGAACAAATCTGTACTATATTACAGTGCATCAGTATGTCATTTTTTTAGTGTCTTTTTTTTAGCTATGAAATTAATCGCATTCTCATAAGGTGGCAGTTTGACTAATAAGCAAAGGTATTTGCTGTAGGCAGCACATTTTTCCCATTAGTGATGCTTTTGCTCATCCCAATTATTCTTGGGAGTTCTGCGACATGCTATTTAATCATGTGAGGAGAGATAAAGGGAATATAAAATGAAGCAGAAAATGAAGAAATAATAAAGGTTCCTTAACTAAGCTATCTCCATTCTTAAGGATCATGAAGACCTCTCTCCCAGCCGTGAGCTAATGCACTCAGTGGAGAATAATATGTTCCTTAAACTAGCTGAACTGCAAACAGCTTGACAAATTCACTGCTGCAGGACTTGCAGACAATTCTATAAAACCACGGCTACCTTACGCAGCAGTATTTTTATGGCTTCTTCACTTTAAAACAATAGAATTTTCATTGACGCTCTAGCCCAAGGCTTCGGTGGGATGAAATTTTATGTGAAAATGTATTTCTTGAAGTGCTGACCACACACTTGCTCACCTTTTTGTTTACAAAGGAAGGCCTTTAAAAAATGAAACTAGTTCTAGCGACTTTACTTAAGTTTGATACAAAAAGACACCTCTAGTAGATATATATATTTTTTTGAGAAAGGATTTTACCAGGAAGGATACATTGAGATTTCTCTCATTTTCAAGTATGTCCTGGGTGGCGAGTATGTAGAAACATAGAAAAATGTCGGCAGATAAGAACTTTTCGGCCCATCTAGTCTGCCCAATTACATGGATACTTTACCTGGATTTATCTTTTGTTTAGGATAGCCTTATGCCTATCCCATGCTTGCTTAAATTCAATTACTGTTTTGGCCTCTACCACTTCAACTGGAAGACTGTTCCATGTATCCACCACCCTCTCAGTAAAATAATGCTTCCTGATGTTACTTTTAAACCTTTGCCCCTCTAATCTAAGACTATGTCCTCTTGTTTTGCTACTTTGTTTCCTTTTAAATATACTCCCTTCCTCTACCTTGTGTGTTCCCACCGTTAGGTGTCTTGCCCAAGGACACTTACTGGAGAGGAGCTCTTGCTGGGATCGAACCCATGTCTCCACAGGCTCTCTCCATGCAGAGCAGTGATGTTACCTCTACTCCAGCCAGCCGGTACATGTTGTATATTAACATAAATGAATATGGGATAGATAGATCCTACTTAACATTATTAGATAAAGAAAACAAACTATGTAAAATAAAGGCAAACTTATGATTATAATTTCCGTCCTCTAATACACTCAAGGTGCTAAAAAGTATCCCTTTAAAAAACACTTGTCACCAAAACAAATTAAGGTAGTTAATGGATCAGGCTGAGCTGAGTGTCACCCCCTATGCCTTTTCGTTGTCCCAGTGGGCTTCGTCTGCCTTCCAAAAGTGAAGGACATTCCACATCCAGAAGGCTGTCAAGTCACCTCAAGCTTTTGATAGCTTTCTGTGGTTCCAATCAGCACTGCACAGGATGTGCACAATGGTACACTCAATGGCTTTCATAGCATCTGAATGGCTGATCGATTGGCTGAGCATTAAGCACCATGACAACATTAGTACAGACTGTCCCTTTAAGGAATATATTGCTAAAAAAATATAAAATGGTAGTAGAAAACTATTAAAACAAGATGAAAAAAGACAACTGGTTACTTGATATGGTACTCATAAAGACATCAAAGTTTGCTAATTACAATTCTTGAGGCATGTAATGAATAATTGGGATCACCAAAGCAATCGGGTTGTTCCAAAATTTACATTTTTTATGACTCATCTGAATTATACAAGGGATAATTTCATCTGCCCCGTAATCACAATTAGCAATCTATTCAGGAAATATTTCTGTAGGCACATAGAAGATATCGTTCTGATGTCTAGGTATAATTATAAGGATACTGTACATTTAGGACATTTCAATGGGCAGCCACGGTACCATTTAGCATTTATAATGAGTTGTTAAAAAATATAGTCAATAAACAATCTTTCTGAATGCAGACATCTAAACTGAGATCAACTCATGACAAACCCGATTTGGGCAGTAATCCAAGTTGAGCAGTAATGATTGTTTGAGGCTTTGTAATTACTGTGGGTTTATTGCACTCGTTACCATTCCACTTGTTATTCCAATTGTACAGTTCAAGATGAGATATCAGAAGAGCTGGTCTTGAAACAATCAACAATTGTGTCTACAAAGATCTAATGGAGACTTGGCCAGGAAACTGAGCAATGATGATTATTTCAAGATGGTGATCTGGAGTTCTCGATGTGAACTATACAGTGATTATTAGAAAGTAATAGGTAATGCTGATGTCCTATTCCTCACCATGTAATTTTTCATCATAACCAGAGGTATATGATGCTTGTGGTACAATATACACTGCACAACAGGGCACAGGGTACTAAAGTTTATGTAAACCTCAGCAGGTTTTGTTGAATTCAGACATTGCTGGTTTCTAATGATTTCAAGGGATGATTAGGAAGAGGTCTCCAAGGTGGCCCATGACCCACAACCATTGTGGTCTACAAAGCATTTACCTGGAGGCACGTCTGAGCCTGTCAGTAGCATCAGGAGTAATAAATTGGCTAATTTTTATATTATTCTTTAGGCTTGTAGTAGGTTTAATGGGTAGGTGTGGAGGTAAAGGAGAGTCAAGTGAGACCGTATGTTAATAGACGTAGTAAATGTGGTGTATTAATGAAACAAAAAGTAATGTGTGGTCAAAGATGTCATAAACATAAATGTGATGGACAACTTCACTGATGACGAGACACAGGTCAAAAGTACCTGTTTCAGCTCGGTAAAAGCTCTTTCTGTCCTTGTTTAACCATGCCATGTGACCCAATGCCTCTCCCAGTCACAGACAGTGGACACCAACTGTGACCTATGTGCACAGTGGTTTTCTCTTTTTCTCATAGCCGTAGGCACTCAGGGCTCAACCCCATACACTTGGCCAAGGTACAGGTTAATCAAATACTACAGTGGTGGCTCCTTTATTAGGGTATGTGAACCACTTGATAGGGGCATATAAAAGCTCAGCTAACCACATTTCCACCCACGTGGCCACTGGAGCCACTCTACTGGTGTTTTTTTACATTAAAAGCCCCAAGTTCCTTGGACGAGATGCTCACTGTAAGTAGCCTAACCTTCGAAGACACACAAACAGACATTAATCTCAAGAAAGAGTTAAAAACATTTTCAAAGGGTAATTTTTTTAAACAATCAGGATATGCAAGGAATGTATACAACTTACTAAATGTAATTAGACACTCAATACATATATATCCCCTCCCTCCAGACTACACAAGACACAACGTAATGTAAATCACATAGAAAATGAAAAAAAAAGCATAACCTTACCGGACATAACATTAACAGTGTAAGTCACAACAGATCATTTAGTGCCTAAAGCGTTTAGCTGCTTTAAAAAACAATAATAAAATCTGGACTAAATTAAAAAGTTTTATTCATTAGTTCAACAAATTAGACACCAAACAATGATAATTATGACGACTTCAATTCCAAGTGATTCTCTCAGAGCATTTTCAGTTATTCCATATAGAGTGGCTTTTCACAAAGACAAATTGCAATAAACTATATAATTCAATCATTAATTGACTTAAGATTGCTTTTGTTACGATGCAAAGAAGCTAAACAAATGTTCACTTAATTAAAATGCATGAGGGATAATGTGTATCAGATCAACAATTTCATTAGTAGCATTCATGCTTTTGCAATGAAATCAGTAATAATTAATGGTGTATTTATTAAATATTTATATTGCTTTAACATAGTATTATTTTGTTATCCACTGCCTGAGATTCACTATGGATGAATAGAGGCATAATGGTAGTTGCTCCCAATGCCAGGAGATAATCAAAAGTCACAATACATCACATCAGAGCAGCATACAAGATTGAGGATTGCCAATGGGCAACTGACCCTGAAAATAGAGGCCACAGTGGCCAATGGGCACTAATCCACACCTTCCTCTAAAGTCTGGATGCAAAATGCACAACTGCACCAGAAAACCATTTTGCGTATGGTAGCTTTGTGCTAAAGAAAAGGAGCACTCTGAAACTACCCCCACCACACCTTATTTTGATGCTTTAATAATTGGGTACATGCTGCTAGCAACATCTACCCAATTTTTTTTTCTATCATTTTATTATTTATTTATTATTTTTATCATTTTTTTCATATTTTTTTTCTATCATTTTCTCCTACATGGAGTTGCCCGACAGTTAAGGGGCTTCCAAATTCGGACGTCTTTGCAGGTTTTGTCTGCAATTTGTGTACCTATGCAGGCTGCTTAGTGTAGGAAATGCAAATTGCACATCGCTCGGAACATATGCACTTTATGTATGCAAGTTCCATAGCACCTGCGCAGAATAATGGAACAGAGCTGCGCGCGCATGCACAGAACCAATTGTCTGCCTCTCTGAGGACATCCGCCATCACAAGCCATCTGAGAGAGGGTGACGCAAGCAATCAGAGCATGCTGACGTTGCTGGTGACTATCCTGGTGTTTTTGGTGCGATATCGCTACAGGTGATAATCCTGCGCAATATGCCTTTTATTTTAGTTAGCATCGCTTTGGATGAATTATTTGCACAGAAGGTTGTACAATTATGGCTGTGTCACTTCAAAAATGGCCGCAGACCATGTGACTCATTGAATCTTAAGATGGCCACCAGTCATCTGCTCAGTGACCACCAAGAAATTGGCCACCGGCCATGTGGATTAGTGATCCCCAAGATGGCCACAATAAGTAACACAAACACAATTTAACAGAACCCAAAATGCTCGAAGAAGCTAAATGGATTTAAGAATTTTTCAGTTGGCTTATTGTTGCATAAAACTGCTTCTGTTTAAGCTTTCACAATGAAACAACATAGATTAAGTTAACTTTACAAAGTTCTTCCAAGTTTGCAATGTTCGTAAGGTGTGAGCAGGTAGACCTGCAGTATATTTACATCCCTGACATCCATGGTACTGTCTCTGTAAATAAAGAGATGGTCTACTAAGTTAGTTAAAGGTTTTAAGGGCAGAAACAATATTTTCACTACATATAGCAAAGGCGCACCGTCCGTGAGAGGTCATCATGGCAAGATATTCCCAAACGCTTTCTTACAGTTTGCTTTGCTTCATAAAAAATCCAGAGAGCTCGTAAACTCATGAAATCAGTGCTGAGTAATACGGGTCATGAGTTCTCATTGAAAGCGATGGTGATTAGAACACAAAAGCATGTGCAAAATTCATTTTCTTTAACATATTTAAGGGTTCCTAATTATAATTATGTGCCATCACTTATACTTTGCCAGCCAACAAAATAATGTTAAATACAACTCTTACATAAAATACTCTCATCACAGAAGATTAAAATGATAGGGATTTTTATAACAATATAACTCACAGTATTGTGCAGTATGTATGAGCGTATCACAGAGTTGCACAGAAATAAAACTCACAGTAGTTATTATTATTATTATTTATATAGTGCCAGCATATTCCGCAGCGTTGAACAATGGACAAAATATAGACAGGGTTATAATACAATGAGACTGAAGCACAGTAATGAGTGGTGTGTCTGAGTGTATCAGTGTTCCACAGCAATAAAACGCATAGTAATGTGTGGTGTGTATGAGCGCATCACAAAGCTCCACAGCAATAAAACTCACAGTAATGTGCGGTATGTATGAGCTGCCTGTGTGTTATGTGAGTCGGAATTCAACCTAAAAGACGGAAAACCAATGTGTTGGACAGGGAAGAGAGAGATGGGGGGGGTTGAAGGAGAGAAAAGAGAGAGTGAGGGAAAGGGGGAGAGAGGGGAAAAAAGGAGAAGAGAATGTAAGAGTGAGAGATGGAAAGACAGAGAAAGAATCAAAGAGAGATAATACTAAGTAAGATAGAGTGAGAGAGGAGTTTGACTCCTGTCTGTTTACCCTCTGCCAGGACCTGCTGCTGCTAGGCTGGAGAGGGTGGGGCCAGCACGCTGGGTGGCTGCTGGCTCTGCAGTCTGTCCCTTGGTGCCCTGCACAGTGAAAGGAGAGTAGGGGGAACTGGCCCACATCTTCTGAAAGTATTCAGGAGCAGGGCAGGGTGCCTAACACCCTCTGTTCATCTCTGACTCTCCTGATACATAAGAAGGACATGTCTAGGGGTGGGTCGCTTCCTGATGATGTCAAGGGGGCCGGCCATCTCACCACCATCTTAGTAGAGACCAAGATAGAGGCAGCATTTTGGTTTGTACCTGAATTCCCAGACAGTGACTGGGATATGGATTTTGTGCCCCCTCGATCTGGCGCAGTCCAGCACCAATAGGCGGCGCCACCTGTGCCGCCTTAAGTTTGCACCAGCCCTGCCTCCGACTGATGCAGCGTCACCTTGGCCTTCCTGTAATGACACTGGACTGGTTACTCTCTCAGTGGTTGACTGAATGGTGCAGAATGATTGCTTAGGAGTCTCTCTGCGTCAAAGTAAAGATGCAGTACTTCATTCATGTGTCATTCCATACTTGCATGTTATGGTGCTCAGAGGTGAAGGGAACCTATAAAAGGCAATGTATGCCTATATAAACTGTCTCAATCTCCACTAGCATTGCTGTGTTACTGTATGGTTCTATATTAGACCCTCTAGCTGTTCCCATATGTATTATTGTCTTTCGGTTTACCGACTTGGCTTGTATTCTTGACTATTCTGTTTACTATATGTGACGGAACCTACCGTCACTGGGACATCTGGAGGGAGCTGTGGGCTAGCCTCCTGCCCAATATGGCCCATGAAAGAGACTATTGGGGAACTGGTGGATCTTATAAATATATTAAATATATTGAGTTTTAACCTGGTTCTTAAGACTGCGGTCCATGCTTGTCGGGAAATAGAGGAAATAATCAGCCTCTTGGGTTCTATACAGTCGAGGAGCAGACTAACAGAGGTATCCAAGTTCTGAGATACAGAGCATACCGTGTGCTGCTAAACGTTACCACATCATTTTTGAGGACAAAAGCAGGAGACCCCCCTTTTGATGGAGGTACTCAGCCTAGGTACCGACTCGTCCATCACACTATCGTTCTAGAACTAAGCTTGAACTTTGCTTCCCTGTTATCTTTTACCTCTGTGATCCTTGAACTTGGTTTTGTTCCTTGACTATTCTTGCCTCTTTATCTCTGGTACCACTGCATTGCCTGGCCATCTAAAGGTTTTGTTTTTTCAATTAGATCAGTTAGTTCTGTATCCTATTTACTCGGCCAGTATAAGAACTTGATACATTAGGCTTCTACTTTGCGTGTTAGGGTCAGTGTCCTATCTTGATAGGCTATATATGGTAGTTATACGAGATACAGTTTCGATTGTTCAACTATAGAATTTTTAATTTTTTAATAAGAGAAGCATGTTGATGCACACCTTTCTAACAATAACAAAAATATCACATTATTTAACCAATATATATTTTGAGCTCTGCACATTAAGGCTCTCCGGCAGGAAAATGGTACGATTATTAATTCTGATCTTCTAAAAAAGTATGCACTGCACAATATGGTCATAGGCAGATTGACAATGCTTTCCAGCTCAGCAGGTAGCGAAAGCCTAGCTTCTGACAGTCATGATAAAAATTTTAAATAAAACCATTTTATTCATTGTAATACTTTTCCATTAGAAGAAGCAGAAGAAACCACATTCATGTTTCATTTAGCTAGGGGATTGTGATGTTAATATTTAACCAAGCTACTAAAAAGGCTCTAAGAGAAAAGGGTGTATATAAAATAGAATTTAAAAAAAGACAAGACAGCACCTGGAAAAGCAGTGTAACCTTTTTATCATTTATTTATTAGCCTATGAGACCTTTTTTATATTGTAAGGGAAAACTAACAAATTGCATACCAAGCTCTGCTTCTGTGCTACTCCCCCCCCCCCATCGGCACCAAAAGAGGGTCATTAATACAGAGCTAGTGGCTGATTTTATCTACAATGAATAGGCTCCCTGATGTAGAATTTCTTTTTATTATTGCAGTCATGACCTTATGTTTCCTTTCACAAGGTTGGCAACCTGGCTGAACTAGCAGATTAGAGAAGGCCGGTGTCAGAAGAAATTGGTCCCCTGTAGAACACTGGTAGAGTCTTGTTAATCTGATCAAGGTCTGTGCTACAGTCAAGGCAGAGTAATCAATCACTCTCCTCAGTCTAATGACAGTGAATGCAGATAGAGACTGGGAGAACATATAAAATCACTAAGCTAAAAAGTAAAGATCAAGTCACACAATGGACATGTAATATAAATAAACAAGTAACGCTACGAAAGACATGCTCATGGAGTGATGAATTGTACGTGTTGACTAGACCTAAGAACATCAAGGAGATTATGGAATGATCCAGGGGAGAATATAAAGAGATATTTCTATGTGTATAGTATTTTTTGTTCTGTTTTATGTTTCTTCATCTTTATTAAGCATAATAACGAAAAGCTTACAATAACGTTTCCCAGGCTGTGGGTCAATACACGGCAGGGAATTCAAGATTTAAAAGCCACAAACCAACTATTAAGCAGATTTGGTATTTCTTTTTATAAACAAAAAAATGTATCCATGCAGGCTGTTACCTTAAGATAAGCTTAAATATAAAGATTCATTATTTGTAAAATGCATAAAACCCATCGAAAATGTGGCAGTGATGGGTTTTTTATTATTTTTATTTATATTTTTTTATAAATTTAGGCTATTGTGTAGAATACAATGTCTTCCTGCCCTCGCACAGTGAAAATATGTAAATCATTTTCAGTGAAAGTTTATAGAACTCATTGTTAATATAGATTGAAATGGCCCTTTCTTTTGTTCATTCTCTTAACATATTCTCATATATTCCTAGTGTAATATTCATGCATCTAAGAATAATGTGTTCTGTCCGCTGCTCTGTTGCTGTGTCTTGTGGCTCAGAGGCAGATCATTTACAAATAGGTTGAGATGACTCGTAATACAACGTATCACTAGGTCCCTATAGGGACCAATAGATGGTGCCAATTACCATAGATCTGAGATGACTCGTACAATGGGGTTATGGGGATTTAAACATTAACAGTTTGGCAAGTATAAATCCGAATCCGCTTGTCTCATTTTACTGGAATACAAGGTACCATGGGCATCAGGCAAAACCACTATATGAAGGCAGAGTGAGACAGAAGAATGATGAAGAAACCCAAAGGAATGTTCGGAAAATAAATAAACTGTTGTCGTTAATGAGAAGCAATGCTTTCGCAGTCATGACAGGAACACCCACCTCTAGTGTAGCAATTTTTTGAATTATCCAATAGAATTTTGAGAACGAAATGTTAATAAAGGTTTAAGGTTAGTATGACGTATGCAAATTTGTATACGAATAAAAAGTAGACAACTGGTCTGCAAATAACACATCCATGCCATCTTTATACGTTAAGAAAAGTGAGATTGGAGCTGGTGGAGTCTATGAAGAGCACGCTGGTGACATGGAACATCAAACCGGCTGAATGGAGTAGAGGTAACATCACTGCTCTATAACCGTGGAGACCCAAATTTGAATCCTGCCAAGAGCGCCTCTCCAGTAAGTGTCCTTGTGCAAGACACCTAACGGTGCATACTCGCCACCCAGGACTTACTTGAAAACTAGAGAAATCTCAATGTATCCTTCCTGGTAAAATACTTTCTCCAAAAAAAAAAAAAACCACACACACTCTACAGGAGATAAGTTAGCCAGGCAGACATAGCTGAGTAAAACTCACAGTAACTCACCTTTAAGTACCCATCCTTGGGCTAAATTACAATCTTCATGCAAACATTTGCGCCGGTGCAAAAAAACATTAACGCGAGGGGTAAAACCATTTGCGCCAAATCCCGTATTACATAGCGCAACAACCGCGTGCAATCGTCTACCGCGGGTGTACCTGCGCGAGCTTACTGTACTGCACGCGTCCTATACTTAACATGTGAGTGCAAATGTGAATGTGCGCTGGTACGAGGATGGTATTACAATCTATTCGTGGTAATTATCACATAGTCTTTGCGCGCATAGTTTTAGCAACTGCAAAAAGCTGGTGTTAATGGCAAATTTGAACAACCTGGCCAAACCCAAATACACCAGCCCAAAAAATAAAATGCAGCAAAATATATTTACACATTCTACTCATACCCAAACAATAAAATGGAGAAGTTGTGTGTGCATTTATTATTGCTGCAGCATATATGCTCAGATTGATTTTGGCAGGCGCAATTTCTTAACGTGAGATAATTGTGGTTCTTAATTCTGATTGGCTGAATCGCAAAAAAAAAACAGTGCACACGCTGATTTTTGCACGAGACGGTACTGCGCGAGGATTTGGGCACGTCCTGTTTGCGCGTGCAATTGATTGGCGGAAGAAAAAAGGCGCAAGGATTTTAATTCCAGCGGTGATTTGCGCACGCAAAAGTTTAACGCTAGGCACAAAAACCTTCGCTTTGCGCAAGGGGTTTTGCGCGAAGATTGTAATATAGCCCCTTGTGTATTTGAACAATGTCTTCCAAAATGTGAAACTGGTGGAAAGCGTGATGATGTTTTTAAAAATATTCTTTAAATATTTTTTTCATTAATGTATACAAAATTTTGTATCAGTAAGTTATATATGATTGTTTTGTTACTGCTACGAGACGTCCAAATGGGAACAACGTGATTGGTGTGTAGTATGTGTACCCAAATTTCATTTTGTGTGAATGAATATGAATTTAATGCTGAAATTTAAATAAGGAAAAAAAGCTATAAAATGATGCTGCCTTATTAATGAGTGCAAGAAAAAACAAAACTGGGCAAATTAATCAGAAAGGCCAGTATGTTAAATTACATCACCAGCCTGCTGTCCCTGGGTTGGCAAATAGCACAGGGAACAGTACATATTTCTCACTTTAAACAAATGTTGGACTTAATAAAAATGACCCAAACTAGTTGAACAACCAGTCCATAGTCAACTTCCCACATTTCACTCTCCTGTATCCAGAAAAAGAGCATGTCAAAACCACCTACCCCACTCCATCAACACACCACATCAACAAAATATATATGATTTGGGATCAGATTGGACGACTTTTTTTTTTTTTTGAGACAGTATTTTACCAGGAAGGATACATTGAGATTTCTCTCATTTTTAAGTATGTCCTGGGTGGCGAGTATGTACCGTTAGGTTCTTGCCCAAGGACACTTACTAGAGAGGTGCTCTGGTTGGGTCTCCACAGTCTCCACGGTTATAGAGCAGAGATGTTAGCGCTACTCCACCCAGCCTTTATATCTTAAAGGAACACTCTAATCAAAAATCCCCCCCCCTGTTTTTTAACATTAACCCTTTCGCTGCTGAGGCTTTTCCCGCCCCTATGCTGAGGTCATTTTTACCTGTTTTGCGCATCATGTTTAAACGTGTTTTGAAGGCTTATTTTAGTATATGACCCAGACATATTATATATCGTTCTTTCCGTCAGACTCGGTAGATTCATAATATGTCATTATTATATGTATACGTTATGTCATGTCTGTATATTATAACAAAAAATGCAATAAAATATGTATTTTCAATAATTTACAATGTGTAAAGTGTTTTTTTCCACATTTTAACATGCGAGCAATTGCGGTTATATTTTGTATGGGGTGCGCTTGTTAAAATAATTAGAGATGGGGTCTCGTTACATTTTTTTTTGGGGAAAATGACACTATTTTTAACAAACGCACCGCATACAAAAATCGTTAGTGCAGCATCATTGTTCACATTATAATTGAAATGGGAACAATATTGCTGCATTAACAAAACAAAAAAAAAAAAAGTGTTTTTTTTTTTTTTTTAATTTTTATTTTTCATTTTCTTTTTTTTTTTACAAAATTTTTCACTTTCATGTTTGGTATCGTTGAAACGGCCATGCTCTGGCCGATCCAACCATACCAAAATTTAACCCCTAGCTGCCACGGATCGGGAGATAGGGAGTTCATTGGAACTCCCTATCTCCACAGTTGGTGGCAGTTAGGGGTTAACTCTAGGACTGGCGTCATCGTGCTACGCACGATGACGCCAGTCCTCTGGGGGAGTTCCCGGAGGCTTGGCCGACATCCAAGATGTCGGCCAGCTCCGGGAAAGGATCGCGAACCGGCGCTTTTCAGCGCCGATTCGCGATCCAGCTCCCCAGGGGTTAATGCCAGGCATCATTTGGAAGGGCAGGCTGTGCCCTTCCAAATGATGCCTGGGTTAACCCCCGCAGAGCCGCCGATCGGGAGGGAGAGAGGTCCGAAGGACCTCCCCCCCCTCCCTTTCAGGCGCCTCCTCCGCACATGCGGGGGGGCGCCTGAATTAGGTGTCATCGCGCCCCCGCGATGACACCTAATTCTGGCGGCTGCTGGTCCGGATGCCGGGCTGACATCCAGGATGTCAGCCCACACCGGAGGGGCCAGCGATCGGCCGGAACCCGGCCGAACGCTGACCCCAATGGGAGGACGCACTCAGCGCGTCCTCCGCACAGCAGCGGGACTGCTGAGGACGCGCTGAGCGCGTCCTCAGCAGCAAAGTGGTTAAACTATACCTGTTCCCTCAATAAATAAGTAGGTATTTTTTTTTTTTTAATGTAATACTTACCCTAAAATCCACTTGTTTCCAACGTCGTCTTTTTTTTTTTTCATACTCACCTCCCTCCTCTTCCGCTCCCGTCCTTCTAACTTTCACTTGGCTAAGGTTTACGTGAGAAGCGCGCATGCGTGCCTCTCACGTAAGCCAGTCAATCAGCAGGCTTCCTCCCGGCTCCATCTTCTTGGATTAGTGTTGCGCGCAAGAGGATGTGCGCAACACTAATCCTCAGCCGCTGCCGCCAGCTACTGCGGCGAGTTGGAGACGTCATCGCGCTGAAAGCGCGATGACGTCTCCTACTCGGCAATAGTCGGCAGAAGCGGGAAATATGAATCTCGCTTTTCTGACTGACAGCTGGGAGGGCGGAGTAAAGTTCTATGCGTCTCTCAGCTGTTTTCAGCTTTTTCAGCCGATCGGCTGAGTGGAGGGAGGGGGGACAGACAAGGGCATACTCAGGGCATCATGACCACCTAAAAAAGCTTAGGTGGTTATGTTGCCTAGAGTATCCCTTTAAGAGGGTATACTTTAGGGCAAACAATAAATTTTTAGGAATATAAGAAAAGGATCTTAGCCTATCATCAAAAAACAATAGTTAGTTTCTATTTATATTTTGTTAGGATTCGTTTTGGTAAAAAACTGTCACAGCAAGAACAGGACAAAATATCTACACACTACAAAATAGCTTGAATAAGCATTAATGTTTCTGAATTTTATTTTCTAACACTGCTTAGAGCATTACATACTATAACAATTCCTTTTTATTCCTTTTCTATTAATTTCAAATTTGACCTCTAGATTTTATGTTCAGTAATTTGTGTCCTAACAATTTTCCAATTCCATTCCTAACCTGTAAAACTTTATTTTTATTTTATTTTTTTGGGAGAAACGAAGATTTTAGAGTGCACTTTGTTATTTTGAATAATATGATTTTCTATCTCTCTGACTGGGAATTGAATAAATGATTTGTGAGGTTACATGCCAGAAGCACTTAAACAAACTGAATGCGAAAGCACATGCCAATCAAAATAACATGACAAGCGTTTTACAATAAAATGGACTATAAAACATGCCATCTACCTTGCATACCAAAACTATAATAAATACTAAAGCATATGCCATTATGAAAGGTCCATTTGTGTACTCTCTTTCATCACATATGTGAAAACCATTCATAAAAGAATGACTCACGCTACGCTTGCCATAGAGATAAACTAATATTATTTTTTAGAAACACGTTTTTCCCTATATTTAATAGGAAGTATAGAAACAAAATTATAATAAAAAAAATATGTCAACTACACAATTTACTAGAAGCAAAACATAAATTATGTATTGGGAATGTCTGTAGAAACAACAGCTGTCATAAAATATTAAGGCAAATATATTTTGAAGTGTACCATAGATACTCGAGTATAACGCGACCCAAATATAATGTGATGGATAGAGATTTAGTATAGAAATGAAAGAATATTCAAGACTCGAATATAATGCGAAAAGCAAAATTTTACTGTACCAGTAAACAATTAAGATCCTTCCAGGTTCTCTTAACACAGTCAGGCTCCCCTCTCAGGCCAGGGTGCTCTGCTCTAGAATGATTGTAGTTGCTACTAAGTATGAAGCCGCCGGCCACCTGTCCTTCTTTACTAGTGATTAGATGGCCGGTGGGGGGAAAGATTGGCTTAAACCGAGCGTGCCCTCTGGCCGTGATGATCCCACCTCTCCTGAATCTGGGAGTTCCTGAAGTGTTTGCAAGCATCAGGTTGCCCGCATTCACTTCAGTGAGACTACCGGAACGTCCGGGAGACTTCTGATTTTTTATTTTTTTTACACGCGATGCAGATGTCTCGAATATAACGCGACCCCTCCAATTTTAAGGTAAATTTTTGTCACCAAAATTTAGCGGTATACTCGAGTATCTACAGTACAGTTGTGTTCAAAATTATTCAACCCCCAATGCTGTAAAGAGTTTTAGGGAATTTAGTGTACATTTGTAATTGTATTCAGAATGAAATCCTACAAGGACTTTTTAAAGAACCATATGCAACTAAAATGACATCAATTGGTTTTGTAATACAGTAGTAAATGTTTCTTTTGTGAAATCTTCATTGACACAATTATTCAACCCCATAAAGACTACCACTCTGAAGAACAGAGGTTCATTCAAGTGTTTTCAATCAGGTATTGAAAACACCTGTGGATGTCACAGAGCAGCAATAAAACATAATAAGCACCAATTAGGCAGCTTTAAAATGACTGTGATACTCAGCTCCTTCTAGACATTTACTGGTGGGTTACAAACATGGTGAAGTCAAGAGAATGGTCCAAGAAGACAAGAGAAGTGGTGATTACTCTTCACAGGAAGGGCAATGGCTATAAGAAGATTGCAAAGATGTTAAACATACCAAGAGAGACCATAGGAAGCATCATTCGCAAATTCAAGGCAAAGGGCACTGTTGAAACGCTACCTGGTCGTGGCAGAAAGAAGATGCTGACTTCGACTGCTGTGCGCTACCTGAAGCGTAGAGTGGAGAAAAGTCCCCGTGTGACTGCTGAGGAACTGAGAAAAGATTTGTCAGATGTGGGTACTGAAGTTTCAGCTCAGACAATACGGCGCACACTGCGTAATGAAGGCCTCCATGCCAGAACTCCCAGGTGCACCCCCTTGCTGTCTCCGAAGAATAAGAAGAGTCGACTGCAGTATGCCAAAAGTCATGTGGACAAACCACAGAAGTTTTGGGATAGTGTTCTGTGGACTGATGAAACAAAATTAGAACTGTTTGGGCCCATGGATCAACGCTATGTTTGGAGGAGGAAGAACAAGGCCTATGAAGAAAAGAACACTTTGCCTACTGTGAAGCATGGCGGGGGGTCAATCATGCTTTGGGGCTGTTTTGCTTCTGCAGGTACAGGGAAGCTTCAGCGTGTGCAAGGTACCATGAATTCTCTTCAGTAACAGGAGATATTGGATGACAATGTGATGCAGTCCGTCACAAACCTGGGGCTTGGGAGACGTTGGACCTTTCAACAGGACAATGATCCCAAGCATACCTCCAAGTCCACTAGAGCATGGTTGCAGATTAAAGGCTGGAACCTTTTGGAGTGGCCATCGCAGTCACCTGACTTAAATCCGATTGAGAACCTCTGGTGGGACTTAAAGAAAGCAGTTGCAGTGCACAAGCCTAAGAATGTGACTGAACTGGAGGCTTTTGCCCATGACGAATGGGCGAAGATACCCGTAGATCGCTGCAAGACACTTGTGTCAAGCTATGCTTCACGTTTAAAAGCTGTTATAACTGTAAAAGGATGTTGTACTAAGTACTAAGATTGAATGTCACTTAGGGGTTGAATAAAACTGATAATGATGTGAGCACAGAAAAGACATTTGTGGTTATTTCATTATAAATGTTATGTTATATTTGTCTGACCTACACGTGCCTCTTTGATTTAATTGTAAGCAAGATGACTGAATGATCAAAATCAATGTCAAACTGGCCAAAACACTCAATTTCAGTGGGGGTTGAATAATTTTGAACACAACTGTAATTGTTATTCCAAATATTTTTGCCAGTATTTATACAGAACGCACATTCACTAATAGATTCTGCTACACAAATTCCCAGACATTATAGGGTTTATAATTTCCCCGTGTGTTGACATTTCGGGGCCATTCAGGTATTCAGAGAGCAGGCAGTTCGCCAAATTATGGCACACTGCCAGCAACTACGGTGCCTGTTCGAGGGCAGTGAAATCCCCCATAGAGAAGCAATGGTTAATTTATTCAGAGAACAAGTGCCCTGCTGTTCGGTGTTTTTATTCGATAGGTTTATTCAGGCGAATCCCATAGGCTTCAATGTTAAAAATATTCCCGTTTTAATGCAATATCTAATAAACCGTTTATTATTTTAATCTGCAGTAAAAAGTATTTATTGATTTTTTTTTAGGATATTTTAGGCACTTTTCGGGATTTTTCCAGCAAAATTTTGTCTTTTTTTAAATAATTTTTTCTTTTTACTGTAACTACACAGCAATCGGCCGGGATTCCATGACATCTGCCCAGCACTCCGGGACCCCGGGGGGGGGGATAGATGTCATTGCGGCGGCGTGATGACATCTATTTCAGGCCCCCCCCCCGCGAGTGCAGAGGAGGTATCTGAAAGGGAGAGGGGAGGTCCTTCGGACCTATCTCCCTCCCGATTGCCGGGGTCCTGCGGCTGAAGGCAGGCACGGTTTGGAAGGGCACAGCCTGCCCTTCCAAACCGTGCCTGTCTTTAACCCCTTGGGTGCCGGATCACGATTCGGCGCCGAAAAGTGCAGAATCGTGATCCTCTCCCGGAGCAGGCCGACATCTTGGATGTCGGCCAAGCTTCCGGGAATGCCCCCTGACGACTGGCGTCATCGTGCATAGCACGATGACGCCAGTCCTGGAGTTAACCCCTCACTGCCACCAATGGTGGAGATAGGGGGTTCCAATTATCCTCCTATCTCCCGATCCGTGGCAGCTAGGGGTTAATGTTTGGTATTGCTGGATCAGCCAGAGCATGGCCTTGTAAAAATGTAAAAAATTAAACAAAAAAAGAAAAAGAAAAAAATATTAAAAAAATAATAATAAAAAAAATGAGCAAGTTTTTTTTGTTTGATTTGTTAATGCAGCAATATTGTTCCCATTTCAATTATAATGTGAACAATGATGCTGCACTACCGATTTTTGTATGCGGTGCGTTTGTTAAAAATAGCAAAATTTTCCCCAAAAACAAATGTAACAAGCCCCATTTCACATTTTTTTAACAAGCGCACCCCATACAAAATATAACCGCAAATGCTTGCATGTTAAAATGTGAAAAAAAAACACTTTACGCATTGTAAATTATTGAAAATTCAATTTTTATTGCATTTTTTGTTATAATATACACACAGGACATAACGTATACATATAATAATGATATATTATGAATCTGCCGAGTCTGCCGGAAAGAACGATATATAATATGTCTGGGTCATATACTAAAATAAGCCTTCAAAACGCGTTTAAACATGATGAGCGAAAGCGGTAAAAATGACCTCGGCACAGAGGTGTGAAATGCCTCAGCAGCGAAAGGGTTAATATATGTTTATGATCATGGAACATTTGTAGGAGTATACTGGAGAACGCATATATTATGTACTGTGATATGTTGCCAACTGACAACTCTTGGGCCCCAGGCAATAGGAGGCAATTATTTTCCCCCATTGTGCCTGCCCACATGCAAGCACTGCCCATATGTACATACTTGAAAATAAGAGAAATCTCAATGTATTCTTTCTGGTAAAATACTTTATAAATAAATGTACATTGTTGAATTACTGAATAATTTTCTACATGTCGTTTAAAGATAATGATATTATTATAATGATGATCATTTTATATCACTGCTATAACACAGCTCTGCTGATTACTAAAGGATGTAAAGCCCAGGGCAGGGAGGAGCTGGACAGCTGACAGGTAGCAGGACTCCCTGCCCCATGAGCAAATCTGCAGTGGCGAAGGAAGGCTGCGACCTCAGCCCCTAGGCAAGAGGACTCAGGTAGGGGAGCCTCTGCATCCACACTGCACATCTACATCGTGCACATGCTAAGGGTTAAAACTTGGGCACAATGTAGTATATCGATCCCACGACCTAACACAACATTCCCACAAGAAAAAAAATATTCCACATGACACCAGCAGGGCTCCGTACTAATGTGATTTTTTGTACAGTATAATATTTATTTCATCCAATGTTAAAGTGTGAGCATACAATAATGGTCCCCACCACTGCCCCAATTTCATAATGAGAAAAAATCCTGCAACTTCAAATTAACAATAATTTTAAGTCTAGTTCTGCTAGTGATAGTGTAACCGGAATCAGACGGGTTCACTCGGGACGAGGCCGGACCGGACACGAGCAAGGATTGTCTGAACACGAGTCTCTTCAGGAAAGGCAAACTTTATTGTGATAACACAACAGATGCTCAAACAGGATTCAATCGCAAAGAATGAGCCCCGAGTCCCTCGTGACATCCAATCTTATACTCCAAATACATAATTAGGTACATCCCAATTAGCCCACCTCCCGATGACACTCTCCCACCCCACGTGGGTTAATACCTCCCTTTGGCTAATACAAAGACATTCCATTAATTGGCCGTAAATTGGCAAAGTTTGTGTTAGTTTCAATAAATCATGATTAGTTGCTCTCACTGTTCTGGGCTGCGCCCCCCTCCCTAGAGCCTACAATTACTTGTTACAGATGGCACCTGGTCTGATCTCTATACTCCTTTGTCTTTCAGCGGGCCCCAACGACCTTTGAGTATCTACTTCGCTTTTCTCCTCCGTGCCAGGAACAGCAGAGATCTTTCATAGGGCTTTAATTGCTTTTTCTGCTAATCTAAACACATTCCTAAATTTCTACGTATACCTCATTCTAGTTTCAGCTAAAAACCTGCCTAGTTATATACAAGTGAACCAATATTCTGAGCAAGATGGTCGCCTGGCTTATAATAGCGGCCATCTTCCAGCCTATTTCCACTACAATAGTGGAATAGATTAGTTACTGTAATCCTTTGCCTGCTTTGTTAAACTTTTTAGAAGTTTTTCCAATGTCCAATATATCAACCAAGCTGATGTTCACTGGCCTGTAAGCAGAGTGGGATAGTAGGAAGAAACACTGTGAAGAACAGACATGCTTAGCATCTGGAATCGCAGACTGTGAATGACTACAGCAAAGTCAACAACACACAGACACGACACTATTCGGTAGTGTAAATTGCTAGTTTACCAGCTGCCGGGAGCCATTCTTTCGATTTTGAAGCAATCACAATCCAGCGAATAAGCCACGTATCAAAATAGTGAAATATGGTATTGGATAAACAAAAATTAAATACAATCTACTAGCTTTTGGGCTCTGTAATTACTAAAGTAAACACATACTTATACACTATGGGCACCATTACATTCTTCACGCTAACGCTAGCGCTCACCTGAGTGAGCGTTAACGTTAGCCGTGGCGGCCCTAGCGCAGGCACACCCTATTACAGTCCAAATGCTAACAGGTTAAAAAACCTGAGGTTACTGTCCTTTGCGCTCCCTATACTTAACATGGGGAGCGCAAAGAGTTAATTAGTGTTAGTATTACAATATACTAACACTAATTACCAGCCGGCTGCAGTTAACCCGATAGTTAACCATAGCCTGAACCTGGTGCTAACGGATTCCGCTATTGCAGAATCCATCAGCACCATTCAAAAATCCCCCCAATTTAATCAGATATTCACCTCCTATTCCGTGGCGAGGACCTTGGCTCCAACCACCTCCTCTGTCCGCCAGGAGCAGGGAGAGACTGGGGGAAACAGTTCCCCAGTCTCCCTCTGCGGATCACTACGCCGACCTGTCGGATCTCGGTCACGTGACCGGCAGCTTCTGCTTCGATGGAGTCTTATGGACTCCATCGAGTGGATGTGCGCGGCGGTGCTTAGTGCTGCCGCGCTCATCCCGGGGCTTAGCGCCCGATTATAATGCAGGCTGCTCTTTTGGCGCCTGCATCGTAATATCACGCTAAAACGGGGACACAAAGGAGAAACCTGCAGGCCCAGGTTTTTCTCCTTTGCATTCCTGTTTAAGTGTGAAGAATGTAACGGCGCCCTATGTTGGTTTAACAAAAGTCCAAGAGACACATCCTTTCCAGTAATATCTTTTAGACATTGAAATAAAAAAAGGCTTAAAGGAATATTTCTAATCACTACCTTAAATGACTGCGTGGGAGGCCCAGCTGCTTCTACACCATGTTTATCACAATTCTTCTGGTATGTAAAAAAATACAATTATCATTTTCATTAGAATTTATGCAAACATAATTACAGTACTCCTCCAACAGCCTTCCAGGAAAAAGCAGAAATTATGAACTTTCCTGCTGGTTTCATGCTTGGGTATTAACACGGTCACGAAGGTAATCATCCATCATGAACAAAAGAACTATTCTATCTTAAATAGATACCCTTATTAATGGTTATTTATACCTTGCTTACAAGGCTACAGTTTATTTGTTATTAATTCAGCTTAAAAGGATATTCTGCACATCTGACCACTTTAGCGTTTTCAGTGTGGAGTATCCTCCCCCTCCCAGGTTCCCCAAACTGTTTAAATTGTGGAATGAAATGGAGAGATTCCTACTCCCCCCTCCCTCGCGTTACCAGGCAGTCGGGAGATTTGAACTTAACGGCTGTCGGTAACTAATTCTGTCACTCGAGACATCAGCACGCTCAAGTGTGCCGACGTCGCGAACTCTGAGACCAATTGTGTTAGCAATCTTACTCAGGGAGGCATGCGTGCAGCCCTAATCCATTGTTCTGTACAAGCACTACAGAACTTGCGTAATGAAGTCACCTTGTGATGTGCAATTTACGTTCGTTATGCTATGCAAGTAGTAGAGAGAGTGCAAATTGTGCAGAAAAGACTTAAAGACGTCCGGGTTTGCGAGTCCCTGCGCAAAAGAGAAGGAGCAGCATGTGGCGAGGGACAAAAGGTGAGTAAATTCACCCAAGAAAGAGGGGAAAAAAGTGTGACGGTAGTCACTTGAGACTTAGGGTACTTGGACCTAGAGATGTGTTTGAGAGGTGCAAGCCTGATGTGGTAATGTTTTCCAGTCCTCTTTTATGTTAAGGTCACCCTGTACCTACTATTCTAGGTGCAGGGTGTCTTTGTTTTCTGTGCCCTATTCTCTGATGTCTGTGTTATATTATTATTCCCTTATGTTTTTGTTGCAGTGTCATGTTGTATACAATGTAAGTAATTGATTCCTTTGTGTACCCCCTTCACTTCCATCCAACCCTACCAGGATCTGGCTTAAACCAAATCTCTGTCCATTTCTTGAGCTTTGTTATACCAGGATGTGTGTGTGTGGGAGGGGGAAGCTACTGGGAGGCTATTCGGTATAAAAAGGCTGGGGTGTGTTTTACCATTGTATTCTGTGTATTCCCCATGTGTGTTTTTTCCAACTGTAAACCCTGAAAAAAGAAATTCCTAGTTTTGTTTTCACCCTGCAAGGAGCTCCTGCTATTGACTAGGTGGGTTTGGTCCAGAATCAATATTCCTTCTGGGTACTGATGGCAAGGGAAGCCATTATGCAGCTGGATACCTATCCTGGGTACTGATCCCCACATGACAAAAAGTAAAAAATAATTTAGAAAGTTCATAATTTCATTACGCAATTTCTGTAGCACTTGTACAGAACAATGGATTAGGGCTGCCCAATTATTTAAGGGCAAATAAAGGGCAGAGTGTTTGTTTAAGAACGACAGAGAGACAAAGGGGGTTATTCAGAGAGTATGAAATGTGGCCGACATTTTGCGGCCCAAATCCCGCCGGAACCGACGCAAAAACCACAAACACGTCGGTTAAAGCCAACAAAGCTGCCAATCACAGCACAGAGCAGCCGCTGGAAAAAGCCGACAAGCTGATGAACGGGGTAAAAAGAAAAAAAAAACAATATGTTTGAAAGTGTCAAAATTTAAACACTGTTTGCAAAAAAACTACTGGACGAAAATGCCTGGAATTTACATATAAGATCCTATGAATGATAATAAAAAGGGCTGTTACAGAAAAAAGAAAAAATGCTTTAAAAAGAAACCCACTGGAAAAAAAAAGGCTAAAAGATTCTAAAAAATCTATAAATAAAGAGACTTTTTACTGCAGATTAAAATAATAAACAGTTTATTAGATATTGAATTAAAACGAGAATATTTTTAACATTGAAGCCTATGGGGTTCGCCTGAATAAACCTGCTGAATGAAGACACCGAACAGCAGGGCATTGCGGCAACTTTTCACCGCTGTTCAGTGTTCTCTGAATAGATTAACCATTGCTTTTCTATGGGGAATGTCAATGCCTTCGAAAAGGGAAAATTTGGAGCCCTGCCTGCGCTCTGAATAGCTGAAAGGCTCCAAAATGTCAACACATGGGGAAATCCCCTGTTCCGTGACATTTCGGGGCCAGATCGGCTCTCTCTGAATAACTGCTATACTGTTGCCGCACTCAAAATGCTGAGACACCAAGAAAAATTTGACATATGACATCCTGGCGCGGAATCAATGATATTCTATCGAACGTATTAAAAGTGATAAGAATGGAGAACAAGGGGAATTTTTTTTTTCCAAAAGTGATGCTATACAAAAAGTTTGTAGAATTAGAGCAGCCCTTTATTGGAGTGTGTGCAGTTCCATATCTTTAAACCAAATGGATCAGCAAGCTTAATCAAGCAATCAATGCTTTGCGTAGAGTGGCGACACTGCAAGATCTTACCCTCGAGGATCGATGCGCAAAGCAGTAGAGTCTGGCGTTCTCGTATTTAGTGGAAGGCAAGGGTACACGGACATTTCACAAACACTTGAAAGTTAAGATCTCTATTAAAAGGAACAATTTAACAATGGCTGAATCTTAAAGCAGAACTATCGTATGACTAATGCTAGTTATTGTGTACTCTTTTTGTATATTTTTTTTCTGCTGAGGAGGCTATAGTGCTGAAAAAATCATCTTGTATCATTCTAGAGTCATGAACTAGCATAATGAAATGAAAGAAATTCACAATACTGCTCTTATGTTGGTTTTGGTAGAGTAGTAGCGAACTCGCAATATTTGAATTAAAATAATCAATTTAAGAAAGAGAAGCTATTTTTTAATTAATTAATTTGAAATTATAAATCAACATAAGTAAAGTTTCCTTGTAAAGACATTAAAAAAAAATCCCTGCAGGTGGAAACCACATAACCATAAGAGAAATTCTACATTCAGACACAGACCGCAACCTTGAGAAGAGACTCGTGGATTACTGAAGCAAAAGTGCTGTATTTCACGTGGGCATTTGGAAATGAACAATAAAGTATTCTAGAACAGAGCTTGATTTAAATCTTTCCAATTTTGTCTTCACACACACAGTTTACCTATATTATATTCCCTCTTGAGACGGTAAAGCACATTTCACATTACAAGCATAAAAATCCTTTTAAAGTACACCGTAAATCAAGCACAGACTGAATAATTGCAGCTTCGGATTTTATACTCAAATCGGATGCTTCTCGGAATGGCTTATTTTGGGCCAAAATCTCTTGATCCCAGGACTCTTAAAGCGAGAGTTATTCCCATCAAACGCATGGTCTGCTTCTCTAGATGCTAAAATGCTAAAATCTACCATATTTTTTTTTCTATCTGACACCGCTAATTTGAAATGTAGACCGCTTCATTTACAAAATAGAATGCACCAATTTTCGCATCGAAGCAATCAAGTATTTCGGATAAAGACTTACTCTTTTCCCCTAATCATGACTGATACAGTTGTGATTAGCAGAGAATCTTGCAATCAAGCTGGATAGATTGCATGCCGACTCTCTTCTATGAAGCTGTCCAGCCTTTTTAGAGGAAATTGACCTGGAAGATGTGATCCTTGAGAAATTGCATATCACGCAATGGCTTATACAGTGATCAACCTAAGACACAAAACAATGCTAATTAAAATGCAATCAGTGTACCCGTGAAGGTCTCTAAGCCTCAGTCACGTACAAATGAGATTTTCCTTTTGTATGAAGTCCTTCCATTAGCCGGTGTCACCTCTCATAGCGACCCGTGAGCAAATGTTAGAAGAACACTTTGCAGGTTGACATTCTCACTTAGCAGCTGTGCAAAAGGGGCCAGGTCCGTAGCTGAACCTTCGCAGATATCTCACTTGTGAATTTAGCATTACGGACACAGTCTGCCAATCTGGGTTTATGAACATCTGCAGTAGGGGAGGATAAACAATAAGCAAGATTTTGACTTGGGAAATACTCTCTGAAAATGCAAAGCATAATTCGAAAAAAATAGAGACTGTTCTGTTAATGCAAAAAAAATGTTTATGCAGTAGAACAAAGGTAACACTAATGTGTAGTAAACGTAGTTATAGTAGCCTCCTTATATTAACTATATTTCCTACATATTGATTTTCTGTTAATCTGTATATTTGTTTTGTGTTAATTTCTTGCATTTTACTACTTTTGTATTTCTGTAACCATGTTCTTAAACCCAGGACATACTTGAAAACGAGATAAATCTCAATGTATCCTTCATGGTAAAATACTTTATAAATAAATTATATAACCTGAAAAGAAAAAAATATGTCATCTGCGCTTATTCCCATTACACCGTGTGAAACAAAACACAATTAGAGGCTTTGGTTTCTATTAATGGCAATTAACCACTTCGCTGCGGAGGACGCGCTCAGCGCGTCCTGCCGCAGGAAGGGTTGGCTGCGGAAGATGCGCTGAGCGCGTCCTCCCGAAGCAGCCTGCGATCAGCCGGATTCTGGCCGATCGCTGTGCCCCCCGGTGCGGGCTGACATCTTGGATGTCAGCCCATCAATCCGGGACCGCCGCGGGCACAATAGATGTCATCGTGGCGGCGCGATGACATCTATTTCAGGCGCCCCCCGCGTGTGGACCTCGTGGGGACCTCTCTCCCTCCCAATCGCCGGGGCGCAGGGAGTTAATACAGGCACCGCTTGGAAGGGCACAGCCTGCCCTTCCAAACTGTGGCTGTCATTAACCCCTGGGGAGCCGGATCACGAATCGGCGCTGAAAAGCGCCGGTTCGTGATCCTTTCCTGGAGCGGGCCAACATCACATCTTGGATGTTGGCCAAGCCTCCGGGAACTCCCCCTGAGGACTGGCGTCATCGTGCATAGCACAATGACGCCAGTCCTGGAATTAACCCCTAGCTGCCACCAATGGTGGAAATAGGGGGTTCCAATGAACCCCCTATCTCCCGATCCGTGGCAGCTAGGGGTTAAAGTTTGGTACTTTTGGATCGGCCAGAGCATGGCCGTTCCAACGATACCAAACATGACTATGAAAAAAGTTTTTTAAAAAAACAAAAAATAAGAATAAAAAAATATTTTAAAAAAAATTATAAAAAAAAATAAACAAGTTTTTTTTTCTTTTTTTTGGTTTGTTAATGCAGCAATATTGTTCCCATTTCAATTAGAATGTGAACAATGATGCTGCACTAACGATTTTTGTATGCGGTGCGTTTGTTAAAAATCGCGTAATTTTCCCCAAAACAAAAATGTAACGAGACCCCATTTCTAATTTTTTTAACAAGCGCACCCCATAAAAAATATAACAGCAATTGCTCGCATGTTAAAATGTGAAAAAAAAACACTTTGCACGTTGTAAATTATTGAAAATTCATATTTTATTGAATTTTTTGTTATAATATACAGACAGGTCATGACGTATACATATAATAATGACATATTATGAATCTGCCGAGTCTGACGGAAAGAACGATATATAATATGTCTGGGTCATATACTAAAATAAGCCTTCAAAACACGTTTAAACATGATGAGCGAAACCGGTAAAAATGACCTCGGCACAGAGGTGTGAAATGCCTCAGCAGCGAAAGGGTTAAGGGAGTAAGCTCACCCACCAACGTCAAGGCACCTCTAGGAGGGTGAATCCTATCCAAAAAGTCATGAGGTATACTGGTGGGCTTTTATTTATGCCCACCCAGAAACAAATCCACCTTGGGATCAAAAAACAAAGACACGGAGTGGAACATGCTGTAATGATGACCTGGCTGGAGGTACAATAAAACATACATATTACAGGAGGGGTGGGGTCTAAAATGATGATTTATTATATAACATTATATTATATGCATTATATAACCTTACCAGCGCCTTGATGTTTATCCCCTGCACTACCAAAAACCTATATACAAGTTTTTTTAAAAGAACAACATTTTGTCCATCAACCCTTCTTACAAACCCTTTTAAAGCAGGAATAACATATTTCCTGCAGCTAAACAAATTTCTCATTTTACAAGGATAAAAAACAGTGAACAACGCTTCACAAACACTGGTGATGTAAACAGATAAATATGCACTGTTACCATACAGCCCAAAGTTCTTTCAATTCCAAAAACTGGTACAATGATCTCTTCATATGAACTAATATTTCTCCAAGCAACTTTGAGAAAAAGGAGACAAAAGTGCCAATAGTATAACACTGTTGTCAGGTCCCTGGAGGTGCCAGGCCCCTTCGCCGTCTCCCAGGACTCACTGCGATCCTGGCGGTGTCCTTCGGCAAGGCGCGGGGTTGACACGTCGCTCTCTTGGCTGGCGTGTGCGGGCCTTCGGGCCTGGGCGGGGGCCCGGGGTCTTCCCTCCATCACGGCGGTGAGATCTCCTCGGGCGGGTCGACGTGCGCTCAGCGCATCAGGGGGGCATGGCTTTGGTGTATGCAACCAAAGTGCCATCGGCCGTGACGTCTTGTTTCCCCCCTCTGCTCCATGGGGGAGGAATGAGACTGGAGAGGTGGGGCTAGGGGTAGGTGGGACCAGCCCTGGCTCCCTATTTACACCCCAAGCTCCAGTGGCACAGTGCTCACTTGCTTTGTGTCTTTTCAGAGTTAGACCTACTTTATCAATTGCTTCTTTGTTTATCAGACCCCAGCTCCCCATATCGACCACAAACCTTGCTGCCAGCCCTGACCTTGGAAGTCCTGATCACCCTTTGGATTAACCCCTTCTGTACTGCACCTTCGGAACCAAAACCTCCGTATCCTGGGTTCCAGACCCCTGCAACTAACAATTGTGCAACCAGATGGTCAAAAGTAGACCATCTCACCTTGTGAGAGCTACAAGCTCTCCTGTGGGGGGCCTTACAGGTGTTATTGGGCCGACCTGTCTGCCGCAAACCCTTCGAGTAAGATGTGCTTGTCTTCAAGGTAAAGGCTTGGTTGTTTCCTATGCCTTGGCTATCACTCTACTTTTTACCATCTGGTTGCACAGTGTTATACTATTGGCACTTTTGTCTCCTTTTTCTCAAAGCTGCTTGGAGAAATATTAGTTCATATGAAAAGATCATTGTACCAATTTTTTTAAATTAAAATAAAATAACTTTGGGCTGTATGGTAACAGTGGAGAGCTATATATCAATGCCTAGGTGAACAAGCAGTACAAAAATAAAACTTAACTTTTAATCAGATAAACAAGTAAAAATCCCTCACTACATAAGCGGAGATATCGGCCAGGTGGCTCAAAGTAAAAGAGCAACAGTACAACAAAAAATGAGAATAAACCAGTGAATCAAAAAAAAGCACATAAAAGTGTAACAGAGAAACACAATATTAAAAGTCAGCTCCCTGAGTACACTGGATTTGTTAAGGACAAAATGTATATGTATATGTGAGTCTGTATAACTTGTAGCAGTGCCCAAATGCTTTGTAATCAAAGCGCTTCAATAAGCAGGAAAACAATCCTTCGTTGGATTGTATTTATAGCAAAGAAAAGAGAGGAAAATAACTGATAACTTTGGGCTGTATGGTAACAGCGAGACAAAGGGGGGGGGGGGTTGTGAGGATCCTGAGGACGAGCAACAGCACTAATGGTCTGCTCTACGGTGGGGCCCGCTCAAGTCTCACAAGGTTTTAGCTTGTATGTGCCATTACAAGGATGAATGCTCCATATGCAAATCAGTCTGCTCTCACCCAATGAGGATGGCCAGTACTGATTGCCAAAGACGTCATCCCTGCATGAGAGGTGCAGCAACTCCCGACGATCGTTTCGGCCTTGTTAGGCCTCGTCAGGAGGGTATAGCTGACACTCCTCTAGGCACATCAAGCAAGGGGTCCACGTCTGGATGACCCTGTATACTTTTTGTGAGAGAAAGGGGGGTGTGAGGGTCCTGAGAACGGGCAACAGCACTAATGGCCTGCTCTACGGTGGGGCCCGCTCAGGTCTCACAAGGTTTTAGCTTGCTTGTGCCATTACAGGGATGAATGCTCCATATGCAAATCAGTCTGCTCTCATCCAATGAGGGTGGCCAGTACTGACTGCCAAGGACGTCATCCCTGCACGAGAGGTGCAGCCACCCCCGACGATCGTTTCGGCCTTGTTAGGATTCGTCAGGAGGGTATAGCTGACACCCCTCTAGGCACATCAAGCAAGGGGTCCACGTCTGGATGATCTGTTTACATCACCAGTGTTTGTGAAGTGCTGTTCACTCTTTTTTATCCTCGTACTTTGTTGATATATCTTGGTGACGGGAAGACCATTGTGCGAAATATATAGCGAATCACTAAGGTATTAAGCGGCACAGATTTTATTTTAATAAAATTCTCATTTTGACCTCTATCTTTTACCCTGTTTTACTGCAAAGGAACTAGAAGGAGTTTTCCCACCTTTATTGTAAAAAAAATTTCAACAAACTTTACTGCAGCATTACAACAGCCAGGGAGAGGACCATGGGCTAGTCCTAAATAAATAAATAAGTGCATGAAATCTCAAAAATGTTTGCTGCTCACATAACCATTGACACGCCTCACCAAACCCAACACTCCACACGCAAATTTGATATAAATGTTTATCTATCAAGACCAGCTGGGTTTTAGAGAAGCCTTATGATAATTGTAATACATATCATATTTTTCAGGTGACACAATAAGGAAACATATGGTTGGACCTTAATAAAACCTTCTCAGTGTGTGGATCAAAACAGTGGAGGAATTGCATTCTCTCGTGTTCCTGCTTGACTTGACCCCTGGAGAGGGCAGAGCTCTGGGGTCACTCACTACTGTACATGGAAAAGATTTAGATTCCAATGGACTCAATGAAGCATGAGATCTAGTAACTTTTTTGGCAGCACATGAATAACAAGCAACTGGGTATCACTAGTTATTAACCAGATCCAACTCCAATAGTGCTTCCCATACAAAGAATAAACTTAAATGTAGAGTAAAGTAAATTGAGCCATAACAGAAGTTGTCACTTTACGTAGAATAGCAAGAGCTGCTGATATCAACTTCAGAAATAATGTGATCCTCTTATATATAAACAGGACAGCAGTGTGTAAGCAAAGAAATCTACAAGTGCAACACATCCGTGGAAGCATCATCAACTCCTTCACTACCGATAGAGATATCCCGGGCTTCAAAGGCAGCATCTGGCGCCCCGATATCGTGATATCTTGGTATGCTGATCTGCAGCCCAAAAGCAGATGAAATCAATTTGCTGCAAACTAATTTCATTTGCTTTTGTGCTGCAGAAGGTGTCCCTAAAGTTTTAGCCCTGTGGGCATAATGCTCAAAGAGCTAAAACTGTAAAATCAGGTGCTCATACAGTAGCTCTGAAATATCAGGCTTTCAGCAGCTGATGCAGGGAGAAAAAGAAGAAAATAGCCGCTCAACCCTCTAACTCAATTTGGCAGTAGATGGTGCTATCTACTGGCCAAAAATAGGTTATTTACAGTAAGACATACAATAGGTATAAGCTCAAATATTTCTTACTTTAAAATTAATTTTAAATGATTTTACAAAAAACACGGGTTTTTGACAATGTTTTTTTAGAAAATCACTTGGTATTGGAGGGGTTAATAGTGGTGGTGAGCAAATTCAGAACAATATTGTATCCAAGATATAAAAAGAATTCCACAAGTGTGTCCAGCAAAATATCTGCACAAGCTGCATATTTCTCAGTCACAAATATTGGTCACGTTTTAGCTGACAAGACAAATTGAATCAAGTAGCTCACCCCCCCTCCAATTTTACACATATCTCAGTTGTTGAGACTGTTCTCAACCTGAGCCCACAATCTATAAAAATGTTCCCACATAATTTGAAATTAATTCAGAGCCAAGTAACTATGCTCTATAAATGGATAGCTTTTATTTGGTAATAATGTAAGCTTGCCATCTGTGCCAGCCTTACTAATAAGTCCCATTGTGTCAAATTGTCCACAGGTGTTCCAAGCACATTTTGTAGTCCTTATGATTGGAAAGAGACTAATTATTCAGTCTGTTAAATATAATAATTACCATTATGCTCTTAAGTGCAAACGAAAAAAAAAATTGATATATAAATGAACAAGTATGACATAGCTATTAAAAGATTCTGTACGAAAATATCTTTAATGATAATTCCATTCAGTGTCAGTGAGGTATTTATCATTTATAAATCCACTTGGCAAGCACTGCAGTATATAAAAAGAAATAGCAGAAATTGCAGACATGGAACTTGACAGAAATAGCGGTTGGTTCCACGGGCATATGTACCACATCAGGGGCGGATCCAGAGACTAGTCTCGGGAGGGGCACTGACAGAAAATAAGGTGTTTTAGCAGAGAGTCCGACTCACGAGAATTTACAGAGGGCCCGGCTCACAGGAGCTTACAATCTAGAGGAGCAGAGGGCCCGGCTCATAGGAGCTTACAATCTAGAGGAGCAGAGGGCCCGGCTCACAGGAGTTTACAATCTAGAAAAGCAGAGGGCACCAGGAGCTTACAATCTAGAGGAGCAGAGGGCACCCAGGAGTTTACAATCTAGAGGAGCAGAGGGCACCCAGGAGCTTACAATCTAGAGGAGCAGAGGGCACCAGGAGTTTACAATCTAGAGGAGCAGAGGGCACCCAGGAGCTTACAATCTAGAGGAGCAGAGGGCACCCAGGAGTTTACAATCTAGAGGAGCAGAGGGCACCCAGGAGCTTACAATCTAGAGGAGCAGAGGGCACAGGAGTTTACAATCTAGAGGAGCAGAGGGCACCCAGGAGCTTACAATCTAGAGAGCAGAGGGCACCCAGGAGTTTACAATCTAGAGGAGCAGAGGGCACCCAGGAGTTTACAATCTAGAGGAGCAGAGAGCCCCCAGCTCACACATGGATTTGCCCCCAGCTCATGGATTTGCCCCCAGCTCATGGATTTGCCCAGCTCATGGATTTGCCCCCAGCTCATGGATTTGCCCCCAGGTCATGGATTTGCCCAGCTCATGCATTTGCCTCCAGCTCATGGATTTGCCCAGCTCATGGATTTACCCCCAGCTCATGGATTTACCCCCAGCTCATGGATTTGCCCAGCTCATGGATTTACCCCCAGCTCATGGATTTGCCCAGCTCATGGATTTGCCCAGCTCATGGATTTACCCCAGGTCATGGATTTGCCCCTGCTCATGGATTTGCCCAGCTCATGGATTTACCCCCAGCTCATGGATTTACCCCCAGCTCATGGATTTACCCCCAGCTCATGGATTTACCCCCAGCTCATGGATTTACCCCAAGCTCATGGATTTGCCCAGCTCTCACCTGGATATTGCTCCAGGCTCCAGCTCCGGTGTTCAGGGGACCCAGATGCCGCGGGCAGCGCAGGAGCGCCTGCCCGGTCCTGAAGAGTGCGTCCTTGTAAAGGGGATGCGGCTGCGTGCGTGCGCAGGTCACGCGGTCCGGCCAGTCAGGTGGTACAGAGACTCAGTACCACCTGATTAGCCGGACCACGTGACCGGCTGCGCCTGCACGCAGCCGCATCCCTTTACAAGGACGCACTCTTCAGGACCGGGCAGGCGCTCCTGCGCTGCCCGGCGGCATCTGGGTCCCCGGCTCAAATCTCGGGGGGGGCAATTGCCCCGTTGCCCCCCCCTGGATCCGCCCCTGTACCACATGTGATTAGGCGGTGCTTCCACCAATGGCGTACTTAGGTGGGGGCGGTACGCAACGGGTACCAGGTGCCAGCAATGGCGGGGGGTGCCACAGCCTCCGCATCCTGGCCCAGAGTCGGACCGCTGGCTGCCCGACCAACCGCCGCCGAATCCGGCGCCGGCCACGCCGCCGAATCCGGCGCCGGCCACGCCGCGGCATGTTTGTACGCCGATGGGGGGGGGTGCCACAGCCTCTGCATCCCGCTGGTCGGGGCCGGGCAGCCACACGCCGCCAAATCCGGCGCCGGGCGCCCGCCTGTCTGCCGGCCGGTGTGCGCGAGGCCGGCCATGGTGAGTGGCCAATCATGCTTGTTATGAGTGTAACAGTGCGCTCTGACCTCTCGCAACAAATCAAGCAGGCCCTGCCTTCACGTGCCGGGCTGCGTGAATAAACGCAGAGGCAGAGCGCACTGCGCAGGCTTGTGGATGAATCCGCTCAGGGGGCTGTGCCCGCAGGGGGGGTACCACTGCCAGGCGCCTCTCCCCAGACCAGTGCAACTGACGCCCAGTGCCCACCAACCTGAGTGAACAAACGGCAACGGGCAACCAACCGATCAGACTGCAAATTCGGGTCACTGCCTGCTACCTGCAGCTGCTGGAACTGGTAAATATGTTTATGGGTACTAGTAGCGTATATATATTTATCAATATGCTGCATGAGGTCTGCTGGTTTTTAATGGGGGTATATATATATCCAGGGCTCAAAATTTCCACTCGCCTACTAGCATTTGGCGAGTGGAAATTAAGTGAGGGCGAGTGGAATTGCACACACAGGCATCACAATAAATTATTTTGTGCTGTGTATTCCGGCAGAGTCACTGTACAGCCCCCCCCTTCCCCAGGCTGCACGGTGGCAGGGATCAGCTGTCTAACCTGACCCAGCTCGTCTCTGTCACTGGCAGGGGGTTGGAGAGGAGCTTCCCTGCCTCCTTGCTCTGCTCACACTGGGCTCTGATGACTGGTATACATGTATCTGGGATCTGATGACTGGGTATACATGTATCTGGGGGATGATGTCTGGGTATTAATGCTATTTTTGCGACTTTATTCTAAATAAAACCTTGTAACTTCATAAGATAATTTAAGGGGGTGTGTTTAGGGGCAGAGTTAAGGACTGTGTAGGAATTAGGTTGAGTAACTGGTGGCGAGTAACTCTTATGGCCTGGTTAGTAGCTTGGGACTTGAAATTTTGAGCCCTGTATATATCAATATGCTGCATGAGATCTGCTGGTCTTTAACCCTTTCGCTGCGGTGGACGCGCTCAGCTCAGCGCGTCCAACCGCATGTCACGTTGCGTGCGGAGGACGCGCTGAGCGCGTCCAGCCTTTGGGGTCAGCGTTCGGCTGGGTTCCGGCCGATCGCTGGCCCCCCCGGTGCGGGCTGACATCCTCGATGTCAGCCCAGCATCCGGAACCGCCGCCGGGCTAATTAGGTGTCATCGCGGTGGCGCGATGACACCTAATTCAGGCGCCCCCCCCAGCATGTGCGGAGGAGGCGCCTGAAAGGGAGGGGGGAGGTCCTTCGGACCTCTCTCCCTCCCGATCGGCGGCGTTGCGGGGGTTAACCCAGGCACCATTTGGAAGGGCACAGCCTGCCCTTCCAAATGGTACCTGGCATTAACCCCTGGGGAGCCGGATCACGAATCGGCGCTGAAAAGCGCCGGTTCGTGATCCTTTCCCGGAGCTGGCCGACATCTTGGATGTCGGCCAAGCCTCCGGGAACTCCCCCTGAGGACTGGCGACATCATGCATAGCACGATGACGCCAGTCCTGGAGTTAACCCCTAGCTGCCACCAATGGTGGAGATAGGGAGTTCCAATGAACCCCCTATCTCCCGATCCGTGGCAGCTAGGGGTTAAAGTTTGGTATTGTTGGATCGGCCAGACCATGGCCGTTCCAACGATACCAAACTCGAATGTGAAAAAAGTTAGTAAAAAAAATATATATATATTTTAAAAAAAATTATAAAAAAAAAATAAGTTTTTTTTCTTTTTTTGGGTTTGTTAATGCAGCAATATTGTTCCCATTTCAATTATAATGTGAACAATGATGCTGCACTAACGATTTTTGTATGCGGTGCGTTTGTTAAAAATCATGTAATTTTCCCCAACAAAAATGTAACGAGACCCCATTTCTAATTTTTTTAACAAGCGCACCCCATACAAAATATAACCGCAATTGCTCGCATCTTAAAATGTGAAAAAAAAACACTTTACACATTGCAAATTATTGAAAAATCATATTTTATTGCATTTTTTGTTATAATATACAGACAGGTCATGACGTATACATATAATAATGACATATTATGAATCTGCCGAGTCTGACGGAAAGAACGATATATAATATGTCTGGGTCATATACTAAAATAAGCCTTCAAAACGCGTTTAAACATGATGAGCAAAACCGGTAAAAATGACCTCAGCACAGGGGCGGGAAAAGCCTCAGCAGCGAAAGGGTTAATGGGGGTATATATATATCAATATGCTGCAAGAGTTTTCCCTGCACTATGGGGACCCTGCGGTGCATACTGAATAGACCGCAGGGTAGGCGAACTAGAATTGCTGAATCGCCCTGAACTGCGGGGAACAGAAAGGTGCTCTCTGAATAACCCTGTAAGTATTTTTATTATTATTTCATTGTGGGGGGTAAATAGAGGGCAAGCAAATAATGCAAGTCTGTGGGGCAGAGAGGAGACTAACCATTTTTGTCTCCGGGGGGGGTTATATGGGCAGCTGAACCAGGAATCATCTTACCTAACTGATGGACCCCTGGTCAGCACCATCTCCTCACTCTCTGCTTCCTCTCTGGTGCTGGCCGCTGGGAACATCCTGGGAGACCAGGCCATGATGGAGGCTGGCCATCTGGCACACCCTATGACCTAATAAGAGGGGGTCGATGGCTGGCCAGCTCCCTCTGAATAGGTCACAGGCACCATCTTGAAGTCCCAGCCGGGTCTAGGCTGCAGCCTAGGGAAAATGGCCTGTGTTCCCCAGGCAGCCTCGTCGGCGGGAATGATGAAGGCCTGCTCTCCAGCAGCCGTCTGATGGCTAGTCTGGGCCTGGTGTTAAGATAAGTAAGGCATTACAAAGTCCTAGCGCTAATTACCGCAGGGATGCACAAGGCAAATATTTAGCTACTCCTAAAAGCTGGTGCTAAATGATTCCACTTTTGCAGAATCCTTTAGCACCCCCTGAAAGTAATTAATCAGGCGAAAGCTTTCTTATTAACGTCATAATTACCATCTTAATCACTGTGATCCTTTATGATATTTGTAACCAAATTATAGTTTATTTTAGCAGATCTTTTCACCCCCTAAACCCCCCCCCCACAATAAATCCAGAAATCCAGTACTCACCTTTCATCCCGCAGTGAGAATGGTGGCCCGATCCACTGCTTCTTGTCCTTGGGAGCAGAGTGAGACTCAGTGGCGCTGTATGAGAAAGATTGCGCAGGGTTCATGGTCCAGAATTGCAACCCTCCATGGAATCCTATAGTGATACGTAGAGCGGCGCAGAAGCGCTACCGCGAGTATCACTGCAGGTAGTGCTGCGTTCCGGTGCAAGGTGTTGAGATAGCGCCTGCGCCGGAATACCACGTTAACATGGGGACGCTATATATTGTACACAGAACCAGGGAAGGCTGCGTTCAAGCTTTAGCATGCGTTTTATATAACGGTGCTATTGAGAGAAATTACTACAACACAACAAGTACCGCCTGGGTGGAGTAAAGGTAACATCACTGCTCTGCATGGAGAGAGCCTGTGGAGACATGGGTTCAATCCCAGCAAGAGCACCTCTCCAGTAAGTGTCCTTGGGCAAGACACCTAACAGTACATACTCGCCACCCAGGTTGAAAACGAGAGAAATCTCACTGAAACCTTCCTGGTAAAATCCTTTCTCAAAAAAAAAATAAAAAAATATATATATACAGTGCACCCTGCTTAGACGCACTATAAGTGATTTTAAAAACGCCTAGCTATGGATATATTTATAAAGATGGAGATTAAGACACAAATTGTCATCACAATCTGCACTGTCATTTTGTATCCGAGCTCAAAAACCCATTATACAACAAATTTTCCATTGTAAAAATTGCAATGCAATACACCTTGGCTTTAATTGGTGGAATGTTTGATCTATTCTTTTTTACTTTTAGATAGATATACAGACGGACAGACGGATACCCCGTTAGATCTTTATGGCAAGCAGTATTTGACAGCAGCCATCGTGATATTACAGGGCATGGAGATCTTAATAAATTTAATATAATTTCACATCCCATAAAATGATTTGTGGTCTAGCAGTGGAAAGCAATGAGCACCTCTGAACTCCTATATAGAAAAATACTATCAGTCCGCCTGCCAGACTGCAATAAGCATGCTTCAGGACATCAGCTCATCTTCTGAGCAATGTAATAAATGTGCACTGCTTTCTCATGCAGGTCTTCCTCCCTTCCTGGATAGAAACCAGCCCAAGGCTGAGATCAAGGATGGTTATTACCTTTATTCAGTCATTGTTTAGGAATCCTGAAATTTCATTCGTGTTGGGGTTCTATTCACTAAACAGTGCTTATTTCTGGTGAATAAAGTATAATGTATTAAGAATACAAATGATATAGCCTACATATATTTTTATTTTTGTAATGAAAACATATGCTAACTGAATGAACAAATAAGGGGGTTATTCAAAGAGAGCCCAAATGGCCATCGAATTTCCCCGTACGGTACAATTTCGTGGCCACGTGGCTATTCGAGAAGCTAGCGAATCACCAAATATTGGGGAATTGCCAGCAAAATATGGTGCAATTCGGCGGTAGTTAAATCCCCAAAGAGAATTAACAGTTAATCTGTTCAGAGAACACCGAACAGCAGAGAAATGTCGGTGAAATGTCCTGATGTTCGGTGGTTTCATTCGGCAGGTCTAATCAGGCGAACCCCATAGGTTTCAATGATAAATAAATTCACTGTTTTTATGATTTTTTTTACTCAACTGTTTATTCTTTTTATTTGCAGCAAAAGGTATCTTTACTGAATTATTGTTTAGAATTTTTTTAGGCATTTTTCAGGATTTATTCTGCTAAATTTTTGATTGTGATTCTTTTAAATGGCTGTTTTTTTAATTCTGTAACAGACCTTTTTATTGTTATTCATAGGACCTTAGTTATTATTTCCATCCATTTTCATGCATTATTTTTTTTAAATGCCTTTTAAAAGTAACTTTTTTGTTTTTGTTTTTATTTAACCCTGTTCGCCGGCTGATCGGCTCTTTTAGGCGGCTGGTTGGCTTTTTACATCGGCGTTCTGGCGGTCTGTTTGGAGGGTTGGCAGTTGCGTTCCGTGGTTTATCAGATCAATTTGTTTGATTTTTTTTCGGCTGCTTTTCGACTTGTTCGGTGGTTTTTCGCGAGTTTATCGGCAGTGTCCGGTGGATCGACTCGGCGCACTTCAAGGACCCTGCGGCGAATGCTGAATTCACCTCACTGTAGGTGAATTGAGATCGCCGAAAGAGAGCATGGAAATTTCGCTGAAAACTTGGTGTTCTCTGAATAACCCCTTACGTTAATGGTTACAAAAATTGGACTAAACTATTCTTTTGGAACTCTATTTTGGTCAATATTTTATGACTTCGGTGTTTAAACCCTCAGACTGTAAGTATTGTACATTCAAAGGGAAAAACAACAACATTGCCCAAGCCATTGCGTTTTCCTGTGCCTTGAAAAATCTTAAAAGTAATGAAAAGAATAGAAAACAACACCCACCGTGAATCATTATGTTGACATACAACCATTATTAAACATAAAATTTGCATGAAGCTGCCTGCGCTGCACTGATTTATAAGAGTCATAAAAATACCCACGTCTATCAAGTAGACTGGCACAATGTAATATTGTGTGAAGGACAGCACACTGTGTCATATGCTTTCTAAGCCTGAGAAGCCGCATATTGCTTCACCCATTCCCGTTGCTTATACTCGCTCTTACAGCCAGCAGGAAAGTAACACATTACTTAGTAGTACAATGCAGGACTTCCAGGGGGTGAAATAGTTATCATCTACATTGGTAGATTACATATCTTCTTCTAGTGATGCCCACTGAAAAAAATAGTTTTCCATCAAATGAAATCTGATAGCGCAACCTTTGAAATGTCATCAGGTTATTCTGTCCGATAAAATGTCACTGCTTGGAAAGGTTTTATTCACAGACACAATGCAATGGCTCAGCTAATCACAGCATCGCTATCTCCTCTCATACAGATGCAAAGGCTCTTTCTCTACTTCAAGTAACAAATACATAATTTATAAACTTAAATAATCATAATAAGAGAATACAATGAAGGTTAAAATGAACTGTTGTGTTTTTCATTACATATCAAATGGCATCCTAGGTATCATCATGCATAAGCATTCCCGTACTGAATGACTCTATCAAAACAAAACGTGCTTATCTCATTCTCCGTCTGATGGATAAAATGAATGTAGTGGAGGCGCACTATGTCCTATGGAAAAGTTCTGAAAAGGGAGCAATCACCATTCAAACAAGCAAGTTAATATTGTTGCTAAACATTCTGCTTTTATTACTGGAAAATGTCTTATCTGAGTCAATAACATTGGTTACAAATAGTGATGCACCGAAATTAAAATCTGGGTACCGAAGCCGAAAAAGCAAGATGCGTCCGGCCAAAAAATGAAACCGAAAATAATTTTTTAACCTAAAATGTTTCTGAAAAGCTGATGGAATAATGCATTATGCAGGAGAAAAATTAAGACAAAAAGGAGGAGCGCAAGCAATGGAATGAGGAATATCACAGACTGCAGGCAGGTTCAAGAAGAATGTTTTAAGAATACTTTGTTATAGTTGACCATAAAACGGATGTTAAATAAAGTCTACTTTGTAATGCACAATTTTAACACAAATGCTGTTACTCTGTGCACTTACCCGCAACACAGGGGTAACCATCTTTAAATAGACGTGACAAAGGTTTAGCACTTGGGGCACAATGCCAGGCTTTGCCAAGGAAATCACCGACCTGCCCCCACCTCCTTGGAGGAGGAGGCCATAACCACAGGTTCCAAGCACACTTACATCCTGCTACTTCTACACGATCTATGCCAGGGTCAGTCCAGGTCAGGGGATTGTGTGTGTATGTGTGATCAGCTGTCCGAGCCACCCCAGCCTGTGAGGCAAGAGGCACGGCATGAGGACACCCAGAGCAGACCTAATGCAACGGTCCAGGCAGGAAATCCTGCAGATGGGGAGGGCCCGGGATGGCACAGTAGTATGAGGCATAGGGCAGCAGGTGTGAGTTTTCCCAGCACAACGGGATATGGTGGTATGGTGAGGGGCCAGGTTTGGCGGATTATGGGATGGGGTGATGGCACGCCACAGTGCAAAGCAGGCCTACCCAGCCTCCATGCAAGGTTTCACACCAAGGCAGGGCTCCACACTGACCTGGCGCCGAACAGTAAGGTCCCGCGAGAACGCTGCATCAGGATCGGTGGGGAGGGGGACGCCTGAGCGTTGCAGATGTGGTGTGGAAGGACGGGCCGGGAATAGCGCTGCAGGGCTGGCAGGCCTGGCAGGCCTGGCCACATTCTTGTCGCATGGCCACCGGGGAAAAAAAGCAGAGCTGTGACGCACCAGGTGCCTGCTGCCTCTCCGTGGTCTCACGCAATGCCAGACGCGTTCACTGATGCGAAGCTGCAGCAGTTGCTCTCCTTCCTATTTACACTGGGGGCTGGGAGTAGGGCACGGTACCCAGGAAATCACTTTATGAGAGGGCCCGTGCCCGGCTGCGGCCTTCACTCCCCAGCGAGGCAGCTACCCATGTCCCTCAGCTCATTGTATTCTCCCTTGCTGGGGCTCACCTGGACTGATTTTCGGCCAATGTTTTCGGTCATCCCAACCTTTCGGCTGAAAGCCGAAAACAAAAATTTTCAACAGGTCGAAATTTCAGTGCATCCCTGGTTACAAATAATAAAATACATAGGCTGAAAGGGGGTGCACACATTGAACTTTTAATTAATCCCAAACTGTAAAAAATCACAAACAGTCAAATTTCAAATTGTTCATTAAGGCTTGGGTCAGACGAGCGCACAGATTATCCATGTTGCCGCACATTCTAACGTCCGTGGTAGCATACAATTATGATCAATAGAGACCCACACACGAAGTACGTCTGCACAGAAGTGCGGACGCACAACGAACGCGGCAAACGGACACTAGTTAGGCAAGAACGTAAAACCGCTAGAACGGATGTGCGGAGTGCGCCACGTCTGCAACGTCCGCATAGCTTTGTGTGTGAGTGATGGAACGTAGTCAGACGGATTGCATTTATATGTCCAGCATTTTTGACGTCCAGCATTTTTGACGGACAAAATGGTTTTTCATATTAATTTTATTTCCCCTCTACATCAGTCAAAAAAAAACATCAGTCACAAAAACGGACTGTGTGGCCACTACCTTGTCGTCAGTCAGAAAGTATGTCCGTTGTGCACGGACGCACAGTCCGCACAGAATGCGTTCGTCTGACCCTAGCCTAAAGGGACACTACCACTCACATAAACTGTAACTACAAATAAAAACATATTATAAAACACATGATGGTTTTGTCTTTGTTTGAAGTAATTGCATGTAAAATGGAAAAATAAAGTAAGGGTTTGATCTCTTGTTCCATTTTTTTTTTTTTTCTATGTTGCAACTGTAGCGCTGGTTTTAATTCACTGTCGTTGTAGTACTCGCTTTTGGCCACCAGAGGGAGACAGGCGCGATGTAAGACATTGGACATTGGGACTACATTTTCCAGCATGCTTTGCGGGCGGGAACAGGAAGTGGGTGGGAAAAAGAGACTGACATCCGCAGCCTCGTGGAAAGAACCGGCAGAGCGCGCCGAGGAGTGAGAAGAGCAAGACGCAAGTGACGGAGATAGCGCTCGCAACCAGGCCAGAGCGCAGGTGCGGCCTAGCAGAGCTGGAGATCGGTTTCCCCTTTTACTGGTCGAAGACCTAGTGATCCACCGCTAGTAACCCTACACAGATACAGAGTAAGCTGAAGGACCCCGAGTTAGGAGACCGCAGACGATCTAACAGGGAGTGCAGGCGGTGAGCTGGACATCTTGTGGCAGACACAGACAAGCAAGACAGCGGATCCGGTGGCACAGAATCCCAGTCAAAATCGAGCGGAGAGACGCCTGGGTCGAGCGGAGCGCAGAGTATCTGGCGGATGGGTGAGAGGCCTTCCCGGCCACCGTAAAATAATAAAGCACGCTGCAGTTTTGTCAAAACCTACAGGGCCCCAACGTGACTAGTCCATGATACACCTGAAATCATTCACTGGCCAGTTGAATATTGTACCCGGGTACCAATACACGCATACACCTACACTTTTTTGGGACACAACCTGTACGGGACTCACACTCCAACCACGAAGGGGTTAAAATTCCTTTTCCTTTCCTCTACGCGTTTCTCGCATTACGAACTACTGTAAATATATATACGTATACCGTGTTACTCTTTATATGACAGTTTATTCAGTAAACTATATAATTTATAAAATCCACAACGGTGCTGGAGTATATTTATTCCCTAGTGCGGTGAGACTAACCCGAGGTTTAAATTCAGCGGCTCCTCCGGGAGTGAGCGCTACACGTGGTGGCTCGTTTCCGGGATCCAGTCTCTGGAAAAAACGCATTTAAAGGGTTAAATATGGATCCAGACACTGCTGCCAAATGGTGTGAGGAGCACAGTAGTCAGATAGAATTGTGTATAGTCATGGATATTCCTGCAGACACTTGGGCCGAAGATCAGATTCGCCAGGCCGTGGCCACGCTGACACCAGATCATCGGGGGTTAATCCTGGACATTAAAAAGAACCCAGATACCTCTCACACGTATGTTCTTTTTGAGTGGAGAAAGGGTGTTCCAGTGTGTTTTCAGGGCGCGAGCGTGAAGCTGACCGATGAGGTGGAAGTCCAATTGATTCAGCCAAGTGCGCCACGTGGCGAATCCGCGAGTGTTCCCGTGCCCAGTCCGCTGGCCATGATCGGGCCTGAATTTATAGTGGCTATTGGAGATTTGCTGGCTAAATGTCAAAGAACAAGCCCTCCGCACACTAACTTTGGTTATCGACGGTTGAGAAATTTTACAGGAAACGTACCAACTCCGGTGGGAGAAGAAACCTTCGAAGAATGGGTAGAACAGGTGATGCAGGCTCTGGATGAGTGGGACGTCCCTGAAGCGCAGAAAAAGCAAAGGATTACTGAGAGCTTAAAGGGACCTGCGTCAGAGGCTGTAAGAAACCTAAAATTGAGTAAGCAAAACTGCACTGATTTAGATTATCTAAATGTTTTGGAGGAAGTCTTTGGGGGAACGGAAAAGGCTGCAGAGCTCGTGTATCAGTATGAACACACCTACCAGCGAAAAGGTGAGAGAATGACGGAATATATGCGGCGCCTACATAAGATTCTGTACCAGATACTCCTCAAGAAAGGGGCCGAACCGGCCGAAGTAGATAAGATCCGAATACAGCAGATCCTGAGGGGCGCTCAACCTCTAGATCCGGTGATGCTACAGCTGAGAAGCAGGGAAGGTAATCGAGAATTGAAGTACCTGGAACTGATCCGAGCTGTCAGAGAGGAAGAGGCTTACTGGAAGAAAAATTCTTCAGGAGAGGAGAAAGAGCTTACGCGCAACCTGTGAGGCATAACGAACGCTTGCAGCCTGAAAGTGACTCGTTAGACACCTATGGATCCGAAGTGGACGAACAAGAGCATCCTAAACCTCTCTGCACATGGTGAGTTGCACAAAACTGTTAAGAAGGTACAAGAAGCTCAAGCTGAATTGCAACAGGCGCACGCTGAACTGTGCCGAGTATTGTTGAAGGTGACAGAGACACAGACCGAGATGCAAATGTTCCTTACCGACATGCAGACAACTGGAGTTGCTGTGGCGTCTGGCCAGGGTCCTTCAACCGAATCACAGCAAGTGAATGCGTCTCCGTCTTCAAGGAAGAGATGTTTCAGTTGTGGGGAAATGGGCCATTTCCGCACACAATGCAAAATCCAAAAGCCTGAAGGAAATAGAGTAGAAGAGTTCTTGAAAGCCTTGGAAGGGCTGTTATCTACCTCACCCTCTGGAAACGCCAGAGGGCACAAGTGAAGGAGCAACCTAGGTGCCCAAAGGCTGAAACCCGCTCCAAAAATCAAGCCAGGACTAAGAGGGCGAGAGGGCCCAAAGTCTGGCCAACTGCTGAGCCTGCCAGGACTGAAAGAGTCACTCCCTTAGCATCCGGTCCTACGTCATGGGAAGCAATGCACACCCAAAGCCTACACGGGCCAAGAAGAAGGCCAGGGTACAACAAACTGGGTCTAAATGTCCTGTTGCCGCCACCAAGTTTCCTGACCAGCTGATAGGTCCTTCCCCTATTGTGCCAATCCAAGTGGAGGGAGTCTACACTAAAGCTCTGTTGGACTCAGGGGCTCAAGTGACATTAATTTACAGAGATTTCTATGAGGAACACTTGAAGCACATACCTCTACAGAAATTGAAGGATCTGGAAATCTGGGGTATCGGAACTGAGAAACTCTCCTATGACGGGTATCTACAGGTGAAGTTGGAGATCGGATCCGAAGTCATCGGACAGTCCGGAGGTTGTGATGCATTGGCCATTGTGTGTCCTCGGCCTTCAGGGGCAAACAGGAGTTCCATGATAGTGGGGACGAATACTGATTTGGTGCGACGTCTCCTGACACCTATCGTACTGGAAGAAGGTTCTACTAAAGGAGTACACCCAATGTTACGTCCAGTCTATCAGAGAATGGCCAGTTGAATATTGTACCCGGGTACCAATACACGCATACACCTACACTTTCTTGGGACACAACCTGTACGGGACTCACACTCCAACCACGAAGGGGTTAAAATTCCTTTTCCTTTCCGCTACGCGTTTCTCGCATTACGAACTACTGTAAATATATATACATATACCGTGTTACTCTTTATATGCCAGTTTATTCAGTAAACTATATAATTTATAAAATCCACAACGGTGCTGGAGTATATTTATTCCCTAGTGCGGGGAGACTGACCCGTGGTTTAAATTCAGCGGCTCCTCCGGGAGTGAGCGCTACACAACATTTACCAAAAGCTTTGTTTTGAGGCTCTTGTTTATTTAATATACATTATTTAACAGTTAATGAGGTGGAGCAGGGAATGTTTAGATAAGCAGGCACGATGGTATTGTTCTCCTGGCTAACTGAGATAAGAGCTGGCAGCTGAATGATATATGACAGGGAGCTTAAAAGACTTCCATTCTACCCCCTGGTGATGTCATTTGAATACATCCCACACAATACAATGACTTGAGTCAGTGGTCGACTGATAGACTCCATTATATGGCCAATGCTACACAGTGATTTAAAAATACTGTGGGGGGGGCAGTTTAAACACAAACGATCATAAAATGGATGCACTCAGTGACATATATAGAGTATTTTCTTAACTAAACCTACAAAAGAAAAATAAAGTTCATCTAAGATATCAGCAACATAAAATATACACAATAAGGACATTTCATTCTAACCCTAATTTCTCTCCCTAATTTCTCTCCCTAATTTCTAACTCTAATTTCTAATAATTTCTAACCCTAGTTTGAGCTTTTAAACCCTATTTTCTAATTTAGGGTTAGAAATTAGGGATAGGACAGCAGCACCGTGGGGCTAAGGAGCCCCGAGGAGCTGCTCTCCTTGGTGCTGAAACTTAATTAGCACCAAGGACAGCAGCACGTGGGGCTCCAGAGCCCGACGGAGCTGCTGATCAATTTCAGAGTGTACCACGAAATAACGAATAGATTCCGAAAAATGGAATCAAGTAGTTTTATTTAGTTCTGTTCTGTATCGTTTTCGTTCCGTTTCAGACAGAACCAATTCATACTTTGGAAGTGTTTTCGAAATACGCATCGGGTAAATTTCGTCTGAATTTTGATTTGGAACAAAAGGAAATACACATCTCTAATGGCATCTAAGCACTGGCAGCATCATGTTGCACATCATTGCCAGCACGTTGATGGGGCTGCTATGGCAGCCTTTTATAACATACATGTAGTATGACAGATTACATGTTTACTTACCATACAGCACCCAGACCATTTAATGTCCCAACTAGCTTATACTCCAGCTGGTGTTTTGGTTGCTACCACTTAATAGAACTGAAATAGTTTGGAAATTGCAGACATATGAAGGTCAGAAAGTAAAAAGAGTATAATTATCCACAAATGAGATGAACAAGTTTAGGATATTGCAGCAAACCATTATACATTGGTCTGATGTGTGCACAAAAGAATACTGGCATGCGATACACATCTAATCATGTCATGGAGCGTGCACCAGCCTTAAAACGGATGCAGTAGAGATTCATACATTGGAGTAGTACAAAAATAATAATAAACAACAAAGCAAAGTTACCACTGCCAAATCTGGTTCAAAATGGGTCCCTGTGGCCTTAAACCTACACATTATGTGGTCCGGGAGATACATTTGTGATAACAAACTGTTTCTAAGATTGTCTATAGAAATGCACATATATGAAAATAGCTTTACTGTATGTACATTATTGTTCCCAATTGCTATATTTTTGAACAAATCATCTTTCTGCATTTATTTAAATAAGGTGCTACTATCAACTCAAGAACATTGCCCGGGTCCGCCCTTTTCTGACGCAAGATACAACAAAGGCACTGGTTCATGATCTTATCATTTCACAACTTGATTACTGCAACTTGCTCCTTATTGGTCTCCCCAACTCCCGTATCGCCCCTTTGCAATCTGTAATGAATGCAGGTGCCCTTCTTATTTTTCTCAGACTCACCTCGTGTACCTCGCCCCTCTGCCGGTCCCTCCATTGGCTTCCTGTACTTTCCAGGAAACAGTTTAAAATACTGATGCTCACGTTCAAATCGCTCAATAACTCAGCTCCTCCCCACATGTCTTTGTTACTCCGCAAACAAGTCCCATCTAGATAACTCTGGTCAGTGGGCAATCTCCACCTGTCATCTGTCTACACCCACACGGCCAGCTCTCGCCTCCAAGAATTCTCAACGGCAGCACCGGTCCTGTGGAATGACTTTCCTCGCCCTATCAAACTCTCCCCTGATCTTCAGGCCTTCAAGTAATCCCTCAAAACCCATCTCTTCAGATTAGCGTAAACCACAACACTGATGCAACTCATCCCTCAGCTCACCTACTCACACATGATTGAAGCTGCTTCTATAGATCAACCATTCCCGAACCACTGGCACTAATGATCCTGCCGTCCAGTAAAATTCCTCTTTCTCAACCCCAATCCCTCTAGATTGTAAACTCCTATGAGCAGGGCCCTCTACACCTCTTGTTTCCATCATATGTCTGTTTTTCTCGTTCCCTTTGGTTATTGTAAAGCGCTGCGGAAACTGTTGGTGCTATATAAATGATGATAATAATAATAATAATAATAATATAAAACATATACACCTTTATGAAAGCACATAATGCTCATTACACATCACTCCATTGAAGAATCTAATAAATGCAGGAAATTAATCAGAGTGTGGCAATGTGAAAGGAGATGTGCAGGCTGATTGTATCAAGGACATACTTGAAAACAAGAGAAATCTCAATGTATCCTTCCTGGTAAAATACTTTATAAATAAAAAAGCATTTGCATTGCACGTTAATTTATCAGTAAATGTAGATATCTGTATAACGTTATGGTATATGACTGCTGCTGTGTGCCTACATGTCACAATGCATTTGTGGATGAATCTCTACAGACATTCAAGTGCATGTTAATGACCGATTGTCCTGATGTGCTGCTGCACGCTCATTTGTTGTCATGAGTTGATATGTATTAGCCTGTGATCATATGTCAAAATATGTTACTGTCACCCTTCATGTTCTACCATGATACGTGGCTGTTCACATTCTTTTTGCTTTTATCCCTTTATGTCGTGTTGCCTGTCATAGTACTGAAATAGAGCACGTTTCCAGTTCTGACACTCCGATTAGATCAGTACGTAAAGATCTGTCCCTCCACAGCCTCTATTATAGCCCGGGCATGAGAGTTTGTCACTGTGTTCTTCTCAGTCAGTTTAGTCTGGCCTGGAGCAATATGGCTGACATGTCAAAAGCTTGCCTTCATTCTGAGTTATCAGTCTAAATACACAAAATAGTCGGCTTTCAGATTTTTTTTCAGTAGTGGGATATATTTATATTTTATCATGGGTTTTTTGAATTATCGACACAGAAATGATAGCCGTCAGGCATCTGGTTATAATTTTCCAAAATAACGATTATCCAGGAGGAAGACATCAGGAAATAACCACTAGGACAAGAGTCCATGAAAAGATTTTTGGCTACACAGACGAATATTCATTTTATGTTTTTTTTCCCCCACGCCAACAGCTATTACTATGGGTATTGGATAGTTTCTTGGTTTATAAACCTATTCGTTTAACGTGCAAGTAGTTCAAAGGAGTTTGACTAAGAATGACGAATTCATGGTTTAACCACTTCGCTACCGAGATCGAGATATCTCGGGCCTCAAAGGCAGCAGCCGGTGTCCTGATATCGAGATATCTCGATCTGCTGATCTGCAGCCCAAAAGTAAATGGAATTTGTTTGTTGCAAATGAATTTCGGTAGCTTGTGAGCTGCAGAAGGTGCCCCTAACGCTTTAGCCCAGCGGGCATTATGCCCAAGGAGTTAAAAATGTAAAATCAGCTGCTCAAAGCTCTGCAATATTGGGCTTTCAGCAGCCGATGCAGGGAGAAAAAGAATATGGCGCCATCTACTGGCCAAAAATAGGTTATTTACAGTAAGAAATACAATGGGTATATGCTCAAATATTTCTTATTTACTTTATAATTAATTAAAAATTATTTTACAAAAAACCCACTGGTTTCTGACAATGTTGTTTTTTAGATGAAATCACTTGATAGTGTAGGGGTTAAACTTTTATTCCACTGAGAAATCAAAAACAATTTAAATTCAAAATTCACTTATAACTAGGTTCTAAGAGACAGTGGCCCCTATTATATACCTAACGCTAACGGTAGCGCTCACCTACGTGAGCACTACCGTTAGCTGCGGTATTAGCAGGCTATTATGATCCAAACGCAAACGGGTTAAAAAAAAACATTTTCAGCGCGAGGTCACTGCACTTTGCGCTCCCTATGTTTAACATGGGGAGCGCAAAGCGTTAATCAGCGCTGGATTACAATGTCCCAGCGCTGATTAAAGCCTGGTTCTGGTCAACGAAAAGTTAACCAGAGCCAGGACCTGGTGTTAACTGATTCCGCTGGTGCAGAATCCGTTAACACCAGCTTAAAACACTAACATTCTATCAGTTAGTTTTGACTGATGTTGAGAAAAAGAAAAAAAACTGTATGCAGGGGTTTCTCTATGTTCGTCTAGCTTTTTCACCTCAATGCCATTTTGGCGTCCGTTTCAACATGCGTTGCGCGCGTGAAAAAGTGTGCACGTGCTTAGTGTGTTGCTCTCTATTGACTCCTTTGAAAAACTATGACGGACAGCAAACAGTGCGGTCAGATGACTGTGAAAAGTCTGACTCCAGCCTATCCTGGCATGCTTCTCAGACCGATAAATAACCAACTTAAAAAAATCAACCACTCATAGATAAGCCATCTCCCACGATCCGCAGCCACTGATAAAGTTGATCGTGCCCCTTACGGAAAGGGAGGAAGAGAGGTCCAAAGGACCCTCCCTCCCCTTCAGGCACCTTCCCTGCACTGGCGGGGGTGTGCCTGTAATAGATGTCATTGTGCAGGCGCGATGACATCTATTATTGCCCGCTGCGGTCCCGGATGCTGGGCTGACATCAAGGATGTCAGCCCGCACCGAGGGCACAGCAATCGTCCGGAATCTGTCCGATTGCTGGCTGCAAAGGGAGGGCGTGCTCAGCGTATACTCCTCAGCCACCGCTTCCTGCGGCTGGACGCTCTGAGCGCGTCCTCCACAGCGAAGTGGTTAATAACACCATGGGCACTAAGCACCTCTGGTGTTATTAGCTACAGGAGCTCATAGGGCTCAGTGGAGACGGACAACAGTTAGAATGAGTGAGATCTGGCCGGAGTGGCGCAAGGCTACACGGAGGAACATTGGGAACTATTTGTTTCCAGTGTTCCTTTGCCCGCAGAGTGAGGAAGCGGCGGATCGTGCCACTAACTCCACTGTGGGATCTATGATATTTTATGGTGCAGTTACCCTAAAGTGTTAGGTGATTGTGCTTCTGCACAATTACGTCAGGCACAAATGGAGAATGAGCTGGTTAGAATAGCGTGTTCTCCATCGAGGGCCGGCCCTGGATGGACGCTGTGCTGCCTGTTTCCAAGGAAACAGTGCTGCCCACCTTCAAAAAAAACCTGTGCCTTTTGTGTGCATATCAGAGCTCCACAGCAATAGAAGTCACAGTAATGTGTGTATATGAGCTTATCACAGAGCTCCACAGCAATAAAACTCACAGTAATGTGCAGTGTATATGAGCATATCACAGAGCTCCACAGCGATAAAACTCACAGTAATGTGCAGTGTGTATGAGCTTATCACAGAGCTCCACAGCAATAAAACTCACAGTAATGTGCAGTGTGTATGAGCATATCAAAGAGCTCCACAGCAATAAACCTCAGATTAATGTGTGGTGTGCCTAGTTGAGGCCCAAAATGCTTCCCCTGGCAAAGTGCTGCCTGGAGCCATGGCTCCATCTGGCACCATGGACAGGCTGGCCCTGTCTCCATCTTCCAGGGGCACAGTAACATCTCCCATGTAAAGTATAGGAGACGCTAATGTATAGTAAGCAGCTGCTACACCCTGGACGCAAGCTGAGTTTGTGTCTTGCACGTAATAGGACATTGTAAAATTAAGCAGAGCATTTGAGATGTAACGCTGTATGGGTTGAACACTGTGCTTCTATACATCTCTTTAGATCCCGTAGTCTAAATCCAATCCTTATTGAGAGCAGGCAACTGACATCTTCATTTTGCTGAATGAATGTTCAATTTGTGCCATTTTAAATCAAAACGTTATAGGTCTTTCAAAAGAGACATGAAGTTAATTAGATTTGTGACGACTAATGCAGCTAACATAATTAATTTCAACACAGTCTGGTCAAAGTTTATTTGTGAAAATAAAATAAAATACGAAAGCACTTAAAATAACCTTTAATTAATCAGGATATTTATTGTTATGTTCTGTTGATTTATTTGGTGTTTCTTAAAACGGGTTGATTTTAACACGGGGGTCGTAACCCAAGACACTTAGCATCTATATCCATAATCTGCTGCCTGGTTGTTATTGCCCTTGCTTATGATACCCTTTCCAGCCTAACATCCCCCCCTTTAGCGCTCGATGCAATGAACTGTTGAAGCAATAATAATTCTTACAGCTGAGTGGATTTATAATATCCACTTACTGATATTGGTATGTTCATTTTAGCAAAACACTGGCTTCGTTCCATGTGATTTGTTTAACATCAAGTTCTTGCCCACACACATAGATGACAAGTCAAGTGAGAACGGAAAAAATTACAGAGGGTCATTGGAAGGCTGGTTTGGAATTGATGCTGTCAGATTCATTTCAAGCGAAACTGGGACTGTGAAGCTGGACTTTTAGAGGATTAGTGCCAGGGGACATGTATAAAATGGACAAAATGTAACGACAGCAGTTAGCGCACCTCATCAGCAACAAAATCAATACATTTAAAGAGTAAACATGGTTTTGGAATACACTTATTTCGCTTTAATAGTGCGATCTCTTGGAATTAATCCAACAACGTGGCAGAGGGAACTGTTATAAATAGTAACCTGAGAGAATTACATTAAATCATATCACCTAAAAGAAAACCTCACAAATGGCTGAACACTTTATTTTGTAATAAGCAATTTAATGGAAAAACAAGAAAGAAAACAGGGCTGGTGAAAAGACAAATAAACGTTAGGGGGAAAAAAAAAACTTGCGGCATATATATATCCACAAGGCTTTTCCTTTTACTGCACATGAGCCAGTTAATAAAAAGAACTAACAGCTAGTAAAGCACGAGGAAAGGGGGGCACCTAGTGGTGATTTATGTGAACTGCAGGTTGGGAAAAAAAGGTTTTACAGTGCATGCTTGGTTATCCTATTTTTTAATAGTAATAAAAAAGTAATAATAATGTATACCAGAGCTGTAATGTCACAATATTTAAAAAAAATTAAATTCTTCCCAATCACGCTACAGAGTGTCAATGTCGCACAATGGGGAAGAATTTCTAAATATTTTATCAAGCATATCCAGCGCTGGTTTCTTCATTCTGCCACAAGAAGCACTATGCCAGTAAGTGGAAGAACTTTTCTGTGGAGCCCCAAAAGTGGCATATTAGACAAATAAAAAAACAGGGCAGCATGACTGAGCTAAACTGGTATTGTTGTTTCTATTTTTTTCCGAGAAAGTATTTTACCGGGAAGGATACATTGAGATTTCTCTCGTTTTCAAGTATGTCCTGGGTGGCGAGTATGTACCGTCAGGTGTCTTGCCCAAGGACACTTACTGGAGAGGTGCTCTTGCCGGGATTCAAACCTGTGTCTCCACAGTTATAGAGCAGTGATGTTACCTCTACTCCATCTACTTGAGGAAAACCAACATATATGACGATACTGAGAATAAGAAACAGCAGTAGTGGCCTGGTTTATAGTGGGTCCCCGCTGCTATTACCCAAAAAAGGCAGCTATAACTGAAATTCCAAGGATTGTTTTGGCCTTGTAAAGCCTCGTCAGGAGGGTATAACAAATAGGTCTCGAAGCACCTCTTGCAAGGGGTTCATTGTTGTTTCTAATGTCTAGATCAAGAGATCAGTTTGTGCTTGCGACATGTATCTCTAGTTCAGCCACAGGAGCCACAAATGGCAAAATATTGTACAAGCTGTTAACTGTTAGCATCTGCCTATTATTGGCTGTTATGAGCAAGTTGCTATGTTAGAGGATACAGCAACAGTTCCACCACTGGCGTCCTCTCCAGCAGACATTAGACCTCCATAGAGAGGAGTGTGAAACCTGCTCAAGATTGCATGTACACTCCATATCACGAGACCATGCAGGATCAGCTCAAGGACACTGAAAAATATTTGTTCATGATTAAAAAGGGCACGAGCCAGAATTCAACCCATAGTTAAATACTTGTTTTTGTTGTCTTTTAACCCCTTAAGGACCAAGAGTCTTTAAAGTCAATGCAATTATGATGGAACAGTTCGGTCATTGGTCCTTAAGGGGTTACTGAAATGACAACAGAAGCAAAAGGATTATTCAACAATCTTTATCAGTTGAAATCAGCTTGAAAACCTACAATTACATGTTGATATCCGGCTACAATTAACAAAGCCATCATGTTTTCCTAAATACATATCACATCTACTCACAGAGATGGTAGTTGGTCAGTATTTAGACCATGATACTCTTTAGCAAGTAGAATTCTTACATTACGTCAATACACAAATATTATGTTTTTTTTTATTGAAAATGTGATTTAATTCCTGCAAAATATTAATACCTATTAGTATTTAGTATTAAACTGAAAAGGAGAAAAGAAAAGGAGATTATTTGCAAGATTTTTCTTGTTTGTGAGACCTGAGCGGGCCCCACCGTAGAGCAGGCCATTAGTGCTGTTGCTCGATCTCAGGACCCTCACAAACACCCCCCCCCCTTTTCTCACTACAAGATTTTTCAAGACACAAAAAGAATCAGACTAGGAGTTATTCCCTAAACACCATTGTGGCATGGACGTTCACCGTAGTTGCAAACCGTGGTAAAAATCCCCATTGTAACAACTAAGGTGAACTTTGTCTATCCAGATAGGGAATATTCAACAACGGCAAGTGAAGTTGAAGCAAACAGTGGTGAACAATGGTACTATAGCTATTCTCTGGTTAGCATTGTTCCATCTGTGTTTGCAACACCAGTGAGTATACTTCTGTGATTTTAAAGTGGCAATCTCAACTGACCTCTGAAATACACTGTGGTGATAAGAATGGTAAGGCCGGTGGTAGACGAACGCACTATGTGTGCCTGTATTGACATGCCTCCCGGCGTCCGGCGCAGCGTTATGACGCCTCGACGAGGCCAGCCATGCTCTGTAGTGCGCGCATGAATTGCATGTGCTAAAGCGAATGTGCTGCGGACGGTTTGAAAACCTCCCCGTCGAAGCGCTTGATGCACGTTCGACGGGGCTGCAAAGTGCGATCCTCCATAGGAGGATCGTGCCTTGCAGCACTGAGCGCACCAACTTCACTCAGCGAGGTGGCCAGACGGGCGTCAGAGTGGAAGGAACGTCCACTCTCACAGAGGTTCCTTTTGCTCTTATAAACGCATGTCTGACCCCGGCCTACAAGCAGGACAACTTCGACTCATACTACAGTGGAAACTACGATGAAAACCCCATAAAAAAACCTAGGCAATGCTAGACATTTTCATCAGAAACTATTTGGTGGAACAGAGAATCTCTGGCAAACTATGGTGGTAATTCTCCAAACAGTGCCCACAGCCTGGAAATTGAATCAGGGCGGCATAGACAGACCTACAAGCCCAGGGAGAATAGACTGTGCCAGCGTTGTGACCAGGGGGCCCTGGAAGATGAGGTCCACTTCCTCCTACAGTGCCCCAAGTACTCAGCACTGAGAGAAACTCACTTCCAGAGACTCTCCGCTCTCATCCCAGACTTCACCTCTATAGAAGAGATGAGGAAACTCCACATCATACTGGGAGAAGAGGAGCCGGCGGTGAAAATATCTGCCCAATACGTCACAGAATGTCACAGACTGAGAGGAACATGAGAGATCCCGGACTTATAAATCCCCAACACGGACTCGCCCCCATCCCACTTCACATTATCCCTTAACCCTGATATTGTCCATGGACTTGCCCATTCCCCCCCCCATATATGCCCACTATCCCCTCCACCCCATATAACCTCCCCATATGCTTTGGCAATGCTAAAATGTATTTGGTCCTGCCAATAAAGCTTATTTTGATTTGATTTGATTTGAATCCATCATAATTACAACTTAGTCGATTCACCGTAGTTTCCTGAAATTTGCCAAACGATTTTCACCATTCTTTCAATGAATGAACAGAAGTTAGTGAAAAAACCGTACCTTAATTTGGTAGTAGATAAGATATATTTAACCACTTCGCTGCAGAGGATGCGCTCTTGGATGTCGGCCAAGCTTCCGGGATCTCCCCCTGATGACTGGCGTCATCGCACAGTTAACCAAACATGACCGTGTTAAGTTAAAATAAAAAATAGAGATAATAAAATAAAAAAACAGGTTTTTTTTGTTTGTTTTATTAACGCAGCAATATTGTTCCCATTTCAAATATAATGTGAACAATGATGCTGCACTAATGATTTTTTCTATGGGGAGCGTTTGCTAAAAAGCACGTAATTTCCCCCCAAAGAAATTTAACGAGTCTCCATTTCTAATTTTTTTTAACAAGCGCACCCCATATAAAATATAATCGCAAACGCTCACATGATAAAAAGAGAAAAAAAACACTTTACACGCTGTAAATTATTGAAAACTCGAATTTTATAGAATTTTTTGTTATAATATACAGACATGACATAACGTATACATATAATAATGACATATTATGAATCAACCGAGTCTGCCGGAAAGAACGATATATAATATGTCTGGGTGGTATGATAAAATAAGGCTTCAAATCACGTTTAAACATGATGAGCAAAACCAGTAAAAATTAGCTCAGCATACAGGCGTGAAATGGCTCAGCAGTGAAGGGGTTAAGGTACATTTGAACATTACTACAATATCTCACAAATTCTAGCACTGACCACACACTGAAACCTGTTTGAATGTTACATTGAAAATATTAGAGCGCATAACAATACAATGAAGACATTTGACATTGAAGACATTGAAAGAAAGAAAAAAATGTATTTCATCCATGTTGGGTATATTTTTAATATCCTTTTTTTTAGACATTTTTCTGGTTACTGGATAAGGCATAAAATAGCATACGTTAACCCCTTCACTGCTGAGCCATTTCACCTCCCTGTGCTGAGCTCAGTTTTACCGTTTTGTGCTCATCATGTTTAAATGCGATTTGAAGTCTTGTTTTATTATATGACCCAGACAAATTATACCATTCTTCCTGGTAGACTCGGCAGATTCATAACATTTCATTATTATATGGATACGTCATTATCTGCCAGAATGCTATAGCAATAAATGCAAAAGAAAATGTGAATTTCCATTCAAATTTTAATCAGTTAAACAAAATATACATTTTTTCCCACATTTTATCATCCAAGCCATTGTGATTATATATTCTATGGGGTATGTTTGTTAAACAAAATTAGAAATGGGAACCCGTTACTGTATTTTTCTGAGAAAATACGCGGTTTTAGCTAAAAATGAGAAAACAAAATTTTTCGTTGGTGCAGCATCATTCTTAACATTATAATTGAAAAGTGAACAATAGTGCTGAATTACTAAATAAAAAAAATTGTAAACAAAAGGAAAAATACAGCTTTATTTATATTTTATTTTTTTAATTATTTTTTTACGTGTAACCTGATAATTTTTGGTATCATTGCTCTGGCCATTCCAAGGATACCAAACATGACCCTTTATCTGCCACTGATCAGGAGATAGGGGGTCCTTTGAACCCCCTATCTCCACTATGGGGATATCCGTACGGGTTAATTCCCTAACTGATGTCACCACACGGGCAATGACATCAGTGGGCAGGGGGAGGCCCCGAAGGATTGACTGACATCCAATAGGTCAGCCACCTCGGGAGGTGTCTGTGATCTGGCGCCAAATCTCAGATCGTCATCTAAGGAGTTAAAAAGAGGCACCGCTGGAAAGGTCAGACTCTGACCTTTCAAGTGGCGCCTCTCTTTTGTTTCTAAGATCTCCAAAGGACCTTCCCCCCTGTTTCCGGTGCTGTCGGGGGATGCCTTGTAAATTACTTCATCGATGACATCATCACGCCCACCGGGTATAAAAATAGAGGTCTGCATCCATAGGATTCAGATCGCCTTGGGACCCCGAAGAGAGTGGTGAGTATCCAGCGAGAGAGGGGGCTGCAGTGAGGCGTGCTCGGCGCGTCGTCCACATGGAACGTGTCATCGTGACAACGCACTGAGCGCATCCTCCACAGCCAAGTGGTTAAAGAAAAAAAATGAATGGAGGTAAAATGCAAATCATATTACATATTATACAATGCAGAGTCATGTATGATTTTTCATAGGGAACAGAGCCCCAGCTTCCAAACACAGTTATCATTCAGCTATAGTGCTATTCTCTGACTGCGAAGTTAATATAACAGAAGCACCAAGCTGAAAGCTGCCAACTTCAGTCATATATATTGATCATTACATGTACGGTGTAAAAATCCATAAATATTTAACACCTATTTCACAGTAATGCTAGCTTTACAACCCCACGACACCATAGTAAACAGTGAGGATCAATTACTAATCTAAAGTTAACAAAAAAGTATATAAATTTCTTAATTAAATTGATTTACTGTTGTACAGAGACATTCAAAATGGACCAGTGAGGTTGAATGGGTTCCACTTGGTTCAACCATCCATATCCATGTTTTATAACACATTTTAAAAATAGGGATTTACATAAAATCTATAGATTAGAAAGTATTTTGTTTGTTGCCCAGAACAAATCATTTTTTCCCCTGTTAACATAGAAATTAGCTTAGCTCTCATTACTGATGTTAGTGGTGCTTCACTAATCAAATAAGTGACCTGCGGTTCACCGCACCAGCAGGCGTCTGTGTTGTAGGAGTTTGACAAACACACTTAATTATTTACAAACACGTCTATATATCCAATTTACCAGATACACAGGCCAACATTTCATTGGCTAGTGTTAACTAATTTAGGGCCCGACAGTCATGGTTGGCACATAAAACCGGCTTCTTAATGAGAGCTTGGACTGGAGCATCTATAATACTTAGATAATCTCTCAGTTAAAAACAATAAAATGTGTATAGCATACAACTGTGGAAAGATACATTTCCGTGGCTCTAAATATATTCACAATAAATTATATTATGATGCATTAAACTGAAATAATGTTTCTAGGTAATGACCTCCTCAAGATGACAGTTGGAGAAACGCGTTGAATGGAGAGCTATGTTGAGGGGGTAGTACTGTATTTTCACCATTATTTATGCATTAATGATGACTAAAGACACAAGCTCCTCTGGTTTGAAGTTCTAAACGAAGATAAATGCAATGTTCTCCCCAAGGCTATTTAGTAAAGCAGGTCCAATACACATTGCTAGTTTTCCGGTATGCCTTGGCAATCCTCAGTGCCCCGTTTTGAATGAAATAAAATTGAAGTTTATTCGATCCAGTGAGTACTAAAAATGACTTAAACAAAGCAAGCATTACAAGTGAAATTAATCTCTTACATTGAATAGCTTGGCCTATATATCAAATTCACCTCTCAAAATGAGAGAAAACGTACTACTGTAGATACTCGAGTAAACCGCTAGATTTTTAGTGACAAAAATCTACCTTAAAATTAGAGGGGTCGCGTTATATTCGAGTCATCTGCATCGCGTGTAAAAAAATATATATATACAGTATATATATAATATATATATATTTTTCAAAAAAAAAAAAAACTTGCCTTGCTCTGGATCCCAAGTCTCCCGGAAGTTCCGGTAGTCTTGCTGTAGTGAATGCGGGCTCCCTGATGCTTGCAAATACTTCAGGAACTCCCAGATTTGGGAGAGGTGGGATCCATCACGGCCAGAGGGCATGCTCAGTTTAAGCCAATCATTCACCTCGCACGCCTCCGCCAGCCATCTAATCGCTAGTAAAGAAGACGGATGGCCGGCAGCTTCATACTTGGTAACAACTGCAATCATTCTAGAGCAGAGCATCCTGGCCTGAGGGGGAGCCTGACTGTGTTAAGAGAACCTGGAAGGATTTTAATTGTTTGCCGGTACAGTATACTTTTGCTCCTCGCGTTATATATTCGTGTCTTGAGTATTCTCTCATTTCCATAATAAATCTTTATCCATCGCGTTATATTCAGATGGCGCTATACTCGAGTATCTATGGTAATATGTTTCTTTCTATTTTTTTTTAAGCCATACACAAGGTTGAAGGAGAAACCTATTTTTTTTTATTGTGAAGACTTTATAATAAAAATGATAACTGCAAAACATCGCTCTCCTTTCATTTGTTTTAAATCTCCATAATCAGTCAAAGCTGTACAAAGGTATATCAATGATATCTGACCGTAAACGAAGGTTGAGCACCGGTTACTGGACAATGCACAAGAACACATGCATTTTAGAATTTTGGAATTTTACTAGATTTTGGAATCTCGCCAGGATATCAATCAGCCAGAGGGGAGGAGGGATCTTCCAGTGTGCCATGCTGAGGAATATCAGTGAAGGACACACTACTCAACGACTCAAGAGAAATGAAGGACCAGAGGCATCAACAAGGTAAGGTGAGGACTAAAAGGCTGCAAATGTGCTTCCATTTTCAGAGACGTTTGGTTTTCAGAATTCTGGTAATTTATGCAGTTTTTTGGTTAAAATAAGTACAGTTTAGTTTTATGGTTAGAGAAAGTATTAGGGTTAGTATTAATGTTGGCGTTACTGTTTCTGTTAGTATTAGGGTTAGGATTACGTTTAGGTTAGTGTAAGGTTGAGTGTGAGTTGAGAGTGAAATTTATATCATACATGATTAAGGCTGTGTGCCGAAACGTTGTATGTCTTGCCCCGGAATGCGATGAATAAAGATTATTACGGCAGATTTATTGGTGGGGCCTATTGTTTGTTTGGAGATTGTTTTGGGACGGCGGGTCCCTTGATAGAGCACCGAGTACTTTCCGGCTGATCATCCTGCTTCCACAACGCAGCCACGCTTTCTCTTCGTGCAGGGTTATTGTAAGGAGCATTAAAAAACCATAAGGAATCTGTAGCCTAAAAATGGAGAAAAATTGGAGCAGGTTTAAACCTAACCCTAAAAGTAACTCTAACCCTAAAACAAACGCTAGCAACGATAAAATGACACTGTAATGTGAACTAATTATGAATAATAAAAAGCATCTTTTTTGCATGAAATATGACTTTTTTCTAGCATCCTAATTATAACAATTTTTAAAAGGCAACTTTATTGCCACATTGTAACCCAAAGTGTCCACAAGGTGGCATCATTAGGATAATATGAGAGTAAATGTAAACCTCTTCAGTCTTCACCTTTGGTTTTATATCCGCTTCCTACCACTTTGTCATTGCCATTTTATCTCCTGCTCTTTATTTGAGGTCAGTCCACACTTTTAATTTCAGCTCACCTTCCACATCCTTACATATAAGTTAATTTCTCGGAATCAGTCCCCCATTCACCATTCCTTTGACATCCTGAACCACTAGGGGAAAAAAATACAACCCCATGCTTGCATGGTGATTGCTTTCCAACAGCAAGGACCATCCAATAGCTGACCTTAACCCAGCATGTATGCTTTTCTTCTTTCCCTACGACTGCTCGAGATTTGATTTGTCGTCACCCTCCATTCCTAACAAACTTAAGCTTCCTCATAGAGCTCCTTATAGTGCCTTATAGCAAATACACAAACATGCTTCACATCGACAAGAACATGACTTCATAAATTCAAGTTGAATAGATTCTACTATGTCTTAGTATCATCTCCACATGACTATCGGATTTGTCACAATGACACAAGTAATATTGAGCATCATAACGTAAAAGAGTAAATATGCTGTAGATATAGAAGGAATTCAAGTTACGGTTCCTGGGTTTCAGATGACTTTATTGACAATCCACAACCCCTGCTAGATTGGCATCCCATAATTCTACAACATCCCAAACATGGCAGCATTCATAATGTCATAATGATTCTTGGTACTAGGGAGTTACAGTATAGCCATACATCAGTATCCAATATTCAACAGTGCGATTTCAATAGCATTATTTTAAAGGTTTTAAGGTTTAATGGTCATATTAAAAACAATGCTATATAACCCTACTAATCCCCTGAGGCGGATTGGGTGTTTTCCAAGGCTCTGGCATTTGCCAAAACACACATAATAAAAATAATGATATATATAAGTTGATTTTCATTCAATGCTCTGGGTTTGTATTTTCAGAAGTGTTATAGATAGATGGAAGGTAGACAGAAAATGTATGTATGATAGAAAGATAGATAAATAGATGGATAGATACATAGATACTGGGACTACTAGAGCTGCAGCTACAGGCTTAACCTCTTAACGCTGTGGCTTGCGGCAAGCGGGCTTAAATGCCACGAGCTGGCATAGAATGCCCTCCTCAAACCTACCTCCCTTCCCAGTGGGCCGATTACCATCATCGGCTGCAAGGAGATTACCAGAGTTCAGCCAGACCCCCTGCAGCCGATGCTGGAAAAATTTCACTGGGGAGGCAGGGCCAGAATGTTTCAGGGCATGTTATGAAGCAAAGCAGCATTTAAGTCCGCCTGCTGCCACCAGGATGGCACAGGACACCCTATGGCATTAAGGGAATAAGTCTTAAAATAGGCCCACTAAGGCTGGGGCCAGACGAGCGCACTAGGTGCTCTTGTACTGACGTGCCAACTGGCGTCCGTCGCAGCAATGTGATGTTGCAACGGGGCCGGTCAAACGCTTTGTGCGCGCACAACAAGCTTCCATGCACAAAGCCTCCCCGTCGAAACGCTACACGCGCATTGACGGGGCTGCAAAATGCGCTCCTCCATTGTGCTTTGCAGCTGAGCGCACTAACTGGTCTCAGCGAGGTGGCCAGACGGGCACCGAGTGGAAGGAACATCCACTCTTACGGACTTTCCTTCCACTCTGAAGTGCGCTCGCCTGACAACGGCCTAAAGAGTTAACGTTGCTAGTACCAACTGTCACCAACACAATGAGGTCAAGAGGGATGGGGCTGGACAGGATGGCATTCTGTGTGAAAAGTATAAAAAAGGAACAAAATGGGAGGAGATGAGAATGAGCAATGGAAAGGTGAGAAGCATAGTGAAGAGACCAAATGGAAAGTGAGAAGATTAAGGAAGAAGAACAGTGGAGCTGGATAGAAAGTAATAGCAGCACACTAAAATATTCTACTCCAGACCCATGAAGCCCCTAATCCAGCAATAGATAGATACAGTAGATAGATAGATAGATGTTACTGATTAATAGATTAGATAGATATATGTTACAGATTTATAGATTATATATAGATATATATATGTTACAGATTAATTAGGGCTGTGAAAATTAACAATTAATTAATTGATTAATCGATAAAATTTTTGATCAATTCAATTTATTTTGATCGGGGGGCCCATCAGCTCTGGTATCAGACTCTAGGAGTCCGAATCTGGAGCTGTACTGACTTCCTGGGGCCCTGGGCGGCCCTACAGCAGCGTGCGAAGTCCCTTGTGAGACGCGTGTGACACACGCGTCACACACAGCGAATGGCGCAGGAAGAAGACGGCAGATGAGAAGCGCTGAGAATGGTGCTGCCTCCCTCAGTCCAGCCTCGTACCCAGCCAAACACCAGCAGGGCCCAGACCCCAAGCACACCCGACCCCAGACAAACACCAGGCCCCAGACAAGACCCAGGGTCCAGGCCCCAAGACCCAGGGTCCAAGACCCAGGACCCAAGGGCCAGGGCCTAGGCCCAAGGCCCAGACCCAAGACCCAGGGCCCAGACCCAAAGCCCAGACCCAAGACCCAGACCCAAGGCCCAGGGCCCAGATCCAAGGCCCAGGGCCCAGACCCAAGACCCAGGGCCCAAGACCCAGGGCCCAAGACCCAGGGCCCAGACCAAAGACCCAGGGCCAAAGACCCAGGAACCAGACCCAAGACCCAGGGCCAAAGACCCAGGAACCAGACCCGAGACCCAGGGCCCAGACCCAGGGCCCAGACCCAGACCCAGACCCAAGACCCAAGACCCAGGGCCCAGACCCAAGATCCAGGGCCCAGACACAGACCCAGGGCCCAGACCCAAAATCCAGGGCCCAGACCCAGGACACAGACCCAGGGCCAAGACCCAAGCAGATCAGCTAAAAGTAGTTGGATCTGTATGTGCATTATAATTAATTGAAATTAATCGATTAATTGATTAAAAAAATTGATTAATCGAACACGAAAATTTTAATCAGTACCAGCCCTAAAATTAAAAGATTAGCTAGATAGATGGATGTTACAGATTGATATAGGTTGATAGATGTTACAGATTAATAGATTAGTTAGATGGATGTTACAGATTAATAGATTAGATAGATGTTACAGATTAATAGATTAGATAGATATATAGATAGATCGATATTACAGTTTAATAGAATAGATATAGATAGATAGATGGATGTTACAGATTAATAGATAGATAGATGTTACAGATTAATAGATTAGATAGATAGATAGATATATGCTACCGATTAATAGATTAGAGAGATAGATGTTACAGATTAATAGATTAGATAGATAGATAGATAGATAGATAGATAGATGTTACAGATTAATAGATTAGATAGATATATGTTACAGATTAATAGATTAGATGGATAGATGTATGTTACAGATTAATAGATTATATAGATGTTACAGATTAATAGATTAGATAGATATATAGATAGATCGATATTACAGTTTAATAGAAAATATATAGATAGATAGATGGATGTTACAGATTAATAGATAGATGTTACAGATTAAAAGATTAGATAGATAGATAGATAGATAGGTATATGCTACCGATTAATAGATTAGAGAGTTAGATGTTACAGATTAATAGATAGATAGATGTTACAGATTAATAGATTAGATAGATAGATAGATAGATATATGCTACCGATTAATAGATTAGAGAGTTAGATGTTACAGATTAATAGATTAATATATTAGACAGATAGAGATAGATAGATGTTACAGATTAATAGATAGATGTTACAGATTAATAGATTAGAGAGATAGATGTTACAGATTATTAGATTAATATATTAGACAGATAGAGATAGACAGATAGATATAGATAGATGTTACAGATTAATAGATAGATGTTACAGATTAATAGATTAGAGAGATAGATGTTACTGATTATTAGATTAATATATTAGACAGATATATAGATAGATAGGTAGATGTTACAGATTAATAGATTAGATAGATATATAGATAGATCGATATTACAGTTTAATAGAATAGATATAGATAGATAGATGGATGTTACAGATTAATAGATAGATAGATGTTACAGATTAATAGATTAGATAGATAGATATATGCTACCGATTAATAGATTAGAGAGTTAGATGTTACAGATTAATAGATTAATATATTAGACAGATAGAGATAGATAGATAGATGTTACAGATTAATAGATAGATGTTACAGATTAATAGATTAGAGAGATAGATGTTACAGATTATTAGATTAATATATTAGACAGATAGAGATAGACAGATAGATAGATAGATGTTACAGATTAATAGATTAATATATTAGACAGATAGAGATAGATAGATAGATGTTACAGATTAATAGATAGATGTTACAGATTAATAGATTAGAGAGATAGATGTTACAGATTATTAGATTAATATATTAGACAGATATATAGATAGATAGGTAGATGTTACAGATTAAAAGATTAGATAGATATATAGATAGATAGATGGATGTTACAGATTAATAGATTAGATAGATAGATAGATAGATGGATGTTACAGATTAATAGATAGATAGATGTTACAGATTAATAGATTAGATAGATAGATATATGCTACCGATTAATAGATTAGAGAGTTAGATGTTACAGATTAATAGATAGATAGATGTTACAGATTAATAGATTAGATAGATAGATATATGCTACCGATTAATAGATTAGAGAGTTAGATGTTACAGATTAATAGATTAATATATTAGACAGATAGAGATAGATAGATAGATGTTACAGATTAATAGATAGATGTTACAGATTAATAGATTAGAGAGATAGATGTTACAGATTATTAGATTAATATATTAGACAGATAGAGATAGACAGATAGATAGATAGATGTTACAGATTAATAGATAGATGTTACAGATTAATAGATTAGAGAGATAGATGTTACAGATTATTAGATTAATATATTAGACAGATAGAGATAGACAGATAGATAGATAGATGTTACAGATTAATAGATAGATGTTACAGATTAATAGATTAGAGAGATAGATGTTACAGATTATTAGATTAATATATTAGACAGATAGAGATAGACAGATAGATAGATAGATAGATAGATAGATAGATGTTACAGATTAATAGATTAGAGAGATAGATGTTACAGATTATTAGATTAATATATTAGACAGATATATAGATAGATAGGTAGATGTTACAGATTAATAGATTAGATAGATTATAGATAGGTGGATGTTATAGATAGATAAAAAGCAGATACATAGATTATGCTTCTTTCAAATGAAGGTAACAGGTCCGCTTAATGTAAGGCCATACCTGGCGTTAATATGATACTGTGTGTGTTGAAAACAACTTCACATCTCTGCAGTTTCAATTTATAAGACTAATAAAATTGACTGATGTGAAATGGTTGAAGGGTAGCACTAAAATGCAGGGGTTTTTTTAGTTTTTTTTATTAAAGCTTCATTTCATCATGTGTATAGCCCCATCCGAGATTTAACCTGTACTTTAACCCTCAAGCTTTCTTCTGTTTGGTAAGCTTATTCCCACATGACCGAACTATAAAAAGGACTTATAAACATTTTAATATCCTGTATTCCCAGACTGCACACATTAATAAAAAATTTCCAGAATTATTAACTCTAGACAAAATTGCCCTTCCTCAAAACTTGCCGGCCATAAAGGAGCATCTGGCCAGGCTTACTAATGAAATATATTGATTAATGAAGAGTCCTGTAGAGGAAGAATATACTGCTCTTGTTTTTTTGGGTTTTGTATCTTGTTAATTACCTCATGTATTACCTTTTTGTTCACTATTTATAATCTAAAGCAGACATCGGTCAAATGGGCTTGTGTCGCGGCCAAAAACTCTCCAGCTATTCATTTCCTTCCACTGTAATGGTATTGTAATTGTGATCATTAAACTACCTGCCAGTTGGTTTTCTCTTCTTGCTGTAGGCCTAAAGCCAGTTAAGCTTTTGTAAGTAAATGTTTAATCACTTTTATTTAATGCGAACACTTTCTATACAAACTGTGAAAAAAGTTTTGAACCTTATACATCATTAAGCTTTCTAATATTAACCACTTCACGACCAAGTAATTTTCACTGACAAGAGCCAATTTTTTTTTTTGGAAATAATATTCATTAATTATACAGTAAGAAGTATTTGGGAATGTTCCCAGTGTATTTCTTACTATAATAACCTATTTGGCAGGCAAATGTCACCATCTACTGGTCAAATGGAGTTACTGGAAGTAGAGCTGCAGCTCATGGCTCCGTGCGTCAGCTGGGGAAAAGGACATTCCTTAGCGGATTTTAAACAGTTTTAGCACCTTGGGAATTATGCCTCAGGGCTGAAACGTTGAGGGTACCTTCTGGAGCCCAAAAACAACTGAAATTTGTTTGCAACAAACAAATGTCCTTTGCTTTCGTCCTGAACTCAATATGAAGTCACGCGTTATCTCAATCTCAGGAGTGAAGGGGTTAAGGAAAATATATGCATTTTCTTTAAACAGAACACATTAATGAGGATTATTTACTTAATCATTTCTACATTTTTAGAATAATTAGGCTGAATGCTCACAGAATAAAAATAAGCAGAATCTAATTGCAGAGAGCGATTAATTCCGATTTTTCATCATAGTGGTCATGAAAGTGGAAGGTGGAACAAATTGGTGGAGAGTATGGCGGCCATTTTGAAAATCAAACAGTTATGCAACCTGAAAATTGTATATCTCTCTGTGAATGTCTATACCAGAAAGTCCGCCAAGCACAAATCATTATTAACACAATTTTTTGTTCACATGTCAAATATTGTTTCCAGGAAGACCGGTGGGGCAGAGCAAGGCTGGCATACAATTATTATTCTTTATTATTATTATTCTTTATTTATAAAGTGCCAGCATATTCTGCAGCGCTGTACAATGGGCACAATATAGACGGGGTCACAATACATTGAACAACAATTGACAAACCAGTACAGGAGGAAACGAAGGCCCTATTCCCGTGGGAACTCACAATCAAGAAGGGTTGGGGGTGGAAACAGGAGGAGAGGACTGCAAGGTGAGAGTGATGGACTGGAGGGAGTGATGGATGGACTGGAGGGAGTGATGGACTGGTGGGAGTGATGGACTGGTGGGAGTGACGGACTGGTGGCGTCAGTGAGTCAGGTGGTAGGCTCACCCTAAGTAGGAATGTCTTTAGGGGAAAATCTGACAGTATGATTCTCCAGAGAATGGGGGCTGCGCGTGAGAAATCCTGCAGTCTATCATGGGAAGAGGTGGTGCAGGAAGACGCTAGGTGCAGGTCACTATTTGACCTTGGGGAGCGGGCTGGGGTGTATTTGGTGATTAGTAAGGACAGGTAGAGGGGAGCTGAGTTAGTGAGAGCTTTGTAGGTCAGGGTAAGGATTTTGAATTTAATTCTGCAGTGGATGGGGAGCCAGTGAAGGGACTTGCAGAGAGGAGCGGCAGAGACCCAGCGGCAGGTGAGGTGGATGGGCCTGGCAGAGGCATTCAGAATGGCTTGTAGGGGGGCGAGGTGGGAGAGAGGGAGGCCAGCAAGAAGATTATTACAATAGTCAAGTCGGGAGATTACAAGGGCGTGGATGCGTTGCTTTGCGGTGTCAGCGGTAAGAAATGGCCGAATTCTGGAAATATTACGTAGTTGGTATCGGCAGGAGGAGGAGAGAGACTGGATGTGGGGGATGAAGGAAAGCACCGAGTCAAGTGTAACTCCAAGACAGTGAACCTGGTTTGATGGGGAGATAGTGATACCATCAACCACGATGGAGAAGTCAGGAGGTGGGGAGGCATTAGAGGGTGGAATAAGTAGGAGTTCAGTCTTGGACATGTTAATCTTTAGGTGGTGAGAGGCCATCCAGGAGGAGATGCCAGTTAAACAGTCGCTGACTTTGGAAAGGACATGAGGAGAGAGATCAGGGGTAGAGAGGTAGATCTGAGTATCATCAGCATAGAGGTGGTAATTAAATACAATTAATATGATCTCAGTAAACAGGAAGACCACAATATTAACAGAGGCATTTTCATACATTTTTATGTTACATTTCTAACAGGGTTATTCAGAGAAAGGTGAAACTCTGGAAAACGTTTGGAGAAGTGAGAATTCTAGGTCAAAATAGCTGATTTGGAAAGTAAGATAAGTGGGAGAATTTTTCTGGTTTGGCTATTTTGACCTAGAATTTTCACTTCTCCAAAAGTTCTGCAGGGTTTCACCTTTCTCTGAATAACCCTGTAAGATTATGTAACTCTGCAAGAATGTTTGAATCCACTGATGGTGTTTCTAACAAATATCATGTCATTGGGGCAAAATGGAAACCAAAGTAACAAAGATCCCACTCATTGTCAAAGCTTACCGGGAAATTACTATATTCCTCTAAATTCTATTTTTGCTGTAGAAATGCAAAACCAGGTTCATTATTTAATGAATCAGTCACAAGATACCTTTTTTTTTTTGCATATTACCTCAATTAGCATTTGTTGATATAACTAGTAATTAAAACACTGATGTTTCAGTATTTGTAAGGTAAGACAAACTGAAAATATAAGATGTGATATCTAGGTGAGAGGTCCCTACTTACAATGCTCTGTGAGGGGAGGATGAAGGGTGGGAGTATGTAAAATATGAGACTAGTTAGAATTTCCTAATTAGGGGGAGTAAGTGGATGCGCAGCTAGTGCTTTGCTGATCAGTCAAAAGCTATCAGTACATTTGGATTGAGAGGCATCGGATTGGCTAAGCCCTTAAATGTGCGTTCAGTAAACTGACAGCATTCTGCCGAAGGAAGCAGCAGATCTAGTACAATAAAGCAACACAGAGGAAAACTCTGGTGCTGGAAATCAGATGAGTTTACAAAGCTTCTTTAAGCTGAAAATGAGGACATTAGGGGGTGGGTGGATTGGAGCTCCCATTAACCCCACAAGGACCAATGACGTACAGTACATAGTACATCCTGGGGAAAATTCCCCTTAAGGACCAAGGATGTACTATGTATGTCATGGTCCTTTAAACCCCCCTCCCTTCCTATACTCACCTCTCTGGCCGGGTTCCCACACCGGACAGTCTCCTTTGAAGCCAGCTTGCCAGTTTTATAGGCCCCAGCCGTCACGACAATGTCATTTTCAGGCACTCCCAGACACCTGCAGGGGGAACCTGAAAGGGGAGGGGTGAGGTCTTTTGGACCATTCTCCCTCCCCAACGGCTGGAGCTAGGAACCAAAATGAGGCACTGCTGGAGAGGGCAGAGTATGCCCTTTCCAGATGTGCCTCTCTTTAACCCCTTAGGTGCTGGATCACGATTCAACGCCAATCTGCGCTGGATCGCAATTTGCTCCCGGAGGTGGCTGACATCTTGGATGTCAGCCAAGCCTCCGGGTTACCCCCACCCACTGATGTCGTCACCATATGTGCGATGACCTCAGTCGGCCAGTTAACCCCCTAGCTGCCAAGTGGAACTAGGGGGATCCTTTGGATCCCCGTATCTCCCAATCTGTGGCAGCTATCACCTGAAAGGCCCGATCATGACTTTTCCAATGACACCAAACATGATTAGGTTTGGTGTAAAGATAAAAAAATAATAAATATAAAAAAATGTAAAAAGTGGGTTTTTTAAAAAATAAATTTTGTCTGGGGGGGTATAATAAAATAGGACTTCAAATCACGTTTAAACATGATAAGCATAAACCAGTCAAAATGAACTCAGCACACAGAGGTGAAATGGCTCAGCAGTGAAGGTGTTAAAAAGCAAAAACATGTAAAAATTGGGTGTTTCTAGTTTCAAAATTTCGAAACTATTTAGTTGGGGTCTTTTTTTGGCAGTTGTAGATTTTGGGGATTAAGCACGAAGAAGTGTGATTTTCTATTTTTTCATCATATTTCATAAAAAATTTATAGTGAATTATACGATATGATGGAAATAATTGTATTTTTAGAAAGTCCATATAATGGCAAGAAAAACGTTATATAATAGGTGTGGATTCCATAAACGAGTAAGAGGAAAATTAGACCTGAACACAAGCAGCACAGAAATGTAAAAACAGCAGTGGGTACTTTCGGACAGACAATGGTAAATCCGCCTGGTCACGATGGGGTTAAATAATCTGTTTGGCTACCCTTTGCCAGCCAAGCAAAATTAAAGCAAAATGTGGGGTGGGGGGGGAATCAAAGGCATAATATATATAAAACATTACAAATAAATTAGCAAGCACAGGGTATTCGTTTACTTCCCTTAAACATCATGACATGTTACTTGGGAAAATTAATCTTTAGGGCAATTAAGTAAAGAATAACGCCCATCAATACAAGAAATCTTTCATTCCACACACAGTGTAAATGTCTACAAGTATAACTCGAGGGGATCTGTTGCCCTCTTTCTCCCAGTTCCACTTCCCACAGAAGTGGCCAAAATAGTGAAGAACAAAAAGATAGCATTCAATAATTATAAAAAAACTCAGAGTGAAGAAGATAGGCAAACCTATAAGATTAGCAGAAAGAGGCAAAGCAATTTATAAGAGCTTCCAAAGCACACGCATTAGAGAAAATAGCTCAGTCAGTAAAAAAGGGGGACAAAACATTTTTTAGATACATAAACAAGAAAAGAAAAGTAAAACAAGGATTAGCTAGATTAAAAACAAAGGAAGGAAGGTATATAGAAGAGGATAAAAGTCTCGCTGACTGCCTCAATGAATATTTTTGTTCAGTCTTTGCAGAAGAAAAGGAAGGAAAGGGACCTCAGTTAGGAGGAAACACTAAAGAGACATTTACATATGAGTTTACAGAGGATGAGGTTCTACAGCAGCTGTCTAAAGTAAAGACAAATAAGTCAATGGGGCCTGATGGGATCCACCCTACGTTATTAAAAGAGCTCAGTGGTGTAATAGCAAAACCGTTAACAGATTTATTTAACCAATCCTTGTTAACAGACGTCATCCCAGAAGACTGGAAATTAGCAAATGTTGTGCCCATTTACAAGAAGGGTAGTAGGGAGGAATCGGGGAACTATAGGCCAGTCAGTCTTACGTCAGTAGTGGGGAAATTAATGGAAACCATGTTAAAGGAAAGGATTGTTGAACATCTAAAACCACATAGATTACAGGATCAGAAACAACATGGGTTTACCTCAGGGAGATCATGCCAAACTAGTCTTATTGATTTTTTTGATTGGGTAACAAAAATAATAGACAAAGGTGGTGCAGTAGACATTGCTTATTTAGGCTTTTGATACTGTTGCGCATAGAAGGCTTATCAATAAATTACAATCTTTGAGTTTGGATTCCAATATTGTTGAATGGATTAGGCAGTGGCTGAGTGATAGGCAACAGAGGGTTGTGGTAAATGGAGTTTATTCGGCGCAAGGTCTTGTTACCAGTGGGGTACCTCAGGGGTCAGTACTTGGACCCATTCTCTTTATTATTTTTATTAGTGATATTGCAGAAGGTTTTAATGGTAAAGTATGACTTTTTGCTGATGACACAAAGATTTGCAACAGGGTTGACGTTCCTGGAGGGATCAGCCAAATGACAAATGATTTAGGTAAACTAAAAAAATGGTCGGAGCTGTGGCAATTGAGTTTTAATCAGGATAAGTGCAAGATAATGCACCTGGGGCGTAAAAACCCAAGGACTGAATATAGAATATTTGATACAGTCCTAACCTCAACATCTGAGGAAAGGGATTTAGGGGCTATTATTGCAGAGGATCTAAAGGTAAGTAGTCAGTGTAATAGAGCAGCAGGAAATGCTAGCAGAATGCTTGGTTGTGTAGGGAGCGGTATTAGCAGTAGGAAAAGGGAAGTGCTCATGCCACTGTACAGAGCACTGGTGAGACCTCACTTGGAGTACTGTGTGCAGTACTGGAGACCGTATCTCCAGAAGGATATAGACATCTTAGAGAGAGTTCAGAGAAGGGCTACTAAAATGGTGTACGGCTTGAAGGAGAAAAGTTACCAGGAAAGGCTTAATGATCTTAACATGTATAGCTTGGAAAAAAGACGAGACAGAGGAGATATGATAGAAACATTTAAATACGTAAAGGGAATCCACAAGGTAGAGGAAGGGAGTATATTTAAAAGGAAACAAAACAGCAAAACAAGAGGACATAGTCTTAGATTAGAGGGGCGAAGGTTTAAAAATAACATCAGGAAGCATTATTTTACTGAGAGGGTGGTGGATACATGGAACAGCCTTCCAGTTGAAGTGGTAGAGGCCAAAACAGTAATTGAATTTAAGAAGGCATGGGATAGGCATACGGCTATCCTAAATAAAACATAAATCCAGGTAAAGTATCCATGTAATTGGGCAGACTAGATGGGCCGAAAGGTTCTTATCTGCTGACATTTTCTATGTTTCTATGTTTCCTCCGCCAGGAGAAAATTGTCTAGGGATTGCTCCTGGACTTGCTGTGAATTTTGGGAATCATACACATGAATTTTTTATTTCCACGCCATAGACTTTAATGTCATGTTCAATGCAATGTTTGGTGTGAATGCACTTTATTTGTGGTGTAATTTCCCTCCGTGGACACAATAAAATTTAAAAAGAAAGTCAGCGCCCATATTGTGCTATCAGTGATAAAGAGAAAGATGTCATCTTGCACTTACCATGCTATTCATTTTGGAAGATGTGGAAATCGTTCTCTGCTTTCGGAGACTGTTCATCTCCTCTCTGTTTCCCTCCTTTGGTTTGTACATCATACTGCTGCTACCTGCGGTGCCTTCTGAAGATGACCTCAAGCGTCTCTCTGAGTAACGGCCATCACGGAATGGACTGAAACTGCTGGCATAGTTAACTAAGAACAAACAGAAATATATAAGATGACAAATCGAGGAATATTTCCAGAAAAGCAGATTTCTCAGGGTACATTCAGTGAACCAGCAATTTATGGTCCAATGGGTACTGCTAAATGTGGTATCTTTAATCTTGGCCCTGCACACTATTGCTAAATAAATACTAACAACCATGGACCGTTCTTGGGAAACAAATGGTATACAGGGTTATTTAGAGAGAGCTGATATGACCCCGAAATTGCACCAAACAGTGCATTTCCCCATACGTTGCAATTTCGTGGCCATTCGGCTATCCAGAAAGCAGGCAGTTCACCAAATTTTGGTGAATTTGCCAGAAAAATATGGTGCTTTTTGAAGGCAGTGAAATCCCTCATAGAGAAGCTATGGTTAACCTATTAAGAGAATACCATAAAGAGATAAACTGATGAAATTGCTAATTTAAATTATTTATTCCAAATTCTGAATTCTTTCACTCCACCTCTTCACTACCAAGTGATTTAAAAAGACAAACAGTGTTTATTTGGAAAATCATTTGTAATTAATTATACAGTAAAAATATTTGAGAATATTCCCAATGTATTTCTTACTGTAATAACCTCTTTAGCAGACAAATGTCACCATCTGCTGGCCAAATAGAGTTACTACAGTTCAGTGCTCCATGCAAATGCTTTTTAATATCAGCTGGGAAAATGCTCAACGGAGACATTCTCCAACTGATTTTAAAAAGCGTTTGTACTGTGGGTATGATGCCCAAGGTGCTAACAATTTAGGGTCATGTTCTGGAGCCCACATACAAACAAAATCCAATAACATCAAATTAATTTAATTTGCTTTTGTCCTGCTGTCCTACTCAGCTGCAGATCGTGATACCGTAATATCCGGCACCTGATGGTGCCTTTGAAGAGACAAGTTATCTCACTGTTGGGAGTGAAAGGGTTAATTTTGGCATGGCAGTCTGTCTATCTATCTATGCATCTATAAAAACCTTTTTTTTGGGCTCTTTGGGAATGTAACCAATTTAGACAAGCTGCTATAGTCATCACTAGAGATTTGGTGATTGATGTTTAATGAGCAGAGGGACAGAAAGATTAAAACAAATGAAACATACTGTCTACCAAGTTGGATTACATAGAAATGAATATTTGTTAGTATTTACATCAAGTCATTTCCAGTCAACATAGTGAGAGTTGTCCAAATGTTTAAGTAGTGTCAACATCAAATATACTACCCTGTTTACAATCTATGCTTCAAGCTTGGTTAATTAAAATGGCAAAAAAGGAAGGTATATGTTTCTTCAACAAGTTGCTTTTCCATGATCCATAAACTTATAAACAAATCAATTGCACTTACTAAAATGTTAAATTATTAAACTGCAATCCGTGCATAATGTACCTTAGATGCAATACTCAACAGCTATTTTTATTGTTTGACAATTTAGAGTGGGATTTGATCGAATGTCATCACAGAAATATCACTATAGAACATATAAGCATTTTGAAAAATATTTTTTTATGGCCCAAGGCTTATAGTGATTTGTAAAGTCGTTTCATTAATTCAATATAATCTTGTAATATTTAAAAGTCCAGTCATCCCACACAGTAATGTTTTTTGTTATGATATAATATGAGTCACCTGAATCAAACTTAATTAATGCTGAAAACAGACTTGATCATCTAATGATAGGGTATTATTTGGGCTTTATGGAAATTTTTACATTGCCACAGGGTATAAATCATTAGTGAAAAAAAATATAGACATAACTGCCTAATTAATAAACATGATTTTGCCTAACTTGAAAGAATTATGATACTGCTCAGAGATAATAGTTTAGGAAAGGGAAACTTTGAACAGACTGTTCTATTTATATTTTATTATCCTAGTGTATTCTCTATTTACATTAAGGATTAATCGCTTATAAAGAGGAAATGTAATTGTCTGTCATTTGCTTTACATCTAACAGATGAATGAAGTAAAAAGGGATTGCCAAATTAATTCATCTTTCATAAAGATGCAAAAGAAAAAATAAACCCCATACCTCTAGCAAGGCTGTGCTGCATCAAAGACATGTGAGGCTCGGGGGAGGAAATGCCTTTTGATTCTGATATGGAACGATAAGTTGTCGGCCTTTCATTCTTTACTTCATATTGATCTGTTGCAGATTTATATTTCTTTGGAAAGCATTCAGTTGAGTGTGAGTGTTCCCCATTTTGAAACACTCCTGTGTTTCCAGGTTGTAGTGCTGTACCATTGTGAGTGCTTGGACAATCCTTGGTAGACAGTTCAGAAATTGGTAACAAAGCTTTTGTTGGAAAGCCACTTGAGCATACAAGTGATGTGCTTGAGCCCGTCCTCTCTACTAGGGTCTTTTCTTGGTCCTTTGTAATGGACGTACCATTGCATCGAGAGGTAACTTCTACAAATGCAGTATCCTCATTTGCCCGGGTTACTCTCGAAACGGAACAAGGCGAAGTTTGTGAGGTAGAAACAGTGCGACAAAAATGCTGTTTGTGTGGTTGTTGTTTTCCACTGTTTGGCAAAGAATCGGCTTCAGAGGCAGAATCATCCATGAAAACAAATTCGGATGGAGTCTGTGGGGCAGTTGTGTGGTCTGTCGAAAATTGTGGAGAATCTAATGATGCTTCAGTGTAGTCATAGATCTCAGAAGCAATGGGCAACACAGGTTTGACAAGAGAAGACGATTCTGGACATGTTGTCTTCATATCCTGGGAGCATACTGAATTCTGCCTCACTGACGCTGATTGACATTGAGACACAGGCTTAGAAAACCTGTAATGAGTAGAAAAGGATCTAGGAAGTAGTTTTCGTGTGGAATGTTTAACGGAGTGCTTACTGTATTCATCGGCAAATCCTGAGTCGTCTGGCTCACTTTTTCCCAAACAATTTGTGAATACATTCTTATTAGATGAATGGTCCTTCCTCTTTTCAAAGTCCTCTGTCTGCGACCTTGTAATCTTCTTTTTGCAAGAGCTTGGGACTCCAATAGAGCCCTTTTCTTTGGTTTTAATTGGTTCTTCCAAATCTAGCTTGTGTGAGCTGTTGTGGGATGTTGTCTGAGCACCATTTGAAATCTTGGCTGTTTGGCACGTAGAGTCACATTTTTGTTCGTTCTCTTTCTTATAGTGGAAACTCAAAGATGGAGTGCGGAATATACTTCTGCGTTTTCCTGTGCTACCTGAGCTGGAATTGGTACTAGATGGAGAAGAACTGTGCAATCCGCCTGTATTGTTGGATGATGGTGAAGAAGGTAGAGAGTCTTGCTTTCGGCCTATGCTCCGTCGAAATATAGGCAACTTGGAAACAAGCGTCGAACGCCTTTGTCCTGAGTCTCCCATCACAGCAAGAATACTACCTGCAGAGAAATATAACAATGAGTTGAGACTGACACACTTACTCAAAAATAAATTGGAATACATTACACATTGCAAAAGATTTTGTCATTAACAGAAAAGTCCTAAGTTAACAAACAATGATGAAAACCATAAAAAAGCAAATTTTAAAAGTTTAAAAAGTTTTAGTATCAAATATAATAATCAAATATTGTAAAATGATCTCTACTCTTGTGCAGCGGTTTATTTTAGGTACCTTTGTCTTATTCTTATATTCTGTATGTCCCTATACATTCTATATATATCTTGCAAGTTCTCTGGGTCCATTCGGTGGATTTCATCAATGGTGATTTTCTTTTTTTTGTTTAATCATGTGTGCATGGTGGTCAGTGGTGGAACTACCAGGGTCGCAGCGGTCACACTCACGACCAGGCCCTGGTATTCCGCCACTGGGGGGGGGGCAGGCAGTCATTGACGGCTCATTAATTAGGCAGCAAATTTCGGCACTATTTTTTCTCAGCGTCGGCATCTGGGAGCAGCACCGCTAGCCGACCGCGCCCACACACATGCAGCCAGCCAGGCCAGGAGAAGAGCACGTCACGTATGGGGGGGTGGATACTTCCCTTTAGGCTGCGGCAGCTCGTTTCCCACCGACACTAAGCAGCCACCAGGTATGCGGGTCTCCAGTGCTGTGTGAGGGGGCCCCTGAGTCTGGCTCCAGTAAGTGGGGTGTGTGTGCGGGGGTCACGAGTCTGATATCTGGGGGTGTGATATCTGGAGGTGTGATATCTGGACGTCTGATATCTGGGGGTCTGATACCTGGGTATACATGTATCTGGGGGTCTGATATCTGGGTATACATGTATCTGGGGGCCTGATATCTGGGTATACATGTATTTGGGGCCTGGATCTGATGTCTGGGTATACAAATATCTGGGGTCTGAGTCTGGTTATACATGTATACATGTAAATTTGAGTACGTTTCTGTGGGTATGTACAGACTTTATAATTTCTAAATCTATTACTCTAATTTAAAATGTCTTATTCTTGTTTCTAAAACGGATCTTTTGCTATAACTTTGTCTAATGTAGTGTTTCCCAAACCTGTCCTCGGGACCCTCTGCTTCGCCACTTTTTCCAGATATCTGAAGCACAGCACAGGTGATATGATTTTCTGCTCAGTGACTGCAGGATTCAGTCTGCATTTCCCCAAGGTAACCTGCAAAATCTGGCCTGGTTGAGGGTCCCGAGGACGGGTTTGGGAAACACTGTTCTAATGGATGTATAAATTGCCTTCATTTATGGATTTTTCTTCACATTTTGCAGGCCAACAGTGCGACCTGACCAGTGACTAGTCCTATCCTGTAACTACCACTGTTAATTAAAGCAGGTTGAAATAATTAATATAAATGGCGTACTATTTTTTTTATATTGCAGAAAAAAAAAATCAAATATGGATCTTTTTTTGGGGGGGGCCTTCATGGATTCTTGCACCGGGGCCCTGAGGTTTCTAGTTACGCCTCTGGTGGTAGTATATTACCCAGACTTGTCATGTTCCTTTTTTTTCACCTTCAACTTTGTTCCAATAAAAGATTTAACAACATTGTTCACCTTTCTAACACAGCAATGGAACTGAGATTATGTTAAAATATGCTTTTCCCAGCTTGTCTAACAGAGGCTAAAATGGCACAATAACTGCCCGGAATAACTCTTCCTAAATCAAGCAAACATGCCTAGATTTAAACAGCAGGCTCTCGTCAGAAGGTTGCTCTACGATTCTCTTCTTAAAAGTCCCATTTTGAAGTTCAGCTTGTTGAGTTCCACTCCCCCCCCATAGGTGTTTTACCCAATGAAGACTTATCAAGAAAAACATGGAAAAATTTGAAAGGTTCTTAAAATACACTCAATCAATGCCTAGAGGATTTTAACGAAAAACAGAAAATTAAAACCTTTTGCATCAGGGTATTTAAGTCAACATTACATGCTCTTCTATTACCTGCTTTGTATTGCAAGCTATTTTGAAATAAGGTATGCTATTATTTGACTAACATACATAGGGCCACATTACACTCTTAATGCTAACGTTAGCGCTCACCTGCGTGAGCATTAACATTAGCTGCGTTGTCTACCGCATTTTACAATCCAAACGCAAACGGGTTAAGTAATCCGTTTGCGCTTCGTACCTTGCGCTTTTCAGCACGAGGTTACTGTATTGTGCGCTCCCCATGTTAAGTATAAGGAGCGCAAAGTGTTAATCAGCGTTCGTATTACAAAGTCCTAACGCTGATTAACGTCCGGCTCTGGTTAGCGGAAAGTTAACCAGAGCCAGGACTTGGTGTTAACAGATTCCGCTTCTGCAGAATCCATTGACACCAGCCTAAAAAATAATTCAAAAAAACGTTTACTCACGTCCTGTCCCGCGGCGAGGCGAGATCTGGCGAGATGTGACCGCTGGCGTCTGGCTCAATGGAGTCCTATGGACTCCATCGAGTGGATGCTCGTGGCTGCACTCAGTGCTGCGAGCATCGCGGGGCCGTAGCGCGGGCTAACAATGCAGGCAGCTTTATAAGCACCTGCACTGCAATCCCACGTTAAAACGGGGGCGATAGGGGGAAAACTGCAGGTGCAATTTTTCTCCCTACCGCCCCCGTTTTAGCGTGGAGATTGTAATTTAGCCCAAAATGTGGAATAAAAATTCACTTCTACTTTGTTGCTTCAGACAGGATTTAAATATCAGTATTGAAGAATTGAAATGCCTCACAACTGTCCCACTTTATGTCTAGGACAGAAAGCATTGTACCCAGACGTCAAGCCCAGGGGAACACATGGGAACGTAGTTACTCAACTATTTTTAGAACTGAGTTCCCATTGGTCCCATAGACTATAAATCTTGTATTCAGGTGCCTAATCATGATTCCCTGTTACGGCACAATAAATATAGGATTTATTAGATATATTTATTTACATATGTGGATTTTAGCAAAAATATCAGATCTGAGTGTGTGTTTGCATCTAGTGCGAGATGATAAATGCTAACTGAGGGACATACATCTTTTTTTCAGGACTTGACCCATGATTCTACCTTTTTCTCAAAGTGGCAGTGGGACACACCCTGTTTCCAGGTGTATATGCAATTTTTTTTGTCCCTTTTCGAGTGAACCCAACCCTTTTCAGGTTTGTGTGCCTGCTTTTACAGAGAAAGCCGCCCCTTTTACAGGTAGGCTTGCCCCACCTGTTTTCTTCGTGCTAGGTGTAAACCCCTTTTCTGGTGCCCTTCTAAGACCCACCGCTGCCCCGAGTTCATACCAAAAAACTGGGGGGTATGTAATGTCACAAACAGGGTGTATAACAAAGATTGATTAACAAAATGGACACATATCTTGCTTATGAATATTTATGACTGATTTATAATATAACTTTTTAAAAAGACGCATAAATACAAAGTATATCCATATTTAATGTAACAACCTATACATAAAGTACAGATAAATGATTTATAATCTATAAAACTGCAATTTGTGACATATGTGACGGGTATGGTAGGGAGGCCAAACCACAATTAGTGGCCTGCCCTATAGCGTGTTGACATTCAGTTATCATAGGAAAGTTTTAGTTGCATGGCACCATTACAGAGAAAATATACCATATGGAAATTAGACTGATATCAACCAAAGAGGGCAGCTAGAACAGAAAAGTAGAGGAAGTCTCCTCTGCAAGAGAGACACAGCTACCTAAATTGATAGTATCAGTCTCATATGGCCCTTCCAATAGGCTATTGCTGATACCTCTTTAGGCACTTCGAGCTCTCTAGGCACTTCGGGATCCCTCTCTGGATTACCCTCTTCACTCACGGAGAACAAATATATATCTATGAGAATACCGAGAATGGTCGACAGCATTAGTGGTCTGTCCTATAGTAGCTTGTCCCTACTCAGGACTCGTAGGAAAGTTTTAGTCTGTTGGTGCCATTCGGAGGAACCTACACCATATGCAAATCAGACTGCTATCATCTGAGAGAGTCTCTTTAATGATGAATTACCTCTAAACTGGGCACTCCATTCTTTGAGTATTGTATAAACAAAAAATCAACTTTGGTCTCAATTAAACTTGAGCCAGTTCTAGGGAGTTGCTAATAGAAAAACCTGTAGTGAGCCAACTAAAGCAATAAAGCTTAGTGAACTTTTATGTGTATACTGATCACTGAGCAGGGGAGAGGGGCTGCTCCTTTCAGCTTCTACACAGAAATACATGGTAACAGGATTGGGATCTCACTCAAAATAATTTTTTGGTACACAGGATGAAAATTAACTCTACATTAAAACGATAGGATAGCGGTTAAACTTGGCTTTGTGTTGTTTTCAAGGAAATATCTGTACACACACAGGTTTCTGGATCTGAATATGGTTAAAGAGTAATAAGAATAGTAATAATTCTTCACAGAGAACATAACAAGTCTTAACTTATATGGATTAGTTAAGTGTTTCACCATTATTCAGCCAGAGAAAGGGATGACCAATGGCCTGTTTCGTATGGTTTATGACTATTGACATATGGAGATGTGGGTTCAGGCTCAGTACCAGAAGAGGAGAAATGAATTCCACCGCTTTGAAATTTTTCTTATATTTTTTCATCAAATACTGAAAAACATCTAATTATTCAACATATTTATTATATTTTACTCTGTCCAGGATGAAAGGAAAAAAGACAACAAAGGAAACGTGCAGATATTGTATCTCCAGAACATATAATCAAAGGGAAAACCAAAGACAAAGTAATAACAATTTGTACAATTATCTCTTTAGCTGAAGTAGAACACCTATATTTTTCATGTGCGCTTCTTCATTTAGAGAAAGTTTGCCTTTGAAGATACTATGATTTATTATGACTAAAAATCAAACAAACAGATCACATGCTCTACATCGAAAAATGAAAATAGAAGAAGAAATCTGGGGACTGAACAAGAAACACTCAGTTACACACCAACCATAGGATACAAAACTACACAAGATCAATTTTAAATCTTGGTGTAGTATACTCTGTGGTGGCGAATTCCAGGTCGATAATCTTTCATGTAGACAGGTGGCCACTCTGAACATGTAGGAAAGCCATTACGATGCCTGGATATTTGCTCCAGGATTCTGGAAGACTACCGTTACTGTAGGGTTAATTTTGGCTATGCAATACTTAATATAGTTATATACCCTCAACCTGATGGACATTTGGTTCCTACAGGCAATTAAACAATAAATTATGTAGCATCAGTATAATGTAGTAACTCTATAGTAGACAAGATATATGGCTTTTAATGTAACATCTGAATTTTATTGGCCCATTGATTGAAATTCTGACAATATTTTTGTAAGGTTCTTTGTGTATCGATCTGTTTGTGTATCTGTCTGTGTGTTTATTGTTCTGTATGTATGTATGTGTATGTGCCTTCGTAGGTTTCTAAACATGAATATAAAACACTTGGATGTAGGTTTCTGTGCCAGTCTACATTATATATGTTCTAGCACAGCCTTACAAACAGAAAAAAAAACGTGAATTTACCCGGTGCATAGCCAAAAGCTGTCATGCTTATCTAGTGGGGGGATGGAGCCCAAGGTACAGGTGGCCACAGAGGGGGTCCAGTTCACAGTACAGTTCAGGGATATCCAAAATTCAAGGTCAATGGTTAGCAAAGGGTGGAGGCTGGCAGCAAAGGTTCAGATATGAGAAGGGAAGCAGAGGATCAATAACAGGTATATCAGCAAAGAGAACAGGGAGTACTTGGCTATAACACTGTGAAACAATACTGAAACAAAGTCAGAGAGCAAGATCAGGTATTATATAGGGCAGAGCTCAAAATTTCAAGTCCCAAGCTACTAACCAGGCCATAAGAGTTACTCGCCACCAGTTGCTCCACCTAACCTCTACCCAGCCCTTAACTCTGCCCCTAAACACACCCTCTTGAATCATCTTAAGAAATTACACTGTTTAATGGTTTTATTTAGAATAAAGTTACAAAAATAACATTACTACCCAGACATCAGACCCCAGATACATGTATACCCAGACATCAATCATACCCCAGATACATGTATACCCAGTCAGCAGAGCCCAGTGTGAGCAAAGCGAGGAGCCAGGGAAGCTCCTCTCAATCCCCCTGCCAGTGACAGAGACTAGCTGGGTCAAGTTAGGCAGCTGTTCCCTGCCACCATACAGCCTGGGGAAGGGGGGGCTGCACGGTGGCACCACTGGAATACGCAGCACGAAATAATTTATTGTGCTGCCTGCGTGTGCATTTCCACTTGCCCTCACTTAATTTCCACTCGCCAAATGCTAGTAGGCGAGTGGAAATTTTGAGCCCTGATACAGGGGCTGGAGGTGGACACTCCTTATTCAGTTTCTGCCTCTCTCAGATTGGCGAGTCACTCGATGGCTCCTCTCTCGACCAGGCAGGCTCCAGACAAGCACAGGTCTGCCCATCAGACCTCAAAAGTTGGGCAAGCCCCCGAGCGCCATCTTGGCCACATCCCCTCAACCAACGCTCCCAGGGGGTGCAGGCCGCGATACTGGCTGCCGGCCGCCACACCATGCTGGAGATGAGGTGCCATACAATGAAGTGATCCATGTGAACACATTAAGACACAGGGGGTGGGTCCAGTGCACGGCAATTTGTGTATCATAGACACACTCCCAGTGTCCCAGTTGCCATAGCAACACATAAAGAAATTAAAAACTACATTTTAAGGATTTATATTCTACATGAACAAGCTTAGGATACAAATGACAATTGTTGTAACGGACAAAGAATATGACCATACCGTATATCTGAAAACTATTGCTTGCAGCCAATTAACTATGTTCGTATAAATGAAAAAAATAAAGAATGCAGCTGTAACTAAGGGTGTATAAGAGGAAAATGTATATGATCATAAAGGATTTGTTGAGTATATATATGTGCAAAAATATACTTTTTGGGTGAGAGCAGGCTGATTTGCATATGGAGCATTCATCCCTGTAATGGCACATACAAGCTAAAACCTTGAGACCTGAGCGGGCCCCACTGTAGAGCAGGCCACTAGTGCCGTTGCTCGTTCTCAGGACCCTCACAAACCCCTCTTCTCTTCACTATTAGTCTACAGGGTTATCCAGACGTGGACCCCTTGCTTGATGTGCCTAGAGGGGTGTCAGCTATACCATCCTGACGAGGCCCAAGAAGGCCGAAACGATCGTCGGGGGTTGCTGCACCTCTCATGCAGGGATGATGTTCTTGGCAATCAGCACTGACCACCCTTTTTGGGTGAGAGCAGACTGATTTGCATATGGAGCATTCATCCCTGTAATGGCACAAGCAAGCTAAAACCTTGTGAGACCTGAGCGGGCCCCACCGTAGAGCAGGCCATTAATGCCGCTGCTCGTTCTCAGGATCCTCACAAACCCCTCTTCTCCTCACTATGTGCAAAGATGGTTATGAGTATTGATAATCAAACGTGTATTATTATTAAATATATGTAGGTCGATATATGAGTGTGGGTATCATATTGTGATGCAACTAGGATGAAAAAGTGATACTATAACAAATGTGTATCTGTGATCTCGTTGTTTATCCAAAAATGAAAAAAGGTGAGCTACTATGGGCGTTATTCAGAGAGGGCCGATTGTAACCATATACTGAATTTCGGCGAACGGGGTCATTTCGGGGCCATTCGGCTATTCAGAGAGCAGGCAATTCGCCAAATTTTGGTGAATTGCCTGCACGTACGGTGCCTGTTCGTGGGCAGTGAAATCCCCATAGAGAAGCAATGCAAGAATTTCATTCATCAGGTTTATTCAGGCAAATCCCATAGGCTTCAATGTTAAAAATATTCCCGTTTTAATCCAATTTTCTAATAAACCGGTTATTATAATATTCTGCAGTAAAAAGTCTCTATATTTTTTAAAAAAAATTTAAGCTCTTTCAGGCATTTTTGGAGATTTTTTGTCAAAATTTTGTTTCTTTTTTTAAATCCTTTTTTCTGTAACAGCCCTTTTTAATATCATTCATTGGATCTTATATGTAAATTCCAGACATTTTCGTTCAGTAGTTTTTTTGCAAACAGCGTTTCACTTTTCAAACTTTCAAGCAAACTGTTATTTTTTCTCTTTTTCACCCTTTCGTCTGCGTGTCGGCTTTTTCCGGCGGCTGCTCTGCGCTGTGATCGGTGCTGCTCGGATTTTTCCGGCGTGTTCGGCTTGGTTTTTGCGGCGGTTTCTGCGGGTTTTTGGTAAGTGTTCGGCGAGTATACGATGAGAATTCGGCGAGTGATCTGCAGGTTTGCAGCAAGTATTCCCTGCACTATGGGGGGCCCTGTGGTGCTTGCTGAATACACTGCAGGGTCGGCGAACTGGGAATCGCTGAATCGCCCCAAAGTGCGGGGAACGAAAAGTCACGAACGTGCGGTGACTTTTCGGATCTCTTTGAATAACCCTGTATGTGTTGTAATACTTACTAGTGTATGTCAATGTGACTAATATGATATAAAAAATGTGACTCATAGGTCACTGTATATATTTATTAATGTATTTATTTAAAAAGTATTTTACCAGGAAGGATACATTGAGATTTCTCGCGTTTTCAAGTATGTCCTGTATTCAAGAGCATTGAATTGTTACAGTAGAAACATAGAAACATAGAAAATGTCGGCAGATAAGAACCTTTCGGCCCATCTAGTCTGCCCAATTACATGGATACTTTACCTGGATTTATCTTTTGTTTAGGATAGCCTTATGCCTATCCCATGCTTGCTTAAATTCAATTACTGTTTTGGCCTCTACCACTTCAAATGGAAGACTGTTCCATGTATCCACCACCCTCTCAGTAAAATAATGCTTCCTGATGTTACTTTTAAACCTTTGCCCCTCTAATCTAAGACTATGTCCTCTTGTTTTGCTACTTTGTTTCCTTTTAAATATACTCCCTTCCTCTACCTTGTGGATTCCCTTTACGTATTTAGGTACAGGAATACAAAGTAATACAATGCAAGATATTAAAGAACAACACAAATATACAGATTAACAGAAAATAAATATATTCACTATGTTACATGTTTACAGGTGCATTCTGTACCGAGGTATGCTACTAGAGATCTCTTAAGGGACTTTAGACTGGGGCAAGATTTATTATCAAACATTATAAAGCTATAGTGTATTGTATATCTGCTAAAGTGTAAAAAAAACGTTAAGCCATTTGTAAAAAAAACAGAAGGCCAGACAAGCAAGGAATGTGGCCCCTTTTAACAACAGGCACTCATGGACCCCCAGAAAGTGGCCACTGTTCAGCAATAAATAGCCAGGCAGATTTCAAAAAGTGATCCCATGCTTGCTAACAAGCGTGCAGGCCCTGGATGCTCCAGGAAAGTGGCTCTGCCATGAAAAGCCCCGGCAGTTCCTTTCCTGCTATGCCATGACTGCTTCATGCTCTCATGCAGGCGCCACAGGTATTCCCATCATTATCCCTGGACTTGCTATTTACAAAGGACACAACCATCCCACAATTCTTCTGCATCGTTCAGTGTATTTGGCTTAGCGTCTGTGAGGACGATAAGAAACTTGCTGTCCCTTGACCCCTGGCTTTCTCCTTTGGACTTTGTTTGCTTTGCACCTGCCTCCAACCTATGGATTCGCCTCTGGACTTTTTTTATTGGAATTGCCCCTTCTGGATACCTTACCTTGATTACCTACCATGTTCCAGCAGCCCACAGTGTTCCTGCTTCGCTGCCCACCGTGTCCCTGCTTTTCACCTGTGTTCTAGCTTTGTTTCCCTCAGTATACTCACTACCTTGCCTTCAGTGACCAGAGAACCCCAACCGTGTCTCCAGTAGCCTGCTTTTGCTGAAGCCAGCCTTTTCCTGTTTTGCCTGTCTCATGTAGGTTCCTTCTGTACCTAAGTCAAGCTCTCTTCCTCCCTTGCCCGCTGTTTCTGTCTTGTGTTCTGTGATCAGCCCCTTTCCTGTGTCTGTTACCCAGCAGCTTCCCAAGTCGGCCCAATTCCTGCCTCGCCTCTCACTAGTGATACCTGTGCTTTGACCTAATAAACACCTATTTATCTACCACAACTTCGCCTCCCGTGTGTCACTGCATCCTGGGCTCATATCCTCGCTGTCCCCCTTTTGCCTGAACCGTGACACAGGTACTCTCAGAAAATGTCCTCTGCTTGTCATTACACTATGCAACCCCAGAAAAGTGGTCATACCCAAGCACCCTGGGATAGTGACTCTTGCTCATCAATAGAGTCACTGATGCCTCAAGATGATTGCCCTTGATTACCCAATTCATGCCCAAGCACCCTGGGAAAGTGGACCCTGCTAGCCAATGAACACTCTGACAACACTGGAAAGAGTCACCACTGTCCAGTAGGCACCCAGGAAAGTGACCCCTATGATCCAATAGGTGTCAAGGTACCCCAAAAAAGTGACCCTTGTGAAAAGGGTCACATACACCTCAGGAAAGTGACTTTTGCTTGCCAAAAGATGCCCAAGCATCCTGGGGAAGTGGACCCTGGTAACCAAAAGAGCCACAGGCGGTACTTGGATCATTTACCATAAAGTGTGCCCATTGGTAGATATGACAGTATTCTTTCCATTGGGTTGGGTGGACTCATGGTTCCTGGATGCGGTGCCCAGCAACTCTTGTGCACATCTGCTACTAGCCGCACTTTATGGTAAATAACCGCTGGCAAGATGAAAGGAGTTTGCCTAGGCAAATGATGCCTTTAAAGGTCAAATAACTATTTGCTGACAATATTATTTGCCTAATATATATATATATATATATATATACCTTGAAAATGGCTCCAGAGAGAGCTGAAACGTGGGTTCATTTTAAAATTATATTAATAAATGTTGTTTGTTGTTTTATTTTTTCATGTGCAGCCAATCTGGTTATTTTTCTGTGTATTTGAATTTTTTGGCTGGCACCGATTTAATTTTCCAAATGATCGATTTTTGCCAGTGAAGGTGTTGATAGAATTCAGGTTTATTATATATATATATATATATATATATATATATATATATTATGGCAGGCTGATGCAATATGCAATGTTCCTCAATGGCAGCAAGTCTTACTCTATGCCAACAATAAATTACACACTGACATTGTAACTATATTAGAGGAAAAATGTGATTTAAATAAAAACATTATACATTTTTTGTCAATAAAAAGTGCTATAAAGATTTAAAAAAATACAAACCATAAAGGGGCTTTATCATTAGGGGGGAAAAGTCATAGGCTCATCTAAAACTCTTGTTTGTATAATCCCTAATTTGCCATTTTTTTGCCTATACACTGCCACCCTTCAACACACACACACACACACACTCCCGTTTTATAATGTTATGTTCAATTTTGGTGGTATAAAATGATGTTACTACTAATAACAATTATACTAACTGCCTTAAACTATGCTAAACTGTCAGCAGCTTTCAATACAACATAGTAAAATTAAACCACTAGGTGGCAGTAAAAGCAGGGTAACTTGAAAAGCCAATGGGACAATCGCAGTCAGCTCAAAACAATATAAAAGTCATCACCAACAAATATACTGTATAGTGCAATACTCTCTTATTTGAGTATAACTTAAGTCTCCTTTCTTCCTTGTGATGCCTCCTCCTTGCATTTGAATCACAGTAATTTGAGACAAAATAGTGAAAATGGAAGATACACAGACACAATAGACACAGAAATGCTACAGTATATAAATAAATATATTTGCTTTCAAGTATACTTGCTCTATGCCTTCTGTTCCTGTGGCACCTACCAGCTGGCGACATGCAAGAAGTTCACAAGGAGCTGATGATGATGAAGTGACTTGGATGCCGGTGAGATCCTGACTGCTTTTTTATGTGTCGGAATCCTTTTTTAAAGGTGAGTGCAACTATTTATTATTATTATCATCATTTATATAGCGCCAACAGTTTCCATAGCGCTTTACAATAACCAAAAGGGAACAAGATACAGATAAATGAACAGAGGATGGAAACTCTAGGTGTAAAGGGCCCTGCTCGTAGGAGCTTACAGTCTAGTGGGATTGGGGTTGAGGAAGACTATCAGGGTTATCCAAAGAGATTCGAAAAGTCACCGCACGTTCGGTGACTTTTCGTTCTCTTCAATTCGGTTCCTTTTGCCGATTGCATTTCGGTGACCCTGCGGTGTATTCAGCAAACAGCACAGGGTCCCCGAATTGCAGGGAAAAGCTGCCGCAAACCTGACGAAAACTAACCGAATGCACGCTGAAAACAAGCAAAAACATCTGGATTAACCTTCGAAAAACCCGAACAGGAGCCGAACAGGAGCCGAACAGGAGCGGAATCACACAGAGCCGAAGCAGCTGTGACGTAGAGGAGGCAGTGAATAAATTAGCAAAACCATTTGTATGAATCTGGGAAAATGAAACACTGTTTGCAAAGAAACTACTGAGCGAAAATGTCTGAAATTTTCACAGGAGGTCCAGGGAATGATAATAAAGAGGGCTGTTACAAAAAAAATAAGTAAACTGAAAAAAAAATCAAAAAAAAAATAAGAAAAATGCTTAAAGTATCCTAAAAAATCTATAAATAAAGAGACTTTTTGCTGCAGAATTTTATAATGAACGGTTTATTAGATATTGAATTAAAACGGGAATATTTTTAACATTGAAGCCTATGGGATTCTCCTGAATAAATTTGCCGAATTAAACCACCGAATGGCAGGGCATTAGGGGAACCTTTCACTGCTGGTTTGTGTTCTCTGAATAGCCGAAGCAGTGCTTCTCTATGGGGATTTCACTGCCCTCGAACAGGCACCGAACAGGCACCGTATGTGCAGGCAATTCGCCAGGATTTGGCGAATTGCCTGCTCTCTGGATAGCCGAATGGCCAGGAAAGGTAACCGAACGCTGATTTTCAGCATTCGGTTACCTTTCTCAAGCAATTCGGATCTCTTTGAATAACCCTGAAAGGGAATTTTACTAGATAGCAGGATCATTAGTGCCAGTGGTTTGGGAATGGTGGGGCCATAGAAGTGGCTTCAATCAAGTGTGAGTAGGTGAGCAGAGGGATGAGTTGCATCAATGATGTGCTACACTAATCTGAAGAGTTGGGTTTTGAAGGATTTCTGGAAGGCCGGAAGACTACAGGAGAGTTTGATAGTGCAAGGTAAGTCATTCCATAGGACTGGAGCTACCCCAGAGAAGTATTTGGAGGCGAGAGTTGGCAGCACGGGTGTGGGCAGAGGACAGGCAGGGGTCGCCTGCTGACCGGAGTTGTCTAGAGGTGATGTGCTTGTGTAGTAACGGAGACATGTAAGGAGGAGTTGAGTTATTGAGCGATTTGAAAGTGAGCATCAGTATTTTAAACTGTATCCTGAAATGTACGGAAAGCCAAGACTGGCAGAGGGGGGGGAGGTACGTGAGGTGCGCCTGGTGAAAACAATAACCCTGGCGCCTGCGTTCATTACAGATTGCAAAGGGGCAGTGCAGGGATTGAGGAGGCCAGTAATGAGCGAGTTGCAGTAATCAAGCCGCAAAATGACAAGCGCAATAATCAACACCTTTGCGGTATCTTGCGTCAGAAAGGGGTGGATGCGGGCAACTACTGGGGTGAGTCATTAAATGGTGTATACACAGACTCACACAATGAAATATTTCTGTGTCTATTGTGTCTCCATGGGCTCCATCTAAAAGTCATTCTCTCAAATCACTGGAATTGGCATGGACTAGAAATAGTTCATATATGTAATTGGAAGCACTTTCTTCAGTTCAGAGTATAGATCCGAGTACAAAGTTTTTGATACAAAACATATAACTTATGAAGAAAGCGAATATGATTAAATCACCCCAAAATTCATTATTTTTTCCTATAAAGCAAGAAGTAACTAAATGATACTGACACATAAAAATGCAACTCCTCAACCACTTGACCGAAAGTAAACATCAATAAAAAAACAAGACATGGATGGGTATAATTGCACAGTGCACACCATGTATCAAACCTTCAGGATTTTACACACACAAATAGTATTCCATGTAAACAGTAAAGTGACACTACACTATAACAGGCCACTTCACAGTATATGTATTTGTCTTTCAAAATGATATTGTAGAATTGAAAGTAATGACATTACACGTAGAGCAGGTTTGACGTCTAAACACATACAAAAGGAATGTTATTCTAATAAAGTAGCAAACAAAAACAGAAAACTGTTGCTTTTTCCACAAAGCATTGTGTCAAATAACGAAGCATTGTTCCAGATCTTCTAGCATCAATACTAAAAATACAGTCACTTTATTTAGAAAAAGAACAAGGCAAAAAAAACAAACATACTTCAGAATAAGCATGTGAGTATAAAACTGATAAGTGTTTGCTGAGTGAAGCATTAGAACAATACAATTTCATTTTAGATTTGAAAATAATATATATTACCAGTAGAGGGCACAATACACCACATATTATACTTTTTTTTTTCCATTCCCATGACATTCAACTCATTCTGCTCCAAGCAGAGAAATAAAAGCAGAAAATTAAATCTGGGTATGTGGTACATTATTAGCCCATGGGAAACATTACCTTTCCTTTATGTGTTCTATCTGAAGCTATGAATCCTTTGTCTGATGATACATCGTTCTTTCACTATATTTGGTGTCTAAAGCATGCCAGCCACATACATCCATTTTACCTTATTTGTGTCCTTTATTTAACCCTTTAGACACATAGACTTGTTTTGCTTGCTTGATATTGAAGAGGCTGCTCAATTTTGGAATTTTTTATGTGTGTGTTCAACCATAATATCCATGTTTCTCATTTACTACGAGTGTTTTATATAAAAAAAGAACTTTACTACAATGTGACATAAGCATATATAGATTTCATTTATTCTGAGAAACAGAGTATAAAACCAAAATAGCACTTTCAGGTTTATGACCATATTAATGCCATATGGTTAAAACACAGGGGGCCCTATTCCCCAGTTCATATGTGCCGGCTGGGTGGAGTAGAGGTAACATCGCTGCTCTATAACCGTGGAGAGAGACTGTGGAGACACAGGTTCAATCCCGGCAAGAGCACCTCTCCAATAGGTTTCCTTGGCACCAAGACACCTAACGGTACATACTCGCCACCCAGGACATACTTGAAAACGAGAGAAATCTCAATGTATCCTTCCTGGCAAAATACTTTCTCAAAGAAAAAACCATGGGGGCACTATCAGGGGAAATCTGCACTTGCAGATTTCCCCATTGCGTCCCTATGTTACCTCGATATCACAGATCAGCAGCTACCTCAGTACCTTGCCCCAGAACGCAGCACTAACTGCTGTAAAGTGCGCGTTAGCGCTGCCACGAGTATCACTTCCTGGAGTCCATAGGAGGCTTGCACTTCTGGACCACGAGACCTAGCAGTGCCACTGGGCATCACAGAGGGAGACTAGGAACTATGTGGAACTACTATGTGGTTCTCAGTCTCACTCTGCTCGCTGCCAGCAGAAGAGGTGGATCGGGCCATCGTTCTCACCGCGGGATGAGAGGCGAGTACAGGATTTATTGGTGGGCTTTAGGGGGTACTAATTGATTTTGCAAATGCAGAATCATGTAGCACCAGCATTTAGAAGGTGCTAAAATATTGCCTTGCGCTTCCTGGCGGTAATTAGTTCTAGCACTTTATAATACCTTATCGAAACGCTAATGTAAGTGTACTCTCCCCATGATAGGTAGAGGATGTGCAAAGCAAAGTAAGCTCATGGAAGCTAGCTCAAAAATAAAATCATAAATGATGCACTAATGGATTACTAATGGGGCATTGTCAGGAATATGGGTTAAACACACTTATCCTGGCACTAACACCTGCATATCGAGGCACTAACGTTAGTGCCAACTATGGAATAGAGCCCAGGGTGGGTAAAGGAGTTGTTAAACATTAATCCCTCCTGGTCTGACCTGGTCACCCAACTATTTTAAACCTTTAGACTTTTTAAAACTTACCTTATATCCAGCTAGGGCTGAAACAACTAATCGATTAAGCGACACCTAATCGATGATTAAAATAGTTGTTAACTATTTCCATTATCGATTAATCGGTGTTGTTTAATCGTCCTGTGTACAGCACACACTGTTTAGAGTCAGACTGAGTTAAACGTAAATAATGTCAGCTTCGGATCTGATTGGAGAAGACGCGCCGCTGATTTACTAGGTATGATTTAGCTCTAGGGTTATGTCAGACACACACAACCAGTTTGTTTTTATTCCGTTTACAACAGTAGCAGAACTATAACACAAAACACAGGATACTGCCACTGGGTGAAGGAGCTGTATGCCTGTGTTTAATCCTTACTTGAAGCCGGGGTCCTGTGCCACCACCCCACCCTCTCTTTGGTCAGGAACTGACATTCCCTCCCTTTGGTCTGGTCCTTTCCCCAAACTCACTCCAACACTCACACTCAGGTCTAGTCACTTGAGCAAACTCAATCCCTTCCACCTCCAGTCCCTCCTCCCACTCATAAAATTATTTAAAAAGAGACACTCTACGTACCCTGACCACTTTAGCTTATTAACCCCGATTCATGCTGACATCATCATCTATGACCAAGTGCTTGTAGCTGCGTTTATTTCAGAAAGCAAACATGGGCTTAAGCTGCGCATGCAGCATCAACTTATCTCTCTGACCAAGCACTCGCATACCTTGTGTGAAAAGTACGCAAGATACGCAATTTGCGTATGTACATATGGAAGTTACATACACTATGCAAATTGCTTATTAAAAAGGGGGAGGGGTGTGGTTATTTATTTTTTTATGTAAAATTCATCAGTTAAAAAAATATATATATTTTTTATCTGATGAATCGATTAATCAAAATAATAATCGGCCAACTAATCGATTATGAGAATAATCGTTAGTTACAGCCCTATATCCAGCTGGGGCTCTAATTCACCGGACAGAGCATGTTGGGTGGATACACAGTGGCCAGATGCTCCAGGGAGCTTCCAGCCAATCCATTGGCTGGGAGGGAGGTTGGTCCCAAAATGGATCCCAGTTACATTTCCTGGAAGGGGAGGGGGGCTCCTTTGGAGCCCTCTATCTCCCCAACCATTAGGCCTAGAAACACAAAAATTGCACTGCTGGAAAGGGGAGAGTCTCAATATAGCCAATTCACTGACGGATCAAACCTGGAGGTGGCTGACATTTTGGATATCAGCCAAGCCTCCAGGTCACCCCCACCCACTGACATCCTCATCATATGTGTGAGGATGTCAGTGGGCCAGTTAACCTCCTAGCTGGCAAGTGGAGATAGGGGGATCCTTTGGATCCCTTTATCTCCCGATCCATAGCAGCTAGAGGGTCATGCTCTGACATACGTCAGTAGTAGGGAAATTAATGGAAACCATGTTAAAGGAAAGGATTGTTGAACATCTAAAAACACATAGATTACAGGATCAGAAACAACATGGGTTTACCTCAGGGAGATCATGCCAAACTAATCTTATTGATTTTTTTGATTGGGTAACAAAAATAATAGACACAGGTGGTGCAGTAGACATTGCTTATTTAGATTTCAGTAAGGCTTTTGATACTGTTCCGCATAGAAGGCTTATCAATAAATTGCAATCTTTGAGCTTGGATTCCAATATTGTTGAATGGATTAGGCAGTGGCTGAGTGACAGACAACAGAGGGTTGTGGTAAATGGAGTTTATTCGGCGCAAGGTCTTGTTACCAGTGGGGTACCTCAGGGGTCAGTACTTGGACCCATTCTCTTTAATATTTTTATTAGTGATATTGCAGAAGGTATGAATGGAAAAGTATGTCTTTTTGCTGATGACACAAAGATTTGCAACAGGGTTGACGTTCCTGGAGGGATCAGCCAAATGACAAATGATTTAGGTAAGCTAAAAAAATGGTCGGAGTTGTGGCAATTGAGTTTTAATGTGGATAAGTGCAAGATAATGCACCTGGGACGTAAAAACCCAAGGGCTGAATATAGAATATTTGATACAGTCCTAACCTCAACATCTGAGGAAAGGGATTTAGGGGTTATTATTTCAGAGGATCTAAGGGTAAGTAGTCAATGTAATAGAGCAGCAGGAAATGCTAGCAGAATGCTTGGTTGTGTAGGGGGAGGTATTAGCAGTAGGAAAAGGGAAGTGCTCATGCCACTGTACAGAGCACTGGTGAGACCTCACTTGGAGTACTGTGTGCAGTACTGGAGACCGTATCTCCAGAAGGATATAGACATCTTGGAGAGAGTTCAGAGAAGGGCTACTAAAATGGTGTACGGCTTGAAGGAGAAAAGTTACCAAGAAAGGCTTAATGATCTTAACATGTACAGCTTGGAAAAAAGACGAGACAGAGGAGATATGATAGAAACATTTAAATACGTAAAGGGAATCCACAAGGTAGAGGAAGGGAGTATATTTAAAAGGAAACAAAATAGCAAAACAAGAGGACATAGTCTTAGATTAGAGGGGCAAAGGTTTAAAAGTAACATCAGGAAGCATTATTTTACTGAGCGGGTGGTGGATACATGAAACAGTCTTCCAGTAGAAGTGGTAGAGGCCAAAACAGTAATTGAATTTAAGCAAGCATGGGATAGGCATAAGGCTATCCTAAACAAACGATAAATCCAGGTAAAGTATCCATGTAATTGGGCAGACTAGATGGGCCGAAAGGTTCTTATCTGCCGACATTTTTCTATGTTTCTATGTTTCTATGCTTGACATCATTGGAAAGGCCTGATCATGACCAGGTTTGGTGTAAAAAAAATAATAAAAAATAATAATAAAAAAAAATTGGGTTTGTTAAAACAAATTTTGTCTGGGGCAGTTAATTAAATAGGACCTAGGCTGGCATCTAAAATGTTTGAGCATAAATTGGTCATAATGAGCTCAGTGCACATAGACGAACTGTCTCGGTGGTTAAGGGGTTAAAAAGCAAAAACGTAAAAATTGGGTATTTCTATTCTCGGGACAAAATTTTAAAAGTAGTTAGCTGGGGGTTTTTTTGTCGGTTGTAGATTTTGGGGATTAAATTGCGAAAAAGTGTGTTTTTAACATTTTTTTATCATATTTCAGATTTTTACAGTAAATTATAGGATATGATGGAAATAATGGTATTTGTGGAAAGTCCATTTAATGGTGGGAAAAACGGTATATAATATGTGTGGGTTGCATAAACGAGTAAGAGTAAAATTTGACCTAAACACTAACAGCGCAGAAACGTAAAAACGGAAGCGGGCACTAAAGGACGGATTTTCGTAAAACCGCCCGGTCACTAAGGGGTTAAAATCTGGCCTGTTAAGTGGGTCCTGAGAACAGGTTTGGGACACACCATCTTTTTAGAACTTAGCAGATCCAAGCATAAATCCACCAATGGCCTCAGTTCCCATAGTGTGCATGAGGAGAACAATATAGCATTTTATAGACCAGGTAAGGGAGACTTGTCATGCTGTGTAAACATTATGAGCTGAAGAAAATTGCATGACGGGCAATTACCATCCAAACAGTGCATTTAAATTGTATTTAAATTCTAACTACCCCCTCTCTTTTTAATTAAAATGTACGTAGCATACAAATGGTTAATTTAATACCATGCAGTTTCCGCTGAATCGCCATGCTCTGCGTAGAGCATCCTTGCAGCATGATTAAAAAGAATTGAATATTATGCTTGCTCAGCCATTTAGTTTACTACAACATGTTATTATTAAGCCTTGGAAACCTTTATTTTGGTTTTCACAATGAAGCACATTGTACCAGTAACAAATAAAACTGTTATTTATAACCCTCTATGTATCACAATTATAACACCATTACTAGTATAAAGCAGATCTCTGATTTTTGATATCCTGATCTTTTCTTTTAGTATATTGACTCAGCAAACAAAATTCTATTTATATTTTGTAAATACATGTATCTCTACATCTGTATAGCTATTTTATTTTAAAATAAACAACAAACACGCTAAGCTTGGTAACTGAATTCATTTATAAATAATAGTAAAATCCTAATTAGTTCTATTAATCCTTTTCCACTGCATGATGGAATGATTCTGTCATGGATGTCTGAATGTTTACAACCCTTCATGGTATAATTCAGTCATGTGGCCAAAATCACTCTGTGCAGCTGCTGGAGCGTCAACCAGCAGTGTAATGCTGTTTCTAGAGGTCCTAGTGTCTGAAGAACACCAGTAATAGCATACTTCTATGTCCATGCACATGTGTTCTGTGGGAGCCAACCACAGAGATCAATGTGTTATATAACCGTTTGAAATGACACTCTCTCTATTTCTCTGAAGTGCAGTGCAGAAAAATCCTGTGCTATTTAGGGATAAAAAAACAAAAATAATTTCTTCAAATGTTCTATTTAAAGGGACACTCTGGACATTTCCTGTGACCATTTTCACACCCTCCTGTGCGTCTCTTGGAGGGCTGATTCAGCTCTCAAAGGCTTAGTTTCTCCTAGAAGCTCAGATCAGCAAGATTTTACTGTAGGTGTCGGTGGGCGCCTGCCGATGACATCATTGTGCCTGCTGCCCCCCCGGAAACAGCACAACAGGCTTCCAGCCTGCTAGAATGCCGCGGGAGCTGGCAATTGAGGTAAGCATCGGGCAGGAGGGAGGCTAGGAGCCCACGGGTCTAAGGGAGACCAGTGGGTGTGACGTACATGGTACGTCAGCGGTTGTGAAGGGGTTAAGGATTCCCTGGGGAACTGCAGACTGAATGCTGCAATCACGGAGAAGCATATCATATCACCTGTGCTGTGTTTAAGATATTTGGCAAACCTGTTGGAATGTGGATAGCGTAAACACACATGGGTGGTTTGGTGAGTATAAACTGTGTTTATGATGCAAGAACACGTAAGTGATGCCACCAAATGGAAACTGATAAGTGCAAACCCACCCAAAAAAACACTATAATATATAAAGTAGCATAAAGAAAAAGACCTCACTTGCACAAAGAAATCAAAAGAATTGTAATATTATGAGCTAGTGCACACGAAATGCAGTCTGTAAGAAGAGAAGTAACAGAGATGCACTTAAATAGTCAATAAATCCCCTCTTCTTGAATAACCCAAAGTCTCTCAAACATAAATACAAAGAACACATCAAAACAATGCTACAGTATTGCAAAGGTAAATCATAGAGCCTTTCTAGTACAAACTCACGTCTTACAGAGCCATAAAATCCTCGCTCTGGTTATTGGGGTATTCAGTCTGCTAGAGAGTGACACAATCCTTCTTTCGCTGATAGGACCTCAAAAATAAAGAAATCGATACAGTGCTACATAGCGTAATATGTTCCAGGATGACACAGCAATGCAGAGCCCAAGAGGAAAAACACTCACCTATTAGGAAGTCTTTTATAGTACAGGCTCACTGGTATCATTGAGCGATGCTTTCAAAAGGTAAGCATCGAAACATTTAGGGACTCGTGTGGGTAGATGACGGAGGAAGGCCACCAGGCCGGACTTTGTCTCAGTGACTGTAAACAAACCCTAGGAGGGGAGAGAACTTTTGTTATCCCCACTTTACTTGTTTTAATGTCTCTTTATCGCTAATTGTGAATTTGTTTTTATTTGCCCTCATGTGGTGCCTCACCTGAGTGACTTGCCTTTGTAAAGAGTCTCTTAATGATTTTAACCCCACTCCTGGTACCATGTGTTGTTCAGCTTTTTAATGTACTGAAAGGATCCACGAGGTTCTGTTTACAGCAACTTCTTTATTATAGGACATCAGATCTGAGCTGCTTTCCTGACTCTGAGCTGGCTCTCCTCCACACTGCTCTTCCTGGGGCACAGCTCACTTCCTGTTCCCTGACCCTTATGAATATTCATAACTTATGTCCCTTGCATGGACTATGAATCCAAATATATATGTATATATAAATATCTTTACCAAATAACCGACAGACACCAATTAACTTTGGAATAGTTGGCCGTAGCTTTTATTTAAGGGTAATTTGGAGGCATAAACACTTAAACCATAATACTGAACTTAATAACCTGTTTAACCTTATAAACAATATTGTAACAATTCCCAAACCGTCCCTGTTCTCAGCTAGCTTGGGAACCCTTCTGCCTCCATCCATCCCAATAAGGGGCGACCTTTACCCTTATTAAACAACTACGACAATATGCATAATAAAAAAGGGAGGGGGGAACGCTGCTACAGGATCCAATCTTCTAAAACAGCTGAGGTAATTGCCAAAACTACCTCAGAACTCTTAATTTAAACCCTGGAACTTGCCTCGAGCTCTCAAACAGCTGATATCCAATCAGCTGTTTGAAATTTCCCGCCCTTGATTGCACGCGCAACGCTCGTGCTGCTGAACAGCTGATAACCAATCAGCTGTTCAGATTTTCCCGCTGCAACAAACCAGCTCAGAAGCAGTTTTAGCTGGCTGAAACCACCTCTGAGCTACCAAACTTGACCTCTAATAACCCCAGCCTATCAATTGTCCAGCAATGGACACTTGCAGCGCCTCCTATGCGGTTGTCGCTTTAAACTCAGCTCAGCACAAGTACAGAGGTTTTGAGGTATATAGAGCTATTGGGTTGACAGTCTATAGGAAGTGCTCTATGTGTGGGTTTCCTTGATGTAGACAGCACTATAGGGTAGGGGTTCTATAGCAAGGCAGTGGTATAGGGCATATGTTTGTTGGGGGGCTAGACAGCTGTAGAATAAATATCCTTTGGAGTAGACATATCTGTAAGGTATAATTTCCTCGGGATAGACAAGAATTCAGAGCAAAGGTTCTTTCAAGCTTCAAGGCAGATATTCTTTGGAAGCAATTTTATTTAGATTTCGATTTTTGATGGACATGACAGCTGTAGTCAAAAAATGCAAATCATGATACAATAACAGGCAGCTTTTTACTATGCCTTTCCAATCAAACCCTTAATTGCAAGACACACAGGCAAGGCTTGGAGCACATCAGTTATATCATTGAGAAACAGTGATATGATTTAATGCAGTAGAAATTCACTTTTTAAATGGAAATATAGCAAAAAGTAACTTTTGATATCAAGAATTGAAAAGCTGTTGATTGATTATATGCAGATGACCAACACATACATATTCATCACTAGCTGATATATTATGTTTGTTTTTCCATTGATTGCAGACAGAGTCAAAACGTCTCTTGTGCTTTCTTTGGTGTGCTTTTTCTCCAGCACAGGACACTAGCAGGTCTATTCACTAAAGGGTGAAGTCAGGAGAAGTAAAAATTCTAGGTCAAAATAGCCAAACCAGAAAAATTCTCCCATTTATCTCACTTTCCAAATCGGCTATTTGGTCTAGACTGTTCTCTTATTCTGCCAGTTCTCCTAAGTTTCACCTTTTACTGAATAGACCTGAAGGTTTACTTTTATTACTTCACAAGGTAACTTACATCACTACGGTAATTGTAGGTATTTCATTTTAATTAGATGTTGTACCCATATAGTAACTATTTACAGATTGTGCATATCAATTTATCTTTAGTTGTGTTATAGCTGCTGGTACCCAGCTATTATTCCGACACATGGACAGATTTGGGACAATAACTTTATTAAACAGCTTGAAATACCCCTAATGAGCTACAGGACATGCCGTTTCTCTGTACACATATATTGTATATGTCTAGATACAGTTGTGTTCAAAATTATTCAACCCCCAATGCTGTAAAGGGTTTTAGGGAATTTAGTGTACATTTGTAATTGTATTCAGAATGAAATCCTACAAGGACTTTTTAAAGAACCATATGCAACTAAAATGACATCAATTGGTTATGTAATACAGTAGTAAATGATTCTTTTGTGAATTCTTCATTGACACAATTATTCAACCCCTTAAAGACTACCACTCTGAAGAACAGAGGTTCATTCAAGTGTTTTCAATCAGGTATTGAAAACACCTGTGGATGTCACGGCAGTGGCGTAGCATGGGTTGTCAGCACCCGGGGCCAGCCAAGAATTGTGCGCCCCCCCAACCTGTGGACACGTTATCGATATTGCCCCAGCTCTCACATGGATATTGCCCCAGCTCATGGATTTGCCCCCAGCTCATGGATTTGCCCCAGCTCACACATGGATTTGCCCCCCAGCTCACTCATGGATTTGCCCCAGCTCATGGATTTGCCCCAGCTCACGGATTTGCCCCAGCTCACTCATGGATTTGCCCCCAGCTCACTCATGGATTTGCCCCAGCTCACTCATGGATTTGCCCCCAGCTCACTCATGGATTTGCCCCCAGCTCACTCATGGATTTGCCCCCCAGCTCATGGATTTGCCCCAGCTCACGGATTTGCCCCAGCTCACTCATGGATTTGCCCCCAGCTCACTCATGGATTTGCCCCCCAGCTCATGGATTTGCCCCCCAGCTCATGGATTTTCCCCCCAGCTCATGGATTTGCCCCCAGCTCATGGATTTGCCCCCCAGCTCATGGATTTGCCCCCCAGCTCATGGATACTGCCCCCAGCGCATGGATTTACCCCCAGCTCATGGATTTGCCCCCCAGCTCATGGATTTGCCCCAGCTCATGGATTTGCCCCAGCTCATGGATTTGCCCCCCAGCTCATGGATTTGCCCCAGCTCATGGATTTGCCCCCAGCTCATGGATTTGCCCCCAGCTCATGGATTTGCCCCCCAGCTCATGGATTTGCCCCAGCTCATGGATTTGCCCCCCAGCTCATGGATTTGCCCCAGCTCATGGATTTGCCCCAGCTCACACATGGATTTGCCCCCAGGTCATGGATTTGCCCCCAGCTCTCACCTGGATTGTTGCCCCAGCTCCGGCAGGGGGTTGAGGGACCCAGATGCCGGGCAGCGCGGGAGCGCCTGCCCGGTCTTGAACAGTCCGTCCTGTGAAGTGGATGCGGCTGTGTGCGTGCGCAGCCGGTCACGCGGTCCGGCCAGTCAGGTGGTACAGAGACTCAGTACCACCTGATTAGCCGGACCACGTGACCGGCTGCGCACGCACACAGCCGCATCCACTTCACAGGACGGACTGTTCAAGACCGGGCAGGCGCTCCCGCGCTGCCCGACATCTGGGTCCCTCAACCCCCGGGCCAGTTTTAGGGGCGCGAATGCGCCCCTAACAAAACTGCGCCCGGGGCCACGGCCCCCCAGCCCCCCCCACGCTACGCCACTGTGTCACGGAGCAGCAATAAAGCATAATAAGCACCAATTAGGCAGCTTTAAAATGACTGTGATACTCAGCTCCTTCTAGACATTTACTGGTGTGGTTACAAACATGGTGAAGTCAAGAGAATGGTCCAGGAAGACAAGAGAAGAGGTGATTACTCTTCACAGGAAGGGCAATGGCTATAAGAAGATTGCAAAGATGTTAACCCCTTAAGGACGGGAGTAATTTTACAACTTCGGCGCTGTTTCGGAAGTAGAGGTCTGCTGAGCTCATTTTGACCATTTTTAAGTCACGTATTCTTATACCACCCAGACAAATTATAGATTGTTCTTTCCGGCAGACTCGGCAGATTAATAATATATCATTATTATATGTATATGTTATGCCCTGCCAAAATGCTATAACAAAAAATGTAAAAAAATTTGAATTTTCAATAAAATTTCAATCTTCCACAGTGTGTAAAGTGTTTTTTTTTTTAAATTTTATTATCCGAGGCTCTGCGGTCATATTCTATTGGGTAGATTTGTTAAAAAAATTAGAACGGTGAACCCATTTTTTTTTGGGGAGAAATTGCGTGATTTTAGCTAAACCCCCCAAAAAAAAAAAATCATTAGTGAAGCATCATTGTTCACATTATAATTGAAATGTGAACAATAGTGCTGCATTAAAAAAAACAAAAAAATTTTTATTATTATATTTATTATTTTTTTATTATTTAATTTATTATTTTTTTATTATTTAATTTATAATTTTTTTATTATTTTTATTTTTACTTTTTTTACACTTTTATTTCACTTTTACCATGGTCATGTTTGATATCATTGGAAAGGCCATGCTCTGGCCTTTCCAGCAATATCAGTCATGACCCCCTAGCTGCCACCGATCAGGAGATAAAGGGGTTCAAAGAACCCCCCTATCTCCTGCAAGGGATTTCCATGGGAAATCCCTTTGCAGCTAGGGGGTTCCCGGTTAACTGACATCATCGCGCATGGCGCGATGAGTCAGTTGACCGGGGGGTGACCCAGAGGTGGGGGCTGCCATCCAAGATGGCGGCCCCCACCGGAAATAGGCCGCGATCGGGCACAAATTAGTGCCCGGTCGCGACCTGGCAACTAAGGGGTTAACCCCCCATACATCGCTGGAAAGGTCAGGCTGTGACCCTTCCAGCGATGCTGGCCACAGCCGCCGGGGACCAGGCGATCGGGAGATAGAGGGATCCGAAGGATCCCTCCCCTCCCCTCCAGGCGCTTCCCCTGCTCCGGCGGGGGGGACGCCTGAAACTGACGTCATCGCGCCACCGGCGCGATGACGTCACAACGCCGGAGGAGGGATCACACTGATCTGACTCCGCGGGAGTCAGATCCAGCGTGGGAGCGACCGGAGAAGGTGAGTATCTCCCGGGGGGTCTCTAAACGCCGAGGACGTGCATTTACGTCCTGCGGCGGCAAAGCCCGCCTAATGCAGGACGTAAATGTACGTCCTGCGGCGTTAAGGGGTTAAACATACCAAGAGAGACCATAGGAAGCATCATTCGCAAATTCAAGGCAAAGGGAACTGTTGAAACGCTACCTGGTCGTGGCAGAAAGAAGATGCGGATTTTGACTGCTGTGCGCTACCTGAAGCGTAGAGTGGAGAAAAGTCCCCGTGTGACTGCTGAGGAACTGAGAAAAGATTTGTCAGATGTGGGTACTGAAGTTTCAGCTCAGACAATACGGCGCACACTGCGTAATGAAGGCCTCCATGCCAGAACTCCCAGGCGCACCCCCTTGCTGTCTCCAAAGAATAAGAAGAGTCGACTGCACTATGCCAAAAGTCATGTGGACAAACCACAGAAGTTTTGGGATAGTGTTCTGTGGACTGATGAAACAAAATTAGAACTGTTTGGGCCCATGGATCAACGCTATGTTTGGAGGAGGAAGAACAAGGCCTATGAAGAAAAGAACACCTTGCCTACTGTGAAGCATGGCAGGGGGTCAATCATGCTTTGGGGCTGTTTTGCTTCTGCAGGTACAGGGAAGCTTCAGCGTGTACAAGGTACCATGAATTCTCTTCAAAATCAGGAGATATTGGATGACAATGTGATGCAGTCCGTCACAAACCTGAGGCTTGGGAGACGTTCGACCTTTCAACAGGACAATGATCCCAAGCATACCTCCAGGTCCACTAGAGCATGGCTGCAGATTAAAGGCTGGAACATTTTGGAGTGGCCATCGCAGTCACCTGACTTAAATCCGATTGAGAACCTCTGGTGGGACTTAAAGAAAGCAGTTGCAGTGCGCAAGCCTAAGAATGTGACTGAACTGGAGGCTTTTGCCCATGACGAATGGGCGAAGATACCCGTAGATCGCTGCAAGACACTTGTGTCAAGCTATGCTTCACGTTTAAAAGCTGTTATAACTGTAAAAGGATGTTGTACTAAGTACTAAGATTGAATGTCACTTGGGGGTTGAATAAAACTGATAATGATGTGAGCACAGAAAAAACATTTGTGGTTATTTCATTATAAAATGTTATGTTATATTTGTCTGACCTACATGTGCCTCTTTGATTTAATTGTAAGCAAGATGACTGAATGATCAAAATCAATGTCAAACTGGCCAAAACACTCAATTTCAGTGGGGGTTGAATAATTTTGAACACAACTGTATGTGTTTGTATCCGTAAACCTATATTTACACAAACATACAAATACAGGCTTATTCAAAGAAAGGTGAGACTCAGGAGAATGACTGGAGAAGTGAAAATTGTAGGTCAAAATAGCCAAACCAGAACCCCCCCCCACCCTCCTTTAATCTCACTTTCCAAATCAGCCAAATGAAAACACCGAACAGCAGGGCATTTCACTGACATTTTGGTGCTTTTCAGTGTTCTCTGACTAGATTGGCCATTTGCTTCTCTATGGGGAATTTCACTGCTGCCAAACAACACCGTATTTTGCTGGCAATTTGCCAAAATTTGGCGAACAGCCGGCTTTTTAAATAGCAGAATGACCCCAAAATTGCACCGTATGGGGAAATACACCGTTCAGTGCAATTTCAAAGCCAATTCAACTCTCTTTGAATAACCCTGTATGACTGAGTAAATGGACAGTATACACCCACAATAGTGTCAACAAGCTTGCATATATAAACAAATATACTTGTGATTTTTTTTTTAAATGATACACAAAACAAATGTTCTCGTACTTCTAAAATATGTGATTACCATATATAATCAATTAATGTGTATATATGTGTACACAAGACATAAGAGATAGTGTGTCCCTCTTTTCTTGATGTCAGAGACCCAAAACAATTAAATTCACGTGAGTGTCTAAACTATAAAAATTGTCTAGTTCATTTTTTTATTTAATTTGACAATTTTTATTGAACACACATAGAAAATTACATGGCATAAACAAGAGGGGAAAGTCAAACCTAGCAGGGGAAATTACAAAGGCCATTCCAGAACACAATACAGTTTAAAGAAGAAGCAGTGCACGCTCATTTTATAATAAAATGAAAAACAAAGTATGAAACTATGCACTTGGTAAAGATAAGAAATACAAAATATGCAGCTATACATGATGGAACAGACAAAGCAAAACTGTGTTTTTAAACAACATATATTGGTATACTGTATAGACGAGTGTCTCTGGAGCTGCAAAAAGAGTTTATCATGTAAGGGCATTATAAACTACTACAACTTTAACTAAACAAAGCAAACTAAATAATGAATTTCACCTGGACAGTGAAATACACAGAAATAATGTATATACCTTTTAAAATGTATGGGAACTATGAATCCAGCCATACTGGGTTAAGATGCATTGAGGGAGATAAAAGGTTGGCGGCCCGCAATCATCTCTGCCGAATACCACATCCTGTATTGCAAATAGAACTAAATATAAGCATGTAGAGACTAGTCTAAGGCTGGAAAGTAACACTGGTATTTGTGGATGAAATGTTGATTTGTAATTCTTTGTTAACTAGTGTGTAAAGCCAGTCTTGATGAAATAGGTGGTTTAGTTTGGTAAAGTGGGATTCCAGGTATGTAATATAGTTTTGCGGCCTACCTCCGCGATTATGGTCAAAAAAATGTTATGGTTAAGCTTCGGGGAAGGAGTTGACCCCAGAACAAGAGACTCTGGTGACAAAGGTAGAGTATAAATATGTTCAGATAGCAGACCAGAAAGTAGGGATAAAGGTCTGCCTTTATCTGTTTAAGGTCAGCTTAACCACAGTATTAAAGTCACCCTCTACAATCAGATTCTCAGTAGTGACGTTCAGGAGTAAGGCAAGAAACCTGTTGTAAAAGGAATCATTTAAGAGTTAGAGATTTAAAATACAATAATTTAAACTTTTATGGTTACATAGAGGAAGTTGTATCATCCATACGGGTCCGTAATACAATCGTACACTACATACGAAAGTGAAGTCCCGTATAATAGTGCCAGGCCGTATAATAAGGGCCACTCAGCGGCAACTATATACAATGGCAATAGGGTTTTTTTTTCCAGTCACGCTACCTAAGAGTCTTGTGGAAGCCGGAGATGAAGGCAAAAGTTGACTATTTACCAAGTCCAGCAGGATGTGGCTGAGTAAAAGTACAGCTTCAATATCCGAGGTAGTGGAGAGGGACAGACCACCAGTTTGAAGATGTAAGACAAATAAAGCAGGACAAACCATATACCTTTCTTATAGAGTGTAGACCAAACCGTTGCAAAGGCCCTTTGCCATTGTGTGACTTGAGAAGAAAAACCTTTAAAAATCAGGATCTTGGGCTGTTGATAATGAGGATCAGAAATTTTTTGTAAGCAGGCAGAACTTTTACCGCCTCTTGAAAATGTAAGAATTTGGCGATCACTGAGCATGGACAAGCGTTATCCGCTGGTTTGTTCGCTCCAATGCGATCGTTTTATTATGAGAGGGTGGGGCACCTCCACTGGAGTGGAAAGAGCTGGTGGTAACCACTCCTGCAGCAGAGTAAGTAATTCTGAAGGCCGGACAGACTCCACAATGCCTATGAAGCGCAGATTATTTTGTCGGCTTCTATTTTCAAGGACTTCCGCTTTCTCTTGGATGTTTTAGTCGTGGTTTGTTGGGTTCCAATTGTGGCTTGTAAGGAAGTAAGATCGTCCTCAGTTGAGGACTAGTTAGATTCCAGAGCTGAAATCTGAGCAAGTGCATTTGTATTAACTGGAGTGTATTATTAATGGAGAATTTCAACTCTTGGAATTGCACTTCAAATATTGGTGCAAGGACAAAGGCAACCTCCTTTGCCACCTCTGCAGCCGATTGCAAAGTGATGGCAGATTGTTGCCAGGGGGCAAGACTATCGTCCTCCTCAGAGTCATGGACATTTGACGACAAAGAGGGGGACACAGAGTTTTCAGGTTTCTTTTCTGGGTTTTAGGGTTTTTTGAGGTTGTCATTTGGATTATGCCTTTGTCACACATTTATTCTTGGGTAAGGCAGTCTACTCTCCTCAGAGATGATATGTGAAAACATTGTGGGCTCTATTACATTCTTTGCGCAAAAACGCTCGCGCCGCCGCCATGTGCTTTGCGCCGCCAGTCGATTTAAAATATTTTTAATCGACCAAAAAGTTTTACGATTAATCGATCGCTTAATCATTAATTTCCACAGCCCTAATTAGAATACACAAGAATGTGTTAGCTGGAGTGCTCTCTTCCTGGTTCGTTTGTGTGTAATATATATATATATATAATCTCTCATCTCCTTGATAAAGGCCTGGTGTGGGGCCGAAACGTCGGCTTATTTTATGTTGTTAATAAAATTTAATTTATGCCAAATCCCTGGAGTGTGTCCAGATTTTGAGATACATATTCAATAAAACAGCTTCTGAGAAAAGAAATAAGATTATGTAATAATATCCCATGTTCTAAAAAAAAATATTTATTTTTTAATCTTAAAACTCAATCCAATGCACCTGTCATGCAAAATGACAGGGTGCACTTGGAACCATTTATCTCTACATTGTCTACATCTCTATGCAAATTCTTGGTAAATGTATAAATTTAAATTTATTCTGTATAGAAATTTCGATCTTGCGTTTCCAGGTAATAAAAACTACATCTATGTTGATGATTGTATTTGGAATTAAATTCAGCAGACAAAAGTCTATGGATAATGAGATGTTTTCAAGGCTTGATATAATTTGGGGTTAGATGATTACTGCGATCACATAGAGATTAAAAAATAAAGTGTAACTAATAGAATGTTGTCATTAATATACATTTAACTGAAAACCAGGCCTGGACAAGTTATTAGGTTGCAATGACTGGACTATGGGACATCATCTCCCAGCCAGCCTAAGTGTTTGTAGTAAGGTAGTAGAGCGATGTAAAAATCTTCCTAATCAGAGTTGGTTAAAAAAAATGGCTGTGGCTACATCAATCAGAGCTCTGATTCATGTATCTATAACCAGAGCCTTCCAAACCCACCATCCACCTACACCACCACTCTTGTCCCACCCCATGCATACAATATGCAGGACCCTTTCTTGTGGGTCTCGCCCACAGTCTACCCATGAACCCACCCCCTACAAAGGCGTTCCAAACAAGAACTGCGTAGAACCAAACATGTAATACAGAACATCGTATGACTCAAACTTCCTACAGGAAAATAGCTCTTGCTATATCTTGGTAGAGGATGTGTCTCTAGAATTGGGTGGAAAGCACTGTCGAAAGCCAAACTACTATGATTTTCATATGAACCAGAAATTACAAACCAAATTTTAAACATTGCTTTGCTTCACACAATCATTACCCCTTCTACCTGAAGTGTGCCCTTCTCAAGGAATCCAAACGTGTTAATGACCTATTTTGGAAAACCTTGTGGGGCCAAAGATCTCCTGCTTTTTAGATTGCCTCTGGTTGAGCACATACAATGGGTACACTGCCTCTAGGCTACATGTCACATCATCTTGTATAGATATAACTGCATTCAGGCACAAGCCCTAAGTGATTCTATTATTTGTTATAATAATGTTTTGTCAGCTACAAAACAATTTGATGTAATCTCTTGTTATTAAAATCGGACAATAATGATGTCCCTTACAATCACTTGTACATGTCTTTATTTATATTGAGGATGTACCCTTTTTAAATAACCCAAGATGAAACATATTGACATTCCATCTAAACGTTAATACCCCACAACTCATGAGTGACCATGTGGAAATACACTGGATAAGGGATAAACCTTCACGGACAACTGAATCACAGATATCCCAAGGCTCTACAAACGTATGTGCATTTTACGCAAGAAAGGCAACTGAATTACTCTTGTAGAAACTCAAAATAATTCTTATATGCAGTAATTTAAGTTAATTTAATTCAAGCATAAACTTGTCAGATGGTTAATATAAATCCGGACTAATAGCCCCAGAGAGTCTCAGAGCTCAACCAGAGAAAATTAAATAAAAGATAAACTACCAAAACAGTCACGATTCTCAAATGACTCCTCCTGGACCTCACTTTGAATTAAGTACTCTCTTCTGATTATCATCAGAGTGAAAAGACAACAGACTTATCAAACCAGCGACTTGACAACGGGATAGACAACATTCCATGATATGTTTCTTTAAAAATACCGTTACTTTTTAGTTTTTTTGTGCCCAGGGTCAATTCTGTAGATGTGATTCTTCCCATTTATCCCTTTATTAAATCATAGTGAACTCTTTATTGATGGGAATCGTGCCAAGATAGGAATAAAAAATTTACCCCACTGCAATGGAGCATACATGTCCAGGCAACAGTATGATCCAGACAAACACACTTGAGCATAAGCATAGAGAAAACCAATCAGGTATTCCTACCATAAGGGATATAAACAAGCATATGATGTTGTACAATTGTACAAAATGACCACCATATATTCATATTTACTTATAAGCAGGGGCGTAACTACTGGGGTGCAAACGCACCTGGGACCTTGAGTTCGGGGGGGCACACTCACCTGCCTGGGCCTGGGGGCTTGCCTATAATATATACATTATTCTTTTTTTAATTTATTTTATACTTATTTGTGAGTGATACACTCATACACATCGCACATTGCTGTGAGTTTTAGAGCTGTGGAGCTCTGTCATATGCTCATTCACACCGCACATTACTGTAAGTTTTAATGCTGCGGAGCTCTGTGATATGCTCATACACACGCACATTACTGTGAGTTTTGTTGCTGTGGAACCCTGATTTACACTGATACACACTGCACATTACTGTGAGTTTTATTTCTGTGGAGTTCTGTGATACACTCATACACACCACACATTACTGAGTTTTATTGCTGTGGAGCTCTGTGATAGAGTCATACACACTGCACATTACTGTGATAGCTATTGCTGTGGAGCTCGGTGATATGTTCATACACTTCACATTACTGTGAGTTTTATTGCTGTAGAACTCAGTGAGATACAAATTGTGCACATTATATTAAAAATGGGATGGACTGACTGAAGAGTTCATGGTGGACCTGGAAAAAATGGGACACTGATTGTCTGGAGTCAACATTGTGGACCTGGAGAGGACCAATGCATGTTGACGGAAGGGGGGGATAAAATATGTTTTGCCTAGGGTGGGGGGGGCCTGTCATGGTTTCTGCACCCGGGCCCTGAGGTTTCGAGTTACGCTTCTGCTTATAAGCTGTGCTCTGGCTCTGCCATAATAGCCTGCAATATAATTTACATAAAGTAAATATACAGTCAGGTCCAGAAATATTGGGACAGCGACACAATTCTAACATCTTTGGCTCTATACACCACCACAATGGAGTTGGAATGAAACAAACACAATGGGCTTTAACTGCAGACTGTCAGCTTTAATTTGAGGGTATGTACATCCAACTCAGGTGAACGGTGTAGGACTTACAGCAGTTTGCAGATGTGCCTCCCATTTGTTAAGGGACCAAAAGTAATGGGACAATTGGCTTCTCAGCTGTTCAATGGCCAGGTGTGTGATATTCCCTCATTACCCCAATTACAATGTGCAGATAAAAGGCCCAGAGTTCATTTCAAGTGTGCTATTTGCATTTGGAATCTATTGCTGTCAACTCTCAAGATGAGATGCAAAGAGCTGTCACTATCAGTGAAGCAAGCCATCATTAAGCTGAAGAAACAAAACAAACCCATCAGAGAGATAGCAAGAACATTAGGCGTGGCCAAAACAACTGTTTGGAACATTCTCAAAAAGAAGGAACGCACCGGTGAGCTCAGCAACACCAAAAGACCCGGGAGACCACGGAAAACAACTGTGGTGGATGACCGAAGAATCCTTTTCCTGGTGAAGAAAACACCCTTCACAACAGTTGGCCAGATCAAGAACACTCTCCAGGAGGTAGGTGTATGTGTGTCAAAGTCAACAATCAAGAGAAGACTTCACCAGAGTGAATACAGAGGGTTCACCACAAGATGTAAACCATTAATGAGCCTCAAAAACAGGAAGGCCAGATTAGAGTTTGCCATACAACACCTAACAAAGCCTTCACAGTTCTGGAACAAGATCCTATGGACAGATGAGACCAAGATCAACTTGTACCAGAGTGATGGGAAGAGAAGAGTATGGAGAAGGAAAGGAACTGCTCATGATCCTAAGCATACCACCTCATCACTGAAGCATGGTGGTGGTAGTGTCATGACGTGGGCGTGTATGGCTGCCAATGGAACTGGTTCTCTTGTATTTATTGATGATGTGACTGCTGACAAAAGCAGCAGGATGAATTCTGAAGTGTTTCGGGCAATATTATCTGCTCACATTCAGCCAAATGCTGCAGAACTCATTGGATGGAGCTTCACAGTACAGATGGACAATGACTCAAAGCATACTGCAAAAGCAACCAAAGAGTTTTTGAAGAGACAGAAGTGGAATGTTATGCAATGGCCATGTCAATCACCTGACCTGAATCCCATTGAGCATGCATTTCACTTGCTGAAGACAAAACTGAAGGGAAAATGCACCAAGAACAAGCAGGAACTGAAGACAGTTGCAGTAGAGGCCTGGCAGAGCATCACCAGGGATGAAACCCAGTGTCTGGTGATGTCTATGCGTTCCAGACTTCAGACTGTGACTGACTGCAAAGGATTTGAAACCAAGTATTAAGAAGGGAAAGTTTGATTTATGATTAATATTCAGTCCCATTACCTTTGGTCCCTTAACAAGTGGGAGGCACATCTGCAAACTGCTGTAAGTCCTACACCGTTCACCTGAGTTGGATGTACATACCCTCAAATTAAAGCTAGCAGTCTGCAGTTAAAGCACATTGTGTTTGTTTCATTCCAACTCCATTGTGGTGGTGTATAGAGCCAAAGATGTTAGAATTGTGTCCATGTCCCAATATTTCTGGACCTGACTGTAGTTGAATATAAGTTAAATAATAACAAAAATTTGGAAAACTAAGAGGTTTAGTTACAACTAGGGATGCACCGATACCACTTTTTTAGGACCGAGTACAAGTACCTATACTTTTTTAAAGTACTCACCGATACTGAGTACTGAAACTTGTATTCAAAGTCATGTGATGCTTTCCAATAAATAATTTTAAATAAATGTATTGCAAGATACCCCATTTACTCCCCGCCTGCACACACACACACACACACGTATATACCCACTCAGATACATACAGACCCCCGACCAGATACATACAGTATATACAGACCAGACACACACACACATGCACACAGACCCCAGACCAGACTCTCTCTATATACACACACACACACACACCCCAGGCTATATATATATAATATATATATATATATATATATAACCAGACACCTATACACAGACCCCCGGACCAGACACCTATATAAACAGACCCCAGACCATGCACCTATATATACAGACCCCAGACTATACACAGACCCCAGACCAGACACTTTCCCACATATTTCTTCCTGCAGGTGCAGGTGAGCAGATCTACTAAACCCGTGGAATTGCAATTAAAAAATGAACCAATCTCAAAGCTTTTTGACCCCTACTATTCGTGATTGACTTGGATTCCCTAAGGATAAATGCGCAGCTTAGCATCTTCTACAAGCGTATGTACCCTTGAGGTCAGATACGAATTTGGTCATAAAGATCAATGCAATAATTATTATTATCCTTTATTTATATAGCGCCACAAATTCCGCAGCACTTTACAAGATCAGTTTTTACAAGGGGTCAGGGCCGGCCCAAGCCACTGTGCTGCCTGGAGCAATGGATGAAATGCTGCCCCCCCCAAAAAAAAACGACATGCATGAGCGTATCACAGAGCTCCACAGCAATAATACTCACAGTAATGTGCAGTGTGTATACTCATACACACCATGGGCCATATTACATACTTGGTGCTAACTTAACCAGAGCTGTTGTAAACTTAAAACCTCCATAGGCTATAATGACTCTGGGAAGTTTACAACAGCTCTGGTTAAGTTAGCACCAACTATGTAATATGGCCCTATGTACGTATATACTCATACACTGTATGGTTATACACAATGTACATTACTGTGAGTTTTATTGCTGTGGAGATCTGTGATACAGTAATGTGCGGTGTATAAACGTATTACAAAGCTCAACATAATGTGTGCTGTGTATGAGCATATCACAATAAAACTCACAACTCGTACACACCGCACATTACTGTGAGTCGTGAGTTTTAGAAATCAGCATATAACTGTATATAAGACAGTTCTCTCTCAATGTGTAAGGCATATATAATTAAATGCAAAGCACATATCTGTATATAAAGCTTCTCTCACTCTCTGTAAGGTAATACCCCACAATACAATGCATATAGCTTTATATAAGGCAGCCCTTGCTCTCTGTATAGGGCATATAAATAAATTGAAAGCATGTGCTTTACACAGAGAGCAAGTGCTGCCTTAAATACATATAGTTTGCTTTTTATGTAGGTGTATAACTTAGAGTGTGAGCTGCCTTATATACTGATATATCCTTTGTATAGGTATACAGGGCAGCTTTCTATGAATTACCTAAATGTGCATCATGTCACTTTCTGTATGAGGCAGCTCTGAATTCACACACAGGGCCATTTCATACAGACCAGCAAAGGGACACTGAAGAGTTAACACACAGCTTCAGATCCCCCCTCCCTCTCACCCACTGAGCATCTTGTGCCACACAGCACACTTTTCACAGGGAGAAGGAAGTTTACCCCTGTTTTCCGGGTCCTGGCTCTCTCCCCTCACCCTGTCTTATTAGAGGCAGGATGAGAGATACAGTTGTGTTCAAAATTATTCAACCCCCACTGAAATTGAGTGTTTTGGCCAGTTTGACATTGATTTTGATCATTCAGTCATCTTGCTTACAATTAAATCAAAGAGGCATGTGTAGGTCAGACAAATATAACATAACATTTATAATGAAATAACCACAAATGTCTTTTCTGTGCTCACATCATTATCAGTTTTATTCAACCCCTAAGTGACATTCAATCTTAGTACTTAGTACAACATCCTTTTACAGTTATAACAGCTTTTAAACGTGAAGCATAGCTTGACACAAGTGTCTTGCAGCGATCTACGGGTATCTTCGCCCATTCGTCATGGGCAAAAGCCTCCAGTTCAGTCACATTCTTAGGCTTGTGCACTGCAACTGCTTTCTTTAAGTCCCACCAGAGGTTCTCAATCGGATTTAAGTCAGGTGACTGCGAAGGCCACTCCAAAATGTTCCAGCCTTTAATCTGCAACCATGCTCTAGTGGACTTGGAGGTATGCTTGGGATCATTGTCCTGTTGAAAGGTCCAACGTCTCCCAAGCCTCAGGTTTGTGACGGACTGCATCACATTGTCATCCAATATCTCCTGGTACTGAAGAGAATTCATGGTACCTTGCACACGCTGAAGCTTCCCTGTACCTGCAGAAGCAAAACAGCCCCAAAGCATGATTGACCCCCCGCAATGCTTCACAGTAGGCAAGGTGTTCTTTTCTTCATAGGCCTTGTTCTTCCTCCTCCAAACATAGCGTTGATCCATGTGCCCAAACAGTTCTAATTTTGTTTCATCAGTCCACAGAACACTATCCCAAAACTTCTGTGGTTTGTCCACATGACTTTTGGCATACTGCAGTCGACTCTTCTTATTCTTTGGAGACAGCAAGGGGGTGCGCCTGGGAGTTCTGGCATGGAGGCCTTCATTACGCAGTGTGCGCCGTATTGTCTGAGCTGAAACTTCAGTACCCACATCTGACAAATCTTTTCTCAGTTCCTCAGCAGTCACACGGGGACTTTTCTCCACTCTACGCTTCAGGTAGTGCACAGCAGTCGAAGTCAGCATCTTCTTTCTGCCATGACCAGGTAGCGTTTCAACAGTGCCCTTTGCCTTGAATTTGCGAATGATGCTTCCTATGGTCTCTCTTGGTATGTTTAACATCTTTGCAATCTTCTTATAGCCATTGCCCTTCCTGTGAAGAGTAATCACCTCTTCTCTTGTCTTCCTGGACCATTCTCTTGACTTCACCATGTTTGTAACCACACCAGTAAATGTCTAGAAGGAGCTGAGTATCACAGTCATTTTAAAGCTGCCTAATTGGTGCTTATTATGCTTTATTGCTGCTCCGTGACATCCACAGGTGTTTTCAATACCAGATTGAAAACACTTGAATGAACCTCTGTTCTACAGAGTGGTAGTCTTTAAGGGGTTGAATAATTGTGTCAATGAAGAATTCACAAAAGAAACATTTACTACTGTATTACAAAACCAATTGATGTCATTTTAGTTGCATATGGTTCTTTAAAAAGTCCTTGTAGGATTTCATTCTGAATACAATTACAAATGTACACTAAATTCCCTAAAACCCTTTACAGCATTGGGGGTTGAATAATTTTGAACACAACTGTAGATCTCTCCCAACCCCAGGTGTATTTACTCACCTGCTGCTGCTCTGCCTCAGTGAGCTGTGGAGGGGACCTGCAACTAGGGTTGCCACCTTTTCTTCAAGCCAAACCTGAACACTCTATTGTTGGGCGGCAATTTTTTTTTTAGTGTATAAGTTATTCGGATTTTGTGGTTAAATAACATTATGCATGGCAGACTGGAAAGGCACACACTGGTATTATACATGGCAGACTGGAAAGGCTGGCACACTGTTATGGCACACACTGGTATTATGCATGGCAGACTGGAAAGGCTGGCACACTGTTATGGCACACACTGGTATTATGCATGGCAGACTGGAAAGGCTGGCACACTATTATGGCACACACTGGTATTATACATGGCAGACTGGAAAGGCTGGCACACTATTATGGCACACACTGGTATTATACATGGCAGACTGGAAAGGCTGGCACACTGGTATGGCACACACTGGTATTATACATGGCAGACTGGAAAGGCTGGCACACTGTTATGGCACACACTGGTATTATGCATGGCAGACTGGAAAGGCTGGCACACACTGGTATTATGCATGGCAGACTGGAAAGGCTGGCACACTATTATGGCACACACTGGTATTATACATGGCAGACTGGAAAGGCTGGCACACTATTATGGCACACACTGGTATTATACATGGCAGACTGGAAAGGCTGGCACACTGGTATGGCACACACTGGTATTATACATGGCAGACTGGAAAGGCTGGCACACTGTTATGGCACACACTGGTATTATGCATGGCAGACTGGAAAGGCTGGCACACTGTTATGGCACACACTGGTATTATACATGGCAGACTAGAAAGGCTGGCACACTGTTATGGCACACACTGGTATTATGCATGGCAGACTGGAAAGGCTGGCACATGGTATGGCACACACTGGTATTATGCATGGCTGACTGAAAAGGTTGACACACTGCTATGGCACACATTGGTATTATGCATGGCAGACTGGAAAGGCTGGCACACTCACTGTCCTGTCAGCGTCTCTCAGGGTCTCGGTGAGTCGCAGATGGGCTGGCCTGGCGCCGGGCACACTGACTGCTGAGCTGAGCCTGGAACTGATCATCCGGCATTTGGGGGTAATGCTGGGTCCGCTGGGGCCTGGGGAAGCACAACCTCCTTCTCGAAGCAGCTTCTTGGTGCTGCTGCTGGTGGGGAATATCCTGCCTTGTCAGAGTCGAGCTGCGTGCCTCCTCGTGCTCAGCTGCTGAGCTCCAGCCCACCCACACGTGCCTCCGCCCCTCTCCACCTCCTGGCTGCTGTGTGTGATTGCGGTCAGACAGCAATCAGCACTCGCCAACCTACTAGAGATCCTGGCACTGTGCTGAAAAAATAGTGCAGCACAAAAATATGCCGCCCCAAAATTCGCTGCTTGGAGCAATTGCTCCAAGCTGCTCCATTGTCGGGCCGGCCCTGCAAGGGGTTGATACATTAGAATACCACACATGGATGATATGACTTGATTCAGGGAGTCCCTGTTCCCAAAGAGAATTTACAATCTATGAGACATACAAGTATTTTGTGAGGTAGGTGCATCCATATTGTTAGGTGTCTTGCCCAAGAACACTCGCTGGTGGCGTCTTCTGAGTGGCATCGTGTTAGCTTTCCTTGATTGTAGATCAGCGACCTGGTGGTTAGGTTGAACCCGCTTCTTCAAAAACCAAGACTGGCTTCTCCAAGTTCAGTGTTTTACAGAGTTATATTGGTCATAAAACACAATGCACCAGAATATAAGCGGAAAATTTTTTTTTTTAAGTTTTAGTTAAAATTGCATATTTTTTCAGAAAAATGCAGTAACAGGTTTTATTTTTTTTAACAAAAGTGCCTCATAGAATCTATAACCACAAAGGTTTGGATGATAAAACGTGAAAATAATAATTTTAGAAGCAGTAAATCAGGGGTCAAACTTGGCCCTCCAGATGTTTTGGAACTACATCTCCCATGGAGCTAAGCTAACCTAATAAGTGTCTGAGCATCATGCGAGATGTAGTTCTAAAACCTCTGGAAGGCCAAGTTTGACCCCTGCTGTAAATGGTTGAAACCTGAATGGAAATTTGCATTTTATTTACAATTTTTGTTACAGTATTCTGGCAGGACATGACGTATAAAAATAATATTGATATATTATGAATCTGCCGAGTCTGCTGAAAATAAGGATATATAATATGTCTGGGTCCTACAATAAATCATGACTTAAAATCATATTTAAGCATGATGAGCACAAAATGATCAAAATGAGCTCCGCACACAGAGGTGAAATGGCTCAGCAGCGAAGGGGTTAATATACAAAATTGTTATCGGAGTTAAATTAATGTTAAATATAGTAAATGTTTTTAAAATGACCTGATAATAATGTATACAGTACTTTAAAATATGAAGTTAACGACACAAGGCACAAATACAGCACAGGGATGGGCAAATCCTATTGCCTGACTCCTGGGACTGGCAGTTTTGGGGGCCGGCCAGGAGGTTTCTTCCTTCATTTAGCCCTGCTTCAGGCAAGCAGAGCAGGGTCCGTGTGGATACCGGAGATCTGGCTGCTCAGCACGCATGTGCGCTAAGCACCAAGTGCTTCCGGTATCCTGTAGTGCCCTGCAATGTGTGGACGTGCATGGAGCGTCCTGGGGATAACCTCCCCATCGCAGAGGACACTCCACGCCTGTCCTGCTGTGTCCCTGCTCGGTGCAGAACTGGCTCTGAGCACAGATGTCAGCCCAGCCCACTCTGTAGGACTGCCCCCGGCCGCGGGCATCATCGCGCATGTGCGCGATGATGTCACAAACGGGGATTCCCCTCCTGACTGGCAGGGGAATCCCACAGAAGATGCTGGGGACCTTTTGGACCTCTGTATCTCTGGTTCTGTATGACCTACAAGTGCAGTTGAGATATCGTTGGAAAAGCCAGAGTCTGGCCTTTCCAGTGATATACAACATGTCCAGATAGTTTGGAAATATAAAAAAATAAAATTATATAATTTTTGTTCTAAATGCAGCATCCCCCCTTTAACAATGCCGCTGCATTATTTGATATATTTAAAATATTTGATTACATATGTTTATTATATATATTTTAATGTTATTTATATTATAATTTTAATTAAATTTGAATAATACACTGCATTTAATAAATTTAATATAACTCAAACGGCATAATTGTTTTTGAGTTTTATTGTCATGGAGCTGTGTGAGACGCTCATACACCGCGCATATTACTGTGAGTTTTATTGCTGTGGTGCTCTGTGATACAGTAATGTGCGGTGTTTATGAACATATCACAGGGCTCCACAGCAGTAAAACTCTCAGTAATATGCAGTGTGTATGAGCGTGAGTTTTATTGTCGTGGAGCTGTGTGATAAGCTCATACACACCGCACATTGCTGGGAGATTTATTGCTGTGTGAAACGCTCATTCACACTGCACATTACTGTGATCTGTAATGTGTGGGTTGTAGGAGTGTGAGAAAACGTCAATGTAATAAGTGTTGTACTTAAACTAAATCCCTGTGTTTGTTGATCGCATTAATGTGTTTGTTCTCTATTGAGTTAAAAATAAAGACCTAATGCTATTTTGTTGAAATTATATTTGTTATCCGGACATGTAGAATGTCATGAGGGAGAAGTAGATCGGGCTACCACTTTAGTCCATTGGACAAGTAGATTTTTTTTAAATTTCCACACCCCTGTAGCAAGAAGATTTTTCATTGGAATACTATCAGGGTTATTCAAAGAGATCTGAAATGTGGCTGAAAGGTAACCGAACAGTGAAATTCAGTGTATGGTTACCTTTCCTGGCCATTCGGCTATTCAGAGAGCTGGCATTTCGCCAAATGTTGGCCAATTGCCTGCACATACGATGCCTGTTCGTTGCCTGTTCAAGGGCAGTGAATTCCCCATAGAGAAGCAATGCTTCGTCTATTCAGAGAACAAAAACCAGCAGTGAAAAGTTGCCGAATTATCCTGCTGTTCAGTGGTTTAATTCAGCAGGTTTATTCAGGCGAATCCCATAGGCTTCAATGTTAAAAATATTCCCGTTTTAATCCAATATCTAATAAACTGTTTATTATAATATTCGGCAGGAAAAAGTCTCTTTATGTATAGATTTTTTTAGGATCTTTTAGGCATTTTTCTGTATTTTTTTGGGAATTTTTTATCTTTTTTTTTTTAAATCGTTTTTTCTTTCTTCTGTAACAGCCCTTTTTATTATCATTCATTGGACCTTATATGTAAATTTCAGACATTTTCGTTCTGTAGTTTCTTTGCAAACAGCGTTTCACTTTTCAAGCATTCAAGCGTACATTTTTTTTTCCACTCCATACGTCTGCGGCGTCGGCTTTTTCCGGCAGCTGCTCTGTGCTGTGATCGGCGGCTGCTTGGGTTTCTCCGGCGTGGTCGGCGGGGTTAATTCAGATGTTTTTGCGGGTTTCGGTGTGCCTTCGCCAGGTTTTGTGGTGAGTGTTTGTCGGGGTTGCGGTGACTTTTCCCTGCACTACGACAGTCCTGTGGTGCTTGCTGAATACACGGCATGGTCGCCGAAATGGGATTGCCAAATCGCACTGAATTGAAGAGAACGATAAATCAGCCCTGTTAATTTCCATGAGAAATTCAGCAATATGCCACTACAATGCTTGGATGTCTATCTATGTGCCCTTGTGTGTAAATTTTGTCTATTCCATGCTTTTTTTGAACTAAGGACCATATGGTCTACTATTTTTCATTGCTTTTAACTGATTTAATTGCATCTGCATAGCAATTAGATTTATTCATATATTGAATGAATAATGCATTAATGTATTCTTACTGTGTAAAACGGAAGTTGAATTATGCATTCAGCAAAACAACTGAGTAATCACGACTGTTATTTATTGTATGCATTAGCAAGTCTTCTGATAAAGTAGTATTTTATTTGGCATGGTATTCTACAATACAAAGAGGATCTACCCGCAGATGGTAGATCGCAAATATATTTTACTAACCATTCACTGACACAAGTCTATTAAATCCCCATAATAAACAAACAGTCCATATTAAAACAAACAATCTAGTCTGACATTAAGGTCTTATATAATGCAAAATGTAGAGTACAGAAGTGACAGGCCTGTCCACAAAAACAAGAAAAACCTAGTAATAGCTACAGTAGCTGCTAACCTGCTGTGACGTTCAGGGCCCCTGGCGCCCCCTTTGGACTCTTTTCATGCAAATCATTATGAACTATTCTAGTTCCTGGACTTCTGTTATGAACCATGCTGATTCCTGCACCCTGTGCTAATTGGGATCTCTCGCCCTGGAGCCTCACCTGGACTCTCGTTAGTTCTGATCACCAGTGTTTAAAAGGAGTCAACACCCTAGGAAGGGTGCTGCCTCATTCTCATTCAATTTACTACAGTCCTGGTTGTGTGCAGTTCTACTTCTGGATCTCCTGTCTGTATTCGTTATTCTGTGGACTTCTGTTTTCAGGTTTTTCATTGTATTACCTCATGCTTAGTTCTGATTATCCTCTGCCTGTTCTCAGTTATATTGTTTTCTGGATATATATTTATTGTGTTCATCTGTTTTAGCGTTGTATTCCATTCTGTGCTATTGTCTGATTCTATTCTGTGTCAATATTTAGTATTTAGTCATTCATTGCTCTGCTCTAGTTATTTCCTTTAGTGTCCAGCAGTGGCGTAACTAGAAACCTGAGGGCCCCGGTGCAAGAATCCATGAAGGCCCCCCCCCCAAAAAAATCTATACTTTAACTTTTTTTATCCTGCAATATAAAAAAGATAGTATTGCCCCCAGCTCACACGGATATATACTGTATATTGCCCCCAGCTCACATGGACATATATTGCCCCAGGCCACACATGGATATATTGCCCCAGCTCACACATGGATATTTTTGCCCCCAACTCATAGATATATTTGCCCCCAGCTCCTGGATATATTTGCCCCCAGCTCCTGGATATATTTGCCCCCAGCTGATGGATATATTTGCCCCAGCTCATGGATATATTTGCCCCAGCTCATGGATATATTTGCCCCCAGCAGCTCATGGATATATTTGCCCCCAGCTCATGGATATATTTGCCCCCAGCTCATGGACATATTTTCCCCCAGCTCATGGATATATTTACCTCAAGTTCATGGATATATTTGCCCCCAGCTCATGGATATATTTACCCCCAGCTCATGGATATATTTGCCCCCAGCTCATGGATATATTTACCCCCAGCTCATGGATATATTTGCCCCCAGCTCATGGATATATTGCCCCAGCTCATGGGTATATTTGCCCCCAGCAGCTCATGGATATATTTGCCCCCAGCAGCTCATGGATATATTTGCCCCCAGCTCATGGATATATTTGCCCCCTTAGCTCATGGATATATTTGCCCGCTGCTCTTATGGATAGATTTGCCCCCAGCTTATGGATAGATTTGCCCCAGCTTATGGATAGATTTGCCCCAGCTTATGGATAGATTTGACTCCAGCTCTTATGGGTATATAGGGCCCCAGCTCACCTCCTCTGCTGCCGCCATTCCTCTCCGAGGTGAGCGGCCACTGAAAGTATGCAGCCTGGTCGCTCACCGGAAATGGCGGAATGCCAGGGCCCGGTCGCGACTGCGACCGCTGCGACCATGGTACTACCGCCACTGGTGTCCAGCCCCCTTCTGATATTCTGATATGGTTCTTAGGTTTTGTCTGTATCCATTGTGCTTTTGTTCTGGATCCTTGTTGTTTGGTTTACATTCTGTTATTGTCCTTTCAGTCTAGTCCAGTTTATAATAAATATCCTATTTTGGTGTTTATATTCTGGTTCGTGTTTTCACTGCACAATAGGCTCACACCCTTCTGCATCCATATCAGGCCGGCCCACCGTGACACCTGCCCTACATCATGGTCCCTTACGACGCTACATATAAGCAACTAAAACAAAGGCAGCAGCACTTAGAAACATTTCATGCACATTAGATTGGCCAAAAATATACGAAGGCCCTGAAAACAGGCAACATCACAAGGTTTGTGAGGGTCCTGAGAACGGGCAACAGCATAAGTGACCTGCCCTACGGTGGGTCTTTGCTCAGGCCTCACAAGGTTTTAGCTCAACAGTGCCATTACATAGAAGACAATAACATATGCAAATCGGACTGTTATCTGCCTGAAAGGCTGCCCTGAGCTGGAATGCCAAGGCACGTGAGGAATTGCAGCCCCCAGCAATCGTTTCAGCCTTGTTAGGCCTCGTCAGGAGGGCATAGCGGATACCTCTCTAGACACCTTGAGCAAGTGGTCCACGTCTGGGCCTTCACATATTTTTGTTCACTATAAGTTTACAGTGTAATCCAGAGGTGGGCCCCTTCTATCGGTTTTTCATGACAAAAACTAGCATGCAGCCATCATGGGATGAGAGCCAAACGCCATTTTTCATTAATTCAATAGTCTTTAACTTCTGATGACAAAAGCAGCCCTAAAATAACCCTGAGATAAAGTGAGTTACGTAATAGTGCAGGAACACTATGCATTTAGGACAGGAGAGAGAAGTCTCTGGACTTCTTAATAACAATAACTACCTAAATGTCAGAAATAAATAATGTATATGAGTTAGTAATGTTTATGCACCAGAACCTTCCTTTAACCTCTTCACTTCCATGGTTTTGTATACTCTATATTTACTCTTCAGGAGTCCAACATTTAATTAGCTCGATCTGATCATATTCTGGAACTTAAAAAAAATTGTTTACTGCAAACAAAATTCATTTGCAAATAGGCTTCACAATATGCCACCAAAGTTTCAGCACGTTGGACGTGTCACTAATGGTGCTGAAGCTGTTTGCACAGTGTGGGGATCTGTTTTTCCCCAGCTGTATTATTGCCCTCTGCCTGTCAAATAAGTTTACGTCTCAAAGTAAGTTTTCAAGTGAAAAATTTGTTTTTTTTTCACTGTCTGCAGTTAAACAGCACTGTGGCATTTGTTGGCGCTTCATATACACTTGTAATGGTTTTTCCGTAAATCCACTGAGTCCTGGCAGTTGTTTTTTGGGGAAAAATGCTTGTTAGTGAAGGGGTTAATGGAAAATACAATTTAGCATTTAGAAAGTAGTAGCGTGTTTCTCTTAGCTTTCACGTAAAAGTTTCAAGAATTAAACATTTCTTTCACTTTCTTAACTATTTTTATATTTTGCATCAGATGAAAAACCAACATTCTGTATCTGCATGTTTTATTAACCAATTTAAAGCAGATGTTTCACTAACTAGAAATGTGTCTCGCTTTCATTGCTTGAAAGCACTGGCATAATGTAGTTGTGATGGATTGTGCCATCATCGCGCAGCCATCACTTCACTTAATTATACCATCAAGCTTTAGAGATTCCTCATGTAACTCAGACGTTCATTTTACATGTCCCTGACGGACCTGAAGGCCTTGCACACACTGACAGCAACCGCTGACAAACATGACACATTGTTGCCTACAAGGAGCATGCTGGCATAAATGTTAATGGGAAGCCAATATGCCTTCCTTCAATAGTTTGGCGTACGCTTGGGTCGGATATGCTGTCTGCATGGCGAGACATGACAAGCCTTAACTGTAGAAATAAAATAGTAATACTTTTGAAACCATGGCTGGATGAAAAATGATATACGATAAAAAGATGATTATCAATAATATATTAAGATGATCTTATCTGGATGCTTGTCTTGGTATTCATATATAGATAATGTATCATGAACACAGGAAGTTCAAAATGAAATAGATAAGTATGGAAGAAGTATCCGGAACACTGCATTTTTTAATAAAAGCACATTATTGTACATTAATGTAGATGGTGAATGGCAGACAGTGTTTTATGTGTAGAAATGAAGACACTGCAAGCTGCTTGTGTGAGGAATCATGTTGGATTATAGAACTGCCTCCAGGTCAAAGGTCAGAACAGGAAACAGGAAGTATAAGCATAATCAATACATAAGGCATTTTTTTTGCTCATACATTCTGTCAAGGCAAAGAAAACCCTACCAGAGACAGAATAAACTTTAACTAAAATAAAGACTAAATAAATGTGAACTAAATAGGATTTAACCCCTCCACTACCAAATGATTTTTCCACAAAAACAAAACCCCACTGTTAGGAAGCAGTGTTTTTTGGGGAAATAATCTATAATTATAAACTAAGTAGTATTTGGGCATATTCCCAATGTATTCCTTACTGTAGCAACCTATTTGGCTGGCAGATGTCACCATCTACTGGCCAAATTGAGCTACTACAGTTTTTAGATTCATGCAGGATCATCTGGGTAGATGTCATTTAGTGACATTCCTCAGCTGGATTTAAAACATGTTAGCACCTCAGGCATCATGGTCAGGGTACTAAAACTTTAGGGGCACCTTTTTGGAGCCCAAATAGAAACAAAATTTGTTTACAACAAACAAATTTAATTTGCAATGATACAGCACAACCCCAAATTGGGGTTTACGTGATCTTGGACTGCTGTGTCTGCTACTGCTGATCGTGTAAACAAGATCATAGTAGTGAAGGGGTTAACTAAAATAAGCTATTTTTGTTTACCCTGGAGGCCAAAATGTATCCGTTAAGAACTCTCCATCACTTGGGTTGGCATGAATACTGCTCAGTTTGGAGATGTGTAAAAAGCATGACTTAAGACCTCTTTCAACACACTTAGTTCCAGGACTGAAATGAAGGTCAGCACAGACCTTTTCCATTATTTAAAGAGCTTTTTGAAATGTCAGGAAGTCTTTAGAAGACTGTATTGTTGTGTTGTCATAGCCTGTACAATATCAAGAAAAATACAAAACACACAATAAGCTATTGAAAGTGTCCAAGTGAAGGAGGTGGAAATTATAACAGGAAATGAAGCAAAGTGAGAGTCACGGTTAAGAGATACGGACAGCATGGTAAGTGGTCATAAATATGTTACTTTAATCACTCAGCAGGTTTTCAGGAATATTAATCTGATGTCTGCAAGAAACATATAACAGCAAAAATATATAAAATTGTGACGGCATTTAAGCTGGAAGAAGCACTACAAGACAGTAAAAGCAAGTCATGAAACGTGTATCTTAACGTTTGTTGCTTCAATTAGAAGCTGGCGTTAATTGCTTGGTGGTGACTCAATTTCTACCTTTTAAAACATTAATTGAAAAATTTGCAGATTTGCCAAGCACACTATTAATGTCTGTTGCTGGTGTATAATGCTGTATTGTGTGACGCTAACGTTTGGAGTGTGCAGGCTTTTTTTCATAATGCCCCAGTACATATTAGGCAGGCTTTTTGTTCCAATGATATTATTTTCATATAAAGAACCCTATATTCAGTGCCCGATGAATATTGAAAAAAAAAGAATAACATTTATACTTTAATGGAATTACTAATTTATTAAGAGCCAAAAGCAGATTGTAACCCATGTACAAGGCAGGTAATGTTAGGTTAATGTCATCATAGATCTTATGCGTACACTTATGTATGTCACCTTACCACTCCCTATGTTACATGCACTGACATAGAGGGGCTCTGCTTCCTCGGGGGTATTTGGATAGCTCCTGACATTTTTGTGATGTTTGACAATATTTCTTTCGCTAATAGGCAGATGGCAATACTGTAGCTTGGTTAGCAACGATTTTCACTGCCTTGGTGAAATGTTTCGTATTTCTGCAACAATACTTCTTACAATAACAAACAACTAGAATTTGCTAGGTTTTTAAAGAGATTTTCTAGTGCTTTTTCTTAATCTTTTATAAAGTCAATTTGGTAAATAAGTATTTTAGCAGTTGAATTTACTTACTTAGGACTAGCGCCTTGTAGAGACTATTTCTTCATTTTTATTTCCTTATGGTTCATGCAGACCTCATCCCTGTGATCCTAATGCTTTTTAATTCACAGAAAGGGGGTGCTTCTCCAGTTAGTCAATGTTGAGGAGGAAAGGGAGTGGTTTGTGATTGCAAGAGAGAGGTGGCAGCAGAAAACAGGAACAGCAGTAGTGTCCAAGTAAAAATGAAAATATTTGGCAATGTTTTAACATATTTAACCCCTTAACACCGCAGGACGTACCATTACATCCTGCATAAGGCGGGCTTTAACGCAGCAGGACGTAATGGTACCTCCGTGGCGTCTGCAGCCCCCCTCCGGACCTCCTCCGGTCGCTCCCTCGCTGCTCTGACTCCCGCGGAGCCAGATCGGCGTGTTTCGCTCCTCCCGGCGCCAGGGGCGCGATGACGTCAGTTTCAGGCATCCCCCTCCCCCCGCCGGAGCAGGAGAAGCGCCTGAAGGGGATCCCTCTATCTCCCCATCGCCGGGGACTAGGAGGCTGTGGCCAGCATCGCTGGAAAGGTCACAGCCTAACCTTTCCAGCGATGTAGGGGTTAACCCCTTAGTTGCAAGGTCGCGGCCTGGCACCAATCGGTGCCAGACCGTGGCCTTTTTCCATCTAGGATGGCAGCCCCACCTCTGGGTCCCCCCCGCGTCAACTGAATCATCGCGCCCTGCGTGATGATGTCAGTTAACCGGGGAACCCCTAGCTGCAAAGGGATTTCCTAAGGAAATCCCATAGAGGAGATAGGGGGGTTCTATGACAAGTTTACCCCATAGCATATGACTGCAAAGGCTCGGAAAATAAAATTTAAAAAAAATACTTTACACACTGTGGATGATTGAAATTTTTTTGAAAATTCTATTTTTTTTTACATTTTTTGTTATAGCATTTTGGCAGGGCATGACCTATACATATAATAATGATATATTATTAATCTTCCGAGTCTGCCGGAAAGAACGATATATAATTTGTCTGGGTGGTATAATAATACGTGGCTTAAAACCGCGTTTAAAAACGGTCAAAATGAGCTCAGCAAACTTCTACTTCCGAAACAGCGCCGAAGTTGTAAAATTACTCCCGTCCTTAAGGGGTTAAAGGAACTTGGAGATCAAGTGCACCAAACCCTGAAGAAGCCAGCTCCCACAACACCGTTCAAAAACAAAGGAAGAACGGGCACTCAGTGTCCAAAAATATCCTTTATTTCCTACAAACCATCCAACGTTTTGGCTCTACATTAGTCTTTCCAGAGTGCCCAGTCCTCTTCTCCATATTTTGACTGTGTAAAACAGTATAAAAATGTTCATTTCAATTCTATAATGCAAGACAATAAAACTATAAGCAAAGTCTGTCCATACAATGTAATATTCAAGGTTATTTGTCTTACATTTTTAGAAATTATATGTAAGTCTTTTGAAAATTAGTTACCATCTTCCACCCTGTACACACTCCCAGTAAAAATAATAATAAGACAATAAATCCAGTGACTATCAAAAGTATTTGCACACCACTATTACTCAAGCAAATAAAAATACAAACATTGCAAAGGTGAAACAGACACTATGTCACTGACTAATTGGGATGGCTGGTTAGAAAGTACATTATGTCAGTATATCTGCACAGGGTGTGAAATTGCTTTGTCTAGAAAAAAAACCTTTAAAACTGATGGATAATTTTTTTTATCAGACACTTTTGTCAACTTAAATAACATGCATAGAAAGGATGGCTTTGTCAGCAAAATACCCTGAGATCTCATTAATTACAGGCTTCAAATGTCATGATTGTGAGTTATATCTGGAGAGGTCACGTACTGCAAGTGCAGCATGGCGAGACAAAGCACAAAAGCTGAGATGGTATCTGTAGCAAGTAACTAAAGGCTTGAATGATCTCGCCTACATATTCATATTTGTGATACTTTTTAATGTCATATCCTTATAGTGTAACAGTAAAAACAAAAAGGCACACACAAAATTAGGCATAATCAGACAAACATAATATATTCATGCGGATAGGATTCCAAGTGTTATTCAAGGAAATTCCAGAAGTTGCGAGCAGATGTACAGACTCCCCAAGGCTAAGTTGCCACATTTATCATTTATCTTAAGGACAGAACACAAAGATTCAGGTAGGGATACTTTGAATTTTTGAAGGTGATCTCGCTACGTGCATTTTTTTCTTAGTGTATTATTATGTGGTCTTTCCAGAGACTCAGTTTCTAGCACATGTAGGGCACTATCACCTGGTGTGAGCTAACCCTAGCGTCAGCATGTTTTTGCTTTAGCGCCAGGTTATTTGAGTCTAGCGCCTGACCAACAGATCGTTTGCCTCCCGCTAGAAATGGGAAAAATCATTTGGCATGTTGCTATTAGCGATTCATAGCGCAAGCTTACTGTACTCTCCACATCCTATACTTAACATGGTGAGCTCTATAGAGATCTCTATTCTCTAGCACTTTTGTAACTAACAGATCACTTGGTGTCTGTGCTAATTTCTGGAGCAACGCTAATCGCAAAATATTATTTACTGCTCAACCCTGGTGCTATCTCTAAAAAAACAGGTCCTTGCCCAAAAATATCTCATTGAAAGGGATGCAGCACAGGTGTTCTCTTGGTCCCATAAACCATAGTAATGGGTCTGGTCAGTAATGTCGCTGCTGTTGCAGTAGGCTCTATTATGATATATATGTATCCTTTATTCACTATATCCTAATTCTAATATATTGCCTAACTCTAAACATTTTATGCTGGGGGTTATTCATAGTATGTAAGCGTTTGATTATTAGGGTGACCGTGTGTACCATGTTTAAAGGGACATATGGATAAGTCTTGCCTTAAATATGTATTATTTTTATGCCGCAGCAGGAAAATTTGTGTCGCTCACCTGGCCTTCCTTTTGGATCTATTAAATGCGGTGTAATGATTCTACATGATGTTGGGTGGCATTTATCGTGCAATGCCCATCAGCCTTAATTAATATATGTGTGCATAGAAACATGGATGATACGGCCACCTTGGAGGATTTTAATAATGCAGGGGTGTGAGGGCTCTTCGGTGGATGACGTGTTCATATTTATACAAGCTTGTGAGGGCAGAGGACAGGTATGGCCCGGCCGGCACTCTGCACTGGGAAAAAACAGTTCTATCGCGTACACAGCCGCATTAGCGCTGGGTCTCAGCATTTCCCTAATGTGCGCTAAACGATCTTGTACACGGATTCCCGCAGGCAAGGTGATCTGTTAGTAGGTCATTAGGTGCTAAGTTTTAGCGACTCGCGCTAAATTCTTTCTTTAGCGATGTCATTTTGGCTCCCACCAGGTGATAGGGCTCGTAACATTTTATCCTGTCAACAAGCCAAAGCTTTAAATGTCACCTGTTTTACAAGAATCACGTAACGACACTGCTTTCACAGTAGAGCAGCATTATTTCAGTAAAGTCACAAACCACAACATTTAGGGAAGGGTTCAGAGATTACATTTATAGTTTGAGGATTTTTGTAGTGATGAGACATTTATAACTCCCAGAAAGCAAGTAACCTCTATCTCAATTCCTCCCTTATCGCTAAAACAGCCTAACAATAAATACCTTAACACATTGTTATGGAGATATCTCAATCCAAATTGCTAGTCAAGGGAATTTTAAAAAGTTTATATGTTTTCATGTGAAAAGGTGAATGTACCTATACTATGGGAGATATATACAGTTCTGTTCAAAATTATTCAACCCCCACTGAAATTGAGTGTTTTGGCCAGTTTGACATTGATTTTGATCATTCAGTCATCTTGCTTACAATTAAATCAAAGAGGCACGTGTAGGTCAGACAAATATAACATAACATTTATAATGAAATAACCACAAATGTCTTTTCTGCGCTCACATCATTACCAGTTTTATTCAACCCCCAAGTGACATTCAATCTTAGTACTTAGTACAACATCCTTTTACAGTTATAACAGCTTTTAAACGTGAAGCATAGCTTGACACAAGTGTCTTGCAGCGATCTACGGGTATCTTCGCCCATTCGTCATGGGCAAAAGCCTCCAGTTCAGTCACATTCTTAGGCTTGCGCACTGCAGCTGCTTTCTGTAAGTCCCACCAGAGGTTCTCAATCGGATTTAAGTCAGGTGACTGCGATGGCCACTCCAAAATGTTCCAGCCTTTAATCTGCAACCATGCTCTAGTGGACCTGGAGGTATGCTTGGGATCATTGTCCTGTTGAGAGGTCCAACGTCTCCCAAGCATCAGGTTTGTGATGGACTGCATCACATTGTCATCCAATATCTCCTGGTACTGAAGAGAATTCATGGTACCTTGCACACTCTGAAGCTTCCCTGTACCTGCAGAAGCAAAACAGCCCCAAAGCATGATTGACCCCCCACCATGCTTCACAGTAGGCAAGGTGTTCTTTTCTTCATAGGCCTTGTTCTTCCTCCTCCAAACATAGCATTGATCCATGGGCCCAAACAGTTCTAATTTTGTTTCATCAGTCCACAGAACACTATCCCAAAACTTCTGTGGTTTGTCCACATGACTTTTGGCATACTGCAGTCGACTCTTCTTATTCTTTGGAGACAGCGCCTGGGAGTTCTGGCATGGAGGCCTTCATTACGCAGTGTGCGCCGTATTGTCTGAGCTGAAACTTCAGTACCCACATCTGACAAATCTTTTCTCAGTTCCTCAGCAGTCACACGGGGACTTTTCTCCACTCTACGCTTCAGGTAGCGCACAGCAGTCGAAGTCAGCATCTTCTTTCTGCCAAGACCAGGTAGCGTTTCAACAGTGCCCTTTGCCTTGAATTTGCGAATGATGCTTCCTATGGTCTCTCTTGGTATGTTTAACATCTTTGCAATCTTCTTATAGCCATTGCCCTTCCTGTGAAGAGTAATCACCTCTTCTCTTGTCTTCCTGGACCATTCTCTTGACTTCACCATGTTTGTAACCACACCAGTAAATGTCTAGAAGGAGCTGAGTATCACAGTCATTTTAAAGCTGCCTAATTGGTGCTTATTATGCTTTATTGCTGCTCTGTGACATCCACAGGTGTTTTCAATACCTGATTGAAAACACTTGAATGAACCTCTGTTCTTCAGAGTGGTAGTCTTTAAGGGGTTGAATAATTGTGTCAATGAAGAATTCACAAAAGAAACATTTACTACTGTATTACAAAACCAATTGATGTCATTTTAGTTGCATATGGTTCTTTAAAAAGTCCTTGTAGGATTTCATTCTGAATACAATTACAAATGTACACTAAATTCCCTAAAACCCTTTACAGCATTGGGGGTTGAATAATTTTGAACACAACTGTATATGTATGTTCTACAAAAAGCTGCACAACCTAAACCTCTCACAAAATTGTCCACAATTCTCAGCCAGTCAACGGCTACATTACTATTTTGTCAATGGAATTTTCAGAAGTTGAAATATTTTTCATGTATAAAGGTTAACCTATTACCTATGTTACTATATTATGTGGTTTATACACATATAAAATATATATATATTCTACAAAAGAGCCTTACAACAACCTTCGACCTCTCATAAAATTGCCCAGTTCTCAGTCAATCAGCAACCCAGAGAATTCAAGGGAAATCATTCCAGAGATAGAACGTTGAATCTGAGAACTGACTTGTGTTTGCTGCATAACGCAAATTTATGATTTTACATTGCACAGTTTAAAATACCACATTATTGTTTCCGTAGTCCATGTGTTTGATACATTGTCCAACAGCCGTATTTACAAATTATCATTCGACAGACTGATTTATACAGTAATATACTGTATGTTGCTAATACACTGTTGCAACACATTGGATGATACTTGATTAGTAAGATACTAAATAATTTGTATATAATACTAAATTCTGACATCGCAATTCAAAAGGAGTAGGCGATATATTAAGCGAAGGAAACTAACGGCTACCAGGAGGCATAAAACAAAATTAACTAGATAAAATTAATTAAACATGCAGTACATTTTTTGTTTTCTTTTATCAGTTTGATGGTATCTTATACCCCATTATTTTATTCTCCGGTTCCTATTAATGATGGTTATATTTTGTATGGCCAGTACTGAATGTTATTTCCCTTTAAGCACAATCTGGTGATTCTTTTAAAATAGACTCAAATTGTGGATCTGGGGCCAGACAATAGCTGCATTTTGTAGATAATTTCCAGACAAGCATTTCCTCAAATCTCTTCAAACCTCTGAGTCCTCCAAGCCAATATGTTGAGCGACTGCTTTTGGCACTTAAAGTAATCCATAAAAAACCCTTTGACAATTACAGTAATTACACAAAATAAGGCTCAATAAATCTTCACCAACACATTGTTTCAAATTCTGGTGTCAGATTCTTACACAATGCAACCATTCATCCTCATTAAACATATTCTAAGAGCTATTCAAACGTTTTGGTTGTAGCGTGTTTGGGTACCAGAGGCGCGCTGGCGATAGCAATGATAAGTGTGAGGGCTTTTCACAGCTGACACCCCGGGGAATGTCCTGGAGAGAAAAATCTATCAATAAAACAGTAATAAAAAAAAGATTGATATTATTTTAGCTGGGTCATTAAAATACCTATGAAATAAGTCGATATTTGTCTCGTGGCATTATGGTTGACAGGCGCAACATTGTCAATGCATGCAGGAAAGGGAAAAGGTTCATCATCTTAACTTTTGACTTTTTGTGACAGTGTTTAATTACTTTAACAACACATGGACCAATTCCTGTAACACTTCTGTGTTTAAAGAACCTCCGTTTAGATGAACGACAGGCTGTGTTTGTCTTTCCTGCCCTGGCACTGTCAATGCTTAAATCTTGCCAACGCAACAACATACAATGAGCTTACAAGTGTGTTTCTTGAAAACGCAGCCAGGATGTTTAATGCCACTTCTGGCAGCTGCAGATATGAAACAGTATCTGAAGACATTTTGAAGCAGAGCACTTTATTACTAAAAAAAATAATTATTGGTTATAGTTGTCCAACTCTTCAAAGTATAAAATTAGTCTTCACCACAAGGCAAGGGAAATGCTGGCCTATTTGAAGATTGTATCTCCCTCTTTTCAAATGTATTGAACCCCCTATACAATGAATGCTGCTTTAAAGACCAATATGATTAATTTTTAACACCCAGTTCTCCCTCTAGACTCATTGGGCCATATTACATAGTTGGTGCTACCTTAACCAGAGCTGTTGTAAACTTAAAACCTCCATAGGCTATAATGGCTCTGGGAAGTTTACAACAGCTCTGGTTAAGTTAGCACCAACTATGTAATATGGCCCATAGTGAATAGACTTGTGCACAAACCTTTTTTTTTTCCATGTCGGAATCTTGCGTCCCGTTTTTTTTTTCTTTTTTCATTCGGGTGATTTTGGGCCATTTTAAACAGGTTTTTTTTTTTTCATTTTGCATCGATCAATATTTTACCACGATTTGGAATTTCGGACCGATCCAAAATTTCGGATCATCCGATATCGTTTTCAGATCGGTTCGGTTTTCGGATCGGATCTATTCATTTATCGGATCGGATCCAATTCATTATCGCTATTACATAGAAACATAGAAAATGTCGGCAGATAAGAACCTTTCGGCCCATCTCGTCTGCCCAATTACATGGATACTTTATTAAAACACTGTTTGCAAAAAACTATTGAACGAAAACATTAAGAAGTTAGGAAACCTAAAATTTCACCAGAAAAATCCTAAAAAATAACTAAACAAAATAGTTTATTGCTCCAAATGAAAAAAAAAAAAGTTTAAGAAATATTGCATGAAAACAGGGATTTTTTTAACAATAAATCTATAGGTGAATCCTATAAATTACAAAGTTAAAACAATCCCCGTTTTTATTATGCTGAAATCATTTTGTTCCATTTTTGTTTCGCTTTGTGCCATTTTCATTCCATTTTTTAGTTTTGGACCATTTTGTTCCGTTTGTGGTCATTTTCGTTACATTTTTCTTATTTCAGATCATTCTTGTTCCATTTGATATCACTTCAGATCGTTTTTGAATCGATTTCGAATCGTAATTTTGGCCTATTCGTAATTACAGGAATGATAAAATGCACAATATCTAGGTATTCCCGGCTGGTCGTGTTCCAGACTTTGCGAGACTGCATCCACACGCCAAAGCAAAGGCACGTTATAACTTACACATGCCGGCAGGTGCTTGCTGGAATGCGACAAGCCAGGGGGCCTAGCAGAATGATTATTACTGCATTCTGCCAGCCCTCACATACAGCACCGCTAAGCCAGCTCAGTGCTGGCTTCCGGTATCGGGTGCATTTGCATGAATACACGTACAAATGCCCCGTATTGACACCAATACCAATAATAGTATCCGTATCGGTGCATCCCTATAAGTGAACAACTGAGGGATGGTCTGGAAGAACAAATCCAATCCACTAAGGCCCCACCTCACAATTTACAGGATGTAAAAATCTGCTGCTAATGTCTTTGCGCTGGATACCATAGTACACGTTCAGATGTCTTGTATAGTCCATGCCTCGATGCATCAGAGCTGTTTTGGCAGCACAAACGGGCACTACATGATATTAATCAGGTGATTTAAATGTTGTAAAACCCCAAAAATTTTAAATTAAAATCCTTAAACAGAAAAAAACACAGAATAATACATATCTTATTTGCTCTAGGAGAGTCTCTTCCTCTAAACGTTCAGGAATGGACAGGTATATAAAGTGAGGTAAGAGCAAATCTAGATAAACGACATAAATAACATGGCGTAATAACGTCACAAAAATGACATATAACACTGGCTCCCTAAAGGTTGCGCTCACAAGATTGTGGAAATATTCAGGCACATCAATATTGACTGCTCTCTGTTACCCCACTCTGGTCACTTTTTGGAGTTGCTGGGCTTAGGACATAACCTCCGTGTTGCTCCCTTGGTGGAATAAAGAAGAAGACAGCCGCTACCAGTTTAAGGCACTGGTGATATCACCAAATGAAGTCCCAGAAGTCAGCAGAAGGACATAAACACTGACTCATCCATAGTGATATTGGAACTTTATTAAAACAATAAAATTGGGTTAAAACACCGAAGATTTGACGCGTTTCGTGGTCTCTAACCACTTCCTCAAGAATTCTGGTAGCGGCTGTCTTCTTTATTCCACCAAGGGAGCAACACGGAGGTTATGTCCTAAGCCCAGCAACTCCAAAAAGTGACCAGAGTGGGGTAACAGAGAGCAGCCAATATTGATGTTCCTGAATATTTCCACAATCTTGTGGGTGCAACCCTTAGGGGGCCAGTGTTATATGTCATTTTTGTGACGTTATTATGCCATGTTATTTATGTGTTTTTATCTAGATTTGCTCTTACCTCACTTTATATACTGTACCTGATTAAATGTTGTGGCTGATCAGTTTATTTAAAGTACAGATTTTCTATTTCCATTATGCGAGGTAACATCCTAGAAATGTGCATTCGTTTTGGAAAAATTCGGAATTTGGAACAAATAATTCGTATTTCGGAAGTACTTCCGATAAACGAATCGATACGATACGAATTCGAAATGAAACGGTATATTACAAATTTATTTCGTTTTACACTGTGTCATCATCATAAAAGAAATATTTGAATAATTGATATCAACTATCGAATTTGAAATGAACTATCAAATGGATATCAACAACTATCGAATCGATTCGAAATTTCAAATCAATCCGAAACTAAACGAAATACGAAACAAAATTAGTTATGAAATTCCGAAAACGAAATTATTTAAAAACGTAACGAGCCGAAACTAAACAAAACAAAATTTTCAGCCATGTACATCCCTATAACATCCCTCCTTATACATGTAGATATTTTAATGGCCTTTTCATTTGCTGACTGATATCATGTCTTATCGGTTACCTGTATTTGCTCCTGCTTTATCATGTTCCAAAAGCGCATCTACCAACAATCCTCCCTGCAAAAAAAACTCAGATCAAATGTATCCCATGTTTGTCAAATGAATTGAAGGGAGGTGTACATTGATTGCTGACTGGGCTGGGTTCACGAACCCTGCCAGTCACAAATAATCATTGTCCTCCTGCACATATTGATTATACCTCAGCAACTCACTACCCCTTATTAGGCGTACACAGAAAACCCATGACAGTACGAAAGTGACAGCAAAGCCTGTCTCATATAAATTACATACGATAATCTTTAAATAGTAGGTTACATTAAACTGAGAAACAACCTAACACAATTTAGGTCAACAAAACAAAGCTGGAATAAATGCTGCATTTGTGCTGAATGTTTAGATTTATTTAGTATTTGGGTTTTTTTTTGTTGTGTTTTCTTACAAATTCTAACAATATGTTGGCTCAACAAAGGACTGCACCACTACAAAATTTACTCAAGGAAGAATTTCCAAAGAAAGATCAGCAAAGCATATATTTATATTCCCATAATAAGAGACTGGGTTCCAAGAACCCAAAATCTATATAAAAATAATAAACACACTTCCTGAGAATGTCAAAGGGGAAAGTCTTTGAGAATGTATACTCAGTATGTTGACACATTAATCGCTTCAAAAGGTCTTTTCAATCCTCCAATGATTTAGAAATATAAATGGTTTTCACAGGAGAGGGATCCTTCATGGCAGACAAAAACCTAACAGTCAATATTTGGAATATTTTTGAAAGATATTAAATTAGGTTGGCAGAGAGCAACATAATAATGATTTACCGATCCGAACAAGTTCATTATAAAATGGAAGTGCATACCCTGTGGGACACATTTTATGGTCTCAGTCAACTCCCATTGCTGCATAATGATATTGGTCGTATAATTCCAATCTTCCGCCAGTCTGCCAACAAACCTTACCGTATGTTCTTGACATGCAATATGTACAGCTTTCGAGAAACACTCATGAGAATTGTCAATTCTGATATTGTATGATGTCACTTTGATCTATATTTTTCAATGGCAGAATGTATGATTAGTTTCTAAAAATTTGTTCTAATCCTTTGTTATTCCCAGAATGGAACGGCGTTCTTACCATTGGAAAATCTGTTGGCGGCATCATATTCCGTTGGAAAAACATTCATTGAATAGAAAGGGATGCTAGTGTTTCAATGTTCTGTTTATACTTTATTAACCTATTATTCAAACTGTATAAACAATATTCCACAAAAAATATGGTTATGCTATGCAATACATCACCCAGCAGATGTGTTACTCCATGGACTCATAATTTAATAAAAAAAGGAAAATATTTATTTAAGAGACATTTCAAACACAACTCAAGTATCTTGATTAAGAAATATAAAAACGAAGGGGAGAAAAACATGTGGAAAAGTAAAAAGGTCTAAGGTAGAGGAGTAAAATGTTAACTCCTCATTGAACCATACTGCAAAAATACACTCACACCCAATTTTATCAGCTTCACTACCAAACGTTTAAAAAAAAACACTGTCAGGAATCAATGTGTTTTTGGAAAATGATTTTTAATTAATCATAATAAAGAAGTATTTGGGAATATCCCCAGTGTATTTCTTACTGTAGTAACCTCTTTTGCAAGCAGATGTTGCCATCTACTGGCCAAACTGAGTAACTACACTTAAAACTGCAGTTCGACGATCTGAGCATTTTCAGCTGGGGAAAGCTCTGTCAGAGACAAACCTAGCTAAAACCTTTGGGGCACCAGCTGGAGCCCAAAAGCAAACAAAATAAATTTGTAACAAACACATTTGATTTGCATTGATACAGCCTAGCCACAGATCGTGTTAACACAATCTTGGCCTGCCATGCCCATGTCTGCTATTGCTAATCATGTATACATGGGCACGGTAGTGAAGGGGTCAATTTAGTACATCTTTAATATCTCCCTTCTTTTCTGACAAACTTCTATTGCCTGTCAGTGGGCCGAACACTCAAAAATATCAGTCAATAAGATGCATGTCAATTGAGAGACATTGGCCGAATAACAATGCATAGAGCTGTGCATTGATGCACAAAGTCCTGGAAGGCTATCCAGCACAAACTGATGTAACAGCCTTCTACTTTGGACTCAACTACCAGAGGGGTCCCAGTGGGCTGTGATAGCCTATAAAAAATATATTATTTTCTCCATAACGTTACTTCTTACCCGAGCTGCTTGTAGAAACCTTGTGGTCCCTTACTAAACCAGCAATTCATTAAGGTAAAAACAAAAACAATTTCCTCAACATATTTTGCACGGACAGGAATAAATTCCTGGTGGTCCAGCAAGGGATTTGAACGTATTTCGTAGTGGTCTGGGTGGTGGGGATGCATTCAGTCTGCATTAGCTTGCATTGTCATAGTTCAATGGGGAGTTCTCTTACCAGCCAACAGGAACTTTCTAGATATCCTAGTGGGCAAGTCCAAGGCAGTACAGAGGGGCCCTTATACCTTATGGTACTTAGACAAGCAGATGCCAGGGCAGGGCCCTTTGGAGCTACCAATCTCCTGAACAAAACATGGGCTGTCACCACTTCGACGTAACCCCTATTTCTTACTTTGTCATATATGCTTTTCAACATGGCTGTATCCAGAAATATAGGAAGGTCTTAGACTTTGCTTAGGCCTTAGTTACAGGCAATTATACAGCGCCAGCATATTCCATAGCGCTTTACAATTGGGGAGCACAAACAGGAGACGTACATAATACATGAGGAAAAGACAACTCTGATGACTGTCCAGGTAATACAGCACTTAACCAAGTGCTCAGCCAGACATCCTGTGAGTTTACAATCTAAGGGACTGGGGTAGGTGAAACAAATGGGACCAGAGGGAATGTGAAGCTGGTGGCCAGAAAGAATATAGCAGGGCTTGCATGGGAGGGACCAGAAACCTGGACTTAATAGGAGTAATTAGAGAGAGAAGTGGAGACAGCTGGAAAGGAGACCTGAAATTAGGGACCTGGCCTGGGTGGGCGGGTGGATGGGGACAGTGGGTGGGACAGCAGAGGGTAGATATGCAGTTCAGTCTGTGTATGCTGTTGAGAGAGAATGAGGCTTGGTGAAAGTACTCAGATTGTTAACCATTTACGACATGGGGGAGGGAGGGAGAAACAGAGGGGGTTTTTCTAAGAGAAATGGAGGGAGATTTGGCACGTCAAATTACACATCTAAGAAGAAATAAATGGTTTGTAGCCTCCCTCTGTCGTGCAAACAGTATAAGTTTTGTACCCATTTGAAGAAATCACAATTTGCATTTTGTAAATAGAAAATAGTGAGTCACAGTAAGCTTGCAATCTGCTACAAAATTCACTTGGAAGGATGTGGAGCGGGTATGACTTGTGTGTGTAGGGGCATAACATATATTCTACAACATCATTAGTAAAATAATGCGGCTATAGACAGTTCCTCTGCAACATTTTTTTTGATGTTAATGGTATGACCCACTCCTACAAAGAGTCATATCAGCATCACAACGCTGCAATCTCAGCTGATATGCAGCCCAGCAGAAAGATGTACTCAAGGCACAATGGTACCTCTCTATTTCCTGTTTACTCACCTCCAACACCTTTCTCTATAATGTTTATGCCACTATTGCTTCTCTTTTCTTTCTCATCCCTTCTCTCTAAAACTTCTCTCTCCTTCTATACACCTTTCCAATTGCCCCAGGATGGACAACAAGTTCCAATACACCACAGCCTGCTCAGTTCTTTTAACCTATCAGCTGAGTGTTGGTGGAGAGCGTTAAAATCCAGCCCTCCCACCCCCAGACAAAGATTTAAAACTCTGCAACCACGTTACCAAAAGAAAACTCTGTCCAAATTCCTATTTATCCTGCTACTTTCCCTGGCAAACGATGTGGAAACTAACCCTGGTCCTATAGGTGACACAACCTTTAGTCTTCCCACTAAAAAAGGCCTCTCATTTGTGCACTGTAACATCCGCAGTTTACTCCCTAAACTGGATGAGCTTCAGGCTTGGTGTTGCTATTACAAACCCAAAATCATTGTGCTCAGAGTCATGGTTAACCCCAAAAGTACCAGACTCTGCCATATCAATACAGGGGTATTCATGTTATAGAAAGGACAGAGCAAAGAAAGGAGGGGGAATTGTTATTTATGTTGAGGAGTCCATAAAGTTCACCCCCTTACAGACTTCTAGCCTTCCTGTCACCTTTGATTTCCTCTCTGGTTTAATTGAGATTCCATTCAGTAAATCCATCATTGTTGCTGGATTCTATCACCCACCGAGCTCTCCAGTGCACTCCCTCTCTGACATATCTCAAATCCTTAATAACCTACTTGCCCAAAACCAAAAAAGTGAAATACTGGTCCTCGGCGATTTTAATACAGATTGGCTAAATCCTAAAAACAATAAACACTGCTCACTGTTTAAAACTTTGCAGCTAACTCAATTAATCTCCTCCCCCACTCGCATTAATATGAAAAGCCCTAACCATACCTTGCTGGACTGGATTCTCTCCTCATCTCCTGATCGAATACAGGAGGCAGGTGTTCTCGCTAATAGCTTTAGTGACCATTGTCTAGTGTACTGCGTGCGCAAAATAAAGGCCATGAAATCTCCCCCAAAGGTAATAACCACCAGGTCTTTCAAGAAATTTATTCTTGAATTCTTCCTAAGTGATCTCAAACGGCTCCCCTGGTACAGATTAAACCTAATCCCAGACCTAGACTGTGCAATTGAATACTTTCAGTCTGAGCTCCTGCAAGTCTGGAATTCCCATGCCCCGCTGCGTAAAGTGCAAGTAAAAGGGACCCATCTCCCCTGGGTTACAGCTGATCTTACACTAATGTACCAGCTTAGAGATTCACTGTGGTCAAATTTCAAGAGTACTGGTTCCATGAACGATCACTGCGAATACCGAAAATGCCGGAATGAATGCACAAAACAAACAAAAATGGCTAAAGCCCATTACTTCAATGAAAATCTAAACAATAACATATCAAACCCTAGAAACTTTTGGAGAACCATAAGTAACATACAAGCACCCCCAGTCCACTCCCAGCCGGCTGCTGTCAAAGTAAACAACCAAACCCTGCAACACCCCCTAGATGTAGCAAATGCCTTTAATGGTTATTTTGTTGGATGCGCCACCACTTTGATTGCCAAGCTAGGAAATGACATGCAATGAGAAAGGCCTCATGCAGGTCAGGCCCCTCCAACTGTGCAAAGTCCCTGTATCAGACAGGAATTCAGTTTTAGACCAGTGCCTGTCAGTGTCGTTACTAAACTTCTCCGTAAGCAAAAAATGAAATACCAGTCTGGACCTGATCAAATACCAGCAATGCTGCTGAAAATCAGTGCACCGGCAATTGCAAATCCTGTCACAACCCTAATCAATGAATCACTGGCGACTGGATACATACCCAAACTCTGGAAGACTGCGAGAGTGGTACCTATCCATAAAAGTGGTGACAGTACTCTGGTATCCAACTACCGTCCGATATCGTTGCTCCCTGTAATGTCAAAAATTTTGGAAAAATGCGTCTACACACAATTACGTGATTATTATCAATATTGGAACTACTTAACCCCAGATCAATCCGGCTTTCGTCCAAATCACTCAACTACAACCACCCTTTTAAAAGTCTGCAATGATATCCAAATTGGGATGGAACAAGGAAACCTAACTGGAGCCATCTTCCTTGATTTTTCCAAGGCCTTTGACACGGTAGACCATGGCATCTTGTTAGAAAAACTTAAAAACTCTGGCATTGGTGATCGCACGCTAACCTGGTTTCAATCATATGTATCCGACCGATCACAATATGTGTCAATTTCTGGCAGCTCCTCCCTCCCCCTCCCTGTCACTTGCGGTGTACCCCAAGGCTCAATACTCGGCCCCCTGCTATTCACAATAGTCAAAAATGATCTGCCCAACGTCTGCAAAGCCTCAACTGTACATATGCATGCAGACGACACCGTAATCTATACCAGCAAACCAAATCTCCGGCAGCTGGAGGCCGTGCTGCAAGAACAATTCACAGAGGTAGAAAAGTGGATCAAACACAACAAACTTTTTTTAAATAATGACAAAACTGTAACGATGCTCTTTGGAACAAAACCTAAACTACACAAATTGCAAAATCCCCACTTATGTGTTGGGACAAAATCAAATGGCACGCTGACCACAGTCACTTCTCTCAAATATCTAGGTATGTGGTTGGACCCCAATCTATCCTTTGGCCCTCACATCGAAAAACTCTCATCTAAACTTTACCCCAAACTAGGCGCCCTGTACAGAAACAAATCCTGCCTGAGCCCCGCAGTAAGAAAGCAGATTGTACAACAAATGCTTATGCCGGCTATTGATTACGGAGATGTAGTGTACGCAGCCGCCCCGCAAACACATCTTCAGAAACTTACTACATTGTAATGCAAAGCGGCAGAATGAGTTATACAATGTAACTACATGACCCACCATTGTGACATGTTAAAAGAGCTAAACTGGCCATCGCTGGAATCTAGACGCACCCTTCACCTTTCCAGCCTGGTGTTTAAGAGCTTTTCTGGGAAGCTGCCACCCTACCTGAATAGACTGCTTCACCCAGCAGCTCCCTCATCCTATAACCTCCGATCCAGGACCAGCACCTTACTTGCAATACCACAATACAAAAAGACAGTGGCTCGATCCTCATTTTCCTACAGAGCACCACAATTATGGAATAACCTCCCAGACACCATCAAATCTTCCACCAGTCTTAAGTCACTCAAGAGCTCCTTACTAACATACCTCAATACAGAATGCACCTGTAAACATGTAACATAATGACTATTTCCTACATATTTATTTTCTGTTAATCTGTATATTTGTGTTGTTTTTTTTAATATCTTGCATTGTATTACTTTGTATTTCTGTAACTGTAACACTTCACTGTTCTTGAACCCAGGACATACTTGAAAAGAGAGAAATCTCAATGTATCCTTCCTGGTAAAATCCTTTTATAAATAAATAAATAAATAAATAATGTTAATGCCAGGGTCACACTGTTTTAAAGGTATTTTTTTTTCAGGTGTGACACAACACCAGAGAAGAAATCTCAGTTAAGAGAACTGTATCACATCTCATAACCCTTGAAAACCAGCAGAAAGTCTATGTCAATCAACATTGTCTAAATATTGTAAATTAGTAAACTGCTTTTCAACTTGAAAACCTGGAAAAAATAAAATGCATAACAAAAAAGTAAAAAAAAAAAAATATGCTGCTGCATCTGTTTGTGAATATTAGGTTGATAGTGTGAGACAATCTCTGTGTTTTAGGACAATTTTAAGCACCATAATTGCATCTGTTATTGCAAATTGGAGGTGTTCCTGGCAAGGAAATCTAGTTAGCTGTGAATAAATGTACAGTGATTCCCCATCTAACAGTGAGACTCCACTAACACCTCTGATTCAAGTGAAATGAGCAGATAGCAGCTTGGCCGCAAACTAACAGACATCAGGAATGCCTGTAACAGAAGTAGAAACGGGAAAGGATTCATCAGAAAGTAGAAAGGGAAAGAAATATGTCTTATGTACAGCTAGATGTTTAGTTTTACTTATACAGGTAAAATTTTACCATGTTATTTCTGATTTTGTTTCGCCCAGTGATGAAATTAGAGCGCAAAACAAATTTCTCATTATTTAAGTAATAAAAAAAAAAATCCTTGGCTGAATTAGATCTGTTTTGCAGCAAATTAGCATCACCGTTGTCATAGTAATGAGGCAGTGAGCCCAATTATGCACGTGCCTCCAAGAATGATCTGTATGGACTGTGGCATTATTGTAAAAGCTCCCAAGCACGTTGTAAAAAATAATAAAAAAATTAAAATGTATTAAAACACTAAGGGCCAAATTACAATCATCACGCTAAAGCGGGGACGATAAGAAGAAAAACCTGCGCCCGCAGGTTTCTCCTTAGCGTCCCCTTTTAGCGTGATGATTGCAGTGCAGGTGCTAATCCAGCAGCCTGCACGGTAACACGGCGCTAAGTGCTGTCGTGAGCATCCTCTCCTTGTAGTCCATAGGACTCCATTGAGGATTGCACTGCCGATCACATGACCTGCAGGATCTCGCCTCGTGAGATTCAGCATATTGGCGGGGTGATTCACAGAGGGAGACTGGGGTCTTTTTTCCCCCAGTCTCCCGCTGCTGCAAGAAAAGGTAGATTGAGCTGTGGTTCTTGTCACGGGATGAGAGGTGAGTATGTGGTTTTTGTAGCTGGTGCTGACTTTGCAGAAGCGGAATCAGTTTGTACCAGGTCCTAGCTGTGGTTAACTTTTCAGTTATATACTTTCTCAAAATAAATAAATAAAAATTTATTGGAAATGCTAGGCAAAAATAAGCTAAGTGAAGGAATATAAGCTTTGAAAAAACTTTAACATTCAGCTTTCAGTTTTAGTATAGAACTTGAAATCCTCTTGCAGTTATCCATTTCCACTATCTCTCTCGCCACTTTTGAAATAACCCTTGCATGATAAATTAATTGCAAAGAGTGTAGGAGTGGGAACCACACGCCTTTAGTTCCTTCACTACCAAGACCGCGATATCTCGGGCTTCAAAGGCACCATAAGGTGCCCGATAGCGAGATATCTCGATCTTCAGCCCAAAAGCTAATGAAATTAGTTTGCTGCAAAGAAATTTTGTTTGCTTTTGGGCTGCAGAAGGTGCCCCCCAAATTTTAGCCCTGTGGCATAATGCCCAAAGAGTTAAAACTGTGTAAAATCGGCAAAGGAATGTCCTGACATCGGACATTGAGCAGCTGATGCAGGGAACACGAGCTGCAACTGTAACGGCTGTAACTCAGTTTGGCAGTAGATGGCATCTACTGGCCAAATATGTTATTAGAGTAAAAAATACATTGGGAATATACCCAAATATTTCTTACTGTATAATTGACTAAAAATTATTTTAAAAAAAAAACACTGGTTCCTGACAAAGTTTTTTTGGAAAATCCCTTGGTAGTGATGGGGATAAAGCTAGAGTCAGGATATTGTTTTTGAGCATCATTGAATCAAGTGCTTTTAAACTTGATGAAATTGGTTTAACTAGGAACCTTCTGAACAAGAACACAAACAATATGAAGAACTGTTATGGTGTAGTATACTCAACACACAGACCTAAATAGGAGAAACAAAAGGCCTAAAGAAAACCTTGCCTTGTAATGGCCAGGTGACATTAAAAAAAAAGATATAAACACAGAATAGCTCAGAAAACCATGGTCAAATGGTAGGAGAGGTATACCAAGGCCAAAAATCCATAGCCAAGGTCAAGAGTAGGATAATCCTGTATCAGAGTAGGAAAGATACATAGAGTCAGAAAAGCAAAGTCAAATAAACCAGAGAGTAATCCAAAAATATACAGAATGCTGCAGGGTTAGAAAAACATGACAAAGCACCAGACCTGCTGAGAGTAAGAAACTAAATAGTGGAGACCTGCTGCTGATTGGTTTCCAGGGAGGAGGAGCAAAGGAATCTGTGTGTGTGTTGCTTAATGATCCATGGGGTGTCAACAACCTGATGAGAGAAGGAAATCCTAATGTGTAGTGATAGAGATATTCATCACCTACCCTGACCAACCCAAATGGGACACCAGCCCAACAGAAATATTCCATCTGGAATTCTGCAAGCACCTCCTCCAAGCCCATCGGAGCACCTCTAACAATGCTTGCCGGGCCAAGCTGGGCAGATTCCCCTTACTTCTTGCAGTACAGAAGAGGGCGCTATCATACTGGGACCACCTAAACATCAGCAGCCTCAACTCATACCACCATAAAGCCCTACTGGCCAACAAGGACCACCCCAAACCATGTGGGCTGCAACAACTCATATCCACCCTGATCATCCAAAGCCCCCATGAATGCAACCTGACAAAATATCAAATAAAGGCCCTAAGTAACGATTCCAGGGAAAACTATATCAGAGAATGGAGACATGATATAGCAAACTCCCAGAAACTCACCATTTACCAATCCTTACAGAGGGAATACAAACTGGCCTCATACCTGGAGGTACTACAAGACCCCAAGGACAGACAGATCCTGAGCAGGTACAGACTGAGCGCCCACAGCCTGGAAATCGAATCAGGGCGGCATAGACAGACCTACAAGCCCAGGGAGAATAGACTGTGCCAGCGTTGTGAGCAGGGGGCCCTGGAAGATGAGGTCCACTTCCTCCTACAGTGCCCCAAGTACTCAGCACTGAGAGAAACTCACTTCCAGAGACTCTCCGCTCTCATCCCAGACTTCACCTCTATAGAAGAGACGAGGAAACTCCACATCATACTGGGAGAAGAGGAGCCGGCGGTGAAAATATCTGCCCAATACGTCACAGAATGTCACAGACTGAGAGGAACATGAGAGATCCCTGACTTATAAATCCCTAACACGGACTCGCCCCCAACCCCCTTCACATTATCCCTTTCCCCTGATAATGTCCATGGACTTGCCCATTCCCCCAATATATGTCCCACTACCCCCCCCCCTCCACCCCATATGACCTCCCCTTATGCTTTGGCAATGCTAAAATGTATTTGGTCCTGCCAATAAAGCTTATTTTGATTTGGTTTTGATATTGCTGGGAGGATATTGGGGTTAGTATAAAGTGAGCAGGAGAGGAAGAACCTCATGCATCGAGAGTGCAGAGTTCATACCATAATAGAAATCTACATCTTATCTGCTTTATCCCTTAAATGTATCCATTGTAATTTATACAAATAAAATGAGGTCACCACATTAAAAAAGAATACGAGTAGCACTATATATATATATATATATATCACTATATTATATAGTAGCACAACTATATAATAAAAAAACAGCAGAGAACAAGAAAACAAAATTAAAGAAATAACTATAAGCATGGAGTATTAACCAAGGATTCACCCTCCCTAAAGTGAAAATGCAGAAAACCAGGGGCTGATATACTTTGCTGTCTTTATCCCATAACATAAAATACAGGCATCATAAAATATCCAACATGTTTCATAATGAAACAAATAGATACACATATAAACCAATACGTCTTAAAGATCTCTTATGTCATTAACAAATTGCAATACATCATTTTCCTTATCTTCCTTATTCCAGTAATGTTGCCTCAAAGTGGAACACTGCTCATCTGCTTCACTACTTACTTTTATTTGTACCTTTTACCAACTAAATTGATCATGTCCTGACAACAGGGGAAGTACAGATACTGTATGTATAAGAGTTAAGTATGACAAGAGGGTATAAGGTTAGGAAATAAAAAGGATTCACTCAGAGCATGTTTATGTTTTGAATCTAAAGAAATACAAAAATAAACAAAAGGTTTTAAGAAACAAAACAACAAAAAATATGTTAAGTATTGAGGAATATACCAGGCTTTGGATATTTCAGAAGAATATTATAAACATTTTACAATATGTGATGTCTTCGCTTAGATCTGGAGGGTGATTAATTTGTAGTATTAAAGCATTTAAAGACATGAAGTTAAAAAAATTAAATAAAATGTATGTGGTTGCTTAGTTACTCAAGCAGCAAATAATCTTTTCCTGGTAGTTTATGATATTCCACATGACCTATAGATAAATATCATATATATAAGGATATACGAGCTATAAACAAAAATGCTTCTAGAAAGTTTGTCATTTAATATTAAGAATGTTCTCCAGTTTCTAATATTAATCCCTATCTGGCAGAGAAATCATCTGATGCCAACCATTCCTATGGTATTATAAAGCAGATGGGAATGGGTTTTTATATTCATGTGTATCCCATAATTCTCACTGTATAACATAGCTTTCTTCACATGATCAGATTGCAGAGAAGACAGGAGATAGGCTTGCCAAAAGTTCTCAAATGAAACGCTCGAGTGCAAGAACACCAACATGCTGAAACCTTCAGGGTTATTCAGAGAGAGGTAAAAAGCAAGAGAATGGCTGGAGAATGGAAAATAGCCAATTTGTAAAGTGAGATAAATGGGAGAATTTTTCGGATTTGGCCTTTTTGACCTAGAATTTTCCATTCTCCAGTCATTCTCCTGCTTTTCACCTCTCTCTGAATAACCCTGCATGAAGGGCACTGTGCTTTTTTAAACTCAAGAGCCTGAAAAATGTTTTCCAAAAAAAAGGGACATTCAGAAGGTACACTGCACTTGTATAATAGTGAAGGTTTTAACCCCTTAAGGACCAACGACGTAACGTTTACATCATAAATGCACTGACTTTAAAGACCCTTGGTCCTAAGCAGTACATGGTATACATCTGGGAATAATGGTGGGCACACCAATACATAACTCACAATGTCCATAAGGTAAAACTCCTATTTGTACATTAAACACATAACTCGCATTGTCTATACTGTAAAATACACACTTTTACATAGAACGTGCAAGGTCTTTACAGTGGGACCAGCAGTTGCAGCAAATATGCAATGTCCATGCAGTAAGACCCGCACGTACATTAAACGCATATCACGCATTTCTGCACGGTTATTTGACTTTTAATTTATTGCTGGTTGTATTTATGTGGAGTATATTAATTGGGTTGGCCAATTTCATGTTTTTTTCCCCTTGAAATCACGCCAACAGTCATTGCACAGATTTCTTAGCTACCACATACAGGGTTCCAGACTTGCATCCATCAGGGCTGACTGCTTTGCTCGTGGTTCTGGCCCCCAGCGCTAAACCCACATTTTCCCGAAATGCACACAATTGTACAAAATAGTGGTTTCGACAAACCATCACAGGTAAATCGATCTTCAGTACTTCCTGCAACTTAAGCAACAAAAAACCCAACATTTTCTAATATTATGCATACTATACAATGGGGTTATTCAACAAATTAAGAATAAGGAGAGCAAGAGGAGCGCAATCATCATGTAAGCAGGAAAGCTGCAAAAAATATCCATGTTTAATTTTCGTACTCTTTTTTTTTTTTCTTCTTCTTTTGTATTTAGTGTTGCTTTAAATGTTTTATTTATTTGTCATAGCACCAATTTTTTTTATTTATTTATTTTGCTGTTTTTCCACCAAATTCTTGACATCACAAACCAGGAACTGAGGGAATCAAATACAAGAAACAAATTAAAACTAAAAAAAATCCACATTTATTTTTCCTTTTTTATGTTGTGATTATACTGTATATAACTCTGTTGAAAATTTGTATTTGAAACAACGATCAAATAATGTAAATAATATCATGCAGGCTTCTGCAGATACACTCAATAACACCTACTGGTTCTCATTGGTGCTGTGAGTTAAGCCATCTGTCGGTAAAATGTTTAATTGCTCCTTAGAGAACTGAAGCAATAACATCATTAATCTGGACACACACAACGTTTCTGTTAAGTGATGATACATTAGAAATTGTTGTATACGACTACATGTTCATTATAATTGTCAAAACAGATTCATATAGAACTCACACATAAAGTAGTACTCAATAAGAATTCGTCAGCTACCTCCACAAAGTTACCGGACAAGTTGACGTTTCCTTATCCATTTATGTAATCCAATACAACCAATGACAAACAGACACATTGTCCTCTTAGTGACAATTTAGGCTAGGGTCAGACGAACGCATTTTTCACGTTGTCTGTGAAAAAGTGCGTTCGAACGAATGGACGTATTTTTTCACGGAATACGCGATAGCGGTCATACGATGCGCATTTTCGTCCGTGATTTTGTACAGATCATCAATAAAATACTTTTTGTGTCTGGACGTAATGTTGGGTGGACATTAGCAGCGTCTGACGTCTCCCAATCACGCAAACACGCCGCTATGCGGTCGCAGCGCACTCTGTACGACAGTACTAGCGGTTTGACGTTCTCGAAAAAATGCGTTCGTTTGCCACTTGAGTTGCGCGGACGAACTTTCGTGCGGCCGTTCGTCGTATGTTCCCCGGCATTGGACGTCATTTGCTGCTAGCACGGCCGTGATTTCGTGCGGCTAAACGCACGTGAAAAATGCGTTCGTCTGACCCTAGCCTTAGATATCACTGAATTGAGACCAATATGTGCAGGGAAGACAAAATAATTAGGTATGTACTGATCCCATATTTAGTAAGTCTGAGTACAAGTACTGATACTTTCAAGTATTCGCCGATTACAACTACTGATACTGTTATTTAATATATTGTGACAGTTTTCTAATAAATAATTAAAGGGATATTCTACATACCCTGACCACTTTAACTTTGAACTTCCCGGCTATCAGTCACTAGTTTGGTCACTCGAGGCGTCCGCACGCTCAAGCGTGCGGGCATCTCCTCCCTCAGATCTGCACGTACTCACGCAGGACTGATCCTTCGTTGTACACAGCACTAAGCATACAAGTACTCGTAGAAAAGCCTGATATCATCCCTACAAAAAATACATAAGGGTCTATTCACTAAAAGGTGAAACTCTGGAGAACTTCTGGAGAAGTGAAAATTTTAGGTCATAATAGTCGATTTGAAAAGTGAGATAAAGGGGAGAATTTTTCTGGTTTGACTATTTTGACCTCGAATTTTCACTTCTCCCAGTCATTCTCCTGAGTTTCACCTTTATTAAATAGATCTGATAGTTGCTAATAAACCAATGCTTTAGTCACGAGAACAAAAGAAAACAATCATGCGGCTGTATTAGCACTCTCTTAGAAACAGTCTTGAGTCTGTTGCCAGAGATTATAGATGTTATAGCTGACTGTACTGTACGTGTGCTTTAACACAACTAGTCATTGTGTATTTTTACTGTGCATGTGATTTAATATAAATGATGTGTACTGATAATGTGAAATGGTTGCCTTTCACATACAGCAAGTCAAATGACTCTGTGTGCCACTGAGAAGGTGATTAGCTATACCATATTGAGTTTACGAGTCATTTTTAGGAGGGGTGATCCTTTTTCCAACTCAGTGATTCTGTTCTTGAATTGTTTTTAATTTTGTCTGACATGTTGGTGTTATATCTTGCGCTTGGCTGTTGTAAGTTTCACTGAGTAAATACAACTGGATAAACAAAAACTGTGGGGGTTATTCAGAGATATCCAAAATGTGGCCGAAATGTAACCGGACACTGAATTTCAGCGAATGGGGACATTTTGGGGCCTTTCGGCTATTCAGAGAGCAGGCAATTCACCAAATTGCCTGCACATACAGTGCCTGTTCGAGGGCAGTGAAATCCCCCATAGAGAAGCAATGGTTCGATTTTTTTTTTTAAATCGTTTTTTCTTTTTTCTGTAACAGCCCTTTTTATTATCGTTCATTGGATCTTATATGTAAATTCCAGACATTTTCGTTCTGTAGTTTTTTTGCAAACAGCGTTTCAAATTTCAATCTTTCAAGCGCACTTTTTTTTTTTTCACCACACTCATCTATCTGCCTGTCAGGTTTTTCCGGTGGCTGCTCTGCGCTGTGATCGGCAGCTAGTCGGGTTTTTTTCGGCGTGTTCTGCTTGGTTTTTGCAGCGGTTTCTGCATGTTTTCGGCGAGTGTTCGGTGAGTGTTCGGCGAGTTTGTGGCGAGTTCTCCCGTGCACTACAGGGGGCCCTGCAGTGCTTGCTGAATACACCGCAGGGTCGGCGAACTAGAATCGCCCCGAAGTACGGAGAACGAAAGGTCACCGGACAGTGACTTTTCGGATCGCGTCGAATAACCCTGTGTGTGTCTTTTTTTCTAGGCTGCACAGCAACAAAATGTGATTACAGTATTTTTAAGGATTGTGATTCTTTTCTATACCCACTGTTCATGCCATTGCCACCAAACTGTCCGTACACGTCTCTGTCCTTACATACCATCCAGCTGTCCTTAAATCTTGTTGTATACCCTGAACTGTGCTTGAAGCTATCTGGTACATCGGCTAGGAGGTTGTCTGTGCTTAAGTAGACTGTGCAAAAAAGTGAGAAAATGCAAATTTATTTGCATAATCTACCCAGAGTTAATTCATAGGAAGACTGTGGCAAATTTGGGCAACCTGTGGGTAAAGCAGTTATCTGGATTGCTTGGAAATTTAGACTTTTTTGCAGTTATTTATATTACTTCTCCCACTTGCTGTTATATAAACCACCCTACTGTCCTAAGACAGTCAAGTCCTGTCTCAACATTCTAGGTTGTTTTCTCAGGTGTCATGTGTTATTCCTAGTGAACAATCACCCCAGGCTGTCAAACCACATTTGCTTGTGGCATCATACTATCAGGGTTATTCAGAAAGCGTGAAAAGCAGGAGAATGACTGGAGAATGAAAAATTCTAGGTCAAAATAGCCAATCCAGAAAAATTCTCCCTTTCATCTCACTTTCCAAATCGGCTATCTTGACCTAGAATTTTTCATTCTCCAGCCATTCTACTGCTTTTCACGCTCTCTGAATAACCCTGTATGATTTTATCACTGATGATGTAACATGGAGCATTCCCTCCTATAGGGTCACACTCTCTCCCTTTCCTGTTTTCATGCCTCCTAATGTTAGTAGGTATGCACTTCTACCAGGTGTGGGCAACTACAACCCTCCAGATGTTTTGAAACTACATTTCCCGTGATGCTCGACTGCTCATTAGGTTTGCAGAGCCTCAAGGGAAATGTAGTTCCAAAACATTTGGAGGGTCAGGGATGCTGACCCCATGATTTATAGGAATATTTAATATTACAATACGTTATTTTTCTGCCCCGTCCTGGGATACTTGTAATTAATAGAAATCCTGGTGTAAAACCACGAGTGTAGCAGTAAGTAGTGATACCTTTTTTATTGGACTAACGTTACATTTAAAAGACAAGCTTTCGAGGGGATTCCTCTCTTCTTCTTCTTCAGGTCTGGAGCTATACTCTGGCTTTTTAACCATTATCATAACGTCACATAACATTCAGAATCCTGGCCGTTTTTTTTTTTGTGTGTGTGTCTTTTTTAGCCTTCACTGATTTGTGTTTTTGTTTTATTTATTTTTCTTCTTTCAAGTTGTCATGACCTTATCACTGTTGTTTTATGGGCCTAAGATTTCTCCTGTGTCTATTTTCCCATTTTGAACATACCATTTGACTTTCACTATTTACGACATCTAACCCATGTGACCCTTAATGTCTTAATGTTCAAAGAACTGATCATTAAGCTTCCGGACCTGAAGAAGAGAGGAATCCTCTCAAAAGCTTGTCTTTTAAGGCTGGGGTCAGACGAAGGCAGTGCGAATGTGCGTTTAGGCGCATTTTATTCTGGTCGTGGTAGCAGCAAATGACGTCCAACGCAGGCCCACACACGAAGTACGGCCGTGCAAAGCAAGCGGCAAACAAACGCATTTTCGCAAGAATGTCGAACCGCTAGTACTGACATACAGAGTGCGCTGCGTCCGCATAGCGGCGTGTGTGCGTGATTAGGAGACGTCAGACGCTGCTCATGTCTGGCCAACATAATGTCCAGACACCCAAAGTTTCCTGGTTTGGATCTGTAACAATCACGGCCTGTAAAAATCACTGCGCATTGTATGACCGCTATCGCGTCTTCCATGAAAAAATGCGTTCGGACGCATCAACGCACTTTTTGACAGTAGACGTGAAAAATGCGTTCGTCTGACCCTAGCCTAAATGTAACGTTATTCCAATAAAAAGGTATCACTACGTACTGCTATACCCGTGATATAGATAGAAAGATATATATATATATATATATACAGTTGTGTTCAAAATTATTCAACCCCCAATGGTTTCCATAGAGCCTCTGGAATAACATTGGGCTCTGCTCCAGTATCTACTTTAAATGGTATCAGTACACCATGAGCTTCTATCTCTACAATCCATTCCCTATCTGTTGTAGGTACTTGATTGACCACATCCACAACAAGATCATCATCACTGGAGCTAGAGGTACAGTTGTGTTCAAAATTATTCAACCCCCAATGCTGTAAAGGGTTTTAGGGAATTTAGTGTACATTTGTAATTGTATTCAGAATGAAATCCTACAAGGACTTTTTAAAGAACCATATGCAACTAAAATGACATCAATTGGTTTTGTAATACAGTAGTAAATGTTTCTTTTGTGAATTCTTCATTGACACAATTATTCAACCCCTTAAAGACTACCACTCTGAAGAACAGAGGTTCATTCAAGTGTTTTCAATCAGGTATTGAAAACACCTGTGGATGTCACGGAGCAGCAATAAAGCATAATAAGCACCAACTAGGCAGCTTTAAAATTACTGTGATACTCAGCTTCTTCTAGACATTTACTGGTGTGGTTAAAACATGGTGAAGTCAAGAGAATGGTCCAGGAAGACAAGAGAAGAGGTGATTACTCTTCACAGGAAGGGCAATGGCTATAAGAAGATTGCAAAGATGTTAAACATACCAAGAGAGACCATAGGAAGCATCATTCGCAAATTCAAGGCAAAGGGCACTGTTGAAACGCTACCTGGTCGTGGCAGAAAGAAGATGCTGACTTTGACTGCTGTGCGCTACCTGAAGCGTAGAGTGGAGAAAAGTCCCCGTGTGACTGCTGAGGAACTGAGAAAAGATTTGTCAGATGTGGGTACTGAAGTTTCAGCTCAGACAATACGGCGCACACTGCGTAATGAAGGCCTCCCATGCCAGAACTCCCAGGCGCACCCCCTTGCTGTCTCCAAAGAATAAGAAGAGTCGACTGCAGTATGCCAAAAGTCATGTGGACAAACCACAGAAGTTTTGGGATAGTGTTCTGTGGACTGATGAAACAAAATTAGAACTGTTTGGGCCCATGGATCAACGCTATGTTTGGAGGAGGAAGTACAAGGCCTATGAAGAAAAGAACACCTTGCCTACTGTGAAGCATGGCGGGGGGTCAATCGTGCTTTGGGGCTGTTTTGCTTCTGCAGGTACAGGGAAGCTTCAGCATGTGCAAGGTACCATGAATTCTCTTCAGTACCAGGAGATATTGGATGACAATGTGATGCAGTCCGTCACAAACCTGAGGCTTGGGAGACGTTGGACCTTTCAACAGGACAATGATCCCAAGCATACCTCCAAGTCCACTAGAGCATGGTTGCAGATTAAAGGCTGGAACATTTTGGAGTGGCCATCGCAGTCACCAGACTTAAATCCGATTGAGAACCTCTGGTGGGACTTAAAGAAAGCAGTTGCAGTGCGCAAGCCTAAGAATGTGACTGAACTGGAGGCTTTTGCCCATGACGAATGGGCGAAGATACCCGTAGATCGTTGCAATACACTTGTGTCAAGCTATGCTTCACGTTTAATAGCTGTTATAACTGTAAAAGGATGTTGTACTAAGCAGTGGCGTCACTAGGGTCGGTGTCACCCGGTGCGGTAATATGGTGTCACCCCCCCCCCCCCGAGTTTTTCAGATTTTTTTTTTAACTACTCTTACTCCTAAATCAGTACTCCCATATAACACTGAATGCTCATACACACAGCGCACATTACTGTGAGGTTTATTGCTGTGGAGCTCTCTCATATGCTCACACAGCTTTTTGCCAACTGCCAGCAAGTACGTTGCCTGTTCGAAGGCAGTGAAAGCACACATGGATATATATTGCCCCCAGCAGCTCTGGATATATATTGCCCCCAGCAGCTCACCCATGGATATATTGCCCCAGCTCACATATGGATATATTGCGCCTCAGCTCACATATGGATATATTGCGCCTCAGCTCACACATGGATATATTGCCCCAGACCAGCTCACACATGGATATATTGCCCCAGACCAGCTCACACATGGATATATTGCCCCAGACCAGCTCACACATGGATATATTGCCCCAGACCAGCTCACACATGGATATATTGCCCCAGACCAGCTCACACATGGATATATTGCCCCAGACCAGCTCACACATGGATATATTGCCCCAGACCAGCTCACACATGGATATTGCCCCAGCTCTCATGGATATTGCCCCCAGCACACATGGATATGCCCCAGCTCCTCTCATGTATATACTGCCCCAGCTGCTCTCATTGATAATGCTCCAGCTGCTCTCATGGATTTTGCCCCAGTTCATGGATATACTGCCCCAGCAGCTCATGGATATACTGCCCCAGCAGCTCATGGATATACTGCCCCAGCAGCTCATGGATATGCCCCAGCAGCTCATGGATATGCCCCAGCAGCTCATGGATATGCCCCAGCTCATTGATATGCCCCCAGCTCCTCATGGATATGCCCCCAGCTCCTCATGGATATGCCCCAGCACCTCATGGATATGCCCCAGCACCTCATGGATTTGCCCCAGCTCCTCATGGATATGCCCCAGGCCCCCATGGATTTGCCCCAGCTCCTCATGGATTTGCCCCAGCAGCTCATGGATTTGCCCCAGCTCCTCATGGATTTGCCCCAGCAGCTCATGGATTTGCCCCAGCTCCTCATGGATTTGCCCCAGCTCCTCATGGATATGCCCCAGCACCTCATGGATTTGCCCCAGCAGCTTATGGATTTGCCCCAGCTCCTCATGGATTTGCCCCAGCTCCTCATGGATTTGCCCCAGCAGCTTATGGATTTGCCCCAGCAGCTCATGGATTTGCCCCAGCAGCTCATGGATTTGCCCCAGCTCCTCATGGATATGCCTCAGCAGCTCATGGATTTGCCCCAGCAGGTTATGGATTTGCCCCAGGCCCCCATGGATTTGCCCCAGCAGCTTATGGATTTGCCCCAGCAGTTTATGGATTTGCCCCAGCTCCTCATGGATTTGCCCCAGCAGCTTATGGATTTGCCCCAGCAGCTCATGGATTTGCCCCAGCAGCTCATGGATTTGCCCCAGCTCCTCATGGATATGCCCCAGCAGCTCATGGATTTGCCCCAGCAGGTTATGATTTGCCCCAGGCCCCCATGGATTTGCCCCAGCAGCTTATGGATTTGCCCCAGCAGTTTATGGATTTGCCCCAGCTCCTCATGGATTTGCCCCAGCAGCTTATGGATTTGCCCCAGCAGCTCATGGATTTGCCCCAGCAGCTCATGGATTTGCCCCAGCTCCTCATGGATATGCCCCAGCAGCTCATGGATTTGCCCCAGCAGGTTATGGATTTGCCCCAGGCCCCCATGGATTTGCCCCAGCAGCTTATGGATTTGCCCCAGCAGTTTATGGATTTGCCCCAGCAGCTCATGGATTTGCCCCAGCAGCTTATGGATTTGCCCCAGCTCCTCATGGATATGCCCCAGCACCTCATGGATATGCCCCAGCTCCTCATGGATATGCCCCAGCTCCTCATGGATATGCCCCAGCAGCTTATGGATTTGCCCCAGCAGGTTATGGATTTGCCCCAGGCCCCCATGGATTTGCCCCAGCTCACCTCCTGGTCCTGGTCCCAGCACATGGATAGCGGCCCAGGCAGCACCTCTCCGCCGCGTTTTTCGCTCCTTCTGAGCGTCCGGCGGCGCGCAGCTTGGGCGCTCGTCTGGGGGAGCCACGTGACCAGCCGCGATTGGCTGGTGACGTATTTCCTCCAGGCGAGCGCCGAAGCTGCGTGCTTCGGACGCTCGCACGGAGCGAATACGCGGCGGTGGCGGGCGGTGGGTGAGACACCCGCCCTTTAGGGTGACGGTGTCACCCTAAAGGCGGGTGTCACCTGGTGCGGGCCGCACCCACCGCCCCCACCTTGCGACGCCACTGGTACTAAGTACTAAGATTGAATGTCACTTGGGGGTTGAATAAAACTGATAATGATGTGAGCACAGAAAAGACATTTGTGGTTATTTCATTATAAATGTTATGTTATATTTGTCTGACCTACATGTGCCTCTTTGATTTAATTGTAAGCAAGATGACTGAATGATCAAAATCAATGTCAAACTGGCCAAAACACTCAATTTCAGTGGGGGTTGAATAATTTTGAACACAACTGTAGGTATATAGTTCTGGATCACACAATTTACAGGTAGGACTATATACAGTATACTGCTAAAAAGTGAATTATACTGAATCATTGTGTCCGTGCTGAGAAAAAAGTGGAGCCTATTATAAGCTTTAGAAATCTAAAAAAAATAATGTGGAAAATCAGCAAAAAGTTTTAAAATTTCTCCCACCCATTTGCAAAAATACTGTATATAAAATCTGACTTTCTTTTTCCATTCAATTATCTTGCCCTAATAGTTAAAATCTCTTTAATTCCAAATTTCCGTATTTGACTCGGTAAAGGGAAAACCCTAAACTATCATTTGAATTTACTGTGTTCTGAACTAGTTACTAATTTGCTACATTTCTATTTCCAGTGTCTTTGTGAAATGATCCTGGCTGCACAATGCGGGTCACATTTTCAGCCGAGCAATTTAGATATTTAAAGCAGACATTATATCGGGCTCGACACAAAACGTGCCCAGCCAGACGATGTCATGTAAAAATGATGACCTACATTTTAATGATTCTACAAGTCACTTGCAGCAGAAATGTCTCATATTTCATATTAAGTCCTTGTATTTAATGAAACTCATCATTACTTTCTATTTAGATTAATAAGCTAAATTCCTGCAACTAAATCCTCGGAGATCAAATTATTTATTCCGAGGCTCAGATAATGTGCTATTAGCAAGTAACAGTAAATGGGATTTAATGTGCATCTTCTCATGGAGTTCAGCAATACATTATGACCAATCTGAAAACCCAGTAATTTTAACACACATTTATTGGTAATGAGCACTTCTACACTACCACCTGCCAGCTTAGTAGACTGGACAGAACAAAGCAGTTTGACATTATACAGTATCTTACAAGTAGCTGTAAATTTGTAATTATTGTGACAGATCTCTGTACCGCGACAGGGTCACATCTGCCAATGCAGCTTCCTTGCAGGACCCCCCCCCCCCGTGTTCTACCAAGCCAGACTCCCGTGCCTCCCTCCAATCCTCAGACGAAGCTCAAGGACCGGGACACATAGGCAGGGGCGTCGCTACGTGGGGTGGGGGGTGCGGCCCGCACCAGGTGACACCCGCCTTTAGGGTGACACCGTCACCCTAAGGGCAGGTGTCTCACCCTCCACCGCGTGTTCGCTCCCTGCGAGCGTCCGAAGCTGTGCAGCTTCGGCGCTCGCCTGGGGGAAACACGTCACCAGCCAATCGCGGCTGGTCACGTGGCTCCCCCAGGCGAGCGCCCAAGCTGCACGCTGCCGGACGCTCAGAGGGAGCGAACACGCGCCGGAGGTGAGCTGGGGCATATCCATGAGCTGGGGCATTATGCATGAGCTGGGGCATTATCCATGAGCTGGGGCATATCCATGAGCTGCTGGGGCAGTATCCATGAGCTGCTGGGGCAGTATATCCATGTGCTGGGGCAGTATCCATGAGCTGGGGCAAATCCATGAACTGGGGCATTATCCATGAGCTGGGGCATATCCATGAGCTGGAGCATTATCCATGAGCTGGGGCATATCCATGAGCTGGGGCATATCCATGAGCTGGGGCAATATCAATGAGAGGAGCTGGGGCAAAATCCATGAGAGGAGCTGGGGCATTATCCATGAGAGCAGCTGGGGCAGTATATCCATGAGAGGAGCTGGGGCAGTATATCCATTAGAGCAGCTGGGGCAGTATATCCATGAGAGGAGCTGGGGCAGTATATCCATGAGAGGAGCTGGGGCAGTATCCATGAGAGGAGCTGGGGCAGTATCCATGAGAGGAGCTGGGGCAATATCCATGAGAGCTTCTGGGGCATATCCATGAGAGCTGGGGCATATCTATGTGTGCTGAGGGCAGTATCCATGAGAGCTGGTCTGGGGCAATATATCCATGTGTGAGCTGGTCTGGGGCAATATATCCATGTGTGAGCTGGTCTGGGGCAATATATCCATGTGTGAGCTGAGGCGCAATATATCCATGTGTGAGCTGAGGCGCAATATATCCATGTGTGAGCTGAGGCGCAATATATCCATATGTGTGCTGGGGCAATATATATCCATGGGTGAGCTGCTGGGGGCAATATATAACTGTGAACTGGGGCAATATATCCATATGTGAGCTGGGGGCAATATATATCCATGGGTGAGCTTCTGGGGGCAATATATCCAGAGCTGCTGGGGGCAATATATATCCATGTGTGCTTTCACTGCCTTCGAACAGGCACCGTACTTGCAGTTGGCAAACATTTGTGTGAGCATATGAGAGAGCTCCACAGCAATAAACCTCACAGTAATGTGCACTGTGTGTATGAGCATTCAGTGTTATATGGGAGTACTGATTTAGGAGTAAGAGTAGTTAAAAAAAATCCGTAAAACTCGGGGGGGGGGGTGACACCATAAGTTACCGCACCGGGTGACACCAACCCTAGTGACGCCACTGCACATAGGGAGCCCCCTAACATCCCCCAGAAATAAGACGAGGCTGTAGATTTGAGGTCTTTCAGGGTTAGAATGGAACTGGTTTAATCAGGGACACACACACACATACATTTATACGGTCACATGTGTCATTTACATACACAAACCCCCCTAGAAAATGCTGGGGGACCCAACCAGACCGAAACAGATAGTTGGACAACCATTTACTTCTTGGAAGGTGAAACATAATTAGATTAGGGACAGACAATTAAATCAAACATTATGTAACATCTCAAACAAGGCAGGACAATGGGAATCAGGATGATAACAGATTACAGTCAGGAGATTTACAATCTATACAAATATAAACAGATAAGCACATTGAAACAGGGTAAACTGGGATGTTAATCCTTTCAACAAATAACAGACAATAACATTCTTGCATAATCACAGATTATACCACAATTCTGCAGACAAGAGGGCAATGAGCTAATATTGATTAGGAGCCCTGCACCCTACAAATATGCCCCCATGCCCAAGCACCCCAAGTCTTACATCATAATAATATAGATTATTTCCCCATAAATAAAACATACATTGGGAAAGTACAATCTGCATTAAAAACTTTCCTCTGGCTGAAGATGTGTGAAATGATCACCATGGTGTCAGGACCACAGCAGGTTGGAGCCATGGTGGGACCCATAACTTTTGTTTATTTCCCATGCACTGGAGGCGAACAGGATAATCAGACACAGAAAAACGTTGATACTGGCAAATAAAGTATATTCTTCAATCACAGTATTTAGTAACAGTCTGGATACGCAGTAAATTAAGAATCAGTGGAGTCCCTAGGGGGTGGGGGATGGCCCACACCGGGTGACACCAACCCCTAGGGTGACACCCTAAAAAAATATATATATATTTTACTTTTACAAAGTATTTTACCAGAAAGGATACATTGAGATTTCACTAATTTTCAAGTATGAAGCAAGGAAAGTCGGATCTCAAGTGAGAAACGTATAAATTTTATTCGGGTACAGCAGACCCCATAAGACAAAACATGTGACGTTTCGACCCGAAGGTCTTAATCATAGATGTATGATTAAGACCTTCGGGTCGAAACTTCACGTTTTGTCTTATGGGGTCTGTTGTACCCGAATAAAATTTCTACGTTTCTCACTTGAGATCCCACTTTCCTTGCTTCATTCTTTTATGGGACTAGCGGCGTCCCTTAAGTGGTGATCTCATGAGTTTTCTAGCCTGGGCTCCCTTCCGGTGGAGATCGCAGCACTCGTTTTGCGTTAATTTTCAAGTATGTCCTGGGTAGGCAAGGCCTAGGCTGGCACTTTCCAGGGGGCGGCAAAATAAACCACCACTAAAGGGGTTACTCACAGAATACCAAAATGACGCCAACATTTTTGTGTTCTGTTGTTCCTTGCACTTCGGGGAATCAAATTTCCCCACCCTGCAGTGAATTCACCATTCACCGCAGGGTCCCTTTGCCGCAAACCCGCGGCCTGCTGTTTTCAAAAAAACTACTGAACGAAAATGTCTAGAATTTACATATAAGGTCCTATGATTGATAATAAAAAGGTCTGTTACAGAAAAAAGAAAAAAATGCTATAAAAAAAAGGAAAAAGAAATTTCCTGAAAAATGACGAAAAGATACTAAGAAAAAAATCAATAAATAAAGGGACTTTTTACTGCAGATTAAAATAATAAACAGTTTATTAGATATTGCATAAAAACCATATTTTTAACATTGAAACCTATGGGGTTCGCCTGAATAAATCTGCTGAGTGAAACCACCGAACATCACTTACTGCTTACTGCTGTTTAAAGTGGAGCTTTCCTTAACCAGCACTGCAGTGATCAGAAATTTGACACTGAGCTGCCTGGCTCCTGGTGAGGTCCTGCACAGAGGAGGGCCAGGCTGCATTCACTGCATCACCAGGGAATAGACAGCTATTAAAAAACTGGAATAGTAAAGAAAAAAGACCATAGCAGCATCTCATAGCTGCAAAACACACCCATTCTCTGCTCAGCAACTCCAATCCACAAAACCAGCCACCCAGCACAATCACACACACAACTCCAATCCACAAAACCACCCACCCAGCACACACACACAACTCCAATCCACAAAACCAGCCACCCAGCACACACACACAACTCCAATCCACAAAACCAGCCACCCAGCACACACACACAACTCCAATCCATAAAACCAGCCACCCAGCACACACACAACTCCCATCACAAAAAACAAACCACCCAGTGCACACACACAACTCCAATCCACAAAACCAGCCACCCAGCACACACACACAACTCCAATCCATAAAACCAGCCACCCACACACACAACTCCCATCACAAAAAAACAGCCACCCATGCACACACAACTCCCATCACACAAAACCAGCCACCCACACACACAACTCCCATCACAAAAAACAGCCACCCATGCACACACAACTCCCATCACACAAAACCAGCCACCCACACACAACTCCCATCACACACAACCAGCCACCCACTCACACACAACTCCCATTACACAAAACCAGCCACCCAGACACACAACTCCCATCACACAAAACCAGCCACCCAGACACACAACTCCCAGCACACAAAACCAGCCACCCATACAACTCCATCACACAAAACCAGTCACCCCAACACACACACATCTCCCATCAACGAAACCAGCCACATGTGTGCTTTTGTTCAAAGCATGAGGATGGATATGTTGTGAGTTTGCAAAATCACTTAAAAATAACAATTATTCAAAAAGAATCAACACTCACCTCTTACTGCACAGCACAGAGGACGCATGATCCACCGTTGGCAGGTTCATAATATATCATTAGTATATGTATACCACGTCATATGTGTATACGTCAAATTACATTTTAAAGTTGGAGGGGTGCCAAATATAGGATCTGCCGTAGACACCAAATGTTTTAGGTACGCCCATGTGAAGAACACTTGAATGTTGTGATCGTCAACACAGGTGGAGTGAGCTGGATCACAGGCAGCCACAGGTAATGTCCCCAGGCACAAAGGATAGTGGGCTATGTAGTGTCCACTGCAGTCAGGATCTACCTAGCAGGAACCAGGATCTCTTGGCAATGATACCTTGGATGTAGTATAGGTGGAGTAAGCTGGATCACGAGCAGCTGCAGCTAATATCTCTAGACACGAAGGGTAGTGGGCTGTGTATTGTCCACTGCAGTCATGGGAAACTCAGGGATGGAGGTAGACTAGGAGTAGGAAGGGAGAAAAGGTGGCCTGGAATAGGTGCAAGGCAGAACAAACAGGTCTAACAAAAGGAGGAGAGGGGTGTAAGTCTTACACGTGGTTCTACCAGTCGGATTAAGACTAACTCATGCTAAAAGCAGATTTTGGGTTATTTCTCTTTTTTTTCTCTTGTATCAAAGACAAATGTTCATGGAAAGTATATATATAATGAGTGTGTGTATATATATATACTGTATAATGTTCTTTGATATAGAAATATTAAACTCTCTTTAAAAGAAACAGATTATTTATATTGTAACAAAGAAGTGGAGCATCAGTGCACATTTCATTAATGCTATCCCATAGTGAATTGGTTTAGATGCACAACACAAGGTTCTATCATTACAGAAAAGCAATTTTACACAGAAAACAAAACGTGAAGCATCAATGCTTGATAAATCCCAGGTGTAATGTAAAACACGTTGCAAACTGTAAAGCACTCAGAATTAACAATAGCCATTGATACAATTATGTGCTACAAATAAGGCTATCCCTTTATCTGTATGCAGAGGTAATTATTGCAGACACAATTACTTCCTAAATTACATCGTCGCTCTCACCCAGTACAATGCAGAGTGATTGTTTTGGAGACCGATGCTTAATGACAAACACTGTAAATGTTCTTAATGGCTAAAACAGGTGTTTTATTACAAATGTAATTTGTAGCATTTTTTTTAATAACAAGGCATTGGAATGTACTGTCTTTAGGGATATTCAGTTTGGGAAACTTGTAATTCTGAAGCCTGAAATAGAATTGTTCTGTTTTGTAATGAATGATTATGAAACTGTCATTCACACATCTATCTAAGACTGGGGTCAGACGAGCGTTTTGCAGAGCGTAAGGAACGTCTGTGAGAGTGGACATCCTTCCACTCAGACACCCGTCTGGCCACCTCGCTGAGCGCAGTTAGTGCGCTCAGTGCTGCAAGGCTCGATCCCACTATGGAGGATCGCACTTTGCAGCCCCGTCGAATGCTCGTTGTAGCGCTTCGACAGTCAGGCTTTCTGAACATCTGCAGCACGCCTGCGTAATTCGTGCGCACGCTACAGCATGTGGCCAACCCCGTTGAAGCGTCACAAACGCGGCGACGGACGCCGGAAGGCACATCAGTATGGGTGTATATAGTGCGCTCGTCTGAACCCGGCCTTAGTCAACTTTGTGTATGAGAGGGTTCAATAAGATGAAAAGGGCTGATGCACTAAAAAACAAAGCAAACAAGAAAACATTATTTAGGCAAACCTTATCAATGTCATTGACAGAAAACAAGGAAAAAACTGTCTAGGTGAGGGTTTACTATTGAAAAATACATTAAAAAAGTTTAATTTAAAAACTATGCATTAAAAAGGAAACATATTTTTTAAAACAGATTCAGCTGCATTGGATGCTCCGGTCCAAAAAACAGTATACGTTTTCTTAGCTAGGATTAGAAATTAAAGTTAGGGTTAGGAATAGGATTAGGTAATCATCAGAGCATTTTTTAGGGTTAGGGCTACATTTCGGGTTAGATTTATCTCTAAATCCTACTATTCTGCTCTATTTGTTTCATGTTTCGGCATCAAATTCTGCCCCTTCATTTGAGGCTGAATCTGTTGACTAAAAATGAAGTGAAAATGGTGCAGAATGTCAGGGTTAGGGTAATATGTAACCCTATAATGTAACCCTAATTTCTAACCCTATTTTCACCCTAATTTGAATGCCTGGTCTACAGGGTTATCCTAAAGACACACTTTAAAAGAAAATGCATTAAAAGAGCTGTATCTTTAAAAAACGATGCTCCTATTCGGATGTGGCAGTTTATTTATTTATTTATAAAGGATTTTACCAGGAAAGATACATTGAGATTTCTCTCGTTTTCAAGTATGTCCTGGGTTCAACAACATTAAGTTACAGAAGCGCCTGATTTTGAACGAGCAGAATTTGGCTGTGGCCGAATTGAACGCGCTTCCAATTCAGACCCGGCACAATAATATGAACAATATTGTATTCTCTCTTGTTGAGCCATTGAGAGGGATTTCATACATTAACATTAATGCATTTTTTTTTCTTTTGTAGTGTTTTGCCTTCAAAATTCAATTTTGTAAACTGGGATAACCATTCCTAAATGTTATGATTTTCAAACATATACAAAACACATCTATTGCGTTCTCTTGACATGAGAAATGATGCTGCCACCGGTTATTATGTGGATGTGGAAAAAGGACTTTCTGTATATTACCACTGGGAATATCCGAACAGGACTTCATTGTTGATAAGAGCGAGCAATAATCCAAAGGGCCATGTGTCTATAACATCCAACAGACAATGCAGGGGGAGAAAAAACAAAAAAGTGGAGATAAACAGAGCTTGGAATAAGAAACATACATCATCCCAGATGTATGAAGTGCACACACAGGCAAAACACTGTGAACCTACAACAAGCAGACAATAGTTTGCAATGTCGCCAAGATAAAAAATGATTAATGGAAGTCAGTCTACAAAAGTGAAAAAAGGACAGGACTCAATAGGCAACCAATCATCTTGGAGGCTGTAAGACATCGTATTTCAATGCTTTACTGCACCTAACATAACCCTCTGTCACCAAAGAAATGATGGGAATCATGGCAGCAACTGTGGAACTTGAGTAGTTTTGGTGACAGGGCATGTGATACCCTGAAAATGTATTTATTTATTTATATATAAGTATTTTACCAGGAAGTATACATTGAGATTTCTCTTGTTTTCAAGTATGTCCTGGGTTCAAGAACTTGAATTGTTTCAGTTGTTACAGAAATGCAAAGTAATAAAATGCAAGACATTAAAAAACAACAACAAAAATATACAGATTAACACAGAAAATAAATGTGTAGGAAATATATTCACTATGTTACATGTTTACAGGTGCATTCTGTATCGAGGAATATCAATAGAGATCTCTTAAGTGACTTTAGAATGGGGGAAGATTTTATGGCGTCTGGGAGGTTATTCCATATTTGTGGTGCTCTGTAGGAAAATGAGGATCGAACCACTTTCTTTTTGTATTGTGGTATTGCAAGTAAGTTGTAGGTCCTGGATCGGAGGTTATAGGATGAGGGAACTGCTGGGGGAAGCAGTCTATTCAGGTAGCTTCCCATTAAACACCAGGTTGGAAAGCTGAAGGGTGCGTCTAGATTCCAGCGAAGGCCAGTTTAGCTCTTTTGACATGTCACAATGGAGAGTCATGTAGTTACATTGTAGCACAAAGCGGCAGAATGAGTTATACAGTGTAGTAAGTTTATGAAGGTGCGTTTGTGGGGCAGCTGCATACACTACATCTCCGTATTCAATAGCCGGCATAAGCATTTGTTGTACATTACCCTGAAAATAAAATAAAACAACTCCCCTACACGTCTTATATCGCTCTCCAAGCATGAATTCCCATATATTAGTGAATAAATAAGATCGTGTTCCAATTATATTTATACTAAGTAAATCTAGATTTAAAAAAAAGAGAGAAACGAAGGGAAGATCACCTTCAAAAGAGCAGATACCTGATTTGCAACATAGAAATGGGTGGCGAAAATATGATGCCTTTATATCTCCCTAACGAAATATGCTTTTAAGAAAAGGGACATCCTAGGCACCTCAGTTGTTTTTTGGAAATACATGCCCCATAATGCTTAGTCACACATAAGACTTGCTGAGCATCAAGGGACATGTAGTTCATAAATATCTGGGGTTCCAAGGTTTGCCATCACTAAGCTATTCATAATCATGGTACGTGATGAATGGGAAAGAATTATGTGTTGAAACATTAATTTTCTATTATTGCAACATAAATATGAAAGTGAATGTTAGTATGTAGACACATAGCATGTCACGTAAAATATATTATGGTTTAGAAGCATGACTAACATGTGAAGTGCCATATGAGGTCAGTACCGTGTGAAGAATGTGTCACATCTATCAGCATGCTCATTCTGCAATGAATAATCATGCTGCGAGCTGTCTGTCACTGTAGAAGGAGCTCCACAGGTGACAGACACCACTGTCTAAGCAATCTATATGGATTGTCGTATCCAGCAATTCATTGAGCACTGGATAAGTATGTTTGGAATCATATTTTCCCTATGGTGTATCACATATTGCGGAAAGTAACCTCTGACCCCAATGATACTTCATAGTTGCACCTTCCCAAGCCTATAGTGTCCTCCATAAAATGACAGATGTCACTATAGTAAGCCCACTGAAGAATATTTCATATTCTTTGCATATACACATATATACATATACATTAGGTGTGGACTGGTTTGACCATAGGAACAGGTGTTTCCAGGAACTCATAGCTTATTGTTCTAAGAATCTAGAACGAAATCAGTTCATTTTCTATTACGAAATATGCCATTTTTTTTATAAAGTTGTCAGACATGTGTTATTTATTGGTGATATACAGGAGTATACACAGTGATCAAGTTGAGAGGGAACATCAGTGAAGGCAGCTCCACCATTATTTTAGCAGGAGCACTTTCTAACTGAATCACCGAAAATAAGGTCAGTTCAGCGTTCTCTGAATATATTAATCATTACTTCTCTAGGGGACAATTTCACTGCTCCCAAAGATCGCCAAATTGTGGCGATCTATTTATTTTATTTATTTATAAAGGATTTTACCAGGAAGGATACATTGAGATTTCTCTCGTTTTCAAGTATGTCCTGGGTTCAAGTACATTGAAGTGTTACATTTACAGAAATACAAAGTAATACAATGTAAGATATTAACAACACAAATATACTGATTAACAGAAAATAAATATGTAGGAAATATAGTCACTAGGTTACATGTTTACAGGTGCATTCTGTATTGAGGTATGTTAACAGGGAAATTTTGAGTGACTTAAGACTGGTGGAAGATTTGATGGTGTCTGGGAGATTATTCCATAATTGTGGTGCTCTGTAGGAAAATGAGGACCGAGCCACTGTCTTTTTGTATTGCGGTATTGCAAGTAAGGTGCTGGTCCTGGATCGGAGGTTATAGGATGAGGGAGCTGCTGGGGGAAGCAGTCTATTCAGGTAGGGTGGCAGCTTCCCAGAGATGCTCTTAAACACCAGGCTGGAAAGGTGAAGGGTGCGTCTGGATTCCAGCGATGGCCAGTTTAGCTCTTTTAACATGTCACAATGGTGGGTCATGTAGTTACATTGTAGCGCAAAGCGGCAGAATGAGTTATACAGTGTAGTAAGTTTATGAAGGTGTGTTTGCGGGGCGGCTGCATACACTACATCTCCGTAATCAATAGCCGGCATAAGCATTTGCTGTACAATCTGCTTTCTTACCGCGGGACTCAGGCAGGATTTGTTTCTGTACAGGGCACCTAGTTTGGGGTAAAGTTTAGATGAGAGTTTTTCGATGTGGGGGCCAAAGGATAGATTAGGGTCCAACCACATACCTAGATATTTGAGAGAAGTGACTGTGGTCAGTGTGCCATTTGATATTGTCCCAACACATAGATGGGGATTTTGCAATTTGTGTAGTTTAGGTGCTGTTCCAAAGAGCATCGTTACAGTTTTGTCAGTATTTAAAAAAAGTTTGTTGTTTTTGATCCACTTTTCTACCTCTGTGAATTGTTCTTGCAGCACGGCCTCCAGCTGCGGGAGATTTGGTTTGCTGGTATAGATCACAGTGTCGTCTGCGTACATATGTACAGTTGAGGCTTTGCAGACGTTGGGCAGATCATTTATGAATATTGTGAATAGCAGGGGGCCTAGTACTGAGCCTTGGGGTACACCGCAAGTGACTGGGAGCGGGAGGGAGGAGCTGCCAGAAATTGACACATATTGTGATCGGTCGGATACATATGATTGAAACCAGGTTAGCGTGCGATCACCAATGCCAGAGTTTTTAAGTTTTTCTAACAAGATGCCATGGTCTACCGTGTCAAAGGCCTTGGCAAAATCAAGGAAGATGGCTCCAGTTAGGTTTCCTTGTTCCATCCCAGCTTGGATATCATTGCAGACTTTCAAAAGGGCGGTTGTGGTTGAGTGATTTGGGCGAAAGCCTGATTGATCCGGGGTTAAGTAGTTCCAATATTGATAATAATCACGTAATTGTGTGTAGACACATTTTTCCAAGACTTTTGACATTACAGGGAGCAACGATATCGGTCGGTAGTTGGATACCAAAGTACTGTCCCCACTTTTATGGATAGGTACCACTCTTGCAGTCTTCCAGAGCTTGGGTATGTAACCAGTTGCCAGTGACTCATTTATTAGGGTTGCGACTGGATTTGCAATTGCTGGCGCACTGATTTTCAGCAGCATTGCTGGTATTTGATCAGGTCCAGACTGGTATTTCATTTTTTGCTTACGCAGAAGTTTAGTAACGACACTGACAGGCACTGGTCTAAAACTGAATTCCTGTGTGATACAGGGACTTTGCACAGTTGTTGGGGCCTGACCTGCATGAGGCCTCTCTGATTGCATGTCATTTCCTAGTTTGGCAATCAAAGTGGTGGCACATCCAACAAAATAATCATTAAAGGCATTTGCTACATCTAGCGGGTGTTGCAGGGTTTGGTTGTTTACTTTGACAGCAGCTGGCTGGGAGTGGACTTGGGGTGCTTGTATGTTACTTATGGTTCTCCAAAAGTTTCTAGGGTTTGAGATGTTATTGTTTAGATTTTCATTGAAGTAATGGGCTTTGGCCATTTTTGTTTGTTTTGTGCATTCATTCCGACATTTTCGGTATTCGTAGTGATCGTTCATGGAACCAGTACTCTTGAAATTTGACCACCGTGAATCTCTAAGCTGGTACATTAGTGTAAGATCAGCTGTAACCCAGGGGAGATGAGTCCCTTTTACTCGCACTTTACGCAGCGGGGCATGGGAATTCCAGACTTGCAGGAGCTCAGACTGAAAGTATTCAACTGCACAGTCTAGGTCTGGGATTAGGTTTAGCCTGTACCAGGGGAGCTGTTTGAGATCACTTAGGAAGGATTCAAGAATAAATTTCTTGAAAGACCTGGTGGTTATTACCTTTGGGGAAGATTTCAAGGCCTTAATTTTGCGCACGCAGTACACTAGACAATGGTCACTAAAGCTATTAGCAAGCACGCCTGCCTCCTGTATTCTATCAGGAGATGAGGAGAGAATCCAGTCCAACAAGGTATGGTTGGGGCTTTTCATATTAATGCGAGTGGGGGAGGAGATTAATTGAGTTAGCTGCAAAGTTTTAAACAGCGAGCAGTGTTTATTGTTTTTAGGATTTAGCCAATCTGTATTAAAATCGCCAAGGACCAGCAGTTCACTTTTTTGGTTTTGGGCAAGTAGGTTATTAAGGATTTGAGATATGTCAGAGAGGGATTGCACTGGAGAGCTCGGTGGGCGATAGAACCCAGCAACAATGATTGATTTACTGAATGGGATCTCAATTATACCAGAGAAGAAATCAAAGGTGACAGGAGAGCTAGAAGTCTGTAAGGGGGTGAACTTTATGGACTCCTCAACATAAATAACAATTCCCCCTCCTCTCTTTGCTCTGTCTTTTCTAAAACATGAATACCCCTGTATTGATATGGCAGATCTATGACGAACTGCATCGTATTTCACTCTCTCTGAATAGACGAACTGCCGCGAAATTGCACCGTATGGTGAAATTCACTGTTCAGTGCAATTCGGTGGCAAGTTCATCGCTTATTGAATAACCCCTTAAGTCTTTACTGTGTGTTACTAGAAACTTCCCATTGATTCTTGCCTTACAGCTGTCTCCGACTGGATGACTTCCCGTTTCCTCAAGCTGAACTTCTTATCTTCCCTCCCTCTAAGACCTCGATTCCTGCTCCCATTTCCCTCCAGGTGAATGGGGCCACCATTACGTCTACCTCTCAGGCTCGTTGCCTCGGGGTCCTCTTGGACTCCGATCTATCCTTTCTAAATCCTGACTCTACTAAACTGCTCATTCAAGCTCTTATTATCTCCCGCCTTGAATACTGTAACCTTCTTTCCGGTCTTAAGAGATCCCAGATTCTAACTCTGCAGTCTGTAATGAATACCTGTGCTAGGCTCATCCACCTCACCTCCAGCATCTCTCACACCTCACACCTCTGTCAATCTCTACACTGGCTCCCTGTTTCTTTTAGAATCCATTTCAAAATATTGGTGCTCACATACAAAGCTCTCCATGACCGTGCCCCTGCCTACATCTCCTCCCTTATTAACAAGTATATCCTGTCCCAACCACTTCGCTCTGCCAATGATCTGATGCTATCCGTTCCTCGTACCCCTAACTCTCGCCTTTAGGACTTCTCCCGAGCTGCCCCCTTTCTATGGAACTCCCCCGCAACATCAGACTCTCCCCATTTCTCCAGTCCTTCAAGAAGTCTCTGAAAATGCTTTGCTTTAGGGAAGCCTATCGGCTCACTCCATGATCTCCCCACTGTCATTTTCTGCTCCTCTCCCCATTCAGCCCTCCTGCAACCCGCCACTTCACATACCCTATTTACCGTCACCTAGTGTGTCACCCCTCGCCTCTTAGATTGTAAACTCTCAAGCAGGGTCCTTCCTCCTTCTGTTCCGTGTGTGTAATGTGTATGTATGTTTGTTATTCTGTCTCTCCCATTGTACGGCACTAAGGAATTTATTGGCGCTTTATAAATACTTGTAACTGTAACTAAATCAAGCTGAAGCTGCATACATTGTAGTATACATTGTATGCAAAGTTAAAACAGGAGTCAATATCATTGCCACAGGGCAAGACTGAGTACTGATTGGATTCAATAAAGATAAACATCCACACATTAAACACTGCTTAAACATGTGTTAATAATATTATTAAGCTGAATTGATTTACCATCTAAATCAGGCGTCTATTACATTCATTACATTCTGGGAATTGTAAGCAATCAACATTCTGGGGGGCCATAGTTAGAGATCCCTGATCTAAATATTGTAAGGCTTTATTGGTCTTGAAAGGAGATGGACAGCTCAGTCAAAAGCAGGTAGATTCTGGTTTTATAACAACAAATCACAGAAAAGCTAGGCACTCCAAAATTAAGAGCAAGTTTATTTATTGTGAGCAATGTTACAAACTGGTGTATGTGTGGTGTGGTGTGGTGTGTGTGTGTGTGTTGACATTTTTCCTTCCAATTGTGAAAGGGTAAATTGGATTTATTATTGATTTATTATGAAGTGTAAATTGGATTTATTATTGATTTATTATTAGAAGTTGCTTTACAACTTTTAAGCACAGCTGTAAGCAGTCACTATGCTGTTCTCAACTTATACTGTATAAATACTGCGTTGTGCCACAGCTAGAGCTTCAACCCCTTCTCACCCAGGTCCTGATGAATGACATGTGTTCCCTGAGTAGACACAAACCATACTAAGCTCATTATGATCACAGAAGGAAGACAAAGGGATGCATCCAGGTGCCGACAAGTGCAACTCAGCTGTACTTGCTGAGTTGTACTTGACAACATTGGCTTATTTGCCAGATTTCACTTGTACAAGATGGAAAAATGGAATAGGTTTTAAACAGGAATCCTCTCTAAAAAAACTAATTTGGTACTTTAATCAGTTTGCCAGAGGCAGTTGACAGGTGGAAGCAATGAGCCCTACTAGCCTTATTCTTCGACTTGTAAAGTGCAATATCAACACAAGCTGATTTCAAGCATTGTGGTCCTGCAGAGCCATGCATGACAGTAATACCAAAATATGCATATGCATATTTAGCTGTGCAGAAATCATAGTCTATAAAAGGCAAAGAAAGATTCAGATACATCGGATGACATATACTGTAGAAAGTGTAATCTAATAACTACGTATATTCCTTCAATAGCTTCATTACACGTCAGTGTATAAATCTGGAAGGCTTTTTATTTCACGGTTCAGTAATTCCAACACTATAGTGGAAAGAATAAAAAAAGCAGTGTGAATGAAACCTCCATAGTTTTCTTTCTCTTAAAGCACAATCCATGGGCTCCGTGGTGAATTGCAGCTTTATTTTCTTAGAATAGCTCGGGAGACATAGAGGCTTCAACTGGGAGAAGGGTGCGAAATGGGAACAATACATGGCATGAAGCGACTTGTGAACACTAAATAGGGGTTGTACAAAGGAATTTAATCTGAGATTTTTATTTGCTGATGGCTACATTGGGGACCGGACACGTTGGTGCATGTAGACTGGAATTAATAACTGATGGAGGTTAACAAGATACCAAAAAATGCACCTGCCCATGTTATTTTATTTGAAAATATAAAATAATAGATATTATAACACCCGGTTGCAATTTATGTTTACTGAATCCCAAATCAGCCATTGGAGGTGTGAAGGTCCTCTGGGGCCAAAAGCTATGCCAGCATGATACAATGTGTTGATGTAGTTTCAGGAGTAGTAGTTGAGCTGAACTTTCACCATCCAAACCATTAATGCCTCTCTATACAAGAACAATGAAATTAATCCAATTTGCTGCTTCCTTTTGGTAGCCAGAAGAGTGGGCAGGACACTGCAACATAGGATAAAAAGATGAATTTTTTTTAAACATGCCCCCCCCCCAAAATGAGGTTGGAGTCAGCAGGGGTTAATAATGAACCTGTCACGTTTCCACATTACAGCCAGGCCCCCTGGTGGTGAGAGCGACGCTCAGCAGCTTTGTGGGTTATTTGGGCTAACCTCTGCAGACCATCTCCAAGGTGGCTGATAGTCTGTAGTCACATGACCGGCCCTGCCCTATATATATGGCCAGCAGTGGATCAGATCCTTGCTTCAGGATAGGTCATCCTTACTGAGTGCTGCATTTGTGATTTTGGTTCTGTTATTCTGGTGTTTGACTATTGGCGTGTTTTCTGGTTATTCTGTCTGTTCCATGTATCGCATATTCTGATATCCTGTTACTGACCTGGCTTGTCTGAGAACCACTCTAGCTGCTGACCTTGGTTTATATGACTATCTACTCTGGCATCTAGATCTGGCTATTCCCTGACGATTCTTGTGTATGTTCTGTATGTCATATTCTGGTCTTTATGTATTGTTGTCCAGCAGCATATTAGAATATATAGAGGCCAATTATAAGGACCTCTTTTCTAGCTTAGAGCCTGCATTGCTACTGGATATCTCTTTGTGGTATTTCTTGCAAACCCTTGTTGCAGTTCTAGTGTTTACCCCTTACCCTATAATCAGTGGCGTAGCGTGGGTTGTCAGCGCCCGGGGCCAGCCAAGAATTGTGCGCCCCCCCAACCTGTGGACACGTTATCGATATTGGCCCAGCTCACACATGGATTTGCCCCAGCCAGCTCACACATGAATATTGCCCCAGCTCACACATGTATTTGCCCCAGCTCACACATGGATTTGCCCCAGCTCACACATGAATATTGCCCCAGCTCACACATGAATATTGCCCCAGCTCACACATGGATTTGCCCCAGCTCACACATGAATATTGCCCCAGCTCACACATGGATTTGCCCCAGCTCACACATTTGCCCCAGCTCACACATGGATTTGCCCCAGCTCATGGATTTGCCCCAGCTCATGGATTTGCCCCAGCTCATGGATTTGCTCCAGCACATGGATTTGCCCCAGCTCATGGATTTGCCCCAGCACATGGATTTGCCCCAGCACATGGATTTGCCCCAGCTCATGGATATGCCCCAGCTCATGGATTTGCCCCAGCTCATGGATTTGCCCCAGCACATGGATTTGCCCCAGCTCATGGATTTGCCCCAGCACATGGATTTGCCCCAGAACATGGATTTGCCCCAGCTCATGGATATGCCCCAGCTCTCACCTGGATATTGCCCCAGCTCCCGGGCAGCGGGAGTGCCTGCCCGCCCCGGTCCTGAACAGCGTGTGAGGAGTCCGTCCTGTTGAAGGGGAGGCGGCTGCGTGCGCAGGTCACGCGGTCCGGCCAGTCAGGTGGTACAGAGACTCAGTACCACCTGATTAGACGGACCACGTGACCTGCGCCTGCACGCAGCCGCCTCCCCTTCAATCAACAGGACGGACTCACTGTTTAGGACCGGGCAGGCACTCCCGCTGCTCGGCATCTGGGTCCCCTCAACCCGCGGGCCCTTGGGCGGCGCCCGAGGGCCCGGCGGGTCAGTCGGGCTGCAAGTTTTAGGGGCGCATAATTTCAAAAGAAATTATGCGCCCCTAACAAAACTGCGCCCAGGGCCACGGCCCCCCCTGCCCCCCACGCTACGCCACTGCCTATAATCTGTATAGAGTTAGAAGGCTATTCAAAGATCTTACCCAGAGCAGAGCCTCCTCGTGTCTCTGTATCCTGTGCTGTCATCTCTCGTTCTGTTGTTATACTGTGTGCAGGGTTCTGCATCATGCAGCAAAGCACATACCCGCCTAAAGGGCTTAACCGCACTCAGTACCAAGGGCGCTCCATGGCATCTGCCCCGGACATCTGTGACAGAACCCCTGCAGATTTTTCCCCTTTTAGGAAATAATATAATTTCACAGTGATATTATCAAAGTGGTGACCTCTATAATATTAATACTAAAACTGTCAGGACAGTACTGAAGAAAGCCCGGTGGTTTTCTTATACTATATTTTTATAATATATAAACCAGCAGTTCATGTATTTCATTCAGGAGGGTATTAGCTGCACAGGAGGCTGCATGGCCATATTCAGAAATATTGGTTGAGATGCCATCTGCAGCCTACTCCTCCCTGGCCACCCAAATTGTTTTTCCATTTTAAGAAAAAAATCCACATATACACACATGGAGACCCCAACCCCCACACAAACACTGACACAACAGATACACACTGAGCCCACACATACTCTGACCCCTCACATACACATTGACCTCCCACGCTCACTCTGATCCCTCACAGATAAACAATAACCCACTCTGCCCCCCACCATAGATGCACACTTTCCACACACTGACACTCTGACCTTTCAAAGATCTACCGATCTCCCAGCACACACACTTTGACTTTCCACACACACACAGTACATACACACCATATGTAGAGTTTACAAACTTTGGTCTGAAAGTTGATGCCATGCTGGAAGGCCTCCTCCTTGTGCAGGGGACCCTGGAATCACAACCATCATTAGGTTGTACTGGTTCCTGCTGAGATACACAATCATGAGAGGCAGGGGTAGCTCTGGTATCAGGAGATTGGAAGGGTGTAGAAGGGCCAGGGTCAACACCCTCTGGCGATGTAAGGGGATCAGAAGCCTCATGACCTTTGTGCGGATAGGATACACCTGTATGTGTAGCGACTCCGGATCATGCTCAACTCTGTCACTCTCCTTTGGCACTTTCTCTTTCCCTGGGCGCTGACTCACTATGCCTACATGATCAGCCAATCCTGGATGCAGTGATTTGAATAAGAAGCCTCAGGTGGTGTTAAGGGGATCCTCTCTGCCTTCAAAGCCGCAGGGAACCCCATCTCAGACCCGGGCCCTCAGTCAAGTAGTCCACCTTCACAGGGGTCCAACGGCTTCAGTGATCCGGGAGGCTGCTAAGTGCCACTGGCTTTAACAGGGGCCCAGTACAGGATTGAGACACTCTACAGTTTTACTTTGGATGGAATTATATTGTTTTGTTATGTAGTCCTGAGTGGAAATCTGAGCACTCAATTTTAATGGAATGGCCACAATGCCCCGAGTGCCTACAGCCTCCAAGTGCAGGTCCATACTCCCACTCAGAACTTGAGCACTGAGTTGACTTTGAGACCGAACTAGCATCAATGCCTCTCGTTGTGGTCAACAATGGATTGGCTGCCTCCATGCGATCATGTATCATTTGGAGGGGATAAGGGGGGGCGTATGGTTTAACTTTTCCATCCGTTTCCACACGATGACAAGAAAAGGCTTAGATACCTCTGCTACTGAACTAAAAATGTTTTCCCTACGTTATAATTATGGTTCAACTCATGTATAAAATACAACACATAAAAGTGCTACTTAGTTTAAATTTCTTTTAGAATTTTTACAGCTATGTCCATAATATAGTTTTCCACATGGTCATCCTGCTAGTCATTTTAGCTCCATTGCACACGGGCACAGTTACACAAGCTAAGAGTTTTAACTGAACACAAAAAGGAGGCACATTGTTAAAGCAACAATGTTCTGGTATGTTTGAGATGTGTGTCTCCGCATACTAACTATGCAAATCTACATACTAATAAAAGCAATTTTTTAACTCCTTCTATTTTTAAATACTGAAAGCAAGTTGGAGTATTAATCTGAAAACATTTTTCAACAATCACATTATTACCAACATTATTATTATTATTATTATAAAGTACTTTACCAGAAAGGATACATTGAGATTTCTCTCATTTTCAAGTATGTCCTGGGTAGGCAAGTACCAGCTACCTAATTTGAGCTGAGAGCTACTGTTAGGTGTCTTGCCCAAGGAAACTTACTGGAGAGGTGCTGTGCTCTGGCCAGGATTTGAACCTGGGTCTCCACAGTTATAGAGCAGTGATGTTATTTGTTCTCCATCCAGCCGGTACTTATCAAAGTAGAAAAACTTTTTTGCCAAAAGTACTAAACATAAGCTACCTAATTTGAGCTGAGAGCTACCATCAACCAACATATGTTTTCATTTGTGTTGCACTGTTGCTTTTTCACTTTGAGCCATTTGGCTGATACAGTATCTCCACTGATATAGTGAGGGATTTTTACTTGTTTTTCTGATTAAAAGTTAAGTTTTATTCTTTACTGCTTGTTCACCTAGGTCAGGGGTCAGCAAACGTGGCTCCTTGATGTTTTGGGAACTACATTTCCAATGTGACTCAGTCAGCCTAATGGATGACTGAGCATTATAGGAGATGTACAGTTGTGTTCAAAATTATTCAACCCCCAATGCTGTATAGGGTTTTAGAGAATTTAGTGTACATTTGTAATTGTATTCAGAATGAAACCCTACAAGGACTTTTTAAAGAACCATATGCAACTAAAATGACATCAATTGGTTTTGTAATACAGTAGTAAATGATTCTTTTGTGAATTCTTCATTGACACAATTATTCAACCCCTTAAAGACTACCACTCTGAAGAACAAAGGTTCATTCAAGTGTTTACAATCAGGTATTGAAAACACCTGTGGATGTCACGGAGCAGCAATAAAGCCTAATAAGCACCAATTAGGCAGCTTTAAAATGACTGTGATACTCAGCTCCTTCTAGACATTTACTGGTGTGGTTACAAACATGGTGAAGTCAAGAGAATGGTCCAGGAAGACAAGAGAAGAGGTGATTACTCTTCACAGGAAGGGCAATGGCTATAAGAAGATTGCAAAGATGTTAAACATACCAAGAGAGACCATAGGAAGCATCATTCGCAAATTCAAGGCAAAGGGCACTGTTGAAACGCTACCTGGTCGTGGCAGAAAGAAGATGCTGACTTCGACTGCTGTGCGCTACCTGAAGCGTAGAGTGGAGAAAAGTCCCCGTGTGACTGCTGAGGAACTGAGAAAAGATTTGTCAGATGTGGGTACTGAAGTTTCAGCTCAGACAATACGGCGCACACTGCGTAATGAAGGCCTCCATGCCAGAACTCCCAGGCGCACCCCCTTGCTGTCTCCAAAGAATAAGAAGAGTCGACTGCAGTATGCCAAAAGTCATGTGGACAAACCACAGAAGTTTTGGGATAGTGTTCTGTGGACTGATGAAACAAAATTAGAACTGTTTGGCCCATGGATCAACGCTATGTTTGGAGGAGGAAGAACAAGGCCTATGAAGAAAAGAACACCTTGCCTACTGTGAAGCATGGCGGGGGGTCAATCATGCTTTGGGGCTGTTTTGCTTCTGCAGGTACAGGGAAGCTTCAGCGTGTGCAAGGTACCATGAATTCTCTTCAGTACCAGGAGATATTGGATGACAATGTGATGCAGTCCGTCACAAACCTGAGGCTTGGGAGACGTTGGACCTTTCAACAGGACAATTATCCCAAGCATACCTCCAAGTCCACTAGAGCATGGTTGCAGATTAAAGGCTGGAACATTTTGGAGTGGCCATCGCAGTCACCTGACTTAAATCCGATTGAGAACCTCTGGTGGGACTTAAAGAAAGCAGTTGCAGTGCGCAAGCCTAAGAATGTGACTGAACTGGAGGCCTTTGCCCATGACGAATGGGCGAAGATACCCGTAGATCGCTGCAAGACACTTGTGTCAAGCTATGCTTCACGTTTAAAAGCTGTTATAACTGTAAAAGGATGTTGTACTAAGTACTAAGATTGAATGTCACTTGGGGGTTGAATAAAACTGATAATGATGTGAGCACAGAAAAGACATTTGTGGTTATTTCATTATAAATGTTATGTTATATTTGTCTGACCTACACGTGCCTCTTTGATTTAATTGTAAGCAAGATGACTGAATGATCAAAATCAATGTCAAACTGGCCAAAACACTCAATTTCAGTGGGGGTTGAATAATTTTGAACACAACTGTAGTTCCCAAAACATCAGGGAGCCACGTTTGCTGACCCCTGACCTCGGCATTGACATATACCTCTTCCTATACTTTGCATAGGAAGTGCAAATGTATTGTAATCTGCCGAATGATGAGGGATCCAATGTTGGTTATGATTCTCGCCTGTGAATGATATTTAAAATTTAAAAAGCTGGTGTTAAATGACTTTACATCTGCTAAATCACTGTGATATAGCCACTCCAGAGACCATTTGAGCTTTTGCAGGCTTGCTTTATTGATCCCAGCAACCGTTTGCAGACCAGAACGCCCAAATGTACCGGCGGGTTGGAGTAGAGGTAACATCACTGCTCTACATGGAGAGAGCCTGTGGAGACACAGGTTCGATCCCAGCGAGCAACCTCTCCAGTAAGTGTACTTGGGAAAGACACCTAACGGTACATACTCGCCACCCAGGACATACTTGAAAACGAGAGAAATCTCAATGTATCCTTCCTGGTAAAATCCTTTCTCAAAAAAATGAAAATAAAGTATAAATCAAATCCTACTCCAACTGGAGTTTAAGTAAACCATAGGTTCCCTTACTAGCAATGCTGGGCAACTAAGCTGTTCCCTTATTAGCAATGCGGGCAACTAAGCTGCCTACCAGTCAAAAAAAAAAAACATTTAACAGAAAATCAGAGCGCCCTTACTTCCGTCAGCACTCCCAGTGATGCGCCTCTGCAAGTCCCAGTCAAATATTTACAGCCACTACTGGGAAGTCGCAATCAGGAGGCATCTGAGGATGAAACCCTATAACAAGAGGTACAGGCTTTCTCCACCACCCTGCCCCTAATCACCCTGTCACATCACTTAATACCAAAAGAGTAATTAGATTAAAATATTCCTTTCTTCCTTTCTATGGTGCAGAGGATGATGTGATCCCCAGTCTCTTCCCACCACTAGTACACAGACACAGAACAAATAGTTCTCAGTGTCCTTTTGCCAGCCCTAAGATAAAGGCTCACTCGTGATAGAATCGGAATGGATAGCTAACAGTGCGAAAAAATTATGATCTATCATTGGACCCTCGCCATTACCAGCTTGCGAGGAATAGTGCCCCTAGGATGTTAACCAACAGTAAAAGAAATATTATTTATATTAGGCTGAGCACAAGTACTGACCTGACCAGCAACAGCAAGTACCATCCCCCCCAAAAAAGAACCCTTTGCTAAATGATATATATATTGAGGACATATCACTAAGCAATTTTCGAAACCTATAATCGCTGTGCTACATCTATATGTGCCAAGAGATATTTTATTAAAATGCAACAACTGCTCATAAATTTCCAATTTGTACTTTCCTATCGTTAGCCTAAAATAAATATCGCTGTCGTATTTTTCTACATTAGCACAGAATGCATTTGACTTTACTGCCACCACGCAACACCTTGGGGCTACAAGTAATTTTAATGGCCCTGTAGGGATTGTTTAAATATGGATGGAACGAGCTGACAAGCACAAGCATCAGCCAAAAAAAGTCCATAGATTGATATCATCCTCCCCCTATTTTTTTTTTTCTTTTAAGTAATTTGCCAACTACTGTTAAATGCTTTCTTTAATTAGGTACATCGTTAAGGGAAACATTTCTTGTGTATTTCAGGGAAGAAGATTGCGGAGGAATGGATGCTAAGTGGCCGCCAACCAATTATTTTTTTAACAGGGCTGGGGGATAATTCGGCAGTCAGTGAGCAGAAAATAAAGCATAAAAATTTGGGTTTTCCCATTGCCCAGTTCAAATGACAACATTAACAATGTATGAAGCTCCAAGGACTTGGGCTCTTAAATTTTACAGAAACTGTCATACTTTTACTTATAAAATATGTATATTTATCTTCATGCATTCCTGTCCATTCTAGTATATTTAACATCATGTTCAAATTTAAATATTTAAAATTAAAAGGGACATTTTAGCCTCCATGACCACATTAATTAATTAGCAGAATGAGCTAATTGTCCCATCCTCCTAACTTCCTGTTGGCCATGCCAGACTTCCATAGTGCAAGGCTTTAGTCCAACTGGAAGTCTCATAATCATCTCACACTGAACAACCTACAGGAGTGCCGATCAGCTTTGCACAGATTGGCCAGTGCCTCTCAATGTTGTATAGCTAGAAGAGGAAAGAAGAGAAGAGGGGGTGGGATAAAAGGTAAGTACTGTAACCGACCCTGAGCCTATAATAGGACCAGCACCTTACTTACAATACCACAATACAAAAAGACAGTGGCTCGATCCTCATTTTCCTACAGAGCACCACAATTATGGAATAACCTCCCAGACACCATCAAATCTTCCAGTCTTATGTCACTCAAGAGCTCCTTACTAACATACCTCAATACGGAATGCACCTGTAAACATGTAACATAATGACTATTTTTCTACATATTTATTTTCTGTTAATCTGTATATTTGTGTTGTTTTTTTAATATCTTGCATTGTATTACTTTGTATTTCTGTAACCACTGTAACATTTTAATGTTCTTGAACCCAGGACATACTTGAAAACGAGAGAAATCTCAATGTATCCTTCCTGGTAAAATCCTTTATAAATAAATAAATAAATAAATAAATAAATAGGAGAGGGGTTCCTTTGATTATTACAAATAGAATATTAATCACGAATTAAAGCTAGCAATAATTTCCAATGGTTCCAGCATTAAGCTTTGTGCTGTTTTTATTGACTGCTTGACCACTGTTATTAGTATCATAAATTTAACTGCATTTTGTTGTTAGACCGAACCAATGAGACAAAAAAATGTTATATGGGTCATGTAGGCAAATAGTAATGACAACTAAATTCAAAAACATTTTCAGAAGAAATATTATAATTTTGTATTTAAAATCAAAAATATTCAGAAGAATATAAATATAACTATTTATTGTTAAATGTACACGCTCTTTTCCATAACCACACTCGTCAAATAGTCACAGTGAGCCTACACCTGTCTAGCTGTCCCTTGGGGTCACCAAATACACCCCAGCCCGCTCCCTAAGGTCAAACAGTGACCAGCGCCTAGCTTCTCCCCGCATCACCTCTTCCCATGATAGACTGCAGGAGTTCTCACGCACAGTCACCATTCTCTGGAACACTCTCCCTCATACCGTCAGACTTTCCCCTAGTTTCCTTCCCTTCAAACTGTCCCTTAAGACATTCCTATCCAGGCAAGCCTACCACCCGACACCCTAATACATCTCACTGCCCCAAACAGTCCATCACTCTCACCTTGCAGTCCTCTCCTCCTGCTTCCACCCCCCAACCCTTCTACATTGTGAGTTCCCACGGGAATAGGGCCCTTGTTTCCTTCTGTGTTGGTTTGTCAAAATGTTGTTCAGTCTCAGTGTATTGTAACCCTGTCTATATTGTGCCTATTTTTCAGCGCTTGCGAATATGCTGGCGCTATATATATAGATAATATCATTATTATATGTATATATATATGTACCAGACGACCATGATGTAGGATAATTGTATTGCTGATACAGCACTTTATACAAACGCAATATAGTACTGAAACCTTAGGTTTACAGGTTTAGCACTGGGGTGCTTAGATTAGGGGTGACATCTGGTTATGACAGTTATTTTCAGTAACTGTTCTGCTGAATGCTACGCACAGCTAGCTCCTGCTGCACACCTGAGCACTGTCTGAATCCTGTTTTCACTGGGTTGACATTATAATGTTGACATTTAATATTGACTTTTTAAAGTGAACTAGTTAGGCAGGCTCAGGCATCCTTGTACATGGAATTCTACCAAAAAGAGACACAAGAATATATTAATGAAGTTGGTTCCAATTAAAGCTGATCTAATAAAATGTTACGTTTGCTCTAGAACATATATAAATTGTATTTAGACAAAATTGGAGCAAGTATATATAATGAGTTAATATTTTCTTTCATCAATGATGAAAGATACTTGTGAAAGTACGTTTGAAAGAACAAAAGTAATTCATGGAAAAATCTCCCAGTTTGCTAATTTACTCCTGTTGTTTTTAATTTATGGCTCTATTGTATAATTCAACAGATTGTTCCTTTTGGGTACTTCACTACGGTTTGAATATGTCTCTTCAAAAAAACATTTGCATGCTTTTATACAAAAACACAACTATAACAAAAAAACCTTGTTTTGCTGACAATAGATTATACATGTCCTCAGTGAGGGCTGTAATTAACACTACAGCAGGGTATGGTATATTAAAATAATCTGAAAGCACTATTAATATAATTTGTAATCAAGCTCAATATTAGGGCTTAAATATCTCCATAAAAGTCCCTCACTTGGAGCACCTCACTGTTCTAGTACCAGAGTGGTCCATGATTCCTCCAATCCTTAGCTGGAGCTTAAAGATTAATAAAATACATGAGCCATTCTCAAACAAATGTGAGACAGAACTCAGATTTGTGGTTAAAACAAGAGGAAACTTTAATGAAACACATGAACCAAATATATGGTGTAAGGAGGAACCTGGAGAACAATTGCTTGGAAAAAAGACGAGACAGAGGAGATATGATAGAAACATTTAAATACGTAAAGGGAATCCACAAGGTAGAGGAAGGGAGTATATTTAAAAGGAAACAAAGTAGCAAAACAAGAGGACATAGTCTTAGATTAGAGGGGCAAAGGTTTAAAAGTAACATCAGAAAGCATTATTTTACTGAGAGGGTGGTGGATACATGGAACAGTCTTCCAGTTGAAGTGGTAGAGGCCAAAACAGTAATTGAATTTAAGCAAGCATGGGATAGGCATAAGGCTATCCTAAACAAAAGATAAATCCAGGTAAAGTATCCATGCAATTGGGCAGACTAGATGGGCCGAAGGTTCTTATCTGCCGACATTTTTCTATGTTTCTATGTTTCTAACCTGGTGCCACAATGCTGCTCCAGCTTTAGCCCTCTGGTGACCATGTGCCTACAATCATATCTCAAATCCAAACAATAGAGCACATTGCAATCACAAATGGGCATCAGGCTGCCTAAATAAATTTGATAATAGATAACACTCAAAATTCTGATAAGGAGTGTTTGTCTCAGCAAATGATGACATTTCAAATCTGCCACAGCTGTAAAACAACATTTTCTGTCACAGGGGAGAAGGGGTTGCGGAAAGGGCTTTCACCGTCACATACTATATTAAAAATGACAATATTAACACTTAAACGCAGACACCCTGTACATATAAGTAAGCCTGGGACATAGAAGAGAAATGGAGAACAATATGAGATGTAAGACCCAACAGAACCTGCCGTACCACACCTCTCAACAGCAAGTCCAGGTTCAAAGTGACTACTATCACATTATTTAATAAATGTTTGTTACACTATATTTTTGTTCCTATGGTGTGGATTATAAAATTACAACCATCTCAATGTGAATGAAAGTTATATACAACAACACAATAATCAATATATAGCTGCGGCCAAGGCAATGGAGGACAATATTGATTAGCATTTACTAAGCAATTATATGGCACATTTATCTCCAGGCAGACTAATTAATTCACAGACACTAGCATGGCATATCGGGTGTCTTGAAGCAACAAAAATCATAACCCTTTAATAGACCTTTATTAATAATTCTGACACACACACATAACCATACACTCTGAACACAGCACACACACACAAAATATGTCCATATATTAATTTCGACCTCAACTCTGTCATTCTTTTGTCCAGCTAAAGAGCTGGAAAAGCCCACCATCACAACAAAACAAACTGTACTGCTATATCATAACTGCAAAAGAGAGGGCAGAATACAATGAGAGCTCTTGGGTTACTCTCGACTGTACAGAGGTAAGATTCAAGCTCTTACAAGAATGAAAATCCCATATAATAAGAATATAATGTGTTATTGTTTTTCATATAAAGTCATAAGACTCACAAACAGATATTAACATTATTTTAGAAATCTTATTATGGCTTATCCATTTTTTTTTATTATTTTTTTATTCGCCTATCTCACATTTACTGGAGTTTACACAAATGCCCAGACAACAGAGTTGTAGGTCATTGCTAGAGTAATTTGGTTACGGGTATGTGATTACAAGTGACTCACTGTATTTAAGTCTTTATGCTATTGTTCTTAATTTATTCAGAGGGCATGTCCAAAAATCACAAACACAAAGTAAACTTGTAGACACTTGGAAACACAAAGCACACCTTCTGACTCTCTTTGGGTTTCATCAGTGTGTTAAAATGATCACAAAAGAAACCAAGGGAAGGTATATGACCATCATGTCTCCCCAGTCAACAGGCCAAATAGAAAAATTGGTGATATTGCATTAGGGAAAAACAACCATAAACACAGAATGCCAAGCAGATCTAAACATGGTTGTACAAATACTCTTCAACAATAAGAGTTAGTTTGCATGAAGGCGCGAAAAAGGAAGTCAGCCTTCTATATGCACCACACACCAAGAGCAGCTAATCAAGACGGTCTTCCGATGGTACACCACACTGGTCTAGATCTCACATACATCGGTGATGACACTGGATCTTTGCTGGAGGGGTTGTGGCCTCTGTGGCACATTCATTCATATGTGGTGGTTCAGTCAACGCTTCTGGACTGAAACACCTACCCTTCTCCAGGCTGTACTTCCGAAGGAGACCCTGATGGACCGTGGGCTTACTTGCTGTTAAGACCTTTCCCAGATGTGTCAAGGCACGAAAATAAAATAGTATCCAAAATCACCCTCGCGGCCCGCGGGTACTGGCGGAATTCTGGAACTGCCCCACAGTCCCCTCCTTTGCGACAATTTACCCTAAAATTAAAAATGTCCAACTCATGGATTAACTTATAGTGCTCTTTAACCATACCTTACCCACCTACTACAGAATATGGACCCCCTAGTTCAGGGGTCAGCAACCTTGGCTCCCTGATGTTTTGGTAACTACATTTCCCATTTGGCTCAGTCAGCCTAATGGGTGACTGTCCATCTGGGGAGATGTAGTTCCCAAAACATCAGGGAGCCAAGGTTGCTGACCCCAGCCCTAGTTGGACAAGATGGGTTCGGATTAACTCGGGTTGGGGGGAGGGACGGACTGTCATTGCCAGGGCAAACCTCGGTGAAGCTACTCTCTGCCAGTTTTTTATAAGGATTTATTGTACTTCAATTTTTTACTGCTTCCATCTGCCCCCTCTGGAATGTTTTTTCCCTCCGCCTTTCCTCTTTTTCCCCCTTCTTCTCCTTTCTTTCCTGACAGGGTCTGGGCAACCACTTCCTATCCCCATTATAGTTTTGCATTATATATATATATATATATATATATATATATCGTACTGTCAGGATTTGCTTCTGATGTAATGTTCTTGAATATAATACAAATTATATTTACAAAAAAAAGGTAGTCAGCTTTCTTTAATTTAAACACACAATATGAGTAACCTGTGGCTCAAGTTGACCTTCGTAGGATATGAAATAGAATTGAAATGGAATCAACAGCAAAAATAGTATCTAACATGTGGCACCTCCACGAGATATCGGAGGAGTGGTTGTAGCAAGTGAAAAGAAATCCTCGATGGGTGCAAATGAGAATGACTGCACATTCATCTTCACATGTGAGCACAAGGACAATAATAATCACATTTACTTCCCTGTCACTACCTTCATCAATACCTCACATTGTCCTTAGAAGCCGATTTTCCATCAAAAATGTACTTGCTGCAAGGTAATCAATAGCAGAATAGGCAAATTATCACTGCACCATGCTCTCGCAGAAAAAGGCTTCATTTCAATGCCTGGTCACACACACACACATTACACTTATTGTTTGGGCAGATATACACAGTCAGTTGAAGCTTTCTTTCTCTTTATACAACTGTGCATGGCTAGGTCCTAAATGTGCAAGTCAAGCTTTTACCAGCTATGTATGCAGAGCTCAATGAGCACAGTCAGCTTGTCAGTATAATTAATATGTTCTTCACTTTCTACATCCAACAACTCAAATATTAAATGTATAAGTATGCTGGGAGTGCAACTACAATAACAAAAGCCCATTTGTATTCAAAATTAATTTAGTGACAGACAAGCAATATACAGCCATATTTATTTATTTATTTATTTATAAAGGATTTTACCAGGAAGGATACATTGAGATTTCTCTCGTTTCAAGTATGTCCATATACAGTTGGCTTAGAAATAAGCTGAATAACCCAAACATATCCTGCGAATCTTCTGGTCTAAAACCATCAGCAACCAACAACTCCTCATTCAGTGTAGACAAGAATGTATGGAGACTATCATCACAAGAAGACGATGGAGATGGTTTGGGCATGTCATCAGCAAAGAGAATGGGAACATCACCAGAACTGCCCTTCATTGGACACCAGAAGGAAAACGCAAGAGAGTAAGGCCAAAGAGCGCCTGGCGCCGAATGGTGGACCGAGAACCCAAGGCTATGAATCACACGTGGGGTACCATACAAAAGCTGGCCGGGAACAAACAGGAGTGGCTGCCCTACATGCCAATAGGCATAATGGGCAATAAGTAATAAGTAATTCGTAATACCTGATTATGGGTTTACCTGAAGGAAGAATGTTGTATTTCTTATCAGGCTATTCACTAAGCACCAACATATGGAGAATAGCTATTTATAGGACAAGAAAGTTAAGGCGAATAAACAATGTTCTGGCCTAAGGAAAAATTGGGAAAGAAACATTTTGTCTAAAAGATACAAAATGGTGTTGTAAAAAATAAAAAGGCTTTTTGCTGAAAACGAAAAAAAATAAACGGTCTTTAAAAAATAAATTACATTGATATTACTTTTTTACATTGAATCCTAGGTGATTCTCCTGTTTTAACTTGTTGAAATGAAACACCACAAATCAGTGCATTTTGCTGATACTTCAGTGCAGTTCAGTGTTCTGTGAATAGACAAACCATTACCAGTACGGGATAATTTCGTTGCCGCTTAAGATCTCAGAACTGCGCAAACTGCACTGTATTTCACCATCAATTTTGCCTGTACCTGGCGAATTGACAGATTAGTGAATAGACGAACTGTCCCGAAATTGCTACAAACGGTAGAAGTCACCATTCAGTGCAATTCAGTGGCAAGTTCGGTGATTAGTGAATAACCTCTTAAGTGTGGGAACTCATCGATATTTCTTCCCAATATTAAGTGTTGTCATCACGCACTTCACCCACTGTGATGGGTTTGTGGAATCATTATAAATATCATAGATTCTTGGTTACTTGACAAGCATAAAATGATTGTGAAGCTGTTGTTTAGTTGACCAGATAGTGGCTCAAATCGTAACTCTGTTCCCCCTTCAAAAATCCCATACTTCTCCTCAACTTGAGCCATCTTAATTTATACACATTAAAGAACTTGAGTTGCCTGTTTAAGGGAATGGCACATATTAGCTTTGAGTTGTGCTCTATATATAGAGGGAAAAACCCAACAACAACAACAACAGAAAAACACATCTCTGGGTTCCCAGGCTACCAACAAGAATAAGTTGGAATGACCAGCTTTTTCCTTACATTGTATATAGTGTGAAGGTATGTTCTTGTTTATATATGTATTTATGGAGTTGTGTATATGGGAGTTAGAACTGTGTTATGGAATTTTTACAACAAAAGATATAAAAGTTGCTTAATCACGTTTATTTTTTTAATTATTTAAGTTGCATTTGGAGAATGCATAGTCAAGAGACGGTAGGCGAGGGGAGCGAGGGTACGAGCCCAGGATGCAGTGATACACACAGGGAAGCCAAGATAAGGTTTAATAACCAAGGGTTTGTTTTGTATATACAGTACACAGTAAAGCATGGGTGAGGGAGCAAGACAGGATTGGGGGGAGACTAAGATAACACACAGAACACAGAGACAGCACCAAATAAACTGACAGAGGACCAGACAGATATGACAGAAAGGGGGCTTACTGACAGATGGACAGGGCAAGAAAAAGGCTGAAGAAAGTCCACAATATGCTATGGAAAATGTTTTTTGGCAAAGCAGGGATCTTGTCAAAGCAGGGGTCTTCAGAGGGGTTATCCAAACAACATGGGTCTGTAGTGTAGCGAGGGGCAGTAGGTAGCCAGTGGGGGTCCAGAAAGGTGCTCCGCTAATAACGAGGTCTGAGGCAAGATGTGGGTCAAGGGCAGACAGAAGACGAGCAGGTATGTGAAAACAAATCCAAGGGGGTCTGGAACACAGTTATCAGTAGTATAAGCTCCTAGCTTCTGGACCGGTAAAACACAAACTGAACAAACACAATGCAGAAGCATTGGAGGAAGGGTGTGTCTTCCTTAAATAGAAAGCCCAGGTACTAATGAGGAGAATGTAGAATCTGGTCAGTGTTAGCAACAGAGACCTAATCCAAGAAGGCTAGGGCATGAAAGATACTACCAGGATTATGGCAGAGCAGTACCATAGTTGCCCTTCTTCCGACACCGGCGGCGTGGACCGTGGCATGCATACAGGCAACATAAATCTCGGAGCCAATGCCATCCCCTATTTGCCATTCCCTAGCAATTGTTTCAAGTGCAGAGCGAAAACCAGACAGTTGGGCGCAAAGGGGGTCATGATCATCAGTCTCTAGAGAAACTTGAAACTTATATGGCACTGTGTAAAAAACTGAGGAATGCCCATGAAATACCTACATTCCACCCATCAGCAGAACAATAAGGACATCCAACCCGCATTCGCAATCTAGAATGAGAACATTAGAGCAAAATGTCACTTTTCAGCACATGTCACAATCACAAAACTAAAACTGTTATCCAATAAGCACCAAATTTGCCAGAAAATAGTGTAGAACAGTGTATTTCACTGTAAGGTGCAATTTTGTGGCAGTTCATCTATTTTTTATTCAATCATTTAGTCTTTCCATTTGCAGCAAAAAAGTCTATTTATTTATTTATTAGAACTTTTTAGGCACTTTACTAGATTTTTAGGTGAAATTTTCTAGTGTTTTTTTTATTCTGTAACAGATCTTTTTATTATTTTTATAGGACCTTTTTTATTATTTCTATGCATTTTTATTGTTTTAAATGCCTTTTTTTTAAAAATTGCCGATTTTTTTTTTCCCCTCTCAGTACAGCGGCATTCGACAGCCTGTGGTACTCAGTTCGGCAGATCATCTGCTGTCTTCGGCGGGTTTTAGGTGGGCTGATCGTCAGCACACTTCAGGAAACCTGCAGTGAATTGCCGGAGTGCACCGAACGAATGCTGTCTGAAATGTCTAAATGCTCTCTGAAATGTCTATAGGAACAAAGAAGAAAAGGACCGGTTATGGTGGGATAAATTGATGATGTGACAGGCTTATGCAATATATGATATTTTGTAACCAAATCCCCATCTTTTATTCCTATGTTAAGATTTTAAAATTGTTGAAACTATATTAACCAATTGGCTGCGGCGGACGCGCTCAGCGCGTCCTGCCAAGTGCTTCCCTTGCACAGGAGGATCCATGCGCATCCATGCACATGAGGCAGCAATCAGCCGGGATTCCGGCTGATTGCTTGCCCCCCCGTGCGGGCTGACATCTTGGATGTTAGCCCGGCACTCGGGGACCCCGGCGGGACTAATAGATGTCATTGCGCTGGCGCGATGACATCTATTTCAGGCCCCCCCCGCGAGTTTGGAGGAGGTGCCTGAAAGGGAGGTCCTTCGGACCTCTCTCTCACCCGATCGCCGGGGGCCAGAGATTAAAGGTTGGCAGCATTTGGAAGGGCACAGCCTGCCCTTCCATACAGTGCCTGGCTTTAACCCCTTGGGGACCGGATCATGATTCGGCACTGAAAAGCGTCGGATCGTGATCCTCTCCCGGAGCTGGCCGACATCTTGGATGTCGGCCAAGCTTCCGGGATCTCCCCCTGACGACTGGCGTCATCGTGCATAGCGCGATGACGTCAGTTTTAGAGTTAACCCCTAACTGCCACCGATGGTGGAGATATGGGGTTCCAATGAACCCCCTATCTCCTGATCTGTGGCAGCTAGGGGTTAATATTTGGTATTGTTGGATCGGCCAGAGCATGGCCTTTCCAACGATATCAAACATGATCATGTAAAAATAAAAATAAAAAAATAAACAAGTTTTTTTTTTGTTAATGCAGCAATATTATTCCCATCTCAATTATAATGTGAACAATGATGCTGCACTAACGATTTTTGTATGGGGTGCATTTGTTAAAAATCGCATAATTTTCCCCCAAAAAAATGTAATGAGACCCAATTAATTTTTTTTTTAACAAGCGCAACCCATAGAAAATATAACCGCAAATGCTTGCACATTAAAATGTGAAAAAAAAACACTTTACACATTATAAATTATTGAAAATTCTAATTTTATTTCATTTTTTGTTATAATATACAGACAGGACATGACATATACATATAAAAATGATATATTATGAATCTGCTGAGTCTGCCGGAAAGAACGATATATAATATGTCAGGGTCATATAATAAAATAAGGCTTCAAAACGCGGTTAAACATGATGAGCGAAACCGGTAAAAATGAGCTCAGCACAGAGGTGTGAAATGCCTCAGCAGCGAAAGGGTTAAAGTGGAGCGCGCTGAATTTGGTATGTTACTTTCATTGATCTCAGAAGCACCCTTATGAGAAATGCATGTTCAGGTTGCGTACAGCCATTCTGGTTTTGCATGTAAGAACAAACAAGTGAATTTTCTGACAGGAAGATCATCAGTGACTCGTGGGCTATAGTCAACCATTGCAGCTGACCTTTTCTTCGAAGTTATGCCTATAAACTTTAGTTCACATATTGAAGCTATGCTTTGCATTGAGACTTTGGGGAATCACCTCACAACAAAGAAGATGCTAACATGACCAAAATGACCAGATAATCTATATCATTGTCACTCAAAAATGTGTATATAGTAGTTGCTTATAAATACTTAATTTAGTTTCTGTATAATCCCTTACTGACATCTGGCATAATCCCCAACTGTGCACACATGACTTGTTATCACAATGCAATGGACTTTACTCTTGCCTGAATCAACAATGTGAAAAAGTAGATAGTTACATATGAAGTTGACAGGGAGTCTGATAAATAACTTTTCCTCACGAATTAACTACGCTTCATAGATACAAAGAACAAACTGTAATACAGCTCAACAAGGATAATCCTGCAGATGCCCTTGCTACACTCTACAGTATAGCGAGCCATCACTTAAACTGGGTCCTTCACATAACAGAATAAATGCATTCAAAATCCAAATAACTACATGGGAACCGTAAACGTTAATTATTAATAAGAGAAGGAAAATCATTACCATGAAATTGCAAGGGCGCCATTGATCGATCTAATTATTTCTCTGTCAATAACAAAATAATACACCAGTCAATGACATGTAGAGAAGTACCTGCAATACAACTTTACATGGTACCTAATACTATACGTTTTTCAAGGACAGAAACAAACAAATGAATGTATCACTACTAACCAAGGATACTATTCCTGGTCTGACTCTTCTCCAGGTTCAGGTTAAGTTTAGCCAAGATAGGGCACTATTCCATAGTGTATGGTAACTGTAGCATTCGGATGAGTTATGGTTAACACTAGGATGATTTTAACGCATGACCACCCATATTACCTTCCTAATGCTAAATCCATGAAAAATCCTTAAAAAATCTGGGTGTGCAGGCTGCCGCAAGCTTATTGTACTTTGCACTACCCTTGTTAAGTATAGGATGCGCAATCAGTAATTAGCGTTTTGATAAGTAAGGTGTTACAAAGTGCTAGTGCTAATTACTGCAGGGATGCGCATCCCAAAAATTTTGCGACATCTAAAAGCTGGTGATAACTGGTTCCACTCTTGTAAAATCATTTACCACCCCCTATACTCCCCCCCCAATAAATCAGATACTCAACTTTCATCCCACGAAGAGAACGGTGCCTTGATCTGCCGCTTCTTGTCGCCGTGAGCAGAGTGAGACTGGGGAGAAATAGTTCCCAGTTCCCCTCCGTGATGACTCCGCAGCACAGCGCAATCTTGCGAGAGCAAGATCGAGCAGGGCTCAAAGTCCAGACGTGCAGCGACAATGACAATGGGCATAGAGGTCAGCTAAGGGTTAATGCATTAGAAATACATATATCTTGAAACTGTTTGTATTTTAGGAGTTAGTTTGTGTTTGTGATTCAATGTAGACATATTGTTCTCCTATCTATATGTTCTTAGATTGATCTGGTGCTCTGTGTTTGTGAATCCTGTCTATTGTGTAACTAATTAGGTTTCTGTGTCTTCTCTAGGAATCCAACTCCCACTCATTTAGACAATATATTCGGTTGATTGTGTCATGTTACCTCCCCCCCACTCTGTTGTCCATAAAACTGCTCTCATTTTCATTAAATATATTAATTTACCCCTGCACTAAGCTGTGTCTGTTTTTGGGGAGAGATACATATAAATATACTGCACTCGATCAAGTTCTGGCTGAGAGTTGTAAGAAGAGAAGCTGCTGCAGATCAGCTTGTCTGAAAAGAAGGGATGGACGCTGTCACGACCACTACGCGCGCTGCTGCGAAAGACGCCGGGTTAAGCCACCCATTATCTGTCTCCGCACACCTCTCTCTCGCAACAGGTACGTAGAGCGCGATACAATGATCCCAGGATTGCAACGCAGTACAAGTCTTCTCTTGAAGCGGGTAATGACTACGTCTCCCACAATCCCTGGGCTCACTTTCCTATTCTATTAGTTACGCTGCCACCAGTCCTCATGGACACTATGCACGTCGCAGCGAGAGACGCAGGGCTAAGCAACCGCACTGCCTGCCTACCCTAGACCCGGACAGTGACTGCATAGACAACAATCCCTGCCATCCCCAGCGACTGCAACTCACAATTTCGTATCTACCCGACCTTAAAACAACCAGCAATGCTCCAGTCTTTTAGTTAGCGTGGATCGAATATCAGGCAGAAACAGAACGTAATAAAATGATATGTATTATGATATAGCAAAAGCTATATATTATAGTGCATTTGTTACAGGAAAATTATAGATAGAATAAATCAATTAATTACACACTACACAGCAAATAAAAGAAAAGGATTAACCACAGAGCATTACTTACAAACAATAAGCTAGCATCAGTGACTCCGGGGTTGGAGATGGAGACATGCATAGATCCGCTGGAGATGGAAGCATGGACAGCATGGACCGATCATCATCATTCGAATGTACCCCGTGTGATCAGCCCCAGCACATGGCCAGCTTCATAATTTATACACTTCCTGGTCCTTCCAAAACCCACCCACAAATGGCCCAGCCTCCTGCACTACATATCCCAGAATTCCCCTCTCCTGAGCACGCTCAGTATGCTTGTCATTAATCTTAATTCCCTGGTTTATCAATCATCTCCCAAAGACCACCTTCTGTGATCAGAGTATGTGATTGCTTCTTTGATATGCGGTTGGGGTGCCGCTCTGGCTGCGTCTTCTCCCTGCCATGAGCAATTGCTCTTTCTGCCTGCTGGGTAGACCCCAAAAAGGTGTTATCTTTAATTCACACCTTTGATGACTTCAGAGAAAATTGTCACATTCCCGTTTAATTGTTTCATTCCAGCAGACTGGAAATGCAGCCATTGATTTCTTAGGCCAGCTGCGCCAAATGGCCTGGTATCTAAAGATAGGCATAGATATAAATATGCCTATATAATACATATTGCGGTAGATATACCAATAGTTAAGACACAGAGAGATGGGTATGTCTACCTGTGACAGACGCTGTAACAGGTTCGGGTCTGGACCACAAGCTGGAGACCAGTACACCCCAGATGCTGTTACAGATACCACAGACTTTCTATTATTTTATTAATTTAATGCCCGCTTGCGGCTGCACTGCACATAAACAAATTTTTTAAAATACTCCAGAATTCACTATTATTATTGTTGTCATCATTTATATAGCGCCAACAGTTTCTGCAGCGCTTTACAAAAACCAAAGGGAACGAAATACATATAAACGGACATAGGATGGAAACAAGAGGTGTAGAGGGCCCTGCTCATAGGAGCTTACAGTCTAGAGGATAAATGCAATAAATCAATTTGCATTAGCATCATTGCTTAATCCTCTGTTGTCTTCAGTTAATATTCCCAAGAGAGAGTAATAGAATTAAAGAGTTTTCTTTCCCCTCCCTGGGAATTGTGTTAAGGCTAGCATTGTCATACTGGGATAAAGTGCAGCTTATTTATAGATTTTTGCATCCTGACTATGATGTCCTGACAATACCCTTGCTAATTTTACACAGTTTACTGAAAAGCACTACTTTTATAACACACGCACACACACACGCACGCACGCACGCACACACACACACATTTCCCTTCCACCCATTACATGCTTCACGCAAACGTTAACGCTCATCTGCGTGAGCATTAACGTTTGCTGCGGTATTTACCGCATATTACAATCCAAACGCAAATGGGTTAAAAAAACAGTTTGCGTTTGGTACCTTGCGCTTCTCTGCACGAGGTTACTGTACTTTGTGCTCCCTATACTTAACATGGGGAGCGCAAAGTGTTAATCAGCGCTGGATTACAAAGTCCCAGCGCTGATTAACGCCTGGCTCTGGTCAGCGCAAAGTTAACCAGAGCCAGGACTTGGTGATAACTGACTCCGCTTCTGCAGAATCCGTTAACACCAGGCTTAAAAAATAAAAAAACGATCACATACTCACCCTCTGTCCCGCGGCGAGGACCGCAGCTCTGTTCGCCTCCTCCGGCCGGCGGGAGAAGGGAAAGACTGGGGGAAAAAGTCCCCCAGTCTCTCCCTGCGTATCACTACGCTAACCGGTCGGATCTCGCGAGGAGAGATCCGGCTGGTCACATGACCGGCAGGGAGGAACTCAATGGAGTCCTATGGACTCCAGCGAGTGGATGCTCGCGGCTGCGCTCAGCATTTGCACCTGCATTGTACTCCAGCGTTAAAACGCGGGCGCAAGGGGGAAAACTGCGGGCGCAGTCTTTCCTCCCTTGTGCCCGCATTTCAACGCGAAGAGCGTAATAGAGCCCTAAATGTATACACTCAATATTCTGCATTAGTTAAGAATTGACAAGACCCAGGCCTCTATGGCAACATGACAGCAAAGAGAAAAATACAGTTAAAAATAAAAGCTGTTGAGAAAAATTGCTGTATATTTAGAAGAGGATGTATGTTTTAATGTTAAAGAATTTCACGGCTGAATCAAAAGGATGTCAGCAAGGAGCAATAGTGTGGAATCAATAAGGTTACTACCCTTTCCCTGTAAAAAGTCAATGGTCTAATGTCAGGTCAGCAATTACATCACAAATGTTAAGCAAAGATATTCAAAGCATCATTGAACTAAGCAAGCAAAATTAAAATGAAACCATCACTACAGGATGGCTGAACGGCTTCACCTTAAAGGGATTATTATTCCAAACCACAATGGTTCCTATAGTTTATGCTTATCTAACATCATATATTACAGGACAGTCCTGATTTGGGAAACCCTGTCCTTCAATCACAGGTTTTAGAAAAGGTACTGTCTGAAGGCCTAAATAATGCACATGAGCTGCCAGTCAATAACAGGACATTTATTGGTCACGCAAATGCACAACAAATGTCAACATGCCACACATTGTGCCACTAGCATATTCTCACACTGGCCTAACCTATCTTCATGGCATTCCTTCCAAGCATTGAATGGGTTGAATGAAGGCATCGCAGTGATGTGACTTGCGTAACTGTCACCCCTAAAAAGGCGTGTCTGCTCAGAAAAGAGGTTGCATCAAGGTCTCTAGGGACCAATCACAGGGATGAACCAATATAAAAAATGGGTGGTCATGCTTAGGTAAAAGGCGCATGTCCTGCTGCCTGTCTGAGATAGTGAGGCAGATCGCTGTCACGGTGGGACAGGTCACGAAATCCGCTGCCGTTGCGCCTTATATGGGACAGTTGGTAGGTATGTCATGGTTATAAAATTTGTATTTTATTAAAAAGAAACAAGGGGGTTATTCAGAAACCATTGAAATTACAGAAAAAAAAGACAGCCACAAATCCGCCAAAAGCAGCCAACGAATCGCCGACCAGCCGCCGAACAGAGGTAAACCCTCCCCCAAAAAATACAACTTTTTTAAAAAAAGTAATGCATGAAAATTCATGGAAATAATGTATAAGGTCTTAATAAAAAGGTCTGTTACAGAAAGAAAAAAAAACACGCCATGAAAAAAAAATTCGGAATCAAAAATGTCGCAGAAAAAAAATCTAGAAAAATGCCTAAAAATTTAAAACAAAATAAATGAATAAAGATTATATTGAAACCTATAGGATTTGCCTGTTTAAACCTGTCGAATATAACCAGCGAAAATTAGGGTATTTCGCCAACTTTTCGCTGCTGTTCAACGTTGTCTAAATAGATTAACCGTTACTTCTCTATGGGGATTATCACTGCTGCCGAAGGTCGTCGTATTTCACTGACAATGTGCCAAACCCTTAAAAAGATTTCCCGCTGGTTTAGTGAGAATATTTTTCTAATTTTCAACACAGATGAACACAGTCTCTTTTGTTATTTATTTTACACAGACTCATGTATATAAATAGTTTTTCCTTTTTGCAATAAAATCTATTTTTCTCAAATCAGTTCATTGGTTCAGTCATTCAACAGTCACACAAAATTACCAGTAAGCATTGCATTAGTATTAAAAGAATAGCTGAATTAACAAAAGCCACATAGTGAGTCGGAAACAGTTCATACTTTTATTGATTTTTCAAGTACACAGCAACAGAGAGACACTAACATGTACCCGTCATTTAAAAATAACTTGGTTCCACTTCACAGTGTTTTATTTGCTAGGAAATGTATAGGTTACCACCTCTGACAATCTTTAATTCAAACACAAGCCGTTGTTCACCCAGGAGATTCCGTTTTCTATTAACACATCATATGGAGGGAGGGCAGGATCATTCCCACTAACATACTGAAGGTTTATACAGTGCTCAGGGGAAGTTGGATCAGCACCATATAAGGTTTTTGCCCAGTGGTAGTGTAAGCAGTCAGTATTTATTTCACAAATTTCAGAGGATATTGGTATAAAATAAAATAAATCGGAAGCCAATTTTCTCCAAATAGATATTGGTACCTTGATCTAAATTTCACATCACAGTAGAATGCACTATATATACTGTATTAGCGAATTGTTTTGGGATGTTACATTATAGAACATTATTTGTCTGTGTATAAGACTATACTTTTGTCTAAAATCGTTAAGTCAGAAATTGGGGGTCGACTTATACACGGGAGTATCTTACCAGATACCAGATGTGGGTCTGTTCTGAGTGTTCCATGCTCAGCTCACATTACCACGCTCGCTGCAATGGCTGCAGGCCGGAATGTGATGCTGCAGGAGTAACTGGTGTTACAATGGTGAGCCGCGCATGGTTCAAAACTGCTGATACCTTCCTTCTGCAAACAGACTATCTCCAATCACGAGCCTTCTCTCTGCTAATAGGCTTCCTCCAATCACAAGCCTTCTATCTGCAAACAGGCTTCCTCCAATCACGAGCCTCTCTCTGTAAACAGGCTTCCTCCAATCACAAGCCTTCTCTCTGCAAACAGGCTTCCTCCAATCACGAGCCTTCTCTCTGCAAACAGGCTTCCTCCAATCACGAGCCTTATGTAACAGACGTCATAGACATCAGATCTGATGCTGAACAAACCAATTGCAACTCTGAAAGCATCCTGTTGGAGGCAGTAGCGAGTAGGCATTGTGCAGATGTTACTGTTGATGTCTGAACAACACTGGTATTTTGAGTACTCTCCCATGAAAATGGCAGAAAATAAAAAATAAACAGATATCTTATTCTGCAAAATTTCAGCTAAATGTGTTTTGTTTTATGTTTAAAATATTGATTTGTTAATGTTGGGGTAGAAAAGTAGGGGTCGTCTTATAATCGGGGGCGTCTTATACACGTAAAAATATAGTACTAGTAGTATATCCTGCAATATAGAGCAATTAGACATCCTGTTCTGGTTTTGACTCCATTAATCATTTTTCCCCTTTATAGCAGTTAATACGGTGTACTGTGTAGCAACTGTCTCATATTTTCCCTAGAGATCGTCCGAATCCTCAGACATCTCAATCATTTGTTCCTTTTGTCTTCGTCTTTGAAAATGATTTCACGTCCTAGGTTTAGATTTATGTTCTCTTAACTGTTAATAGAAACAACAGTGGTGTTTTGTAATATCCAAGTGAAAGCAATATGGGTGGCAAATAACTCCTGTGTCTCCAATCAATTTAGGTGACATCTCCAAACTCCATGCACATTTGGCCATTCGGAATCAGTATGGAAAATACTCAGAGTATTAATCTCTTCATTGCTGAGCCATTTCACCTCTGTGTGCTGAGCTCATTTTTACCATTTTGTGCTCATCATATTTAAATGCGATTTTAACTCATGTTTTATTGTGCGACCCAGACAAATTATATACACTTTTTTTCCGCAGATTCGGCAGATTCATAATATATCCTTATTATATGTCTGAGAAAATACATGATTTTAGCTAAAAGTGAAAAAAAATTCCGTTAGTGCAGCATCATATTTCACATTATGTAGTTAAATATGTGTTACCGGCGCCACAAATGGATATATTGCACTTAGGGGAGTTTCTTCAGGTCAAAGAAAATAAGGAGATAACAATCTCTCTTAATGAGGAGAGGTGGTGAATGCACAACACGTTGAACTAAGACTTTGATGAATAGTAGCTTTAAATAGAGCTATAATGGGAGCTGCAGAACTCCGTCATATAGTGTGTTGTTTAATTACAGAGTATTGTAAAAGAAAGTGAAGTTCTACTTATTCCTGTATCAATTGGCTCTTGCGGTGCCTGCTTTTAGATTCTGGCCCGCACGGATTGGGAGGGAGAGAGGTCCAAATGACCTCCCCTTCAGGCACCTTCCCCGCACTGGCGCGATGACGTCTATCGTGCCCGCTGGGGTCACGGAGGCTGGGCTGACATCAAGGACGTCAGCCCGCACCGGGGGGCCGCAGCGAGAACCATTTGGCTGAGCGCGTCCCTAGCAGCCAAGTGGCTAAGCTAACGATAACACTGACACTAGTGTTAGCTTGAAGGAGGTGATAGAGCCCATTGTCAGTATTACTTGCTAGGGTTGGTGGTAAACCTACCCAGGATTATGCTTTCAAGGCTGTGTAAGGAGGAAACGTGATTAACAATTTGTACAAATTTGAGCTTCTGTTGTCCGCGCTCTGGCCATATATACTTATATGATATGATTGATTGCCTCAATCGAGGATCATGTTCCACATGTAGTGTGTGACCATATATTTTCACGCAACAGCTCAAAATAATGGCACAAACACAGGTTCTTGCTGTACAAAACAAAATAAGAGATGCTTATTGCAACGTAAAATCAGAAACTGTCAGTAAATTTCTTTTACTGTTTTGATATTTTATTATTAACATACACAATACAAAGTGTAAAGGAGATACAATGTATCATTAAAGGGGAAGCTGATGCACAGTCCAGCTGTGATTCCGTAGCTTGTTAATGCTCAGCAGAAAAACAGGAAATAAGAGGTGTCTGAGCTTTCAAATGAGGTTTCCCTGCCAAAGTCTTTGGTAACAAAGAGCAAAGTGCTCAGCCTACCAGCAGGAAGCCAGCCTCACCGTGTGAATTGCTAGACAGAGGCAATTCCTTGCCAACACGTGTCTGACGGCAGCTAGGGGCCTTTGTATAAGCAAAGTTAAAAGCCATTTCCTTCCCATTTACAACTGTATCCTATTGCATTAAGCAAATATATCCATTGTAACTTATGAGTTTCAATTATCCACTTGACCTTGTGCAATATTTCCCATTTAAGGTACAACCAGCGTGCTGCAGTGACGTGTTATATTCTTACAATTCACTATACATTATTGTTTTGGAAGGTATATTATCATTTTAGCTAAGGCTAACTGTTATAAAATATAATGATAGCTACAATTGTGAACAATAAGAGCTGCAATAAGCCAGTATTGTCAAGTACACAATAACTTATCAGCTACATCAAGCACTGTAATCATAAATTATTGTTTATACATACAGAAAAAACGGTGTCGCGCCCATGCTCACCAGAGCGGCTGCAACAACCAGCAGTTCATGTATAAAATATAGCAAGAAAAAAGATGTAATCTGCGTTAGTTTCTGTTCAATTCCGTGTGCAACAAAACACAATTAGAGGTTTTAGTTTGCTTGAATCAAGCAAACTAAAATCTCTAATTGTGTTTTGTTGCACTTGGAATTGTATAGAAACGAGCGCAGATGACATGTTTTTTCTTGCCATAAATTATTGTCTATGTTAGGGTGAAAACACCCTATTGAAATGTCTATCAATGAGAAATTCTTTATTGGCGATGCAGTATACTGAATGGTGTGCACTGCATACCCAAAAAGTGATGACCTTACCCCTTCACTACCCTGCACCTTTTGTTGAAATAAGTTTTATCATAACATTTATTTGAAACATGGGGTGTGAAGTTAACTGTTAAATATAGTTTAAAATATAAATTTTGCACTCAATTTGTTATTGAGATAGTTCAAATAATTAAAATAATGTAAATTTGCTCCTCAATGTAATCAAAAACTTACAGACTTTGCTGTTGAATTACAACAGCCACAGAGAGAGCAGAATAAAGAAAGATTTATGGGATCACTCTCTACTGTACAGGGATGAAATTTCCATACGCATGCATTATATCTACATACATTTATTATTTGTATATTCTATTAGTATTTTTTGGAAGTTGCATTATAATCTCTACAAATCCCCAGAAGCAGGAGATCTGACCATTTTTATTAGCTATATTTATCTCATTTACTTTTATTTGTCACAAAGAACCTTTTTTGCAAGTATGCTAATTAGGAAAAAACACTTTTTAAATTGGGCGGCATAAGGGACGCCATCTAGCGTTTGGACCCTTTCATACCAACAAAAGTTCTGGAAATAATAAATAAACACATGAAAAAATTAAAATGAGCAATTTTACTTTGGCTTTATTTACTCAGAATAAGAATTTATGTACAAATTGCTATTTTAACCTATAGTTAATTATTAAATATGCGTCCCATGTTTGAAATAAATTGTACGATAAAGGTTTTTACAACACAAAGCACTTGGTAGTGAAGTGGTTAATTAAGCAGAACAGATGAATGGTTGCGTGAGCTATACTCAAGTCAAGAAAATGTGGCACTGTCTTAAAGACATGGTAAAAACCGAGAATCAAGTCTTTCCAAGACTTGATGAATGTGTAAGATGACTGTGTAATTTCCCAATCATTCAGATGCTATTTATATGATGCGAGTGACAGTTGTTATTATATCCCTGTCCTCCTTTTGCTCTTTCCATTGTTTTACACCATTTTATATTGTTTAACTTGAGAACACATTCAATTTGATCAACAAATATTCTGCCTATAAGATTTTATTAAGAAAGGAAGAGAAAAAAAACCAGCAAAAAAATATTAAATAAATTTCTTCATATTAGATTGAAATGAGCTTCTTCACTACCAAGCATTTTTTTGGAAAGAAATATCAGCATAACATTTGTTTGAAACATGGGATGTTTAGAAAAAAAATGTAAATGTTTTTTGTGTATATATGTATATATATATATATTGTAGATTTTGTAAGCTGTGTCACTCCAGATGCCAAAATCGCCAGAGTATAGCAGTACGTAGCGATACCTGTTTCATTGGACTAACGTTACATTTGAAGAGATTGTTAACCTTTCTGATTATGATGACCTGTCCATACCTAAGCAGTACTGTCCAAAGGACTTTTTGTCCTAGCACTAAACTTGACCATCCAAATATATTTGGACTTGGAGGAATTCTTTAGAAGACTGAGGCTCGAGGATTTTTTCTTTGAAAAAAATAACAATATTTCTATAATGAACAACAAAGGGGAAACTAGGAACAAAGACTTCACGCCCGCAGCACACACTTCACCACCGAACCCCTCACATGCAGAAAGAATAGCCTTAAACAATCTCTCCAAAAACAAAAATATCATCATCAAGCCAGCTGACAAGGGTGAATTAGTAGTTGTCATGAATGTCCAGTACTTCATTGCAGAAGGTGACAGACAACTGTCCAATGAAAACTATTACCAGTAATTGATTCAAGACCCCACAACTGTATACAAAACTCAACTTGTTAAACTTATCAGGTCCTTTCTGAAAACATCCACAGCAAGAATTGGAGAATATTGTGCCTACCAATCCTCGCATAGGCACTTTCTACATGCTACCCAAAATCCACTAGCCCGAGAACCCAGGACGATGCATTATCACAGGTATGGACACAACTTACTGCAAAAATTTCTGGCCTTATAGAGGGTATCCTGAAACCCTTAGTAACCAACACTGCCAGCTGTATACAGGACAACACAGACTTTCTCAACAAACTCAGAGATATTCAGACACTGCCGGTCAACTCAACACTATACTGATTGCTATGGATGTAGAATCCCTATACAAAAACATCCCACATAAAGATGGAATTAATGCCAGTCTCAAATCGCTCTACTCTCACAATAATATATATAAATATGATGGTGGAATAATTACCAAGCTGTTTGAGTTTATACTCACACAACTACTTCAGCTTCAACAATAACTGCTACCTACAAATGACTGGCACTGCTATGGGCAGTAAAATGTCGCCACAATACGCCAATCTTTTCATGGCTGATCTGGAACAGAGGTTCCTGGACACTCACCCTCACAAACCACACAAATATCTGCGATACATTGATGATATTTTCATCATATGGACAGATGAAGAGTAATGCCTTCTAGACTTCCGCAACACATTCAATATGTTCCACCCATCGATCAAATTCAAGATGGCTTTTTCCAAGCAAAGTGTGAGCTTCCTGGACTGTACCGATTCAGTTGCCAATGGCACGCTGCACTCATCTGTGTACAGGAAACCCACAGACAGGCCCAGCTACCTCCACAAGGCCAGCTTTCATCTCAACCACACCAAACAAGGCATCATCTACCGCCAGGCCATTAAATACCACCGAATCCGCTCTGACACTGGAGACAAGGATGAACAATGGAGCAAACTGTCGGCATGTTTTGGATGGAGTGGCGTGTCACATTAAAATGATTTCCCACTGGGGTACAATATTTATTTTCCTGATGGTTCTTGATGGAGTGTCTGTGCAGGTTCATTGTGAGATTCAATTCAAGGCTAGTTTCTCCAATATAGCAGCCCTTTTTACAGGCCGTGCACTGAATCATGAACACCACATTGGCAGACGTGCAGGAGTACGAGCCCTTGATGTTGTATATGGTGTTATTGTGCTGGGCAGCGCTGCTGTCACATATATGGTGACACGGTCTGCAGCAGAACTTGTTGCAGCGTGTGCTCCCATTGTATGTATATTTGTTATTCTGTCTCACCCATTGTACAGTGCTATGGAACTTGTTACTTGTTCACTTATTTGTTCATCCTTCATAATAATATTGTTGGGATAGGATGTGTTCTAGATACCAGATGGTATCACTCACCTTACATATTTTCAAACAGATGCTGCTTTATTAGCATACAGGCAGAAATTGCCTTTGTGTAAAACACAGAGAATGTGCAAGAATTGTGACATCATCACATGCATTATCTTAAGGAAAATTGATCTTTTGGTTAGAAAGCTGTGGAAATCTCTGCCTGTTGAGGTGGTTGGGTCAGAGTCTGTACAGTTTAAGTTTACAGAGTCTGTTTAACCCCTTAGTGACCGGGCGGTTTTACACAAATCCGTCTTTTAGTGACCGCTGCTGTTTTTACGTTTCTGCGCTGTTAGTGTTTAGGTCAAATTTTCCTCTTACTCGTTTATTCAACCCACACATATTATACACCCTTTTTCCCGCCATTAAATGGACTTTCTAGAAATACCATTATATCCATCATATCGAATAATTTACTATAAAAAAAAAATGAAATATGAGGAAAAAAATGGTAAAAACACACTTTTTTGTAATATAATCCCCAAAGTCTACAACCACCCAAAACGACCCCGGCTAAATAGGTTCAAAATTTTGTCCCGAGACTAGAACTACCCAATTTTTACATGCGTTTGCTTTTTAACCCCTTCACTGCTGAGACAGTTCACCTATGTGCGCTGCGCTCATTCTGACCATTTTGTGCTAATTATTTTTAGATGACAGCCTAGGTCCTATTTAATTAAACCCCCCCATACAAAAAAACTTTTAAAAAAAAATCATTTTTTTATTTTATTTAATTTTTTTATTATTTTTGTTTTATTTAATTTTTTTTTTTTTTTTTTTTAAACCAAACCTGGTCATGTTTGGTATCATTTGAAAGGCCATAATCAGGCCTTTCAAATGATGGCAAATATGACCATCTAGCTGCCATGGATCGGGAGATAAAGGGATCCTTAGGATCCCCTTATCTCTACATGGCAGCTAGAGGGTTAACTGGCCCACTGGCATCCTCACACATATGGTGAGGTTGTCAGTGGGTGGGGGGGACCTGGAGGCTTGGCTGACATCCAAGATGTCAGCCCCCCTCCAGGTTTGAATCGCGTTTTGGTGCCAATTGGCGCCGCAACGTGATCCGGCAGCGAAACTGTTAATGCCATACACCGCTGGAAAGGGGAGGCTCTCCCCTCTCCAGCGGTGCAAACGGCATCTCCTTAGCTTCAATGGTTGGGGAGATAGAGGGCTCCGAAGGAGCCCCCCCTCCATTGAAATCCATGGGGACGCCTGCTGATGACGTCACCACGCAGCATGGCGACGTCATCAGTCTCGCCTGCCCATGTAAATCACATGGGCAGGCTTCCTCCCTGCCAGATCGCCGTCGGATCCGGCGAGGGAGGTGAGTATCGGGCGGGAGGGGGATTAGGCGCCGCTGACGTACCCTGTACGTCCGCGGGTCTAAGGGAGACCCGAGGACAAGACGTACAGGGTACGTCAGCGGCCCTTAAGGGGTTAAACAACAGCTGGATGACATCCTGCAAAATCATAATATTAAGTGTTATAATATTTAATATGTGGGTAAAAGCTTCTTGTTCCAGGGAGAAATCTGACTGCCATTCTGGGATCAAGAAGGAATTTTTTCCCAGTGTGTTGCATATTGGCGAGCGCTTCAGACTGGGTTTTTTGCCTTCTTTTAGATCAACAGCAGTAGGTGATGTGTGAGAGGCTGAACCCGATGGGCGCATGTCTTTTTTCAGCCTATGTAACTATGCAACAGCAATTAGGATATCAAATAAGTTTTTGTTTTGCGCATTTACCTTACGTTTTGGAGCAAACATAACAAACTATTTATCTCAACCCTGACAACTAATAATATATTACATGAACTTGCAGAATTTCTATTGCATACTAGGTGAAAACCTGGCCCACATTAGCTGGCAGTGTATGAAAGATTAAGCATCATGACTCCATATGATCACCAAACTTCTAAAAGGTTAATTAATAGGGCAAAGCTTGAGACACAAAGGAGATTTACTTTAATTACAAAGATACGTCAAACAGCCTCTAAGCACAACCCTTTACCTCTTTACAAATCCGTCTGAGTACCGGCAAAGGCTTTAACTGCTCAAAACACTGGGATTCTTTGTTACCATTTTAACATTTTTACATGCTGATTTGACTGGAGGGGAAAGAATTAGTGTATTTGGCCATACTTAGCATACTTAACGGAGCAAACAGCAATATTTGTTTTAGCTACAGCTTGGAATTCTGGAAATGGCAACTATTTCAGTGAATTGCAATACAGGGTATATGCCATTTGTATATTCTAGTGCGGCACTATACAGAGCAATTCCCATATCCTTTGGGGATAGATTTCTCAGTGGATACCCGAAACTGTGGATAGTAGCGAACACTATATACTGTCCAAGTTGTTCATACATATGATAAAGACGGGAATGGATAGGAGTACTGTATATCGTTGTAGTGTTAAGCTACTATGGATCTTCTGACGATACGTGGATATACTGGACAAAGGGATGATTAATGTCCCTGGTGGCCACATTACTGAGTACGGCGTGCACAGTTTAAATTATGAATGTTTACTCAGTGGGTTTGTGAAACCATAGTAGCAACCAATACAGGGCCCTATTACAAGGTCGGTGTTAACCAGAGCTGTTGTAAACCTACCAGAGCCATTGAAGTCTATGGGCCCTATTACATACTTAACGCTAAGGTTAGTGATCAGCTGTGTGAGCGTTAATGTTAGCTTAGGTGGCCCTAGTGCGGGCTACCCATATTACATTCCGAACACTAACGGGTTAAAAAACCTGTTAACGATTCGGAGTTTGCGCTTTTCAGCGCGAGCTTACTGTACTTTGCACTTCCTGTGCTTATCATGGGGAGTGCAAAGTGTTAATTAGCGTTAGGATTACAAAGTCCTATCACTAATTACGTCCCGTTACGGTTAACTGAAAAGTTAACCACAGCTAGGAGCTGGTGCTAACTGATTCTGCAATTTATCAGAAATTCGGCTATTCAGAGAGCAGGCAGTTTGCCAAATGTTGGCGAATTGCCTGCACATACGGTACCTGTTCATTGCCTGTTCAAGGGCAGTGAAATCCCCATAGAGAAGCAATGCTTCGTCTATTCAGAGAACAAAAACCAGCAGCAACTCCATGTAGGGGATGCTTGTGGCGGCACTTAGCGCTGCGTTATGGGACAGGCTGCTGGATTAGCGCCTGCCCCATAATATCATGCTAAAACGGGGACGCTAAGGAGAAACCGTACGCTGAATTTCACTGTTCGGTTACCTTTCGGCCACAATTCGGATCTCTTTGAATAACCCTGCTAGGATATAAAATATGCATACACACATTAGAAATATGATTTGTTAAGCAACATAGCTTACAATCTAAATGGCATTGGGAAGCTTGAAAATTGAACTAGCGGTAGGGGGCAGCTGTCCCATAACTAAAAAAAAAAATAGGTTGGTGTACAAAGATAAATCAATGACAATTGACATTTGATAACCAAATATTCAGTTTCTCCCAAAATAAATTAAGAAATTATACAGAGTGAGAAATAAAAACATCAGATATACTCTCTGGGCCAAGATTTCCACGTCTTTATTGTGTTTCCTATAAAGAACATTTTCTTTTCTGCTGCCGTCACAGAAATGTGTTAAAATGTTTGATAACTGCAGCCCTTGCCAATTCACTGTAGGAATTTGTAAGGAATGTAGCTGGCTGGAGAAGGTGAATTTCAGCATCAGGTGCTAGGAATTGAATGCAGCAATTTGGAGTTTTAATGCGAGTTGTAAGCTGTCAACAATGACATGTGCAGCTTATTTCATTAGCGTGTGCGCCCAAGGAACAATACATATGCTTAGAATATTCAACACAAAATATATATTTTTAATAAGCAATAATTGTTTGTATGCCGATATGGAGTCAATTAACATGATTTTAATCTTGAGCTGTATATGCAGCATATAGAAAATATTGATAGAACCTAAATGGAACACTTAGGCACACCCTAGTGCCTGCTGAATCTGTCCTGTGTACAGCTGGCATTCTCTCTGCCTATGCCTAAGGCTGTCAACTGACTATCAACTAAAAATAGGTCCATAATAATAACACTGTAAAAACCACTGCAAATAAACCTGACTATATTTCCCTAAACATTGCATGCTGTCTCCAGGGCCAAATTAACTTAAGGGTCTATTCACTAAAAGGTGAAACTCAGGAGAATTGGCAGGAAAAGAGAACAATCTAGACCAAAAAGCCGGTTTGGAAAGTGAGATAAATGGGAGACTTTCTCCTGGCTTCACCCTTTAATGTAGTGTTTCCCAAACCTGTCCTCGGGACCCTCTGCCTCGCCAGGTTTGCCAGATATCTGAAGCACAGCACAGGTGATATGATTTGCTGCTCAGTGATTGCAGGATTCAGTCTGTATTTCCCCAAGGTGATCTGCAAAATCTGGCCTGGTTGAGGGTCCCGAGGACAGGTTTGGGAAACACTGCAATTGAGATCAAGAGTGATGGGTCACCCGTCTAGGCCTCGTGACATTATACCTCCATGGCCTCCTTCGGGAGCCCGCCAGGAGCGTCACGGAAATGGCCACTGCCCTCTCTCCCCTCCCCCCCCCTTTTTTTTTTATTTTTTTTTATTTTTTATTTAACCTTCTTACCCCTGGATCCACCAGCGTCTACTGTCATTGTACCAATGAACCTGGTCCCCGCCCTTCACACACATCGCGTTAGATACCCCCCTCCCTGTTTTTTATGTGATGTCTCTGCTATATTAGCCTTGCATGGCTTTTCTGCGGGTTGAGTTGTGACCCATTGCATTATAACAATAAAATTGTTTAAATATAAGAGTGATGGGTCACTGGCACAATGGAGTTGCGTGTGAGAAGAATAGGGCAGGGACACAATAGCAGGTGAGAATAATGGGTCAGATGGACAGTGGAAGTTGAGACGAATGGGTAGACAAACAAAAGGAAGAGAGAAGAATGGCCAGAGGAACAATGACAGGTGATTAGTATAGGGAAGAGCCACAATGGAGCTGAGAGTGAAGAGGCAGAGGATAGAATCTTCAGTTCCAGGCCCATGAAGCCATTAACCCAGCACTGGATCTATGTTATTTCCATAAAGTTTAATATTTAAGGGGTTATTCAAAGAGTGCCGAACTTGCCACCAAACTGCACCATAGGGTGCAATTTTGTGGCAATTCAGCTATTCAGAAAGCTGTCAATTCGCCAAATTGCCAGTGAAATACGTTGCAATTCGCCTCAATTCGGCGACCTTCGGTGGTAGTGAAAATGTCCCATGCTTAATCCATTCAGAGAATGCCAAACAGCACTGAAATGTTGGCGAAATGCCCAGATGTTTGGTGCTTCCATTTGACAGGTTTGGCGAATCTCACAGGTTTCAATGTAAAAAAAAGTACTGAATTTTATTATTTTATTATTCAACTGTTTATTCTTTTCACTTGCAGGAAAAAGCCTTTTTATTTATTTTTTAAAATTTGTTAGGTATTTTTCTTGATTTTTTTCGGCAACATTTTTCATTCCCATTCTTTTGGCATTTTTTTTTTAATCCTGTAACAGACCTTTTTATTTTTTATAGGACCTTTGTTATTATTCACATGCATTTTCATAGTTTTAAACTATTTAATTTAATTATTTTATTTTCTTACTCCCAGTTCGCCGGCTGATCGGGCTTTTTTCGGTGGCATTTGGTGGTCTGTTCGGCGGGCTGTTCGGCGGCGTTCGACGGATCCCTTCGGCTCACTTCAGGGACCCTGCAGTGAATGCTGAATTCACCTCAGGGTCAGCTAACTAAACTCGCCGAAGTACGCCGAACGAAAGAGCACCAAAATTTCTCTGAATAACCACTACAGTGAGAACAGCCCTAACAGTTACAGAAATTACCTTACTTTCTTAATGCAAGTCATCAGTCTTCATCTTTGGATACAATATTTTGCATTTTACGTATATATCCTTTCTGTAATGTAAATTAAATTCCTCTGGATAAATTTGTGAAATATTTAAATTTACTAATTTTACTGTTATAACTTAAATTAAACTTTCAGCACCCTGGAACGAAGATAGATAATGCAGAAAATCAAGCTAATAAAGCTGATTTAACTATGTAGAACAACCGTGGAAATACACTGTGGTTTGCACTACCCACAATAGAAATATAAATGAATATTTGCTTATAATTATGTTTATTAACTCCACATTCATCTAAGATTTTTTTCCGTGGGAATGACAAGTTTTCAGAGATTGCTAATTAAAGGGTAAACATAATAAATGGCGTGTATTCCAAAATACTATTAGTCGAATAAATAAGATATTTTATGAATATATTACAGATGTTTTCTTTGGAAGAAAATAATTTCTAAGCCAAGAAAAAAAATGTTTGAATTGCATGGCACAACAAGAGAAGCTGCATATTACTATGGAGTTCAGTATAGTTCTAGAATCTGGTCACAATGGTGTGATTCAAAGAGAGCCGAACTTGCCACCGAATTGCAGCAAACTGTGAATTTCACTATACGGTGCAATTCCCTGGCAATTCGACTATTCAAAAAGCTGCCAATTAGCCAAATATTGGCGAATTGCCAGCAAAATACACTGCAATTCGGCGACATTGAAATCCCCCATAGAGAAGTAGTGGTTAATCTAGTCAGAGAATGATGAACAGCAAAGAAACGTTGGCAAAATGCCCAGATTTTCGGTGGTTTCATTCGACAGGTGTAAACAGGCGAATCCCATAGGTTTCAATGTAAAACAAATTTCCCGTTTCGCTGAAGTCCGCCGAATGAAAAAGCACCAAAATTCTGGCACTCTTTGAATAACCAATTATATTTCAATGCTGGTATAGACTTATAAATTGTACCTGACTAGATGCACTTTGTCTGCGATATCACCTCAGGGGTTAAATATTTCATGGATTAACCTCCCAGACGCCATCAAATCCTCCCCCAGTCTAAAGTTCCTTAAGAGCTCCCTATTAACATACCTCAATACAGAATGCACCTGTAAACATGTAACATAATGACTACTGTAGATAGAGGGGTCGCGTTATATTCGAGACATCTGCATCGCGTGTAAAAAAATAAAATTTAAAAACTTGCCTTGCTCTGGATCCCAAGTCTCCGGCAGTTCCGGTAGTCTCGCTGAAGTAAATGCGGGCTCCCTGATACTTGCAAATACTTCAGGAACTCCCAGATTTGGGAGAGGTGGGATCCATCACGGCCAGAGGGCATGCTCAGTTTAAGCCAATCATTCACCTCGTTTGCCTCCGCCAGCCATCTAATCGCTAGTTAAGAAGACGGGTGGCCGGCAGCTTCATACTTAGTAACAACTGCATTAATTCAAGAGCAGAGCATCCTGGCCTGAGGGGGAGCCTGACTGTGTTAAGAGAACCTGGAAGGATTTTAATTGTTTTCCGGTAGAGTATACTTTTGCTCCTCGCGTTATATTCGAGTCTTGAGTATTTTCTCATTTCCATAATAAATCTCTATCCATCGCGTTATATTTGGGTCGCGCTATACTCGAGTATCTACGGTATATACAGAATGCACCTGTAAACATGTAACATAGTGACTATTTTACTTACATATTTATTTTCTGTGTTAATCTGTATAATGGTGTTGTTTTTTTTTTTATATAATGCAATTTATTACTTTGTATTTCTGTAACAACTGTAACAATTCAATGTTCTTCAACCCAGGACATACTTGTAAACTAGAGAAATCTCAATGTATATTTCTTGGTAAAATACTTTATAAATAAATATAAATCAATGTAATATCATATCTTAGGGCGATATTGCAGCGTTGCTTAACCTACTCCAATGCCAAATGCTGCCATCTTCACCCTCCGTGGGTGGAAGTTTCAGAGGACCTTTTTTTTTTTTTGAGAAAGTATTTTACCAGGAAGGATACATTGAGATTGCTCTCGTCTTCAAGTATGTCCTGGATGGCAAGCATGTACTGTTAGGGGTCTTGCCCAAGGACACTTAATGGAGAGGCGCTCTTGCCGAATCGGTGTCTCCACAGTCATAGAGCAGTGATGTTACCTCTACTCCACCCAGCCAGAACAGAGCTACGTGATTGGCAACCAGCCGTGAAATCATGGTCAAGTCAATGGGGTTCAGGGATTGAGGGGAGGGTCATCCTGTAATACTTCTCTTCTGCTCACAGCTGTCACTCACACACTGCAGCAGCATGCCACTGAATGTGACTGACAGCAATTCTTGACAGGGAATAACTAAATTTATTTTACTTTATTTGTTAGCAAACAAGATTATAACACATATATATAGGGAGTGATTCTTTATGAAATGAGCCCAACCTCAGTTCCCAGATGCACTTTAACCACAGTTCTGGTAAATTTTGAAGTTCCACATAATTTAATGGTTTTGGTAATTTTACACCAGACATGGAATGGAATCTAGACTCTGAAATTTCTGACCTTTGGCTCTCAGCCTGTAAGAGGGTGTAATTTATCTTTGGTCTGCAACATAAGAGAGCCTCAGGGCCTCTGATGATTTTCCATTCAGCATCCCAGTGATATGAGCCAAAAAGCCTCCACAGGAGAACAAAAGAAGCTGCCCTTAATAAGTGAGAGACACATCCAACTCCCCTGCATGACACCATTGAAATATTCTAACCTCTTAATTTCTTTCCCTGTCCCTAACCATCAGACCTGTGCAGCAAATGAAAGAGGAAAAGAATATTTACAACCGAGTCATATGTTATTGTGCATTTTATGGTTTATGGAGCTACAACTGTTAGTCCAAGAATGACAAGTATTGAAGAGTTTGTAGTCCAGCCCCAGAATCAGTAATTCAATTTGTCACATCAGTTTAACTGAATTATTATGCATAGTGAAGAAATGCTGCTATCCTTGCTTCATACACACTAATGAACCTGTCCTTGGCCTCGATTTAATCTTTTCGGATAAGCATTTTCGAATTATTACATTCTGGTAGAAAAATCACAAATGATTTAGCTAAAAAATTCCCATAGCCTTTAATGGTGACTTCTGCAGATAAATTATTTGACATTTTTTTAAGTGATTGTAATCATTTGAAAATGCTTATAAAAATGGATTAAATCAAAGTCTTTGTTTTTTTTATATATGAAGTTTTTTGGTATTTTCCAAAAAAATATACAAAACAAATATATTAACATTATTCACAGCGTGGCACGGCTAGTTTCAAACAATATCTTGTAGAACAGTGTAGCATTGTCATGAACAATAAAGCTGTGGAATTCTCTGTCTGTTGAGGTGGTTGGGTCAGAGACTGTACAGACTTTTAAAAAATGACTGGATGACTTCCTGCAGACACAGAATATTAAGGGTTATAATATTTAATATGTGGGTAAAAGCTTCTTGATCCAAGGAGAAATCTGACTGCCATTCTGGGGTCAAGAAGGAATTTTTTCCCAGTGTGTTGCATATTGGCGAGCGCTTCAGACTGGGTTTTTTGCCTTTTTTTGGATCAACAGCAGTAGGTGATGTGTGAGAGGTTGAACCCGATAGACGCATGTCTTTTTTCAGCCTATGTAACTATGTAACTATAAAAACACACAAAGAAAAGAAAAAAAGCAAGAGAATAAAGCGAAAGAAAGAAAAAAGGGGAGGGGAGGGAAGAGAAGAAGCACATGAGAACTATAATCCACCAACGCAGTGGCGGAAGTACCAGGGTCGCAGCGGTCGCAGTCGCGACCGGGCCCTGGTATTCCGCCACTGGAGGGGGGGCCCGGCGCCGCCCGCCAGATTCTGGCAATCAGCGCCGGAATCTGGGAGCCGCGCGCTGGCCGTCCCTCTCCCTGCGAGCGGCCACTGACATGCAGCTTGGCCGCTCACGTGGGATAGGAACCACCTGACCAGCGCACGAGATCCTCTCGCGAGACGTCTGCGCTGATCAGGTGGTTTTCGGCGAGCGGCCAAGATGCATGTTTCCAGCGGCCGCTCGCCAAGGAGAAGAACACCGCTGGCGGAGCCTGTCCTGGGGCCAGCAGAGGTAAGAGCTGGGGGACCCAAATACCCATGAGAGCTGGGGGCCCTTATACCCATGAGCTGGGGGGCCCTTATACCCATGAGCTGGGGGGCCCTTATACCCATGAGCTGGGGGGCATACCCATGAGCTGGGGGGCATACCCATGTGAGAGCTGGGGGGCATATCCATGAGCTGGGGGGCATACCCATGTGAGAGCTGGGGGGCATATCCATGAGCTGGGGGGCATACCCATGTGAGAGCTGGGGGGCATATCCATGAGCTGGGGGGCATATCCATGAGCTGGGGGTGCATATCCATGAGCTGGGGGGCATATCCATGAGCTGGGGGTGCATATCCATGAGCTGGGGGTGCATATCCATGAGCTGGGGGTGCATATCCATGAGCTGGGGGGCATATCCATGAGCTGGGGGGCATACGCATGTGAGAGCTGGGGGGGCATATCCATGAGCTGGGGGGCATATCCATGAGTTGGGGGCATACCCATGTGAGAGCTGGGGGGCATATCCATGAGCTGGGGGGCAATATCCATGTGTGAGCTGGGGGCATTTTTATATGGTCTGTTCTTATTGGAAAGCGTCACATGACAATAAAGAAAAGTATCGGTACTCGGTATCGGTGAGTACTTTTAAAAAGTATCGGTACTCGTACTCGGTCTTAAAAAAGTGGTATCGGTGCATCCCTAGGCAATACTATCTTTGTTTTATTTTGCAGTGAAAAATAAGTAAAAATACATAGATTTTTTTGGGGGGGGCCCTTCGTGGATTCTTGCACCGGGGCCCTCAGGTTTCTAGTTACGCCACTGCACCAACGTATGATATATATGAGTGGCAGAGTGAGTATCAATGTAAACATATCACCGTCAGGGACATTGAAAGACGAGGGACAGGACTTAGGTCAGGGGTCGGCAACCCCCAGCATGCGTGCCTGGCGTGGCACGCGAGTCTGTCTCTACTGGCACGTGTGAGCGGCTGTCAATTACCTGATTCGCCCATCCACCTCTGACATTGCTGAATTTCATTGGCTTGCAGAGGCCTTGTGAAGGCTGTGACGCGGCCTACTGCTGAGATCTCGCAAGTTTGCATCACAGCCTTCAGATCAGAAGAAGCCGGCGGCCGCGTGCAGGAGCTCAGAGGAACACGCGGGAGGAGGTCTGTCTGTCTGGGTAAGTGTAATCCTGGGGTCTGTCTGGGTATATCAAATTCTGGGCTCTGCTGGTTATATCAAATTCTGGGCTCTGCTGGTTATATCAAATTCTGGGCTCTGTTGGGTATATCAAATTCTGGGCTCTGCTTGTTATATCAAATTCTGGGCTCTGCTGGTATATAAAATTCTGGGCTCTGCTGGTACATACAATTCTTGGGGTCTGTCTGGGTATATAAAATTTTGGGGTCTGCTGGTTCATAAAATTCTGTGAGTTTAACTTACTATTAGCAGTACAACTATGAGTATAAAAATTTAAATCTAACTAACACTATGGAGAGCTGTTGTTCACTGGCACCCGGTTGTCTGATGGTTTAAAAAAATGGCACTTGGTGTGTAAAAGGTTGCTGACCCCTGTCTTAGGTAATCAACTAGAAATCCAAGATATACCAGAAATCACGTCATGACGTGGGAACACCAGAGACAGAGAGGGCAATTGCATCTAAAGATCGAATCACCTCCAAATTTACACCTTATATCTGCAATGGTGGGGAGTATGGAAGAGTGCCATTTAGACCCTATGAGGAGATAAGTGGTGGTAAGAATATGTGCTAGCAGTTTTCGTTCGGCCGATGTGGTCTCTTTCGGAAACAATTGGAGGAGAAAAATAGTTCAGTCAGGAGTCAAGGCGGTCCCCAACACATCATTCACAAACTTCACGACTTCCCCCAAAGTGTCAACAACTGAGTGCAGTACCACCATACATGTGTAAAGGAGCCGCGGAAGTCTTTCTCCCAAGACTTTTGAAATCTATACTTCTGGTTGGGGACCGGGATAGTTAAAAGCTTGTAATACATGGAGATCAGTTTGGTAGTAGGGGAGGGTATAATGCAATGGTGTTCAAAGGGGGATAAGACGGGTATGGATAATACCTGAGGACCTGTCAAGTAATATGTTCTCTGCAATGATTGTAGTTGAATATAGGAGAAGTGAAGGTTACAGGATATGCCAAATTTACTGATCACATGCTTGTAGGATAAAAATACTGTTGAGGAATAGAAGTCCACAACACGTGTGACTCCACAAGTCAACCAACCACGTGCTTTAAAATTAAGGATCTTATGCTGACAATGGTATCGCCTAGTGGACAGGGTGATAAATAATGACACAAACGGCCTCTAACCAAATCCCAACCATTCAATAGCATCTTCGTCAAAGGTGACAGGTCAGACAAAGGAGGACGTGTGTGCCATTAACCCCTGACTGGGTTATGCTGTGCACTGTGAGTTGCCCATTAACCCATTGCTTTGTTTTGCATTGATTTTTCATTTTGTTTTTTTCGTTGTTACTGCGATTTGTAAATTCGGATGGAGACGATTCGTATTTCGGAAATGCTTCTAAACCATGAATCGGGTCGATTTAGTCCGAACTTTGATTCGGTACGAAACGCACATCTCTACTGATGAAACACATCAATTGGTCACTAAAACTTTAAACTAAAAGAAAGACAAAAGAGAGTGGGGTTTGGAAAACCATATGTTTTTTTTTATTTGGTTTTATTCCATTTTCATTTCTCCAGAAGCTGAAGTAATTATATGTTTCCTTAGGCAGCAAGCAGGTTAATAGTGTTATTTGTTATATCAAAGAATGGAAAAAAACAGAAGAAAACATTAAACTTTGGCAGTAGCAGCTTTTGGAAGGAGGTAAAAGCTACTCTAGTATTTGTGAATCCTTATCATTTGTCATGCTTTCCAGGGATATGTCTGAAAGATCAGTAAGAGCCTAAATTACTTTGGGATTTAGGAGAGATTAACCCAGCTTCTCTAGGATAACAGAGGCACAACTCACTGCTTGCTGCACAGCCCACTGCATTGTTTAATGTGGCTATGTGATTACGCCAATCCTTGCACAGCAGTGTCATCATGTCTCGGGAGCTAATGTCAAGCACAGTTTATGATCACGGAGATGCGTTTTTATATGAAATGCAAATGAGCTTCCACGGAGCCATAAACAATTTCAGCTGTCACATATTATTACAAAGAAACCTTAATAAGTGAAATATGTTCATTCTCCAATTGGGTAAAAATAAGAGAATAATAATTAGGAAAAAAATATACATGATATATTTATCAACAACATATGTACAAATATCAATTCTCAAAATATCTATTCAACGACAACTTACATAATTGAGATAAGTGAGTAATTTTAAGTAATGTAGAGTAATAAAGAGGTCAGTAGGTTTATATTTTTTCTTTATACTGAAATATACTAAATAAAAAAATGCGTAACGATATGCACTGATATATTATTTTCATTTTCACATCAATGTGAATGTCGCGCTGGGGGCAATGACGTCAGTTTCAGCCCCCCCGCGGCCGGAGCAGGGGGAGCGCCTGAAGGGGAGGGTGGATCCCTCGGATGCCTCTAATGCCAGGCATCCCTGAAAAGGTCACAGTCTGACCTTTCCAGTGATGCATTGCATTAACCCCTTAGGCGCCAGGCTGCGATCCAGCACCGGGTCATGGGCTATTTCCAGTGGAGTTCCAGTGGAGGCCGCCATCTTGGATGGCAGCCCCACCTCCGGGTCCCCCCTCGTTAACTGACTCATCGCGCATGGTGCGATGATGTCAGTAACCGGGTAACCCCTAGCTGCCCAGGGATTTCCTAAGGAAATCCTACAGTGGAGATAGGGGGTTCAAAGAACTCACCCTATCTCCCGATTAGTGGCAGCTAGAGGGTCATGTTTGCTATCATTGGAAAGGCCAGAGCATGACTATTTTAAAAGTAAAATAAAATTTTAAAAAATAAAATAATAATAAAAATAAATAAATATATATATTTTTTTTCTTTTTTATTAATGCAGCACTATTGTTCACATTTAAGTGTCCTTGGGCAAGACACCTAACGGTACATTCTCGCCACCCAGGACATACTTGAAAACAAGAGAAATCTCAATGTATCCTTCCTGGTAAAATCCTTTCTCAAAAAAAAGAAAAATTTTCAATTATAATGTGAACAATGATGCTGCACTAACAATTTTTTTGGGGGGTTTTAGCTAAAATCACGTAATTCCTCAGAATAATAAAGAAACGGGTTCCCAGTTCTAATTTTTTTAACACGCGTCCCCCATAGAATATATAACCGCAAAGGCTCGGATGATACAATGTGAAAAAAAATTATTTACACACTGGATGATTGAAATTTTATTGAAAATTCACTTTTTTTTTTTACATTTTTTGTTAAAGTATTCTGACAGGGCATGACGAACACATATAATAATGATATATTATGAATCTACCAAGTCTGCCGATAAAAAGGATATATAAATTTGTCTGGGTCGTACAATAAAATGTGACTTCAAAACGTGTTTAAACATGATGAGCAAAAACGGTCAATGACCTCAGCACACTTCGGGCTCAATTACAATCCTAGCGCTACAATGCGGGCACTAGGGATGAAAAACTGCGCTCGCAGTTTTCTCCCTAGTGCCTGCGTTTTAGCGCTAGATTACAATGCAGGCGCTAAAAAAGCTGCCTGCATTGTTTGCCGGTGCTAAGCCCCGGGATGCGAGCGGCAGCGCTAAACTGCCATTGGACTCCATTGAAGCAGACGCCGACGGTCACATGACCAGCCAGATCTCGCCGGTCGGCGTAGTGATACGCAAGGGGAGACTGGGGGGACTTTTTCCCCCAGTCTTTCCCTGCTCCCGCTGGACGGAGGAGGCTGACAGAGACGCGGTCCTCGCCGTGGGACAGGAGGTGAGTATTTTGGGGGGTTTCTGGATGGTGCTAACGGATTCTGCAGAAGCGGAATCCGTTAACCAGAGCCAGGACTTTGTGCTAACTTTTTGTTAACCACAGCCGAACGTTAATCAGCGTTAGGACTTTGCGCTCCCCATGTTAAGTATAGGGAGCGCAAAGTACAGTAACCTCGCGCTGAAAAGCGCAAGGTACCAAACGCAAACGGGTTACTTAACCCGTTAGTGTTTGGATTGAAATATGCGGTAAATACTTGGGCTAACGTTAACGCTCACACAGGTGAGTGCTAACGTTAGCGCCAAGTATGTAATTTGGCGCTTCTACTTTTAGAGTGCCGAACTTGTAAAATTGCTCTTGTCCTTAAGAGGTTATGCAAGATATGATCATATTTTGCAAACTAAACTCCCATAATTTACTACAGAGTTAGGTTGTGGAAAAATTTGCAAAAAAAAAACAGTGAGTGTTATTTATATATATATATATATAAATTTATTTTCTGGGCTTAGAGGATCATGAAACCACAACATTCTTTTTTTATGTCCTTGTCTGCTTGTGAAATGCTATACATGTACTACTCGGTATTACAGCACTTATTTATTAGTGCTTGCATCCCACCATTTTCTTCGATTGATTTATTACCAGGCACATTCAAAAAAAAGGATTGACTTGCAACTACATGATGATCTATTGCTTATGAATCGTATAAAATGACTCTATAACAGATTATAGTGACCTGACCTAACCTGTATCTTGAGAAACTTGTGGGAAGTAAGTACCTCACAGCTATAGTAAAATTTATTTATTTTATTTATTTATTTATAAAGGATTTTACCAGGAAGGATACATTGAGATTTCTCTCGTTTTCAAGTATGTCCTGGGTTCGAGAAAATTGAGTGGTTACAGAAATACAAAATAGTAAAATGCAAGATATTAACACAAGACCAAATATACAGATTAACAGAAAAATAAATATGGAGGAAATAAAGTCATTATGTTACATGTTTACAGGTGCATTTCGTATTGAGGTATGTTAATAGGGAAGTCTTAAGGGACTTTAGACTGGGGGAAGATTTGACGGTGTTTGGGAGGTTATTCCATATTTGCGGTGCTCTGTAGGAAAATGAGGATCGAGCCATTTTCTTTTTGTATTGCGGTATTGCAAGTAAGGTGCAGGTCCTGGATCGGAGGTTATAGGATGAGGGAACTGCTGAGGGAAGCAGTCTATTCAGGTAGGGTGGCAGCTTCCCAGAAAAGCTCTTAAACACCAGGTTGGAAAGGTGAAGGGTGTGTCTAGAGTCCAGTGATGGCCAGTTTAGTTCTTTTAACATGCCACAATGGTGTGTCATGTAGTTACATTGTAGCACAAAGAGACAGAATGAGTTATACAATGTAGTAAGTTTCTGGAGGTGTGTTTGTGGGGCGGCTGCATACACTACATCTCCGTATTCAATGGCTGGCATAAGCATTTGTTGTACAATCTGCTTTCTTACCGCGGGGCTCAGGCAGGATTTGTTTCTGTACAGGGCATCTAGTTTGGGGTAGAGTTTAGATGAGAGTTTTTCGATGTGGGGGCCAAAAGATAGATTTGGGTCTAACCACATACCTAGTGTAGCGCTGTGTTTAAATCCTTACTGTGGCAGTACCTATTTTTGGCCACCGGAGGGAGACAAGCGCGATAAGAGACACTGAACATTGGGACTACATTTCCCGGCATGCTCTGGGAACGGACACAGGAAGTGGGTGGGACACGCCGAGGTACATCCTGAGCCTCGTGGAGATAGCTGGCAGAGCGCGCCAGGGAGTGCATGAGACAGGACACAGCACTGCAGAGCGGAACAGTGACTAGGCCGGAGCGCAGGTGCGGCCTACCGGGATTCCAGATTGGGTTATCCAGCCTCGTAAGAAGGAGACCCAGTGATCCACAGGCATTACCCAAGCTGCTGTCAAGGAAGCGAAGGACCCCCCGAGTTAGGAGTACCGCAGGTCCATTGAATGGGAGAGCAGGCGGTAGCTGGACAAGTCACTGTCGGAGCAAAGAAAGCCAGACAATGGATCCAGTAACCAGTATCCCAGCAAGGCATCGATCGGAGGGACGTCCTGGGTCAGAGGAACCTTGGTGATCCAGCGGATGGGTGAGAGGCCTCCAAGGCCGGTTTATAAAGTCAAGAAAGCACGCTGCTGTTTGTTTCTAAAACCCACAGGGCCCCAACTTGACTAGTCGAAGACATCGTTTAAGAGATTCACTGGCCAGTTGAATAGTACCCGGGTACCATAACACACACACACACTTACAGTCCGGGACTTAACCTGTGCGGGACTCACTCCCTAACATCCCAAAAAGGGGTAAAGATTCGCATATTGTTTTGTTTTTCCGCTACGCGTTTCTCGAAATTACGAAGCATTGTATTTTTTCTGTTCGGCTGCGCATTTTCCCGAAATACGAAGCCTCGTATTTCTTTTCCGCTGCGCGTTTTACCGCGATACGAAATACTGTAAATATATCTACGAACACCGTGTCTCATTATATGCCTTTTACTCTAGTAAACTATATAATTTATAAAATCCACAACGGTGCTGGAGTATATTTATTCCCTAGTGCGGGGAGACTGACTCGTGGTTCATTTTCAGCGGCTCCTCCAGGAGTGAGCGCTACACTAGGTATTTGAGAGAAGTGACTGTGGTCAGCGTGCCATTTGATTTTGTCCCAACACATAGATGGGGTGTTTGCAATTTGTGTAGTTTAGGTGCGGTTCCAAAGAGCATTGTAACAGTTTTGTCAGTATTTAGAAAAAGTTTGTTATTTGCGATCCACTTTTCTACCCCTGTGAATTGTTCTTGCAGCACTGCCTCCAGCTGTGGGAGATTTGGTTTGCTGGTATAGATTACAGTGTCGTCTGCGTACATGTGTACAGTTGAAGCTTTGCAGACATTGGGCAGATCGTTTATGAATATTGTGAATAGCAGGGGGCCAAATATCGAGCCTTGGGGTACACCGCACGTGACTGGGAGGGGAAGGGAAGTGCTGTCAGAAATGGACACAAATTGAGACCTATCAGACACATATGATTGGAACCAGGTTAACGTACTATCACCAATACCAGAGTTCTTAAGTTTTTGTAATAGGATGCCATGGTCTACTGTGTCAAAAGCCTTGGCAAAATCAAGGAAGATGGCTCCAGTTAGATTTCCTTGTTCCATGCCCGCTTGGATATCATTACAAACTTTTAAAAGGGCAGTTGTAGTTGAATGGTTTGGACGAAAGCCTGATTGATCTGGGGTTAAATAGTTCTGATACTGATAATAATCACGTAATTGAGTGTAGACACATTTTTCCCGAATTTTTGACATTACAGGGAGCAGTGATATTGGGCGGTAGTTGGATACCAAAGTATTGTCTCCACTTTTATGGATAGGTACCACCCTTGCAGTCTTCCAGAGTTTGGGTATGTATCCAGTTGCCAGTGATTCATTAATCAGGGTTGCGACAGGTTTTGCAATTGCTGGTGCACTGATTTTCAGCAACATTGCTGGGATTTGATCAGGTCCAGACTGGTATTTAATTTTTTGGTTACGGAGAAGTTTAGTGATGGCACTGACAGGCACTGGCCTAAAACTGAATTTCTCTGGGTTACGGGGTCTTTGCACTGTTGGTGGGTCCTGACCTGCGGGCGGCCTTTCTGATTGCATGTCATTTCCTAGCTTAGCAATCAGGGTGGTGGCGCATCCAACAAAATAATTATTAAAAGCATTTGCTACATCTAGGGGGTGTTGTACAGTTTGGTTGTTTACTTTTAAAGCAGCTGGTTGGGAGTGGATGGGGGTGCTTGTATGTTACTTATGATTTTCCAAAAATTTCTGGGGTTTGATATGTTAGTGTTTAAATTTTCATTGAAGTATTGGGCTTTAGCCATTTTTGTTTCTTTTGTGCATTCATTCTGGCATTTTCGGTATTCACAGTGATCGTTCATGGATCCAGTACTCTTGAACTTTGACCACAGGGAGTCTCTAAACTGGTACATATGTGTGAGGTCAGCTGTAACCCAGGGGAGATGGGCCCCTTTTACTCGCACTTTACGCAGTGGGGTATGGGTGTTCCAGACTTTCAGGAGCTCGGCTTGAAAGTATTCAATTGCACAGTCCAGGTCTGGGATTAGGTTTAGTCTGTACCATGGGAGCTGTTTGAGATCATTTAGGAAGGATTCAAGATTAAATTTCTTGAAAGACCTGGTGATTATTACCTTTGGTGGACATTTTGTGGCCCTTATTTTGCGCCACAGTACACTAGGCAGTGATCACTGAAACTGTTAGCGAGAATGCCTGCCTCCTGTATTCGATCAGGACATGAGGAGAGAATCCAGTCCAGCAAGGTGTGGTTAGGGCTTTTCATATTAATTCGAGTGGGAGAGGAGATTAATTGTGTTAGCTGCAAAGCCTTAAACAGTGAGCAGTGTTTATTGTTTTTAATATTCAGCCAATCAACATTAAAGTCGCCGAGGACCAGCAGTTCGCTTTTTTGGTTTTGAGCGACTAATTTACTAAGAATTTGGGTTATGTCAGAAAGGGATTGCACTGGGGAACTTGGTGGGCGGTAGAATCCAGCAACAATAATTGTTTTACTGAATGGGATCTCAATAGTACCAGAAAGGAAATCAAATGTGGCCGGGGAGCTAGGATTCTGCAATGGGGTGAACTTTATGGAGTTGTCAACATAGATAACAATTCCCCCTCCTCTCTTAGCTCTGTCCTTTCTAGAGCATGAATACCCTTGTATTGCTATGGCAGAGTCTGGCACTTTAGGGGTTAACCATGATTCTGTCAGCACAATGACTTTAGGTTTGTAATAGTAGCACCAAGCTTTAAGCTCATCCAGTTTAGGGAGTAAACTGCGGATGTTGCAATGCACAAAGGAGAGGCCTTTTTTAGTGGGGAGATTAAATATGGTGTCAGCTATTGGACCAGGGTTGGATTCAACATCATTTGCAAGTGCAAGCAGCAGAATAAAAAGGAATTTGGACAGGTTTTTATTTTTGGAAAATAGTGATTGAAGGGTTTTAAAGCTCTGTTGTGTGGGGGGGGCTGGATTTTAACACTCTCCACAAGCACTCAGCTGATAAATTAAAGGAGCTGAGCAGGCTATGGTGTATCTGGGTTTATTTTCCAGCTTGCTGTAATTTGTAGGGTGTATAGGGAGGGAGGGTAGATTTAGAGAGATGGTTTCCCTGTATGATGGCACTTTTACATCTCCCCTGGATAAAAGTTTTATTGTCCTAGATTGAGAAGAGTAGAGATACCAAGAACTGCAAACAATAGTCACACGATACACAATACAGATTCCTATATATGTGACCTTTAGACGTTGTAAACACCATGATGCAAATAACAAAACACCAGATGTATGACGATGAAACAAAGGGCTGAGCATTGCTGTCAAAAAGAGCCTGACTTGAATGTATATAATTGCATTAATAGATAATTTTGCTGAAAAAAGGCAAAATATAGGGATACCTACAATTTATTTACGTAGTAGAATATAGTGATAAAGACAGGTGGTTCTAGTCAAACAGTAGGTTGTGTTGGTAAAAAATTCACTTAAATATAAAAAGTATAGTGTCACGAACATCCCAGGCAGATGCCAAGGTGCGCCCTTGGTACTGAGTGCGGTTAAGCCCTTTAGGCGGGTATGTGCTTTGCTGCATGATGCAGAACCCTGCACACAGTATAACAACAGAACCAGAGATGACAGGACAGGATACAGAAACACGAGGAGGCCCTGCTCTGGGTAAGGTCTTTCAATAGCCTTCTACCTCTATACAGATTACAGGGTTAAGGGTAAACACTAGAACAACAACGAGGGTTTGCAAGAATAACCACAAAGAGATATCCAGCAGCAATACAGGCCCTAAGCTAGAAAAGAGGTCCTTATAACTGGCCTCTATATATTCTAATATGCTGCTGGACAACAGTACATAAAGACCAGAATATGACATACAGAACTTAAACAAGAATAACAAGAATTGTCAGGGAATAGCCAGGTCTAGACGCCAGGGGGGATGTCAGCCAGAAACCGAGGATCAGGAGCCAGAAGATCAGGTCATACAAGCCGAAGTCAGCAACATGATATAGAGAATATGCGGTACAGGGAACAGACAGAGAATAACCAGAAAACACGCCAATAGTCAAACACCAGAATAACAGAACCAATATCACAGATGCAGCACTCAGTAAGTAAGACCTATTCTGAAGCAAGGATCTGATCCACTGCTGGCCATATATATAGGGCAGGGTCGGTCATGTGACCACAGACTATCAGCCACAGGGGAGATGGTCTGCAGAGGTTAGCCCAAAAACCCACGAGAGCTGCTGAGCGTCGCTCTCACCACCAGGGGTCCTGGCTGTAATGTGGAAACGTGACATATAGCCATGCAACACCAAGAATTTTGTGATCAGTTGTTTATTCCCCAAAGGTTGACTCAAGCAACATTTTGATCAAGCTTGAATATGATCTAATTAAGGATCAAATCATTGTGAAATAAATTACTCTTGTTCACTAAATTCCAGGGGCAAGATCACAACTTGGACATCAAAGGTAAGAGGCAAATGGAAAACGTTTGTGCCTGCCTTTTTCCATGTGCAGCTCGCCTTTAACGCCTGTATTACGACCGAGCATCTTTCTCAGCAGCTCAAGTTGTCACTTTTTCAAGCCGAAACTTGATAACACCAGCGGTGCTAAGTGCAACGCTATTAGCTCCAGGACTCCATGGAGACGGACGAGAGCTCGCAGAAGTGAGATCCAGCTGGGGCGGTTAAGAGATATGCAGAAGAACACTGGGAACCTTTTGTTCCCAGTGTTCCCCTGCCCACAGAGCAAGTAAGTGGTGGATTGCGCCACTCTCTCCATCGAGGCATCTGACAAAAGTATGGAATTTTTAGGTGGGTTTAGATGAATGAATTAGGTGATTGTGCTGAAGAGTAATCACTTAACACCTGGGTTGTAAAGATGTTATTCATACCGAATACCGTCAGCCACAGATGGAGAATGAAACTACGAAAAACAAATGTATCCTAGCTAAAAAAAATAATTGGATATTATTATGGTGGCACGAATAAAATATAACATTTATTGATGTGAATTGTGCAACATAAAATCATCCATAAAATTCTATTAGATTAAAATATAAATATACCCTGGTCCAAAGTCCGTGTCCCAACAGCATCTACAGAATACAGATCACTAGGAGGTACTCATATATGCATGTGTGTCCTTTAGAAAAATCATACCACTTATATAACCATAAAAAATGTTTGAGTAAAAAAAATTTGTATATGAGTACCTCCTAGTGATCTGTATCAGGGTATACCAGGGGCGTTATGTCAATTCAGACAGCTATAGTGAAAATATCCGTATGAGAGTGGCATCCCTGGTTACCACAAAGCAGAAAAAAATACCACCTAACCTCTCACATGCAGAAAGAATGGCCCTAAACAATCTCTTCAAAAACATAGACATAATCATCAAGTAGTGGTCATTAACATCCAGGACGACATTGGAGAAGGTGACAGACAACTGTCGGATGAAGACTATTACCAGAAATTGACTCAACACCCCACAAATATATATATATAAAATACTATTTTGTCAACTAAATTCCCATCATTTGTTATCACAGTTTAGTGTTTACAAATCTCCTAAAATCTTTAAAATGTGTAGTCTTTAAGTAGGTGTAATCTGTGTACATGGTCTTGGCGTGTTGTAGTTATGGCTTGAGAAGAACCTGCAGCTATGCTTACTACAGTGCTGCCTCTTTGGCTGCTGTATTATATATGTTAAGGGCTGACAGCCCTCAAGGCATGCACCCCTCCTTGCCACAGGTGTTCCATCATAGGTTCTATTTAACCTTGAATCACTGAGAGTTTCAGAAAGGATCTCAATGAGTAAATTCATGACGGGGTACATTGACGATGTGAGATGCTTAAGCAAGATATGATCATATCTCTGTGAACCAAATTCCCATCATATGTTATTTCAGTAAAGTGGTTAAAAATCGCTGAAAAAAAATCTTTAAATTGTGTGAGCTTTAAGTTGGCGTAATTTGTGTAATAAAGTGTGTGTTTGTGTGTATATATATATATAGATATAAAGATTCACCCGCACTCTAGGATTTTCAAATTTCCACTTTATTGAATCATGTTTAAAACCGCCAACGTTTCAGTTCCGGTCCGGAACTTTCATCAGGACAAAAAACAATTATATAATACAATTATATATAATTATACAAACAATATATATATATATATACAGTTGTATTCAAAATTATTCAACCCCCAATGCTGTAAAGGGTTTTAGGGAACTTAGTGTACATTTGTAATTGTATTCAGAATGAAATCCTACAAGGACTTTTTAAAGAACCATATGCAACTAAAATGACATCAATTGGTTTTGTAATACAGTAGTAAATGTTTCTTTTGTGAATTCTTATTGACACAATTATTCAATCCCTTAAAGACTACCACTCTGAAGAACAGAGGTTCATTCAAATGTTTTCAATCAGGTATTGAAAACACCTGTGGATGTCACGGAGCAGCAATAAAGCATAATAAGCACCAATTAGGCAGCTTTAAAATGTTTGTGATACTCAGCTCCTTCTAGACATTTACTGGTGTGGTTACAAACATGGTGAAGTCAAGAGAATGGTCCAGGAAGACAAGAGAAGAGGTGATTACTCTTCACAGGAAGGGCAATGGCTATAAGAAGATTGCAAAGATGTTAAACATAACAAGAGAGACCATAGGAAGCATCATTCACAAATTCAAGGCAAAGGGCACTGTTGAAACGCTACCTGGTCGTGGCAGAAAGAAGATGCTGACTTCGACTGCTGTGCGCTACCTGAAGCGTAGAGTGGAGAAAAGTCCCCGTGTGACTGATGAGGAACTGAGAAAAGATTTGTCAGATGTGGGTACTGAAGTTTCAGCTCAGACAATATGGCACACACTGCGTAATGAAGGCCTCCATGCCAGAACTCCCAGGCGCACCCCCTTGCTGTCCCCAAAGAATAAGAAGAGTCGACTGCAGTATGCCAAAAGTCATGTGGACAAACCACAGAAGTTTTGGGATAGTGTTCTGTGGACTGATGAAACAAAATTAGAACTGTTTGGGCCCATGGATCAACGCTATGTTTGGAGGAGGAAGAACAAGGCCTATGAAGAAAAGAACACCTTGCCTACTGTGAAGCATGGCGGGGGGGGGGGTCAATCATGCTTTGGGGCTGTTTTGCTTCTGCAGGTACAGGGAAGCTTCAGCGTGTGCAAGATACCATGAATTCTCTTCAGTACCAGGAGATATTGGATGACAATGTGATGCAGTCCGTCACAAACCTGAGGCTTGGGAGACGTTGGACCTTTCAACAGGACAATGATCCCAAGCATACCTCCAAGTCCACTAGAGCATGGTTGCAGATTAAAGGCTGGAACATTTTGAAGTGGCCATCGCAGTCACCTGACTTAAATCCGATTGAGAACCTCTGTTGGGACTTAAAGAAAGCAGTTGCAGTGCGCAAGCCTAAGAATGTGACTGAACTGGAGGCTTTTGCCCATGACGAATGGGCGAAGATACCCGTAGATCGCTGCAAGACACTTGTGTCAAGCTATGCTTCACGTTTAAAAGCTGTTATAACTGTAAAAGGATGTTGTACTAAGTACTAAGATTGAATGTCACTTGGGGGTTGAATAAAACTGATAATGATGTGAGCACAGAAAAGACATTTGTGGTTATTTCATTATAAATGTTATGTTATATTTGTCTGACCTACACGTGCCTCTTTGATTTAATTGTAAGCAAGATGACTGAATGATCAAAATCAATGTCAAACTGGCCAAAACACTCAATTTCAGTGGGGGTTGAATAATTTTGAACACAACTGTATATATATATTTATAACAAAACAAAAACATGGAGAGAGCACTCCAGACAAACACATTCAAAAACCTGCAACAACAGCTCCATGCATGGGTACATAATACCAGCTTTTACCAATTTTCACCATGTGGTACCACATGGTGAAAATTGGTAAAAGCTGGTATTATGTACCCATGCATGGAGCTGTTGTTGCAGGTTTTTGAATGTGTTTGTCTGGAGTGCTCTCTCCATGTTTTTGTTTTGTATTTTATTTTGAGACGCATCCGCACTGAAACGCTTAGTTAAGGCTGAGTGCTACCCCCCCCCATGTTTTTTGTATATATATATATATATATATATATATATATATATATATATATATATATATATATATATTTACACACACACATATTCCAAATACTAAGAAATGAAAGGTTAAAATAAATAAATAAATAAGCTCAAAACAGCAAAACTGAAAATCAGGTGCCAGGCATTAGCATGGTTAAATATATCTGCTTTTTACGAAATTAGCGTGCCGTATAGCTGAAGCAAAGCTCATTTATCAACCGAACACACAGTGGCCATAATTTGCCTCATAGTATTATAAGCTTTACACACACAGCACAGTCTAAAAGCAAAGAAAAACTCTTTGTACTAGAAAGCATCTGATGCATTCTGCAAGCTTTTGATTTCCCCCTCAAAATAACACATAAAAAGATGTGTTTTCAGTTTGCTTAAACATGTGTTAGAGACATAAAAGTGTGTTTTTTTTCACTAAACTGCGAACAGAGGTGAACGAAATTCCACTATAAATTTGTTCATATTTTCAGTATTGTAAATCACATTACTGTATATATAAAAGTGAAAGAAAAAGCATCTTTAAAACAGATATGTACATTTTAGAGAAAAAAACAACACTTGAAAAAGATAAAATGCTTGTGTTGTACTTGTAGAGAAGAATACTTACAGAGCTATTCAGAGAGAGGTGAAAACCTTGAGAATGACTGGAGAATTGAAAATTCTAGGTCAAAATAGTCAAATCAGAAGAATTCTTCCATTTATGTCAGTTTCCAAATCAGCTATTTGACCTAGATTGTTCATTCTCCTGCCAATTCTCAAGGTTTTCACCTCTCTCTGAATACCCCTGTTCGTCAAAAGAACCTATTCAAAACCATTATTCCATTTTTGTGTTTCTCATAGAGATATGAAAACCTCACAAGCAGATTTGTCAGATGGATGCCACAACACAAGCAACGACTTTACTTTGTAATGGGCCAATGGACGTTGACCTGCAGCAATAATTCAGTCTCCCAGATGTCAGAAGGTTAGTGTTGCGTTCAATCAAACTGCAATAACACTACCACAGCTAATCAATATACTGAGGTTTGAAGAATAGGGGACAAGGCCAGAGGTGAAGGGTTTATTGTTGTCTGGGTCATAACTGGGCAAATCTGGAGTGAAGACAAACAAACATAAATTTGGACAAGGTAACAAAAAACTGTTTGCAAATCGTAAATAAGTGTCAAATGGGTACAAGGCAAATCTCACCATACGAAACGGTCACTGCAAATTAATATTGACAAGCGACAATTATCGCAACTACGCAAAGTATACAACCCAGCAAACAAATATACATATAACTGAAACAATACATTAGGAACTATTTAGGAGAGGTAAGCCTCTATTATTGATACAGCTTTGAAAAAGTCGCTTTACTTCAAAGGACGAAACGCGTCAGCGTATCGTTCCCTTCGAGGGTCTTTCACATATCGCTGGGACTTTACTGTATCCTTGGACTCTTCCACGGACTGTGCTCTGGAGAATTGTTTTTTCCACCTGAAAGGATTGGACTCGATACTCCGCGACAGAGACGGTATCTGTGGATTGTCTGTAAATTATGCGATTTTGCACACAGTTTTGTTCTAGTGTGCCACTTCTTTTGTGAGTGGTTTTTAATCCTACCTATGTTCATGTTTTATTAAATCTTTGCAGTTTTACGCTATGTCCAGTTTTTCTTCTGTATTTTTTTGCTGGAAGAAAAACACTCCATGATGACCACTGCATCCTGACTATATATTCTTGGATCTACATGAGGACTTCATTTGTCATTTTATGCTGCTGCTATTATTATTACTTTTTGCTCCGTTATATATAATTTTTTCTGCTCCGTTATTAATTTATTAAGGAGTTCCCTTTCCTCCTTGGTTTTTTGTTACCTTGTCCAAATTTATGTTTCTTTGTCTTTATTGTTATTCTTGGCACCATTCTAGGGGGGTGCGTGGTTTTGGTAACAGCCATTTTCTGGTGTTTTAACACGTCTTTGAATATAAAAAAAAAATCTGGAGTGAAAAGTGAGGCTGAAGGGAGCAAACCTTAAAGTATGGATCAGCAACCTTGGCCCTCCAAACTACATTTCCCATGAGACTCTGCCAACTTAACAAGTAGCTGAGCATCATGAGAAATGTGCTACAAAAACATCTTAGGAGCAAGGTTCTTGACCTCTGCCTCACAGGGACAGGCTAACAACCAAAACCCTACAAAATTAATTGGTCATGGTGAACTTGGTACCTGCCTCTTCGGATGTCCCTGGAGCTATGATAGCCTTCAAAACTGGTGGAATTGACTCCGTAGGGAAGGCAGTCAATCAGGTCCCACTGATCAGCCTGTGGAGATTTGACCAGTTTTGTACAGCTCATGTACATATGATCTACCAATGCCCTTCAAAGCATGTTCAAAGAGAGTCATCCATTGGCTGTGTGCACGTTAACCTCAAACGCACCAATCAACAGAGCAAGTGAGTCATGGAAAATTAGCATAGCGACTGTGGTAAGGGAGTAACGGTTTTTAGAATACTCTAAGCTAAAAAGAGGGAACTGCCTTTGGGGGTCAAAAGGGGTTAATAAATAACCCCTCTGGTATTTGTCCCCACCCCTATTTTAAGCTTAGACTGTTACTGATGATTCTAAAATGAACTGGAGAGATGAGGAATTGGACACGGAGATGCGTCAGCCTCCTAGATAGACCTCTAGGGAACAATTAAAGGGACACTCTACTTATCATGAATACTTTATATTTATAAACTGGACAGGATATGAAGAGTGCAGCCCTTTCTCCCACCGTCCCTGCTACCCAAATTCTGATGAAAACACTGCGTGAAGTGGAGGAGTTTCCTGCACCTCATTCAGCATCTAGGATTTTTGAATTTCCTGGTTGCCGGTCACCAGAGACGCATGCACAAGCTCCGATCTGTCGTTCTACGCAGTTGCTACGGAACATGCGTATGTAGAGTGGGCAAGTCCCGTTGCGGTGGGCAATTTGTGGCTCCTATGCTACGCAAATTGTGTGGAAAAATGATAAGGGACTTCTGAGTTCGTGACTCCCTGAAGCTGAACAGGAGGAGCAACGCGAGATGAGGGACTAAAGGGGAGTAAAATCACAAATTATGAAACAAAAATAATTGGGAAGTGGCTGTCAGCAGCCTTTGCCCAATTATTTAAGAGCAGAAAAAGAAAATTTCCGGGAGGGGGCAAGGTTGCTGACCCCTGGCTTAAGGTATTGTGTCCATAATAGAATTTGGTGAGACTCCATTGAGTGTCAGACAGTGCTTGTCAAACCTAACTGGAAAATTATAGACACTCGAGAATAATACCTATGCAATCAGAGAGTTAAGACACACAAAGCATCTCTCACATTTTCACAGCTTACAATGCCAAAATATATTATTTTATTTATTGTAACATAATATCATGCTGGTATTTATACCTCATAATCAACTCATATGTCAATTTGTCAATTTGTTATATGTTCAGGTGCATATGTTATTTATATTATGCTATTATCATATTTCCACCAGCAAGATATAATAAAATGAGATAGTAGAAGAGATTATATATCATAGCTCTCATGGTATTAACCCTTTCACTGCTGAGGTATTTCACCGCTGTATGCGGAGCTCATTTTTACCGCTTTCGCTCATCATGTTTAAACGCCATTTGAAGTCACATTTTATTATACGACCCAGACATATTATATATCGTTCTTTCCGGCAGACTTGGCAGATTCATAATATACAGTTGTGTTCAAAATTATTCAACCCCCAATGCTGTAAAGGGTTTTAGGGAATTTAGTGTACATTTGTAATTGTATTCAGAATGAAATCCTACAAGGACTTTTTAAAGAACCATATGCAACTAAAATGACATCAATTGGTTTTGTAATACAGTAGTAAATGTTTATTTTGTGAATTCTTCATTGACACAATTATTCAACCCCTTAAAGACTACCACTCTGAAGAACAGAGGTTCATTCAAGTGTTTTCAATCAGGTATTGAAAACACCTGTGGATGTCACGGAGCAGCAATAAAGCATAATAAGCACCAATTAGGCAGCTTTAAAATGACTGTGATACTCAGCTCCTTCTACACATTTACTGGTGTGGTTACAAACATGGTGAAGCCAAGAGAATGGTCCAGGAAGACAAGAGAAGAGGTGATTACTCTTCACAGGAAGGGCAATGGCTATAAGAAGATTGCAAAGATGTTAAACATACCAAGAGAGACCATAGGAAGCATCATTCGCAAATTCAAGGCAAAGGGCACTGTTGAAACGCTACCTGGTCGTGGCAGAAAAAAGATGCCGACTTCGACTGCTGTGCACTACCTGAAGCGTAGAGTGGAGAAAAGTCCCCGTGTGACTGCTGAGGAACTGAGAAAAGATTTGTCAGATGTGGGTACTGAAGTTTCAGCTCAGACAATACGGCGCACACTGCGTAATGAAGGCCTCCATGCCAGAACTCCCAGGCGCACCCCCTTGCTGTCTCCAAAGAATAAGAAGAGTCGACTGCAGTATGCCAAAAGTCATGTGGACAAACCACAGAAGTTTTGGGATAGTGTTCTGTGGACTGATGAAACAAAATTAGAACTGTTTGGGTCCATGGATCAACGCTATGTTTGGAGGAGGAAGAACAAGGCCTATGAAGAAAAGAACACCTTGCCTACTGTGAAGCATGGCGTGGGGTCAATCATGCTTTGGGGCTGTTTTGCTTCTGCAGGTACAGGGAAGCTTCAGCGTGTGCAAGGTACCATGAATTCTCTTCAGTACCAGGAGATACTGGATGACAATGTGATGCAGTCCGTCACAAACCTGAGGCTTGGGAGAAGTTGGACCTTTCAACAGGACAATGATCCCAAGCATACCTCCAAGTCCACTAGAGCATGGTTGCAGATTAAAGGCTGGAACATTTTGGAGTGGCCATCGCAGTCACTTGACTTAAATCCGATTGAGAACCTCTGGGGGGACTTAAAGAAAGCAGTTGCAGTGCGCAAGCCTAAGAATGTGACTGAACTGGAGGCTTTTGCCCATGACGAATGGGCGAAGATACCCGTAGATCGCTGCAAGACACTTGTGTCAAGCTATGCTTCACGTTTAAAAGCTGTTATAACTGTAAAAGGATGTTGTACTAAGTACTAAGATTGAATGTCACTTGGGGGTTCAATAAAACTGATAATGATGTGAGCACAGAAAAGACATTTGTGGTTATTTCATTATAAATGTTATGTTATATTTGTCTGACCTACACAGGCCTCTTTGATTTAATTGTAAGCAAGATGACTGAATGATCAAAATCAATGTCATACTGGCCAAAACATTCAATTTCAGTGGGGGTTGAATAATTTTGAATACAACTGTATCATTTTTATATGTATACGTCATGTTCTGCCTGTATATTATAACAAAGAATTCAATAAAATTAGAATTTTTAATCATCTACTGTGTGTAGAGTGTTTTTTTCACCTTTTGTCACATGAACATTTGCGGTTATATTTTCTATGGGGTGCGCTTGTACAAAAATTTGAAATGGGGACTCGTTACATTTTTGGGGGGGAATTTCGTGATTTTTAGCAAACGCACCCAATAGAAAAAAATCATTAGTGCAGCATCATTGTTCACATTATAATTGAAATGTGAACAATATTGCTGCATTAATAAAAACAACACAAAAAAAATTCATGGTTTTTTATATTTTTATTATTATTTTTTTATTTATTTTGTTTTTACTTTATACCTGGTCATGTTGGGTATCATTCGAAAGGCCATGCACCCTCCATGACCCCCTAGCAGTTCTGGAGATATCGGGGTTCAAAGGAACCCCCTATCTCCACCAGGGGATTTCCTTGGAAAATCCCCAGACAGCTAGGGGTTCCCCGGCTATCTGGCAGCGAGGGGGGACCCGGGGGTGGAGCCGCCATCCAAGATGGCGGCCCCCACCGGAGCTAGGCCGCACTTCAGCGCCGCAAGGCGCTGAAGTGCGACCCAATGCCTAAGGGGTTAAAGCCAGGCACTGCTTAAAAGGGGAGACTCTCCCCTTTTAAGCGGTGCCTCGCTTTTCTTTGTGGGACCTCCTGATCGGGAGGGAGAGGGATCTGAACGGATCCCCCCCCCTCCCTTCCAGGCGATCTCCGGCATTGCCAGGGGGGTCGCCTGGAAATGACGTCGGGAGGGTCTTAACTTCAGCGTCTGAGGATGCCGAAGTCAGACCGCCGCGGGACCCCGGACAGAGAGGTGAGTATCTCCGCCGGTGGTCCCGCAAAGCTGATGAAGTGTGGCACACGTCCTCAGCATACAGCGGGAGTAACTGAGGACGTGTCCCACACGTCATCAGCAGTGAAGGGGTTAAGGCAATTTATGTTGTCATATCATATGTGCTGTAAAATACTTGTTATATAAATGTTATATAATGTTATATAAAGTGGTAATCAAAATAATGCTAAATCTTAGATTGTGAGCTCTAGAGCAAGGTCTTCTCTCCTACTGTTTGATGTGTGTAATGTGTATGTATATTTATTATTCTGTCTCTCCCATTGTACAGCGCTATGGAACCTGTTGACGCTTTATAAATGCTTGTAACTGTAACATAATATTATAACATATTGAAATGATGTATTGTTTTTATATTTTGATGTATAGAGGTATATCATTTTATTACATTATATTGTGAGTGATATGCAATCATACCATGATAAAGATGAGAAAAGACTCTCAAAAGCTTGTAATTTAATATGTATTGTTAGTTTGATAAAAAAGTATCATTGTATCATGCAATAGTATTTCATAGCTAGATTTTATCATTATGACATGTTTGACATTATATTGTGACATTAGTTGTATTGTGACATCATAATGTATCATTTCAATGTTCTTGAACCCAGGACATACTTGAAAATGAGAGCAATCTCAATGTATCCTTCCTGGTAAAATACTTTGCAAATAAATAAATCATACAGGTTGGGAACCCCTTATCTGGAGGTTTCAATTCTGGAAGGCTCCAAAATCTGGAATGTTTAATCTTCCAAATTTCATTTCTGCTCAAACTGTTCCGCACACAACTTTTCTGTTCAAATACAAGCATAAACTACTTTTTCCTCATAGGTGTTAAGAGACCGTGGTGCAATTATTACATACAAACTGTAAATAACCAATTACTTTTCCTGCTATTTATCACAAACCAAAGAAAAGTAGAAGGCGACTTTAAAGATGGACAAGGGGGGGGGCGTGTCTGGACCTCGAGGAGAGCGGTCACTATTTCCCGGAGCTCTGCCCTGCTTCACCGGATTCCCGGTATTTATACCCTTTCTGCTACAGCTACGGGGCACCCTCTCTTCGGAAGGACTGTTTGTGGCCCCGAGATCCCACAGGCGCGGTTCTGAGGTCACAGCGGCAACCAGTAAGGTTCGGAGTGTGCTTCCTCCCTCTTGCGGCCTGCTCCTGCTGGCAGCCATCTTCAGGCCTATACGACCGCGGCTTTCACAGGCGCCTCAGTCCCGGTGGTAATGGGGAAGAAGAGCAAGAAGGAGGTGGAAGACGGGGGCCCTCGTATCCCGGATATCAGGCAGTCGCTGGGCATAAATCGGACTTGTGGGGAGAAATGCCGGCAAGATAAGGTACTCACCAGCTTGGAGCCCACGGAGAAATCCTTACACGCTGCATCTATGCCTCCAGCCGCGGCTCAGGATGAGGTACAGCTGCAGAGCGCTGCACAACCGTTGACGGAGGTGGCACTCAGACGGGTTATGTAGGAGTTCCATAGCCTTTGGCGACGAGACTTGCAAGAGGTCCGTTCTATGGTGGAGACCCTTCAGGCGAGGATCGAGGTGGTTGATACCCGGGCTTTGGAGGCAGAGAGGTCGCAGGCGGCGACGGATGCTCGTGTGGCAGATCTCCAAAGCCAGGTTGTGCGACTTGGGTCGGCGGTGACGGCCCTGGAGTCCAGACATAGACGGTGTAACCTGCGGCTCAGGGGGATCCCTGAATGTATTTCTGGTGAGGAGCTCCTCCGCTATGCCGAGGGCCTAGTCACACATTTCCTTCCTACCTCTGAGAATTTGGCAGGCCCGTTGGTAATGTCAGCTACACGCCTCTGGAAGGTGGCCACTGCACCCATAGAAGCCCCCCGAGATGTTCTTCTGAGGATGCGGGACGGGCTGACACAGTCTCGGATTCTGACGGCGGTTGGACCCATTTTTCGAGTCACCTATGCCTCCAGTGACCTCACGGTCTTTCAAGACTTGCCTTTTATGATGCTGGTCACACGTCGATGTTACAAAGAAAGTTATTGTGTCTCGGTTGGGTCTTGTGGGTGAGCTGCCGATGCCTGGAGATCAGCCACGGGACACCGGTTGATCGTTGAGTTTCCCTAGACCCTTTCTTCAGTTGTTTCTCCCATGTGAGTAACCCTTTGCCACCCTTTATGTGACTTATTTTTTCTGATGGACTTTACCTGCGGTTTCTCGTGGCCATATTGACTTTTCCCTCCCCCCAACCCCCTTCCCTATCACACAGTTTCACCCTCCTTGATTGCAATTCCTGGAATATTGGGGACCTTTCCATACCTCTGCCCCCCCTTTTTTTTTCTCCCCTGGACTGGTCCTCCGAATTGTGCTCATCTGGATTTATTTCTTCATCTATCCCTACCTATACCTTTTTGATGTCTCTATTTGTGCTTTTCTCTGCTTGGCCTTGTATGGCCTTACTTATTGGTTAATGTTATTTTTTGTCAACACACTTTTAAAATAAAAATTTTAAATAAAAAAAAAAAAAAAGGTGGACAAGAATGACCAATTCATCCAGCCAGCACCTACTTAGTTCACTATGCTTTTTCTGGTATCATTATTATTTTTTTTGAGAAAGTATTTTACCAGGAAGCATAAATTGAGATTTCTCTCATTTTCAAGTATGTCCTGGGTGGCGAGTATGTACCGTTAGGTGTCTTGACCATGAACACTTACTGAAGAGGTGGGACTTGCTGGGATTCGAACCGGTGTCTCCACGGTTATAGAGTAGTGATGTTACCTCTACTCCATTATCAGAAATGACATCTGTTGGGTATTTTTTTTTTAGCTTTCCTTATAGATCGTGTTTCAAAATTCTATATATAATTTTTTTTGCAATTTTTTAAGCACTGTCCAAACATTGTAAAATTATTTCTTTTAAGGGAGTTAGGTAACATGTAAAGCTTTTTGTTTCTGTGGGCAAATAAATGAAACATTGTGTACATTTTTGCAATCTCTACAATATTCCACAAAGGTATTTTATAAAGAAAACATTCTTCACCAATATTTACATGATAGTTTTACATCTCCTGTTACAAAAAAAATGTTATACTATTTTTTTGTAGTGAAAAAGTAGGGATGGAGCTAATAGGTATCATCTGTCTGGGCTACGGTCAGTGATAAACAATTTGGCTGTTTTGCTAAGCTTAAAAATAAATGCTAACTCAACATTATGTAAGACACAAAGTCACATCTGGAGACCTTGAAGCATGTTAGCATTACCGTGACAACACTGAAGCTGTAGCCTTTTGAATGGTCAACAGATTCTCTGTGTTACAGTCGCATAACTGGCAAAATAACTGGATTTGGGGACACTAATAACATATGTGCTTGTAATATATGCAATTTAGTGGCAGTATTTAACCCTTCATCTACTAAAAACTCAATTACACAATTTTATACACTGACATGTGAAAAAATTAAAATTACTGTATAAGATAAAATTGCTAATAATATGCCGTAAAGCACAGAAGCACGTTGTTGCTATATTTTCTATATTCAGCCAATATGCCCACATACACTATCAGGGTTATTCAAAGAGATCCAAATAGCTGCCGAAAGGTAACCAAACGCTGAAAATCGGCGTTCGGTGACGGTTACCTTTCTTGGCCATTCGGCTATCCAGAGAGCAGGCAGTTCGCCAAATGTTGGCGAATTGCCTGCACATACGGTGCCTGTTCGAGGGCAGTGAATCCCCATAGAGAAGCAATGCTTCGGCTATTCAGAGAGAAAAACCCAGCAGTGAAAGTTGCCGAATTGCCCTGCCATTCAGTGGTTTAATTCGGCAGGTTTATTCAGGCAAATCCCATAGGCTTCAATGTTAAAAATATTCTTGTTTTAATTCAATATCTAATAAACCGTTCATTATAAATATTCTGCAGTAAAAAGTTTCTTTATTTAGAGATATTATTTGATATTTTAAGAATTTTTCGTGATTTTTTGCCCAAAAATGTTTCCGATTTTTTTTTTTTTGAAACGTTTGTTCTTTTTTCTGTAACGGTCCTTTATATTATCATTCCTTGAACCTCATATGTAAATTTCAGACATTTTCGCTCAGTAGTAGTTTCTTTGCAAACAGCGTTTCACTTTTCAAACATTCAAGCAAACTGTTTTTTTTTTACTCCATTCGTCTGCAGTGTCGGGTTTTTCCGGCGGCTGCGCTGCGTGTGATCGGCTCCTGCTCGGGTTTCTCCGACGTTTTCGGCAAGGTTAATCCAGACGTTTTTGCGGCTTTTCGTTGTGCCTTCGCCGGGTTTTGCGGTGAGTTTTCGGTGGGTTTGCGGCGACTTTTCCCTGCATTACGACGGCCCTGTGGTGCTTGCTGAAAACACCGCAGGGTCCCCGAAATGGGATCGCCAAATCGTGCCGAATTGAAGAGAACGAAAAGTCACCGAACGTACGGTGACTTTTCGATTCTCTTTGAATAACCCAGTATATGCTTAATTTGCATTTTTGGAAACTGCATTGCTATTAATCTCATTATGATCACAACAAATCCCCAAAAGCAGAAGATCTCTTTACCATTTTATTATCTATCTTTATCACATTTACTGTATTTGACACAGAGGCCATATTTGCCAATGAATTTGTGCAAGATAAGATACACTATCTAGGTAGTAGAATTTTTAATCTCAGCAACAATGTATTTCTGTAAAGGGTAAATGCATGAAAAAGTCAAAATGAGCACATTTACATTATTTTAACTTTTAGAATTATCATAGAGTGGCAATCTTTATGCAAAATTGCTATTTTAGTGTTAAATGTCCATCCCATGCTTCAAATAGAGCGATGGATAAGATTTTATTTCAACAGGGTATTGTTGTCAACAACAAGTGCTTGGTAGTGGAAGGGTTAACTTTGATATTTTCGTTTCTATTACTATCTGGTCGCTACATGGATTCTTCACCTCATATCTTCTAAAAATAAAGTTTAAGGAAAACTACAATCTGACCTTTCAATCCTTTGTGTAAGCCTAGCAGAGCAGTGATATTAAGCAACATTACCTAATCTTGTTAGTCCTATCACAAACCATATCACCGCAGCTGACTGGGTTACAATGTAACAGTAAGTGGAATTTCAGAAGCCGATTTAACTTTGGTTTTTGAATGTCATATCGGCTTCTTGTGCAAAATGAGATAAGGCGTGTGAAACCCTAAGTGCATTTATCTGGCTGTGGGGTTAATTAAAGATTACACTCATATTTCCTTGGTTAGCTGTTCTGTGTGTGCAATGTTCAGTAAAGACCTGCAAGGTGAGTGTCACAGTGAGTGTTATGGAGGGCACTACAGAACCGGAAAGTGAGACAATAGATTTAGAACTAGGATAAAAAAATAATCTAGCCTAATCGGAATTTGATTTTAACCCTTACACTAACAATTTTCTAAATCTATGGGGTTTATTCAGAGAGCACCGAATGTCGCCGACATGTCGGTGCTCTCTTGTTCCCTGCACTTCCGGGAATCAAAGTTCCCCACTCTGCAGGGAATTCAGCATTCACCGCAGGGTCCCCGGAGTGCAGGGAAAACACACCGAACACCTGCCGAAATCCCGCCGGAACTGCCTCAAACAACACACTGAACACAGCGGAAAAAGGTGACGAGCTGCCGATCACAGCGTAGACCAGCCGCCGGAAAAAGCCGATAAACAGGGTAAAAAAAACAAAAAAAGCAAAATGATTGGCTATTTGGGCTGTGTTCGTCGGATCATCAGCTTTTGTTCAGCGGTTTTGCAGCGGTTGGTCAGCTTTTTTCAGATGCATCCGGTGTTTCTTCAGCAGTTTTACAGCATTTTTTTTCTGTTCCATGCGGCGGTTTTGCGGCAGATTTTCGGATGCGGGTGGTGGATTTTCTCTGCACTTCAGGGTCCCTGTGGTGAATGACATTTCGGTTCTCTCTGAATAACACCTCAAATGTAGATAAATGCAAAGTTATGCACTTTGGAGTGAAGAACACACAAGCAATGTATACCATAAATGATACTGAGTTAGGGAAATCAAAGCAGGAGAAGGATTTGGGAATAAATCATAGACTCCAAACTCAGCAAAACTGTCCAATGTCAAACAGCAGCCACCAAGGCCAGCAAGGTATTGGCATGCATTAAAAGGGGAGTTCACTCTCGGGATAAAAACATAATTTTGCCACTGTATAAATCAATGGCAAAGACGCACCTTGAATATGCCGTGCAATTTTGGGCACCTGTCTTAAGAAAGGAAATTTTGGCACTAGAAAAAGTGCAGAGACGGGCGACTAAATTAATAAGGGGAATCGAAGGTTTAAGTTACGAGGAAAGACTAACAAGTTTAAACTTGTTTAGTTTAGAGAAACGGCGCCTTAGAGGGGATCTGATAACTTTATATAAATATATTTGGGGCCATTATAAACCATTGTCTGGAAACCTATTCATTAACAGGACTATACACCGGACACGAGGTCACCCATTTAGACTGGACGAAAGGAAATTCAGCCTAAAGCATAGGAAGGGTTATTTTATGGTGAGAACAATAAAGCTGTGGAATTCTCTGCCTGTTGAGGTAGTTGGGTCAGAGACTGTACAGACTTTTAACCCATTCGCTGCTAAGCCATTTTTCAGCCTGGCAGTCTGTTTATTTAATCACTAGTTTCAGCTATCTATCTGTAAGATATCCACACCCGTTATACCTTGCTTTTTCAGCAGACCCTCCTTTATCAGAAAATAACTTTAGTTTGACCTATTTTTGAAATATGAAAAAAATGTCACTCTGATATAGGCCAATAAAAGTGACATTTTGGGGTAATTTTGACTTTGCGCATCCTATAAAGCAGCATAGGAGTCCTCCTTCACTAAATATTTTATACAAACAGTTTATGATTGCACAATTACCACCACTTCATCGGCACAGAAGGGAAAAAAAACAAAGGTGGAAAAGCTGTGCCTGCAGGTTTCCCCTTAGCATCCCCGTTTTAGCTCCATATTACAGGGCAGGTGCTAATTCAGCAGCCTGCCCCATAATGCTACGCTAACCTCCAGGATACTCGAGTGAGATCAATAAAGCTGGAGAATCATTATTTTATGTTTTTTATAGTATGCTCCCCTAGCTATTTAACCATTTCCTTCATCAAAAGTGTTTTAGGATGTAGTCTGTTTTAGTGGATAAAATATTCACAATGTTTTTACATTCAGACACTCTCCTCCCCTTTTAGGGAGATTTGATGTGATTCCTCCTTACAGATGTACCCTTCTGTTTTTTTGGGGGTATATTGTGATTTTATGTATTTCTAAGAAGTCCCCATTGAATAGACTTCTCCTTATTAGACAGTATTAGTTATATTAGAGCCAAGTGTCCAGTTCTATACTGATGTATATATTATATATTTTGCACGTAATGTGGGCTTCACCATTGAGATTATCGTCAGATATGATATGGTTTTCACATTGGCCGTCCACTGGATCCGTATTTGTGCGATGGTGCGATCATCCGATATCGCGTCTCGTCGTCTGACCGATGCTACAACATGCAGGTGAATGGACCATCGTCCATTGCGTCCGAATTCCAGCGACGGAGAAAGATGCCATCAGATGTGCAATGCCTTCCATTTGAGGGGAAAATCGCAGACATCTGACAGATCCCTGGAGAGAAGATGGATGTGGACAAGCTGATCAGGGATTGGGATTGATTTTGATCTGGAAAGGTCAAAGGAAGTGGCAGATGGAGGCTGCAGGTTATTTTAACATGTTCTGCCTTCCCACCTGCTTACTGACTTAAAATATATAAATATGCAGCCACTAGGGTTACCAAGTTGGCCATGTTTCACTTATTCAAGCTGATGGGCATTGCATGAAAAGTGCCATCCTGCAACATGTAGAATCCATACACTGCAGGTAAATAAAAAAGGAATACCAGGTGACCAATCACTACTATGAAACTGCATATCTCATAGGTTTAAATGTAATTTTTTTAAAAAAACATATTTTTTTCTTCTGAACAATTTTTTATAATTTATCTTTTTAAAAAGGACTGAGTGTTTCAAAAAGCAGGATGTGCTGGTTTTATATACAAAACCAGTTCGTTCTGGTTTTGGCAGCCTCTGCACTCCACTTCTGTTTGATTTTGATCTGGATCATCTGTGGTCGCACCACAGATCGCACGCAGTGGACGACCCTAGTCGGACCTGGTCGGACAACTGACGTCTTCCATGGTCTGATGAAAAAGTCGGTCGTCCGACTATGGATCCAGTGGACGGCCAGCCTAGGGTTGAAAAGTAGGAAGAGAATCAGATGCCCTCCAGGACGACTAGGAGCTGTCAATGTGCTGGAGAGGGGATTACAGTTACAAGTATTTATAAAGCGCCAACAAATTTCCTAGTGCCTGCCTAGCAACATGCCCGAACATCTGCATTCCGGAAGAGGTCATCAACAAGAGCTGGCCTGAGGTTAGTAACTCCGCTGGAAGACGACATCGGACATTAGCCCTGACGACAGGATCCCACGACCTGCCACGTGGACGGCCGTAATGAAAACCACCGGGTTCCACTTTCAATTTCTTTTTTTTCCTTACAGGAGGACTATATAAGCAGAACTGATTTATGGATTAATTCTTCCAATTTTTTACCACTGATGAAGTGCCAGAGTGGTGTGAAACATGTCTGGTTCGCTTGATCTTATGTATTTATTATTTGTTTTATTGATTTTTTTCATAATGAAAACTTCTACACTATATCAATACATTGGACGCATGGCCCATTTTTTAGCACCAGAGGACGCACTTGGTTCCAGGTGAAAGACGTCTTTCTGAAAGGTTGTACCTCACTAACATTTAAGTGAATTCCCCTAGAGCGAGGACAACGCTCTCTGAATGGTGAGTGAGATACTACTCATTAAATGCAAGATACAAATTAACGGGTCACTCTATGTGAATCATTTTTGCTTCTATCCAAGATATATCCTGTACATGAGGAACTGTCAGGGTCTGCCACAGGGGTGGCAACGCAGGTACAGGGGGGCCTGAGCCTAGTATGCAGGGGTAGCTGGTCTGGCGTAGGTGGGTCTGAGTAATTGAGGACAGGTGAGGTGGGTGAACAGGGACAGGTATCCAGATAGGGTTCAGGGAAGGCCGGGTTAATTGAATCAGGTATAACACAGGATCAGAGCAGGGTGTAGCACCTGTCTGTATCATTGAATGAGCTGCAATAATGGAGCATGGAGCAAAGGGGGTGTGGAACCTTTATTCTGACAGAGGGGTGTGGTGTGTGTGTTTGAGGTGATTAACTGTTTGAGTACTGACACTCAGCAGAAGCGCAGTATCTTTCATGTAGCTGCTCCTTGCACGAAACGATGCAGGGATGGATCCTGACAGGGACGTTGCGGCAGACGGGTGGCCTCTAATGGCCCGTGAGTTGACCATGTGTGAGCTGGCAGTTCTCATATATTGTGAGTGTATCAGTTCACCATTATAGTCGGTTGCCACTTGGCGTATAAACTATATTATACCATGTACTTTCTGTTTCTTTTTTGAGAGTTATCTGCAGATGTAAAATATGACGGAAGCCTGCTAACTATACATCCGGAACATAAAATACCGTTCCCACTCGATGTAAGCTCTTTTTTTGGCAGTATCGTCTCTCTCACACCATTGCACTGGTGTTTTGGAAGTGCTGTCCCCCACTACAAGTTTGTTCTTTATATTCATAAGGTGAAGGGGAGGTCAGCCAACTGGGGTCATGACCGAATCCATTCTTGTGTTTGCCACAGAAAAGACTTCTTTCTCTGATTGCTTTGATATTTGTTGCAGTGAGACAGAGAGCTACATAATCCTGATACCTTGATAGCTCTTTATAAAAGGGGGGAGGGTAGGGATACCGCCAAATCCATTTGCCACCAGCATTATGGTCTCTTAGATGGTTAATTGTTTGTTTTCTGAGGTCCTAAACTGTACTGATTTTGTAACTGACCTGCATGTGGTAAGGTGAAGTAATCCCCCCCCCCTTTTGCATTTTGCAATGATGTCCCACTGTGCTCAATAATGATACTAAATAATGGAATGATTTATGGTACAATTACAATTAAGCTGATTTACTCATCTACCACGTGGACCAATTAGTATACTGTATTGTCAATTTTTATGGTTCTTGAGAGATCGCCCCCGGGGCAATTGAATTAATGAGACACTTATGTTTTGCTATACACTGTACAGTTTTGCTTAGGTTTGTTTATTTTCATATATTTTTCATTGATTAATATATTATTTTTATACTTTATATAGTCTGCAGAGCTGGATAAGACTAATTAAAAGTATATAAGCAATGATACATTGGAACAGAAATACATTTGTACAACACATAAGAAAGATGATAAAGTAGGATTGGAGAACTCTATTCCCAAGAGAAATTACAACCTATATAAATGTATTCTTTTAGGTTGTTTGTACATCACTCTGATATAGATATATATATGTGTTACGGTTAAAGCCCAAAGTGTGGTTAATCTTAAAATTACCCGGGTAATCCTGACATTACCCAAAACCGTCGGGTAAAGCTGCAAAAAAATTAAAAATTCGGACTTTACCCAGGTAATCTTAGAACTAACCAACTGCCCTTGGGTAACAGTCTGGAAGAGTTGAAAAATTCACACTTTACCCGGATGATCTGCAGACTATCCAACCCCATTTGGTTAAAATCAAATTTTGTTATCGTTCAGATATATATATATATATACATTTTTGAAGTACATCCAGGCAAAAAATTTGGATTTTAATGTGGAAGAAGAGTGCCTTTTTTTCTCGAAAAACATTTATATACAAGTATACACATGCACAGATTAAATTAGTACTTGTTTACCGAAATTGATATTAGAAATGTTTTCTAAAGGCAAGAGAATAAAGCGGAGGCCGTAATGAGGACTTAACTTTACGGTACTTTCACATTTTTGATGCCAATTAAAAAAATATTAAATATATTTGAAAAATATGTGCAAGTATTAAAAATATAAAAAAGTTAAGTTAAAGAACTAGTGACAATGTAAAAAGCCCACTAATGATTAAATAAAAAGAAATAAAAAAAAGAGAAATCATAAATTAAAATATATCTAATCTTTTTATTTTTTTATTTTTGCAAATAGACAGTGATGGTTTTATCCAGTTTAAAGTAATGGGATCTGTACCACCCATGGAGTAAAAACTGTCTACTCTGCAATAAACACCAACATGCAACAGGGGGCACAAAGATAAAACAAGGAACCAGCTACTATTATATTCTGCTTTTTCTGTGACTGTCTCTTCTGAAAGTTGAATGCCTTTGTGCCATTACATTGCAATGATCAGTTATTCCAAAACCTGTGTAAGTTCCCTTTCATGTTTTTATTTTTGTGCTTGTATAGTTATGTCCCCAATTAAAATAAAATATGCGGAGGCTTTACCCATTCACTTATTAGTTATTTAAAGTTGTTTTTATTTTATTCATAACATTTCATTTTAATTGATAATTAAAGCAATCTATTTTCTGATTTATATTCTGTTGCTCTTTGCAAAAATATTGGAAGGGTATAAAATATCAGTGATTGTAATGGTGACAGGGAGTGTGAGGAGGTTTTACGTATAATTAAAGTTTTGATTGTAAGAACAATGAAAACCAACATTGTATATGCTGAGCTGGACTGATATTATAATGCTAACATGCAGCAGTGTTACCAGATCAAGGAAAGTCAAACACAGCGTGGCTAACACAGGGGGACTCACCAAACGCCGGCTCAGCGCCGGGGTGCTCCACTGTCTGGTATCCGCAGTCCACCAATAGTGTATACCAAAAATCAGCAGACCACACAAGGAGCGCTGATTTTTGGTTAGCATTATAATATGTAATTTTTAATGCTAGTTTTTCATTTCTAAGGCTAATGTCAGATGAACGCAGTCTGAGCGCACTCTGCGTGCGTGCATAACGGACGGACGTACTGACGGAAGATACTGTAGACACCACACGGTCTGTTTTTTTTTACAGATGTAGAAAAAAAAGGGAGATATGGAAAAACAAAATAAATTAAAATTGACAGGTACAGTCAGCCAGACCAAAAAAACTTCTGAGCGTCAACGTGATGGACGTCGTAAATGCGCTGCGTCTGACGTCGTGTCATCACGCACACAGGCCCCTACGCGGGTGCGGCACACTCTGGGCATCCGTCATAGTGCTTTTATGTCGAGGCCTAAATGTCATCCGTTGCCACTTGCGTGGTGCGTGCGCACTTCGCTGCGCACATACTTCATGCGTTGGTCTCTATTGATCACAAATCAATGCTACGACGGACGTTAAACTGTGCGGCAACACAGACGTGATGACTGCGTTCGTCTGACGCTAGCCTAAAAACTGTAAAAAAATCTCATGAAATCATTATTTTGTTGCTGGTATTGTTCATTAAATCTGCTTTTCTATCTGAGCCTTTAATGGTAATGTCTCTACACTACATTTACAGGTCAATTTAATAAAGGTTAAACTCCGGAGAATTTGCAGAAGTGAAAATTCTAGGTCAAAATAGCCAAACCAGAAAAATTCTCCCATTTATCTCACTTCCCAAATCTGCTATTTGGTCTAGATTGTTGTCTTCTGCCAATTTTCCAGCGTTTCACCTTTTAGTGAATAGACCTGTTAATCTTTTCAACAGCCATCTGAAAGCATCCTGAAAAAGTCCTTTACAGATAACAACTTCTGTCTCATCCTACTCTATACCTATAGCTTTGTATTGCAATTTACCGATTTAAGTAATATTCTAATTTGATTCAATATTACCCTAAATATATTTTATACTACCAAATAGCATCATGATTCTTTTTAAATCTTTCAAAATGATTGTCAAATAATGAATTTAGGCGGTGGGGCGGGTAGCTAAATTAGAGACATGGTAAAATATTTTGTGTTTAAAAGCTGTACTTATACAGGGTAATTCAAAGAGATTCGAAAAGTCACCGCACATTCGGTGACTTTTCGTTCTCTTCAATTCGGTTCCCTTTGCCGATCCCATTTCGGTGACCCTGCTGTGTATTCAGCAAACACCACAGGGTCCCCGAATTGCAGGGAAAAGCTACCGCAAACCCGACAAAAACTAACCGCAAAACCCAGCGAATGCACGCCGAAAACCCACAAAAACATCTGGATTAACCCGTCGAAAAACCCGAGCAGGAGCCGATCACAGGCAGCGAAGCAGCTGAGACCGCAGACAAGGCAGTGAATAAATTAGCAAAACAGTTTGTGTGAATGATTGAAAATGAAACGCTGTTTGCAAAGAAACTACTGAGCGAAAATGTCTGAAATTTACATATGAGGTCCAGGGAATGATAATAAAGAGGGCTGTTACAGAAAAAATAAGTAAACTTTAAAAACAAATCAAAAAAAATAATTCAGAAAAATGCTTAAAATATCCTAAAAAATCTATAAATAAAGAGACTCTTTACTGCAGAATTTTATAATGAACGGTTTAGTAGATATTGAATTAAAACGGGAATATTTTTAACATTGAAGCCTATGGGATTCTCCTGAATAAATTTGCCGCATGAAAACACCGAATGGCAGGGCATTAGGGGAACCTTTCACCAGGGCTGGATTAAGAGTATCATGGGCCTGGTGCTGAGGATTTCGTGGGGCCTTTTTATAGATAATGAGGCAACAATCAGTCCGCGCTGTTTTCTTGTTTAGAGAGTAAGGTGGCGCACTGTGCATATCTCATGCTATGCCAACATCAGCGCAACTGGAAAACCTGACACTTAGTTCTGGTTGCCCTAGCGGGTCGACCATATTACAATATGAACGTTAACAGGTTAATAAAAACTGTTAGCAATTCGGAGATTGCGCTTTTGAGCGCGAGGTTACTGTACTTTGCACTCCCTATACATAAAATGGGGAGCACAAAGAGTTAATTAGCGTTAGTATTACAAAGTCCCAACACTAATTACCGTCCCACTGCGGTTACTGAAAAGTTACTCACAGCTTGGAGCTGGTGCTAAATGATACGGCTTCTGCGGAATCCATCAGCACCAGCAGAAAATCCCCCCCCCCAAAATCACATACTCACCTCCCATCCTGCAGCGAGAACCGCGGCGCCATCTGCCTCTTCTTGCCGCCGGGAGCAGAGAGAGACTGAGGGGAAAAGTCCCACAGTCTTCCTCTACGAATCACTCCGGCAAGATCATGCAGTTCATGTGACTGGCAGCAGAAGCCTCAATGGAGTCCTATGGACACCATCGAGGGGTTTGTCGCGGCAGCACTTAGCGCTGCGTCGAGCATCCCGACGCTTAGTGCCACGTTACTTTACAGGCTGCTAGATTAGCGCCTGCACCGTAATATCACGCTAAAACAGGGATGCTAAAGAGACACACAATATCCACCTTAGTGTCCCCGTTTTAGCGTGTTGTTTGTAATATAGCCCACAATTATTCAAAGATCAAATTTTTGCAAACAATAGCAGCAAAGTTTGGGGTTTCACAATAGAGAAATCTAAACTGTAGCAGGAGAAGCTTCAATGTGACGGTTCCCCTGTGGCTGTTTGGATTCTCCTATTGTGAAACACCCAAATTTGTTGCCATTGTTTGAAAGATCCACTAACACTGGCTTTCTTTGACACAAACAGCACAGGTATATATACACACATACACACCCCAGAGGCAATATATATATCACACCTGGGCTGTGCTTGTGTGTATATGTGCCTAAGCTGTATGCGTGCATATGAATGTGTGTGTGTGTGTGTGTGTATATATATATATATATATATCACGAGTATAGCAGTCTGTAGTGATACCTTTTTTATTGGACTAACGTTACGTTTAAAATACTCTCGAAAGCTTGTATTTTAAATGTAACGTCCAATAAAAAAAGGTATCACTACAGACTGCTATACTCGTGATTATATATATATACATATACACGCACACATTTATTAATTTATAAAGTATTTTACCAGGAAGGATACATTGAGATTTCAGGTTTTCAGTATGTCCTGGGTTCAAGAACATTGACATTTTACAGTCGTTACAGAAACACAAAGTAATAAATGGAAGATATTAAAAACACAAATATACAGATTAACACAGAAAATAAATATGTAGGAAATATATTCACTGTGTTACATGTTTACAGGCGCATTCTGTATATAGTCACTGTGTTACATGTTTACAGGCGCATTCTGTATATAGTCACTGTGTTACATGTTTACAGGCGCATTCTGTATATAGTCACTGTGTTACATGTTTACAGGCGCATTCTGTATATAGTCATTGTTACATGTTTACAGGTGCATTCTGTATATAGTCACTGTGTTACATGTTTACAGGTGCATTCTGTATATAGTCACTGTGTTACATGTTTACAGGTGCATTCTGTATATAGTCACTGTGTTACATGTTTACAGGCGCATTCTGTATTGACGTATGTTGATAGTACATACATACATACATACATACATCACAGCTCAGGCACACATAGGCATATACACACACTACACAGGCACTGGTTGTATATATATATATATAATATATATATATACAGAGCACATACTTACATATTACCACACGCAGCACATATGTATACATAGAAAACACATTAATACAGAACAGCAACATTCCAATGGGTGATAGTTTAATGTCACATAAGCAAGCATTGAGCATTGTGTGCAGTTGAGACCTGGTCTATCAAGAGTTAAAATTGTTTAAAGCTCGCCAGTAAACCCCAGCATCCTGTCCAGGTTATTACTGTGCTGTTGCTGTCCTCCCTGTCACTGGCAGCATTCTCCCAGCAGGACAGGGTTCCCCATGATGCTGAAGGGGGGGGGGGCCAGGCTGCGAGCAGGCAGGCATAAAACCTAAAAGAAAGGAGCCCACAGGGACTTTCCTAGAGGTCAGCCGACTTTGATTTTTGAAGTTCATTTCAGGGCAATTGGAGAGAGGAAGCAGAGAGACATGCTGGGTGCCCTGTGCTGCCTTCCCACTGCTCTCACCCTCCCTCGAAAGGTGCTCTCCTGCAGGCTGACTGTCCTACTCCCAGCACATGTCACCAAGACGCCCCCCCCTCTACTCCTACTATAACAAAGACCCCCCCCCTTCCATAGGCTACAGACAGAGGCTGTGACCATCACACCAGCTCAAACTGTGCAGCCCAGTGAGCCCCCGGTGGCCTAATGTGCCCCCCTCCCCTCTGACTCCTAGGCCCCTGGAAGCTCTGCCCCTGCATTAATCACTTACTGGGCCAGCCGCCTTGTCTCTCCTCTCTCCTTGCGCTCACGTTGACAGCGATGCTTCACTGCTGTCTGCACACAGCTGCAGCTTGGAGGAGCTGAGGAGGGATAGGGAAATAGTCACCGGATATGACTACTTTTCATATCCGGCGCACGGCTGTAGCTGAGCATCCGGGATGAGTGAGTTTACATTACGGACACTGGGCAGCCCAGTGCCAGGGTGGTCCCCGCGCGACTGACCACCTCCTGACCCCACTTATTACACCTCTGACAGATTCAGAAGCAGCCTGTCTGGCGGTGATTCTAACAAATTGCTAATTTTGTTAGAACACCGACCAGCTGCTCATCCACTTGGCTGTGGGCCTATTTTAAGGTAGGGGCCTGGAGCGGCCGCTCCATCCGCCCCTATGTTAATCCGGCCCTGCCTTTCACTGCTGGTTTGTGTTCTCTGAATAGCCGAAGCAGTGCTTTTTCATGGGGTTTGCACTGCCCTCGAACAGGCACCGTATGTTCAGGCAATTCGCCAGGATTTGGCGAATTGCCTGCTCTCTGGATAGCCGAATGGCCAGGAAATTTAACCGAACGCTGATTTTCAGCGTTCGGTTACCTTTCTCAAACAATTCGGAGCTCTTTGAATAACCCTGATAGCCTTCCTGAATCTACACTTTGTAATCCGATATCAATGATACACCCTACCAGCTCAAAAAAGCAGAATCTCCCACTCATACTTTGAAAAAGGATGATAAAGGAGTGGTAATGGAGTCCACTGGATAAAAAGGATTAAATCTGTATATGTAGAAATTAAGCAAACAGTTTCAACTGCAAAATTGCCTTTTTAACAATTCTGGATTTATTAATTCCAAAGTGGAAATGTTTTGGTGAGGGTATAAATATAAACCCACTATTTTGTCTCTAAGGCTAATGTCAGACGAACGCAGTCAGAGCGCACTCTGCGTGCGTGCATAATGGACAGACGTACTGACGGAAGATACTGTAGACACCACACGATCTGTTTTTCTTGACGGATGTAGGAAAAAAAAAGGAACTATGGGAAATAAAATTAATATGAAAATTGCTAAAAATTTGAAAAGGATCTGAAAAGCCATTTTGTACGTCAAGGTGCTGGACGTCGCAAATGCGCTACGTCTGACATCTCCTCATCCCTCACACAGAAAGCTATGCGGACGTGGCGCACTCAGCGCGTTAGTCTAGCGATTTTACGTTCTTGCATAACTTACGTCCGTTTGCCACCTGCGTGCGCAGTTCGATGCGCATGTACTTTGTGTGTGGGTCTCTATTGCTCATGATTCTATGCTACGACGAACGTTAAACTGTGCGCCAACACGGACGTGATCACTGCGTTCGTCTGACGCCGGCCTTAGCTGAGAAGCAGCATGAGGACATGTGGTTGCTTGTAAATAAACTTTGGGTTACATTAAGTTAGGACCCACCTTGATAGAGGTTTCCATGGCGTGGCAGGTGAGCTTAACACTTTAACCTCCCTGGTGGTGTCGGGTATTTTCATAGGAAAACAAAATGGATCCTATCGCCATATATATATGTGTATATACAGTTGCAAGAAAAAGTATGTGAACCCTTTGGGATTACGTGGAGTTTTGCATGAATTGGTCATAAAATGTGCTCTGATCTTCATCTAAGTCACAACAATTTGAAAAACACAGTCTGCTTAAAATAATACAACACAAACATTATAAGTTTTCATGTTTTTATTGAACAGAACATGTAAACATTCACTGTGCAGGGTAGAAAAAGTATGTGAACCCCTAGCCTAATGACTTCTCCAAGAGCTAATTGGAGCCAGGAGTGAGCCAACCTTGAGTCCAATCAGTGTGATATTATTGGATGTGTTGCTGAAAGCTGCCCTGCCCTTTAAAAACACACACCAGTTTTGGGTTTACTGGCTTAAAGAAGCACTGCCTGATGTGAACCATGTCTCCCAGAAAAGAGCTCTCAGAAGACCTACGATCAACAATTGTTGAGTTGCATGAAGCTGGAAAGGGTTACAACAGTATCTCCAAAAGCCTTGATGTTCATGTGTCCACGGTAAAACAGACTGTCTACTAATGGAGAAAGTTCAGCACTGTTGCTACTCTCCATAGGCGTGGTCGTCCTGTAAAGATGACTGCAAGAGCACAGCGCAGAATGCTTAATGAGGTAAAGAAGAATCCTAGAGTGTCAGCTAAAGACTTACAGAAATCTCTGGCACATTCTAACATTTTTGTTGACACATCTACAATAAGGAAAACATTAAACAGGTATGGAGTACAAGGGAAGACACCACGGAGGAAACCATTGCTGTCCAAAAAGAATATTGCAGCACGTTTGAAGTTTGCAAAAGAGCACCTGGATGTTCCACAGCACTACTGGCAAAATATTCTGTGGACAGATGAAACCAAAATTGAGTTGTTTGGAAAAAACACACAACACTATGTGTGGAGAAAAAAAGGCAGAGCACACCAACATCAAAACCTCATCCCTACTGTAAAACATGGCGGAGGGAGCATCAGGGCCGGATTAACATAGGGGCGGATGGAGCAGCAGCTCCAGGCCCATGCCCCAAAATAGGCCCACAGAAAGGATAAATTTGTCTGCATTGATGGGCATTTGGACCACTATAGCACCACCTCCATAGCAGCTACAGGGTCATATGAGGTATCACTGGAAAGCTCGGAGCATGATCTTTCCAATGATACCACACAAGACCAGGTTTTATGTAACAATAAAAATAAAATAATAAATATTTCTTTATTTTTTCTTTCTAACACAGCAATATTTTTCAATTATAAAGGGAACAATGATGCTACATTAACTCACCATCTCATTTTTCATGTCACTCACAAGTGTGGAGGTGATGGTACAATCTATTATTACGAATTGTTACATCGAGAACCTAAACCGCGACACTGCAGCGAAGTGCACTGGGGGGGGGCATTGGAACCCTGTGCCACTAATCTTTACACCTTGCAAGGTCAAATGAGTCGTCAGACAGGACAGAGTCTGGCCTTTGCATTGATACCAAACATGACAATGTAAAATCTAAAAGAAAACAAAAAACTTTTTATTTATTTTTTGTTCCAAAGCGATGGTATTGTCCATTTGTCACGTATAAAATTAGCAATACCACTGCCATTACTCACCTTCTCCTTTCCCACGCTGGGAGCAAGGTCAGTGTTTTATACATAGTCATATTATTCATAAAACACCATTATCCAAAGTACATGGGAAATATCAAATTTTTGGGTTACAATTGTATATTTTCTCAGAAAAATGCAGTTACAGGCTCCCATTTATTTATTTTTTAACAAGAATTCCCTATAGAATATATATAACCAAAGGTTTGAATGATAGAATATGAAAAAATTATTTTACACGCTGTGATGATTGAAATCTGAATGGAAATTTACTTACACAGTATCTGCCTGGTAAGACATACATATATATGCAATATTAAATAGCCTAAAATATGTTGTCATTTCACTAAATTCCAAAAAAAGCCAACGAAATATTCAGCTCCAGGCCCATAGAGCTCTTAATCCGGCCCTGGGGAGCATCATGGATTGGGGCTGCTTTGCTGCCTCAGGGCCTGGACGGATAGTTGTCATTGATGGAAAAATGAATTCCAGAGTTTATCAAGACATTTTGCAGGAAAACCTAAGACCATCTGTCTGCCAACTGAAGGTCCGCAGAGGATGGGTGATGCAACAGGACAATGACCGAAAGCATACAAGTAATTCAACAAAAGAATGGCTTCAACAAAACAAAATACGCCTTCTGGAGTGGCCGAGTCAGAGTCCTGACCTCAACCCGATTGAAATGCTGTGGCATGACCTTAAGAGAGCGATTCACGCCAGATATCCCAAGAATATTGCTAGACTGAAACAGTTTTGTGAAGAGGAGTGGTCCAAAATTACTCCAGATCGTTGTGCAGGTCTGATCTGCAACTACAGGAAACGTTTGGTTGAGGTTATTGCTGCCAAAGGAGGGTCAACCAGTTATTAAGTCCAAAGGTTCACATACTTTTTCCACCCTGCACTGTGAATGTTTACATGTTCTGTTCAATAAACACATGAAAACATATAATGTTTGTGTTGTATTATTTTAAGCAGACTGTGTTTTTCAAATTGTTGTGATTTAGATGAAGATCAGAGCACATTTTATGACCAATTCATGCAAAACTCCACGCAATCCCAAAGGGTTCACATACTTTGTCTTTTGCAACTGTATATATATATGCATACACCGGATTCTAGCTTGTTTTGAATGTTTGTTTGCTGGGAATTAAGTTGAATTAACCATCTATGTTTAGTTACTAACTGATGAAAGTAAATGGTACTAATCATTTATGAGTTACTAACATGAGATAATTCTAAAAGCAAGGAATCTGTGTGCTGACGGTTGTTGTTGCTTTTATAAATCCTTGACTTTTGTTGTGAGAATAAATCAATTTGCACACGTAATAAATATATATATATTTTTATCTAGTTTGGTTGTGGTTATATTTTTGTAAACAAAACGCACATGTGGAAACAACCTCAGGATCGCTTTCTGAGAACTATGGATAGTTTATTTCTCGTATAAATTTCTTATTGAATATACATCCTGACAGTGGTACGATTCTGACATATTTTATGTGTCAGAATCGGTGCATTTTTTTCATTCCCCCCTAGCGGTACTCGAGTGTGCCTCGGGGTTAATTTAATTGCTGAAAGCAGTAACCCCGAGCCAGATTCGGTCTGATACATACGTCCCTGCACTCCCTCGCTGCCCCCCCCCGCAGTCACCTCTGTGCGATCGCGGCATCCTGTTTCCCTTCTCGCAAGATAGGAACCAGGAAGCAGGACGCCGCAATCGGACAGAGGAGAATGCGATTGCGGGAGGTCAGTGAGGGAGCGCAGGTACAGGTATGTATCCAGCCCAAGTGTGGCTCGAGGTTACCGCTTTCAACAATGAAATTTAACCCCAAGCCACACTCGGGGAAAACCGCCAGGGAGGTTAATGACCATTCAAGAAAACTAAAACCTCTGTTTTGCTTAGCATAGAGCAGTGTTTCCCAACCGCGGTCCTCAAGTACCCCAAACAGGCCAGATTTTACAGATCACCTTGGGGAAATGCAGACTGAATCCTGCAATCACTGAGCAGAAAATCATATCACCTGTGCTGTGCTTCAGATATCTGGCAAACCTGACCTGTTGGGGCTACTTGAGGACCACGGTTGGGAACCACTGGCATAGAGCCATAGGAATAAGCGCAAAAGGCAACTTTTTTCTTGTTATGTTCTTTACATTAAGTGGTATGGATACCTCTAGTTTACGCAGCTGCCCAGGTAGGGAACATTGCGCAAAATCGTTTGTGTATATTTTGATTTATTATTGTTTGCTTTAAAAAAGCACTAGAATATCCCTATAAGCAAATTAGAGGGAACAATAATAAAATGATAATAGAAAAAGAGTGAGGGTTTTCCAGTCTCCAACTGTAACCACTAGAAAGTTGCATATTATTTTGAGAAAAGATAAACCTGCAAAATATGCAATTAATATAAAAACCCATATGAATCTTTTAATGCTAAATCCATTTAGGCTAGGGTCAGACGAGCGCATTTTGTACGGACTGTGCATCCGTGCAGTACGGACGTACTTTCTGACTGACGACAAGGTAGTGGCCACACAGTCCGTCTGTGCAGTACGGACGTACTTTCTGACTGACAAGGTAGTGGCCACACAGTCCGTTTTTTTCACTGACGTATTTTTGACGGATGTAGGAGGGAAAATAAATTAAAATGAAAAAAACATTTTGTCTGCCAAAAATGCTGGACGTATTAATGCAGTCCATCTGACCACGCTCCATCACTCACACACAAAGCTATGTGGACGTGGCGCACTCTGCACGTCCGTTCTAGCAGTATTACGTTCTTGCCTAACCTGCGTCCGTTTGCCGCGTCTGTTTGCTGCGTCCGCACTTCTGTGCGGACGTACTTCGTGTGTGGGGCTCCATTGGTCAGAATGCTATGCTGCCACGGACGTACAAATGTGCGGCAACACGGACGTGATAACTGCGCTCGTCTGACCCTAACCTTAACCCACTTAACTGAAATTTCCCCTGATCTTCAAACTTCTCAAAGACAAAGCCATCTACCCTTTGAGCGGAACCGCAGGTTCTCTGGTATAGCCCACACCATTGCCATATTGGCTATAAACCTATATGAAATGTTATAATAAATGCTGGCGTTGTAAAGGAAACGCTTGTGATGCTCTGTGTTATTTTTAGTTTATAATGGAGTCGCAAACGATAAATATTGTACAGTGCTGCAAAACATGCTTTGACTCCTTGAAAATAACAATAGTAAATATGATGCACTGCATAATGTGTATCGGCAGTCTGTTAGTGCAGACACAGCATAAAACGTAATCTACATACATGCCAGAAAGCAGCTATAACACAAGGCGTGAAAATTATAAAGTGCCACGGTCACATTTTTGTATGACTGGCGTATTATATAACATTCAGTGGAGGAAAATTACAGGCTTTACACCTTTAAATGGAATTTATTTGGAACTTACTGAAATGTCCTGGCACAATATTTATCAGCAGTCGCGAGAAACACATTTTACTTGTCTAGGTTCCTATTTATACAGATTTATTCATAGCTGCAGACATTTCTTTCTGCCTTCTGGAAAATTTCTAAGCTTTTTTTTTTTCTCTCTTTTTAAGAAACAGAGAAAACAGCTGAGTCTACCTATATTCAAAAAAAAGAGATTAATAACCTTTATAATCAAGCAAATTTCACTCTGGCAGCAGAAAATGACTAACAAAATCCAATAAAGCAGGATTATACCGTGGGACTCTAACCTCCTTGTAGATTCTGTCCTTTAAAATATGCTAACTGAACATTTTTCCTTTGGCATATGTTAGACAGAGCCTGGTGACACTTTCTCTGGTGTTGTAATATTTCATGGTGTTGTCTGGGAAGGCAGGGGATGCTTAAACACTGTACATTTCTTTAATCAAATCCTTTATGATTCCCATTACCCACACGAAAAAAATGACTTGTTCATTCAGCCTCTGAAACATGTATGGCAGTGTGAAGAATTCTATTAAATTAATTAAAATCGACGAGGAGGCTCCGACACCACCATGAAAGCATCTAGGCAAACAAGTCATATACCAGAATTGAATGTTTTATCACTGTTTAAGGCAGTGGTTCCCAACCATGGTCCTCAAGTATCCCTAACAGGCCAGGTTTTGAGGATTCCCTTGGGGAAATGCAGACTGAGTCCTGGAATCACTGAGCAGCAAAATTATATCACCTGTGCTGTGTTTGAGCTATCTGGAAAACCTGACCTGTTGGGGGTACTGGAGGACCGTTGTTGGGAACCACTGGTTTAAGGGGACACTCTATTTTTTTCTAAATGCTATGTAATCCAGGGTTGGCATCAGAAAACTTGGTGGCCCTTCTTTGTTTTTGTTTTTTTAAAAAAAAATTGTCTGAGGGGGGGGGGGTTTAGTTAAATAGGACCTAGACTGTCATCTAAAAATAATGAGCACAAAACAGTCAGAATGAGCTCAGCGCACATGTGAACTGGTTCAACAGTGAAGGGGTTAAAAAGCAAAAACATGTAAAAAATTGTGTATTTCTATTCTCGGGACAAAATTTTGACACTATTTAGCCAGGGTCTTTTTTGGCGGTTGTAGATTTTGGGGATTAAATTACGAAAAAGTGGGTTTTTAAAAAATTTTCATCATATTTCATATTTCTTTTATAGTAAATTATAGGATATGATGGAAATAATGGTATTTTTAGAAAGTCCATTTAATGGCGGGAAAAACATTGTATAATATGTGTGGGTTGCATAAACGAGTAAGAGGAAAATTTGACCTAAACACTAACAGCGCAGAAACGTAAAAACAGCAGCGGTCACTAAAGGACGGATTTGTTCAAAACCGCCCGGTCACTAACGGGTTAAAATGCAGAAGAGAAAAAAACACAAAACACTTCCGTCCTATTGGCCAGCTATTTCATTTAAACCATTATAATTAACATTTCCTCTGTTAGTTTAAAAAACCCACCAAATCAATGTCACTATTAAGGCCTAACGGATTTAAGGTTTTTAATTTATGTATCCAGAAGGTTTCTTGTCTTGACAGCTTGTTTGTCCTATCTCCTCCTCTCCAATCATTTTCTACCCATTCAATACCAAATACCAAATAACAAACGATTAAACCCTGTTCAGTATATTTTGGGCACATATTGCAATGGGTGGGCATCGAGTGGGTCAGCAAAGCTTTTCTTATATTATTTTGATGTTCCATAATTCTACATTAAAGCATGCGTGTCGTTCGGCCCACATATTGTAGTCCACAAGGACACTGAATTAAATATACTACATACGAAGTATTGCATGTTATTTCCCCTTTAATGTCAAATTTTTCTCCAGTCGATCTACTTGAAAACTGATGAATGCTAGATGGTATAAACCGACACGACTTACATGCTCCACATTTTTTTAAACCTCGCTTGGTCCTAATCATCTTATTCGGGGGTTTAGGGACACTTGGTGCTATCATAGTTTTAATATTTCTTGCCTTCCTATATATATAATGGGTGGATAATTGGGTATAACTTTTCCTAAAATAGGGTCATGTAACAGTAGAGGCCAATGGCAGCGAAAAACTGTCTCCATTTGTTTAAAATTGATGATAAAATCTGTGACAAATGCATACTGAAACTTGTCTTGAATTCTATTCTTTTTTCTACAGAATAAATCCTTTCTTTTTAACTTTTTGACTTCTTGAATTACCTTATCAACCTCCACTGGGTTGAAATCCTTCTTAATTAGTTTATTCTTTATATACCTACAGGGTTATTCAGAGAGCTTGAAAAGCAGGAGAATGACTGGAGAATGAAAAATTCTAGGTCAAAATAGCCGATTTGGAAAGTGAGATGAAAGGGAGGATTTTTCTGGTTTGGCTGTATTGACCTTGAATTTTCCATTCTCCAGTCATTCTCCTGCTTTTCACCTCTCTCTGAATAAGCCTGTTAGTCTGTGATTCATAATCTTCAATTTTTGTGCAATTCTTCCGTAATCTAAGAAACTGGCTCTTAGGTATAGACTTCAGCCAAGAGTGGTGATGACAACTCCCCCCATGTACATAGCCATTTCCATCAGTATTTTAAACAAAACATTTGGTAGTAATTCTGAAATTGTCTATTTCTTTCTCATTATAAATAGGATTGAATTAAAAGAAAAGTTAGAATCATTTATGTATCCACAAAAAATAATTTTATGAATGAGAATATCGGAGTTCCGAATATCCTATGAAGAAGATACACGCTCGTCTCCGGGACAACATCCATACATACATTTTTGGGAGGGCGTGTCCTGGTTTGTTTTGGTTGGATGCACAGTAGGCAATGGACGCCGTTCGGCACAATTTTAAAAAACTGAAATATGCAGAGTATGAACGTGGGAAGCGTATGGCCTCCAGGCGTGGCTTGGATGACACGCAGGATCTACTGGGAGGAACTATGAAGTATGGGCATGTTTCCTAAATGAAATACCAGCTTCAAAGATGGCGAAAATGGACTACAAGTCGGATTGGATCCCAGGGGTGGGGGTGGAGTTTTCATCATGTGTTTTTATCATGTGTTTTATATTGTGAATTTAGGATTAATAGATTCAATGTATATTAAGGATATATAAGGGTCGGGAGATCAACATTCTCCTGATGAAGTCCAGGTGACGAAATGCATCGGACAGAGCGAGGAGAACCGTGGAGGATCACCTGTTGAGGACCTATCCCATTGAACCCTTGGTTGCAGAGTGTATGCGGACTTGGGAAATATGGTGATATGCCTCTTTTTTCTGATTTTATGTAAGAGCAATAAATTTGGTTTGATACCTATCTGTGGCTGTCTATACTATTATACCATGCTCCCCGAGGTATTTACACCCCGTCATCTGAAAATCGTCAGACCTGAGGAGTTCAAAAAAAAGATTGGATCCTCCAAAAGGGAGAAAACGTTAAAAAGATACCTTGATGTGACTTCAATCAAATATCGTCTGTGAGTGCATCATAATCTAGCATGTATACATGCAGTTGGGTGTAACACCGTATGTTTTTAAAAATTTCTTTGTTATAGAAATCTCCCATTGTTTGGTTTTTTAAAGGTCCAATCAAAGCTGTAGACGTGTACTTGTCAAGTGAGATCAGAAGAGCTGGTCTACATGAGACAACAATGACAGCGCTTCAAAAGCAATTTCTCAAGTTACATTCACTGTTAATTTCCTACGTTTACAGAGTTATTCCTATTTTATAGCACGTAGTCTTCTCGCTCCTGAACTAAACACATTCATATTACTTACCAGCTACGTTCCTATGCTTTGTCCTGATACCTTAAAAGCCAGATTTAGGCTAATGTCAGATGAACGCAGTCAGAGTGCTCTCTATATGCGTGCATAACGGACGGACATACTGAAGGAAGATACTGTATACACCACACGATCCATTTTTTTGACGGACGTAGAAAAAAAAAAGGGAAATATGGGAAATAAAATTAATTATAATAAATACAGGTACAGTCAGCCAGACCATAAAAACCTCTGAACGTCAACGTGATGGACGTCGCAAATGCGCTGCGTCTGACGTCGCAGCATAACACACACAGGCTGCGCGTCTGTCTTAGCGGTTTCACATTCTTGCCTCACTTGCGTCCGTTTGCCACGTGCATTGTGCGTGCGCAGTTCGGTGCGCACGTACTTCGTGTGTGGGTCTCTATTGATCATGATTCTATGCTACGACGGACGTTAAACTGTGCGGCGACAAGGATGTGATCTCTGCGTTCGTCTGACGCGGGCCTAAGCTGATAAATCAAGTGCATGCATGTGGATGTCCGTTTTTTTTTTTTTATATAATTTTTTTTAAAAAATGTTTATCCCTACAGATATAACCATAGAGTGAGTCACGATATTATCTTCCTGGTTGCACAAGTCATTGTTGTTATAATCATTGTGCTTAGTATATGCTAGTTACACAAGAAGAATTCATATAAATAGATTTTAGCAGGGTTATCCAAAGAGATTCGAATTGCTTGAGAAAGGTAACCGAACGCTGAAAATCAGCGTTCGGTTACCTTTCCTGGCCATTCGGCTATCCAGAGAGCAGGCAATTCTCCAAATCCTGTCGAATTGCCGGCACATACGGTGCCTGTTCGGTCCCTGTTCGAGGGCAGTGAAATCCCCATCAAAAAGCACTGCTTCGTCTATTCAGAGAACACAAACCAGCAGTGAAAGGTTCCCCTAATGCTCTGCCATTCGGTGGTTTAATTCGGCAAATTTATTCAGGAGAATCCCATAGACTTCAATGTTAAAAATATTCCCGTTTTAATTCAATATCTAATAAACCGTTCATTATAAAATTCTGCAGCAAAAAGTCTCTTTATTTATAGATTTTTTAGGATACTTTAAGCATTTTTCTGAATTTTTTAAAAAAAAATTAAAAGTCCGATTTTTTTTTTTTTTTTTTTTCAGTTTGCTTATTTTTTTTGTAACAGCCCTCTTTATTATCATTCCCTGGACCTCCTGTGAAAATTTCAGACATTTTCGCTCAGTAGTTTCTTTGCAAACAGCGTTTCTTTTTCCCAGATTCATACAAATGGTTTTTCTAATTTATTCACTGCCTCCTCTACGTCACAGCTGCTTCGGCTCTGTGTGATTCGGCTCCTTTTCGGCTCCTGTTCGGCTCCTCTTCGAAGGTTAATCCAGATGTTTTTGCGTGTTTTCAGCGTGCATTCGGTTAGTTTTCGGTGAGGTTACGGCAGCTTTTCCCTGCAATTCGGGGACCCTGTGCTGTTTGCTGAATACACCGCAGGGTCACCGAAATGCAATCGGCAAAAGGAACCGAATTGAAGAGAACGAAAAGTCACCGAACGTGCGGTGACTTTTCGAATCTCTTTGGATAACCCTGATAGTGTTTGCTAAATTCCCACATATTTCACAAAGGAGTTGATTAGTCATTGCAAGACAGACCATGACACAAAGTAATAAAAAAGTGTAAGAGCCAGATTCCAGGTTGAGCAAAATGAATGAGATACGAATTACTGTTGTGATACATCGTTACGATTACTTCTGTATTAACGTTGCTGTAATAACAATAACATTATAAAATAATAATTTTATTAGTTTACTATTTCATACCATTTTATAAAGATGGTAGAAACGTGGACTTACAAGTTTGACTAGGGGTGCTGTACTCGCTATACCACTATATCCAATTATTTTTCATAGAATAGTGTATGCTGTTCCACTGGGTAGTGGGAAATCAAAGCAAACACCAGCCAAATAATATTCCTTAAAATTACAGTGTGTCTTAATTAAAAGCAATTAATGCAGATCCCTCCAGCCTTTAAGCTGATGCTGCATTCCTCAAACTGTACACTGGACGGTGCATTGCTGGATCACCAGCTTGGCAGGTATGAAGTTTGGTTGCTGTCTTAAAATGAATGTCCGATTATTGAATTGTTGAATGTAGGTTTTTGAATGTGCAAGCACACTGAGCATCATGGTTGCCAGTGCATTTTACAGGAAGCCTCAGAGATGACTGTGAATCTGAGAGGTGACTGTGCTCTAGGTCAGATTCCCTGAGTGTGTTCTACCAGAGCAGAGACACCGAGAGCTGAGACACAGTGTTCGCTTTTCTGGGTCTCAGTCTACTGGTGCTCAGGGTGTTTACGTGCGGATACACCTGCAAATTTATATGTGTTTGTATCTGTATGCATACAAGTGCGTATGTGGGGCGCATAGGGGTTTGGTAAATACAGGAAATTTGGTAAATTCAACCTCCCAAAAACTGAACTTCTTATCTTCCCTCCCTCTAAGACAGGGGTGGGAAACATCCGGCCCGCGGGCCATATACGGGCGGGCGGTGTCAATTGGTCCGGCCCTCAGAGCGCCACAGCAAGGGAGTGCAAATTCCCTCTCCTGCGGCCCTTTTACCAGACCACGGCGAGTAGCAGAATGAGGGGGCGGGGATTATCCCTGCTTCCCTCACTAACTGCTGCGCGCTGGATCTTCCAACACGCTGCGCCCCTCATCTTCCGGGCGCAGCGTGAAGGAGGATCCGGCGCGCTTCAGCGAGTGAAGGTAGTGGGGATAATCCCCTGCCCCCTCATTCTGCTACTCGCTGCGGTCTGGTAAAAGGGCCACGGGACAGGGAATTTGCACCCCCTTGCTGTGGAGCTCTGAGGGCCCCCTCATTCTGCTACTCGCCGCGGTGAGGTAAAAGGGCCGCGGGGTGGGTGGGGGGGGTGGAATTAATTTTAAAGGGGGAGGGTGAAATTAATTAGATGGAAAGGGGAATTAAATTAGAGGGGGAGAGTGACATAAATTAAATGGGGAAGGGAAGAGTGACATTAATTAAATGGGGAGGGGGTGAGATTAAAAGGGGAGTGGGTGAGATTAATTATATGGAAAGGGGGAGGGTGAAATCTATTGGAGGGGGAGAGTGAAATTAATTAAATGGGGAGGGGGTGAGATTAAATGGGGTGAAATGAATTAGATGGGGAGGGTGAAGAAATTCAAGGGGAGGGTGAAATTAAATGGAGAGTAGGGTTAAATCAATTAAATGTGGAGGTTGAAATAAAAATGGGGGGGTGAAATTAATTAAATGGGGGAGAGTGAAATTAATTAAAGGGGGAGGGTGAAATTAATTAAATGAGGATGGGGAGGGTGAAATTAATTAAATGGGGAGAGGTGAAATTAATTTTTTACGAGGGGGTGAAATGTATTATATGGGGAAGGGGAGGGTGAAATTAATTAAACGGGGAGAGAGGTGAAATTAATTTATATGAGGAGGAGTGAAATGAATTAAATGGGGAGGGGGTGAAATGAATTAAATGGGTAAGGGAGGGTGAAATGTATTAAATGGGGAGGGGGTGAAATTAATTTTTATGAGGGGGTGAAATGAATTGAATGGGGAAGAGAGGTGAAATGAATTAAATGGGGATGGAGTGAAATTAATTAAATGGGGAGGGGCACAAACCTGGAAAATTGCAAGTAACAACATCATCTGTACCAGTTAACATCGCGCGCCTCACCAAAGAGAAGCAGTTCCAGCCATCACATTAGGGGTGAGTTAATTTCTTCCTAAATATAGCTGGCTAACTTTTAAGTTGGTAGTTTTGTATGGCCCTCGAATGATCTTCTAAATTTCCAAATGGCCCTTGGCTGAAAAAAGGTTCCCCACCCCTGCTCTAAGACCTCGATTCCTGCACCCATTTCCCTTCAGGTGAATGGTGCCACCATTACTCCTACCTCTCAAGCTCGTTGCCTTGGGGTCCTCTTGGATTCCAATCTATCCTTTACTCCTCACATTCAGTCTCTAACCAAATCTTGCTACTTTCACCTACAAAAACATTTCACGCCTCTGTCCCTTTCTTAATCCAGACTCTACTAAAATGCTCATCCAAGCTCTTATAATCTTCCACCTTGACTACTGCATTTCCTTCTCTCTGGTTTTAAGAGATCCCAGATTATCCCTCTGCAGTCTGTAATGAACGCCTGTGCCAGACTCCTACACCTCAACTCCCGCATCTCTCAAACCCCCCCCCCCCGTCAATCTCTACACTGGCTTCCTGTTTCCTTTAGAATCCATTTCAACATATTGGTACTCACATACAAAGCTCTCCATAACTGCACCCCTGCCTACGTCTCCTCCCTTATTAGCAGGTGTATCCCATCCCCACCATTGTGCTCTGCCAACGGTCTGTTGCTATCTGTTCCTCATACCCACACGCCCAACTTTCGCCCTCAGGACTTTTCCCGAGCTGCCTCCTTTCTATGGAACTCCCTCCCCTGCAACATTAGACTCTCCCCATCTCTCCAGTCCTTCAAAAAGTCCCTGAAAACACATTACTTTAGAGAAGCCTATAAGCTCACACCATGATCTCCCCACTGTCATTTCATCCTCTTGCCATTCAGCCGTCCTGCAACTTGCTACTTCACCTACCCTATTCACCCTCATCTAATGTGTCACCCCTCTCCTCTTAGATTGTGAGCTCTTGAGCAGGGTCCTCCCTCCTTCTGTTCCGTGTGTGTAACGTGTATGTATATTTGTTATTCTGTCTCTCCAATTGTACAGCGCTACGGAATTTATTGGTGCTTTATAAACACTTGTAACTGTAACAGTGGGATGAATAAAACCGGGGTCAGACGAGCGTTTTAAAGAGTGGAAGGAACGTCTGTGAGAGTGGACGTTCCTTCCACTTGACGCCCGTACGGCCGTCTCGCTAAGTGCAGAAAACGCTGCAAGGCTCGATCCTCCTATGGAGGATCACGCTTTGCAGCTCCGTCCACCGCACGTCTGTTATTGCACATAACAGGGTCACTTTTATTTACAATAAGCAGCAACAACAACCGAGATGCAAAGGAAGTTTGCAGCACAGCTAGAATAGGACTGGAGCTGTTATGATTGAGGAGTGGGGATTTTGTACTAACAGGTCATTGTTAATCATAATAACTTGGTCACAATAGGACCCATGTTTTTTTCCTCATCAAATTAAAAACCAGACTCGCAATATACATTAACCACCATGAAAAAGGAAACCATGGTTAGCTACAGGATATACTTAATTATGCTGTACCGACAGTCCAGAGACAAAGAAAAGAAGTATTCCATTTCTTGGCACAGTGCCTTCAATCTGACAAAGTGATGCAATTAACAAGGTAAGCTAAATAGTGGTGAGAGTTTATAATAAGAGGATGAAAGGCAGTGGGAGCAATTAGATGAATGTTCAAAGTTGATGAAATGTAAGGGAATATAGCCCTTTAACCATTTCCCTAATGGTTTATTCACTGAAGAACAAAGGATTTACATATAACTAATACTATATATATATATATATATATATATATACAGTGATCAGCCACAACATTAACCACTTCAATGCGGTGGACGCGCTCAGCGCGTCCAACCGCATTGGTACTTCGCTGCGGAGGACGCGCTGAGCGCGTCCTCCCTTTGCAGCCGCGATCAGCCGGTATTCCGGCTGATCGCTCGGCCCCCCCGGTGCGGGCTGACATCATCGATGTCAGCCCAGCCTCCGGGACCCCGGCGGGCACGATAGGCGTCATCGCGCATGCGCGATGACGTCTATTTCAGGAACCCCCCCCCCGCCATTGCAGGGAAGGTGCCTGAAGGGGAGGGGGGAAGGTCCTTCGGACCTCTCCCCCTCCCCTTCCCCGCGGGCCAGCGATTAAAGGCAGGCACCGCCTGGAAGGGCACAGCCTGCCCTTCCAAGCGGCGGCTGTCTTTAACCCCTAGGGGGCTGGATCGCGATATGGTGCCAACATGCGCCGTGTCGCGGTCCCCTCCCGGAGATGGCCGACATCTTGGATGTCGACCAAGCTTCCGGGATATCCCCCTAATGACTGGCGTCATCGCGCAGAGCACGATGGCGCCAGTTTTGAAATTAACCCCTTGCTGCCACCTATAGTGGAGATAGGGGGTTCCAATGAACCCCCTATCTCCCGATCCGTGACAGCTAGGGGTTAATGTTTGCTATCATTGGAACGGCCAGAGCGTGGCCTTTCCAATGATACCAAACATGACCATGTAAAATGTACCATCACCCCCTTACCTTCTGCATATGGTGTATCAACGTATTGCGCGATTATATTTTCTCTTTTGTACAGATGCCTTATTCAAGAATTTTTGGGAAGATTAAGAAGACTTGTTGAAGGACATGTAAAGTGATTTTTCGTATTTCCAGTCCTGTACTGGCGCTCCATTGACTGTCTATTGCATGTTTTTAGGTTTTTAGGGGAACCTCCGTATTCATTGTGTAGCGTGTACGATTATTCACTTATCCTGAGAGCGCTTCACTGTTTTTTCTTTCTACTTTGGACATGGCAGCCGCAGCCCTGAAACAAGGCTATTTATTTATAAAGTATTTTACCAGGGAGGATACATAGAAACATAGAAAAATGTTGGCAGATAAGAACCTTTCGGCCCATCTAGTCTGCCCAATTACATGGATACTTTACCTGGATTTATCTTTTGTTTAGGATAGCCTTATGCCTTTCCCATGCTTGCTTAAATTCAATTACTGTTTTGGCCTCTACCACTTCTACTGGAAGGCTGTTCCATGTATCCACCACCATCTCAGTAAAATAATGCTTCCTGATGTTACTTTTAAACCTTTGCCCCTCTAATCTAAGACTATGTCCTCTTGTTTTGCTACTTTGTTTCCTTTTAAATATACTCCCTTCCTCTACTTTGTAGATTCCCTTTACGTATTTAAATGTTTCTATCATATCTCCTCTGTCTCGTCTTTTTTCCAAGCTGTACATTGAGATTTCTCTGAAAAACAGGGACTCTGTATGTGAAAATCTGGAATACCCAGCTGATTCAGTAGTGCTTTTCCGCCTGTCAAATAGGGCTAATACAGTAAGATATACACTGCAAATATTTTCAATTATTCTGTAATTGTATAATTATTGAAAAGTGGTATAAAAAACATCTGACAGTGGTTTTATGGAAAATCACTCTATAGGGAAGGTTTAAGAATATACATGGCAATAAAACATCCATTTGTACGGTTCTACATAATGTAATACACTGAATTACATAAATGGGCATCAGACTGCAGTTATGTTATCTAACATTAATAATGGTCACATATCACACCCAAACTGTGCCCTATAAAACAATCTTTGCTCATTTTATATGTAGGCTGGAAAGAATTTAGATAACATTTTAAATCATGTGCGATGACATAACCCTGGAGGAGTTCAGCAACACTATCCAGGATACGCCTCTTATTACAATCAAAGCAAATATTTACCGATCCAATAATCTGTAGTCTAACCGGAGGATTGTTTTCACTGCTCACTGAGTCTCACAAAATAAGGGACATTCAAACCATATAGTAATGTAAAGAAATAGAAAAAAAAGCTGAACTTTTATTTTTAATAGCACTCCCAATTTTTATTTAAAATACAAGAAAAGTGTATTCCACTTATTTACTGTATTGACTGCCGTTTCTCAAAAAATACACCACTCCAACAATAATGGCATTTTTCAATAGTAGAAGAAAGTGATGCCACGTTTTTGCCTCTGTTACTGTGTAAATACAATGATATGGCAACAAGAGCATTTAAGAAGTGCATTAGCATGACCTGCCTAACCTTGAATGTACTAGAGGCGCACGAGAATTCATTTGTCAATCACAGGAAACAGGAAAGTTTAAAACGTTTTCTTTTTATACAGGTCTATTCAGAGAAAGGTAAAACTCAGGAGAAGAGAACAATCGACCAAATAGCCGATTTAGAAAGTGAGATAAATGGGAGAATTTTTCTGGTTTGGCTATTTTGACCTAGAATTTTCACTTCTTCATTCATTCTCCTGAGTTTCCCCTTTATTGAATAGACCTGATAGTGTTAACACAGGAACTAAACAAAAAAATCTTCAGTCTCAGTATGTCTTAATGCTATGACAATATAATGAGTGGAAATAGTAGTATTGTAGACTGAGAATTTATCTGAGAAAAAAAAATATCTGAATTCTTTTTCAGCACCGAAAAGACACCTAAAGTAGAAAATTCCACATTTGATCTTATTAGTACCGAGTAAAAGCTTATATATTGCTAATCAGGCAAACCTGCTGTATTTCCTATTATAAATCATTTATAGCAATAAATAAAATATATTATGTACGCGTAGAATGTATTATAAATATTTTTGAACAGATTAAAAAGGAAAAAACTCAAATGCAGGATACCTGATGTAATGATACAGGTCTATTCACTATTCACTAAAAAGGTGAAACTCAGGAGAACTGGCAGGAGAAGAAAACAATCTAGACCAAATAGCCGATTTGGAAAGTGAGATAAATGGAAGAAGTTTTCTGGTTTGGCTATTTTGACTTAGATTTTTCACTTCTTCTGACAACTCTCCTGAGTTTCACCTTTAGTGAATAGATCTGATAGTCTTGCACTTTGTGAATGTGGTATTTGCTACTATCCATGGATTCAGACATCCACGGTGGGGCTTGGAACTGATCCTGCAGAGTCAGGGGTCTTACTGCACATATTTACTATATTTATAATATAATAATGTTCTTGACATGAAAATTTTGTATCCCAGAAAAAAGTTACTAGCTAATCAAAACACTAGTCGCATCATTTGTATTCTACATGAGATACACTTTGTTATTACAAAGGCACCTATGTTTCAGTGTAAGGTCAGATTACACAGAGAACATTTGAGGACATTCAAGCACAACTAATGGAAAGTATTTCCTTTTATTGATCCTAGCAGCAGGATATGGTTGCTGCCACATGTGCATTTGCTAATCACTGACCATTACTTCAATCATATAGAGTGACAGATCCTGTGACCTTCTTGATGTAACTGTGAATAACCCACATTGTGCTTTTAAGATATAAAAGATATGGAACAGGATTGTGCTAAAGTAGATTCCCCACACAGACTGACTGATCTGGATCAAGGTCCTTTTCTTAGGCTAGGGTCAGACGAACGAATTTTTTGCTTCATCTGTGAAAACATGCGTTCGAACGAATGGACGTATTTTTTCCCAGAGTACGCGATAGCGGTCATACGACCTGCATTTTCGTCCGTGAGTTTGTACGGATCATCAATAAAACACTTTTTGCGTCTGGACGTTATGGTGGCTGGACATGAGCAGCGTCTGAAGTCTCCTAATCACGCACACACGCCGCTAGCGGACGCAGCGCACTCTGTACGTCAGTACTTGCGGTTTCACGTTCTCGAAAAAATGCGTTTGTTTGCCGCTTGCGTTGCCCGGCCGAACTTTCGTGCGGCAGTACTTCGTGTATTGCCTGTCATTGGCTGTCATTTGCTGCTACTACGGCCGTGATAAAGTGCGGTTGCACGCTTGTTCGCACTGCGTTCGTCTGACCCCAGCCTTAAGGTTACATTGCCAGGAAGGAATAGCTGTGCATTACACCAGCGGGCGTTAGGACATCTCGCGTTAAGCATAGAGATTAATTGATGTTAAACTAATATTTAAATTCTAATGCATAAACAATAGTATTAAAATGATTTGTAGAATCAGGTTTAATATCAAGGTTGATGTTGGGGGAATCAGATTTGGGTTTAGAAAATTACACTTTAATCCTAATTTCTAAAATTAAGAGTAAATGTAATGATTGCTTCTGCTTTATCATTCATCCAGACTGTGCATCAATAACATAACTGTCACTATGAATTACAACAACAGGTGTTATGTATTACAAAATATAATACAGTTTCTATATACCTCTTCTTTAAAATACACGCAGAAAAATATATTTCTGCCTGTCTTTTTTTTTTAGTACTTTTGTAATACTGGTGCGTGAATATTTTCCATTTAGTGAGGGTGATCTCATCAGATGCCTAGATACCCTAGAGCAACATAAATGTAGATTTAACCCCTCAAGGATGGGCGGGTGTCACCTGTCAGGCAAGGGTTAAAGCAGGGGAGGTCTATAGGTACACCTCACCAACAGGTGCTGCTGCGGGCCTCTGATTTGGCCTGCCAATGAGCAGCGCGCGCCATTGGCTGCAGGTGGACGGTGGGAGTTCGGTCCGTCTCTCTGCTCCCACGCGCCAGCTGTAGGGAGGGGCCGAGGCGGCCCATTGAAATCAGCCGGGCATACTTGTATGCTCTGCAGCTTCAAGGCCCTCCCACCACGCGGATGGCATAGCACGTCCCGTGGTGTTAAGTGTTTGAGCCAGAATATTATGAGTGGAACAGCTCACAACAAGTGCGAATCGTTAAATTGCAAGACTCAACTCAACCCCTTCGTTACCAAGTGATTTTTCCATAAAAATAGTTAGGAACCATTGTTTTTTTTTTTAAATTTTTATCGAAAATCATTTTAATTAATTATACAGTTAAAATTTTTTACGAATATCCCCAATGTATTTTTTTATGCAAAGACCTCTTTTTTGGCAGGCAGATGCCACCATCTGCTGGCTAAATGAAGTTACTGCAGTTCTAAGCTCCGTGCAGGATCAGCTGGGGAGGTGTCAATGAGACACTTTCTCATTCAGGCATCATGCCCATGGTGCTAAAACTTCAGGGACATGTTCTGTTTTACAAATGCAAAGAAAATGCATTTCCAACTGTTGAATTTCATTTAAAATGATACAACATAGCTCAAGATTGTGTAACATAATCTCAGGCTGGCGTGTCTGCTGCTGATTGTGAAGGGGTTAAAATATTAATCGTGATCTTCTCATCCTATAAGTGTTGGCATTCACAAGTGACTGCAAGTATAAAAGTGTGGCAGACTACAACTGAAAAATAAAAGTTCAACAAAACCAAAAAGAATTTTCACATGCACAAAACTTAAAACATGTTAAAAATGTAGGCCACTATCGCCTGGTGTGAGCTACTCTAGCATCAGCATGTTTTTGTGTTAGCGCTAGGTAAATTCAGTCTAGCACCTGACCAACAGATCGCTTGCCTCCCACTACAAATGGAGAAAACCACTGAGGCTAAGGTCAGACAAACGCATTTTTCGCGTCGTCAGTCAAAAAGTGCGTTTGAACAAATGGACGTATTTTTCCACGGAATATGCGTTAGCGGTCATACGATGCGCATTTCCGTCCGTGATTTTGTACGGATCATCAATAAAACACATTTTGTGTCTGGACGTTATCCCAATCACGCACACACGCCGCTAGCGGATGCAGTGCACGCTGTACGTCAGTACTAGCGGTTTCACGTTCTCAAAAAAATGCGTTCGTTTGCCGCTTGCGTTGCCCGCCCGAACTGTTGTGCGGCCATATTTCGTATATTGGCCGTCATTTGCTGCTACTACGGCCGTGATAAAGTGCAGCTGCATGCGCGTTCGCACGGTGTTCGTCTGGCCCCAGCCTTAGCGTGTGGTAATTTGTGATTCGTAGCGCGAGCTTACTGTACTTACTGCGTGCTATACTTAACATGGGGAGCGCTAGAGATCACTTGCTCTATTGTAACCAACAGATCGTTGGGTCCCGGGGCTAATTTCTACACGTATGCTAATTGAAAAAAATTACCTATTGCTCAACCCTGGTGTTAACTGACGAAAAGGAGCAAAAATAAGGGGTCTTTGCACCAAATTAACAGGCAAATGAAAGGAATGCAGCACAGGTGTTCTCTTGGCTCCATACACCATTGTAATGGATCTGGTCAGCAATGTCACTGCTGTTGCAGCAGGCTATATTATAAATGTAGTGAGAAAAGAGAGGTTTGTGAAGACCCTGAGGACGAGCAGCGGCACTAGTGGCCTGCTCTACAGTGGGGCCCACTCAGGTCTCACAAGGTTTTTGCTCGATTGTGCCATGCTCCATATGCAAATCAGTCTGCTCTCACCCAGAAAGGGTGGCCAGTACCGAGTGCCAAGGACGTCATCCCTGCACGAGAGACGCAGCAACCCACGACAATCGTTTAGGCCTTGTTAGGCCTTGTCAGGAGGATATAGCTGACACCCCTCTAGGCTCATCAAGCAATGGGTCCATATCTGGATGACTCTGTATACTTGTAGTGAGAAAAGAGAGGTTTGTGAGGTCCACAGGACCCTCACAAGCCTCTAGTTTTTCTCACTATATTATAAATGTATCCTTTACTGACATGTATCCTAAATGGAATATACTGGCTAAGTTTAAACATTTTATGCTGGGGATTATTCATAGCATGTAAGCAGTTGAGTATTAGGGTTAGGGCCATATTTAAAGGGACACCTGGATACGTCTTGCCCTGAAACATGAATTATGTATATGCTGCAGCAGGGAAATTATTGTCACTCACCTGGCTTTCCTTTTGGATCTATTAAATGCTGTGTAATGATTCTACATGCTGTCAGGTGGCATTTATCATGCAATGCCCATCAGCCTTAATTAATATATGTGTGGATATAAACATGGATGATTTGGCCACCTTTAAGGATTTTAATAATGCAGGGTTGTAAGGGCTCTTTGCTGGAGCAAAGCTTATACAAGCTTGTGAGGGCAGGGGATAGGTATGGCCCAGCACCATGCACATGAAGAAAACAGTTCTATCCTCTACACAACCACATTAGCGCTGGGTCTACTAAAATGGTGTACAGCTTGAAGGAGAAAAGTTACCAGGAAAGGCTTAATGATCTTAACATGTACAGCTTGGAAAAAAGACGAGACAGAGGAGATATGATAGAAACATTTAAATACGTAAAGGGAATCCACAAGGTAGAGGAAGGGAGTATATTTAAAAGGAAACAAAGTAGCAAAACAAGAGGACATAGTCTTAGATTAGAGGGGCAAAGGTTTAAAAGTAACATCAGGAAGCATTATTTTACTGAGAGGGTGGTGGATACATGGAACAGTCTTCCAGTAGAAGTGGTAGAGGCCAAAACAGTAATTGAATTTAAGCAGGCATGGGATAGGCATAAGGCTATCCTAAACAAAAGATAAATCCAGGTAAAGTATCCATGTAATTGGGCAGACTAGATGGGCCGAAAGAAAATGTCGGCAGATAAGAACCTATGTTTCTATGTCTCAGCCCGGGCCCTAGCGTTTCCGTAGCGCGCACTAATGAATATTGCACACTGACACCTGTGAACAAGGCGATCTGTTGGGTCATCAGGTGCTACATTTTAGCACCTTTAGATTTTTCATGTAGCGTTGGCGTTTTAGGCTAGCGTCAGACGAACGCAGTCATCACGTCAATGTCTCCGCACAGTTTAACGTCCGTCATAGCATTGATTTGTGATCAATGGAGACCAACACATGAAGTATGTACGCACCGAGTGCGCCGCGGCCTGTGTGCGTGATGATGTGGCGTCAGATGCAGCGCATTTGCGACATCCATCAGGTTGACTCTCAGAAGGTTTTTCGGTCTGGTTGACTGTACCTGTCATTTAATTTTAATTAATTTTAGTTTCCCATATTTCCCTTTTTTTTTTTTTAAACATCCGTCAAAAAAAACGGACCGTGTGTTGTCTACAGTATCTTCCGTCAATACGTCCGTCCGTTATGCACGCACGCAGAGTGCGCTCAGACTGCGTTCATCTGACATTAGCCTTAGCTCACACCAGGTGATAGTGCCCATAATATTTTAAAAATATAGAACAATTCTACCAGATTAAACCGCGTATTAAAAAAGGTCCAATAAATACTTGCATGAATATTTTATTTGATCATTTGCAGTTAATTAAGTAATTAGTAGTTTTTAGAAGCCATATTTTTTGTTTACTGTGCTGCACTGCAATCATTTTCAGAATATATGACTAAGGTTCGGGTCAGACGAGCGCAGTGTTCACGTCCGTGTTGCGCACATTTTATCGTCCGTGGTAGCATACAATTATGATCAATAGAGATCCACACACGAAGTACATCCGCACAGAAATGCGGACGCACAACAGACGCAGCAAACGAACGCAGCAAACGGACGCAAGTTAGGCAAGAACGTAAAGCCGCTAGAACGGACGTGCGGAGTGCGACACGTCCGCATAGCTTTGTGTGTGAGTGATGGAACGTAGTCAGACGGACTGCATTTTTGATGTCCGCCATTTTTGACAGACAAAATGGTTTTTCAGATTAATTTATTTCCCCTCTTCATCAGTCAAAAAAAACGTCAGTCACAAAAACAGACCATGTGGCCTCTACCTTGTCGACAGTCAGAAAGTACGTCCGTTGTGCACGGACGCACAGTCCGCACAGAGTGTGTTCATCTGACCCTAGTCTAAATGGGTTATTCAGCAACGGGAGAACTTGCCACCAAATTGCACTGAACAGTGAATTTCCCCGTACAGTGCAATTTTAGGGCAGTTCGTCTATTCTGAAAGCTGTCAATTCGCCAAATACTGGCGCATTGACAGAAAAATACTCTGCAGATTGCCGCAGTTCGGAGATCTTCAGTAGCAGCGAAATAGCCCCATAGAGAAGTAATAATTTATCTATTGACAGAGTTCCGAGCTGCACCAAAGTGTCGCGGAAATGCCCTGATTTTCGGTGATTCAGTTGGCGAGTTTAAACGGGCGAAGCGCATCGAAGTGCACTGAACCAGATAGCACTGACATTTTGCTGAAATTTCGGTGCTTTCTAAATAACCCCTTACGTCATCCCAAAATCAAAGGGATAATTAGAGTTAAAATGGGAGGGGAGAATTGGGCTTAAACTTTAACCCTTCCTGACACCCCACACACTCCCTCCCTATCATGGTTTAACTCTAGAGTGAGTACAAGACTCACCTTTAACCCAAGGCTCGGCTCTCTACGTTCTACTCTTGTTCTTACAGCCACAGCTTTTTCTAGAAGCTACAGCTGTCATGTGGGCAGAGGAAAAAACTACACATTCGAGTCTCTACCAATCCAATGGCTCTGTATGAGAGCATGTCCACTGAGAACCATTGCACAGGCAGGAATGAACTGCTGTACAAGATAAGCAAGTGCTGACCGTCAGCTTTCTGAGGAGGATGAAAACCCTCCACTCAGAAGAAGAACACTCAAGTCTTTGTAACCATTAATTTTGAATTGAATGGTCACAGGGCCTAGAGCAGGGATCTCAGACTCTGGCCAACACATGTTCATGGCCTACAAGTCCCCAGAATTCTTTTGAAAGCAATAGATGGCCAGAGTATCATGGGAAGTGTTGTTCAGAAACATCTTGGGGACATAATTTGAAATCCCTGGCCTAGAAAGTCCTTTTAAATCACGCCACAACTGGAAGTTCCTTTGTGAGTTCAGCATCAGCATAGAAATATGATAAGTACCCCCGATTCCATCATTGCACTTTAGCGGCATGTTTCCGAAAATATGACGCTTTTCTTCAGTTACTAAATATAGGTCATTGTGCTGTTGTTTTTTTAATAAAGTTTTTTGATCAGATTATTTCCAAGGGTCTAAAGGTGATATCCTTTCTGATATGGGTGAATGAATAAAGCACAGCCACAAAAAAAACCCGACATCAAGCTCCAAATATGCCAACTGACACAAAATGTTATCATTCCAGTGTGGTTATACTGATTTTTGATTTCTCAAATAATTTGCAAATTCCTGATAACCAACAGTTCAACTAACAAACCCCTGTTCAGCATTTTTTGCACGTGTCCGGTAGCATAGTTCAGGGCTGAAACCACAAAGCTTGGGAGCACAATTAGGAAATACAATTTTTGTGCAAATTGAACATTATGCCTGTATTACTAAATGTTATAATTTGTTTAATTGTTTCACTTATTCAGTTAATTTTCCTGGGTAGTCTGAACCTACTCATTTTATTTTCTAGGCTTGAGAATTATATCAGGCTTTCGATTCATAAAATGCTTTAACCTTTGTTTTTAAGACTATTGCTGTGATCTGCGACTTACAGCTCTATTGTTTAGTGCTTCCTGCAGCTCCTTGTAGAATGTAGAGGAAGTGATTTTAGTGAGCTGTGTCCAGTAATGTATCACAGTATGAAAGGTCTGGCCAGTTACTACAGCAACAGCTTTATGGTTTTGTTTAAGTGATTTTTTATGGTGGAAAAGTTCAAGAATGATATAAAATGACAGCTATTATTTATATATGCTTTTCATTATACCACAGTTATCATTTTATGAGACTTTGGAGAAGGAACAGCAACTTTAAATCAAAACAATGTATTTTCATACCAGCTAGTCCACAGTTTCTGTTTTTTTTGAGAAAGTATTTTACCAGGAGGGATACATTGAGATTTCTCTCGTTTTCAAGTATGTCCTGGGTGGCGAGTTTGTACCGTTAGGTGTCTTACCCAAGGACACTTACTGGAGAGGTGCTCTTGCTGGAATCAAACTCATGTCTCCACAGGCTCTCTCCACGCATTTACAGTTACGTATACAGCGCTAACAAGTTACGTAGCGCTGTACCATGGGTGAGACAGAATAACAAATATACATACATGTTACACATGCGGAACAGTAGGAGAGAGGACCCTGATTGAGAGATTACAATCTAAGAGGAGAGGGGTGACATACTAGGTGAGGGTAAATAGAGAACCTGAAGTAGCGGGGCACATGTGGGCTGGGTGGGAAGATGGTGCAAGAAATGTACAGTAGGGGATCATGGAGTCAGCTGATAGGCTTTTTTAAAGTAATGTGTTTCCAGAGACTTCTTGAAGGACTGGAGAGACTGGGAGAGTCTAATGTTGCGGGGAAGGGAGTTCCATAGAAAGGGGGCAGCTCGGGAGACGTCTTGAAGGCAGGAGATGGGGATGCGGGTATGTGGAGCTGATAGCATCAGATCATTGGCAGAGCGAAGTGGTTGGGACAGGATGTACCTGCTAATAAGGGAGGAGATGTAGGCAGGGCACGGTTATGGAGAGCTTTGTATGTGAGCACCAATATTTTGAATTGGATTCTAAAGGAAACAGGGAGCCAGTGAAGAGATTGACAAAGGTGTGAGAGATGTGAGAGGTGAGGTGAGGTGGATGAGACTAGCACAGGCATTTATATCAGACTGCAGAGGGAGAATCTGGGATCTCTTAAGACCAGAGAGAAGGAGGTTACAGTATTCAAGATGGGAGATAATAAGAGCTTGGATGAGCATTTTAGCATAGTCCTGATTAAGACTGGGATGGACGCGTGCAATGTTTTTAGGTGGAAGTAGCAAGATTTGGTTAGCGACCGAATATGAGGAGTGAAGGAGAGAACAGAATCGAAGAGGACACAGAGGCAATGAGCCCAAGAGGTAGAAGTATTGGTGGCACAATTAGCCTGAAGGGAAATAGATGCAGAAATGTTGGTTTTAGAGAGAGGGAAAATGAGAAGTTCAGTTTTGGAGAGGTTAAGCTTTAGGAAACGGGAGGGAAGTGTTATAGTAAAAAATGCTTTATAGATCAGGTTTAAATCAAAGATCTTGTGTTGTTATCCTTTCGTAAACCCATGAGATCTTTTGTCTGATGTCTGATTTCTGGAGAGAGACATGGGGGGGGGGGGGTTGGCATCACCACTAAAATGCAGATAAAGTAAACGAGATTACAAGAATGCTGCCAGTTTGAAAAGCGCTGATTACAGTCACTGACATCATCGGTGACAAGTATGACATCACTGATAAGATCCTTTGTTGCCAATGTCTATTATTGCCATCCCTCATGTCTTGTCAGATTACACTAAAATGGAAAACTAGAAAAAGCTCCTAAAGTCTTATTCTTTTGACTTAAAAGCAGCCAGTGAGGAATGTTGAAATTGACAGACACTGTATTTTTTTTTTATTTTTTAAAAACCTTCATTTCTATGGACGCACCCTACAAGCTGGGCCACAAATGAGTGCTGGCAATAATCTATCCCATCAAAGAAAGAAATCGCAGACTCTAGGTCAACCAAAACCATATACAGGACGCATAACCTACATGGGACACATAAATAAAAGAGATGGGGATCTCATCGCTGAAGAACATGATCCTGTCCTGCTAATATTTTGGGCTAAATAAAAAAATAAAAAAAATCGGACAAGAAAACCACATATGCAAACATCATTTTCTTATAGACTTATCTCTGAATTTAGAAGACAACCATCAACCACTAAATGTGTACTCATATAACTTTATGAAACTAAGATCTTGAACTACATTTGCCTTCCTATTAAACCCTTTTTCATCTCAACATTAAATGTAACCTAAGACCTTATCTGAATTTAACCCTTTCACTGCTGAGGACGTGTGGGGAACGTCCTCATTGACTCCTAAGGAAAGATAGGGGTGGAGATAGGGGGTTCATTTGAACCCCGATATCCCCCGACTCCTGGCAGCTAGCAGGGTCATGTTTGGTATCATTAGAAAGGCCGGAGCATGGCCTTTCCAATGATATCAAACATGGCCATGTTTAAAGTAAAGAAACAAACTAATAGACATAATAATAAAAAGAAAAAACATGTTTTTTTAAGACGTGAAATGGGGTTAAGGGATGGCCCCTACACAAGGACAGATTGGCATCCTAAAATAGTCTGAAAACGGGGTGCTGCCAGGATCATGGTATTGCTGTAAGTGGGGTTTGGACCAGTCATGGGTAGGTCTGGCCAACATATCGGCAGAACGTGTGGCTCCATTGTGACACAAAGTCCACAGTCATTGTGGCCCAGTGAGCATTTGCCTGGGGTACCCCTGTATGGGCTCGGACATGCAGTTATTTTCTGCCTACATTGACTATCTCATATTCCTCTAGAAGGAAACATGAGCCAGCTGACCTCCATTTCTTCGTTCACAGTAGTTGGGTTGGGAGTTTCTGACGCTATTTTGCCTTTAGGAGGAGAAGGGAGTGGACTAGAGAAAATCTTACACAGATGGTTGAAAGCAAGGAGAAAGTTTAGTGTGTTCAACTATAATGGTAATATATGTCATTAATTAGCAAGCCTTTGCAAAGATTTAAATCATGATGTAGATCGGCAGATACAACTCAATATCCTATATCCTAATATGTAAGTACAGTTTTTGTAGCAGTCACTGCAGTATGCTGAATTCTTCTGCAAGTCACAAGTCATAACAAAGCTGTGTGTATACACTCCACGACTCAAACACCTAAATATCAGCTGGAGCGTGTATAATCCATTTTACCCATGCCTCACTTACACGCTCAAGGCCTAGTTTGAGAAGGGATGAGTCCTGTTGTGACTTTCTTCGTTATCAGAAAATTGATAGTAAATAATACAACATTGCTATCATCATTTATATAAGTGCCAACAAGCTACACAATAACAGAAATGGAAGAAAAATATGACAACTTAGAAGATGACAGAAACATGAGATACTGAGGATACCATTGAAATGAGCTTACCATATTGATTCTAAATTCCACAAAGTCTCAATTAAGTTATCAACAGTGAGCGTTAGCAGCCCATCTATCATCACTCGGTGAAGGCGACAGGAGCCATAGGCGCGCGCGTAAGGGTGTGCCTGCTTGGATAATTGCTTCTGCTTTAGACCATTTTGAGTTCCATCTACGCTTTTTGTGGTGGTGGGGTGGGTTTATTATTTAGATATGATAAAGAACATGAAAATTAACAGTTTGTGATTATTTACGGTTTCTAAGCAATAAATGTAAACCATGGGAGGCACACGTTATGGCAGAAGAACTTTGTTTAATGGATGTGTCTACATTTCGGAAAGTCTCTCCGTGTTTCCTGTATTATTTTCCCAAGTGTCAAGCTCTTTGCCAGCGCTGCTGTATAAGGAATTTCAGTACTAAACACTGTGAAGCCCTTCTTTGCGAACACCAATGCATTCCCACCCTGATCTGAATGCACAAAAGGCAAGAAGCACAAGGTCGTACGTCTTTAATTTTGACAATCTGTGCGACAAACCAGATGGTCTCCATAACAACATTACAAATCTTTGACTTTTGAAACTTACAACAAGGAATGTAAATACATTTTTATTACACAACTCATATTTTCCAGCCATGTATTGGTTTAAAAATAGTATAAATTAATATTCTTGTTCACAAATCTGCTTCAGAAATTATATTGTTGTGACAGTTTACAAAATATTTATTCTTCAACTGTTGTAGGGTTATTCTAGACAATACGCATATAAAAATGTAGCCTATCCACAATAAGAGATTGGAAAAACGAGCAACAAACGCTATACGTTATAAAAACCAAGCAGAAAACAGTGATGTCAACATGTGCCACATGCTATGGAATAATGTCTAGAACCTTATGTACTAGAAGTCAACAATCTGCATGTTTATGACCTTTGCACCTTTTGACATTGGTTAGATAGTCTAGTAATAAGAGGATGTGACCATTCATTGAACCTCCGGAGTCGCCCCGTGTGCCGCACACACGACAAAGCCCTGCTATCTCCAGGAACGAGGTCTCCGTAGTAATGTAGATCAATCGCTGGTGACATCACTACATCATGTGCCTAATGTACTCTCCAGGAATTGATTCTGGAAGCGCTGCCAACTGCTCTGTCAACAGAGTTCCTATTATTGGAAACCTCTTTATTGTAAAAGCATTCTATGATTAGGCAACACACAGAGATATATGGTACGAAGGCAAAAGGATTCACGTGCGACTGCGAAATTTGGGAACCCAATCAGAATATTCTGCGATGCTTATTTAGAACAATAAATTTAATAAAAGGCAGACAATTAGATACTGGTTTGGTGACCAAAACAAGTCAACATAAACATATATTCTCATAGTTTCTAATAATCATTTTTATAGAGTATAGATGGTGGATATAACATTGGTTAAAAATGTTCTTTAACCTGTCACACTGCAAGATGCCCATAGTCAAACAATACAGGTGGAATCGTACAGCGCTCAACAAAAGGGGTTAAATACAGGACGAGCTCAACCGAAACCATGAGAGGTATAGAAGAAAACACTCGCCCAGTGCTTTGTTCTACAGGACTCTGACATATTACAAACAATATTTGTTTAAATGACATTTGATGTGTATGAACTGCGACAAACACATCTTAAAAGTAGCAAAACAGCCTACAGATCTTTTGTTGTTTGGGCTTAAGTGAAGGCAACACCTTAAAGGGTTATACAGTCACTTCAACAATCACTAGGTGCCCAAAACACTGTATGTACTGTCTGTCTATTGACAATTTGCCAGCAACCTGAGGATGTAGCTGACAGCTTCCACATGTGCCAGATACTTTCAGTTTGAGCCACACACACTCACACACACACTCACACACACACACTCACACACACTGCAGCTCTTTACACATGCAGAACAAAGCAATTTGTCCTAACTCTCTGACTGACAGAGCATGCCTCAGCCAACCTTGGCAATCAAAACAAAAAAGAATGATGGAAATACCCCCAAGCACTCACAACAACAACAATATTAATGTTTTTAAGAAAAGCAACAACAGCTGCAGATATAAAAGTATCTAATGCAAAATATTGCAACTAATAATAATGATTAGGATTAAAGTAACATTAATAATAGCAGCCACCAGAATATATAATAACCACAATAAGTGAGGATAATAACAAAAATAACTAACTGTACTGATGGGGAGATGAAAAAAAAAGAACTCAATTTTAATATTAAAAGAAAAATCACGAAATAATAGTATGAATGACGTTAACTAAATCTACTAATATTAGCAACAAAAAAGAAGAAGAGGAAGTAGTGTATTAATAGCAATACTGATAATGGGGATGGTAGAGGGCTTTGCTCATGAGGCAGTGGCTGTGTGCAGGGGCTGCAGTTTCCCAGCAGTTTCTGGCTGTCACATGCTGCAGCACAGACACAAACACATATCGATCTGTGACAGGTTAGAAGCAGCACATGCCCTCAGCCAGCAAGGTGTCAGATGCTGGCAGTGCATACCAGGGCATACCTGGCTGCTCCGTGTACGGGGCACACCTGCCTGTCCTGTATCACTTGCCCCAAGCTAGAACAGAAGGTCTAGGTAGCCCAATATCACCCTGAGCGGACCGTAATCCCACACTACTGCAGGCCCGGGGCTTGTAACTGGCAAAACACCTGAAGGCTGGGGATGAGAAGGATCTGGGGGAGACACAGAGGAGGAGAGAGGGGTATCTTAAATATAATGAGGTAACTGCACAGGCAGCAATGCTTACTGTGTGATCAGGGAGATCCTGGGCTGACTGTCTCTCTTCTCCTTGGCTGCTCGGTGCTTCCTCCTCCTGCTGCCGCTGCTGTTTTCCTGCCTAATGCAGCTTGTCCTCAGCAATCAGACTCCTAGCAGAGATGTTGTTTTTCTCCTCTTCAGTTGAACATAGTAAAGATCCTGATGCCAGGGGTCTCCATGCCAAGTACTCCCAGACTGGTATGGCAGAGTAGTTGTGAAGTGGACGGATTGGTGGCCTCTCCAGCAGCTGATTGTGAAGGAGAGAGAGCAGAGGAGGAGCTGGGAGGAGGGCTCTGGCTATGGGAGGTTACGCTCTGTGGATATAGATCTATATATATGGATAGCTCCTGTACTGCCAGCTCACACGAGCAAAGCGGCCAGGGATCAGCCTGAGCCTCCTCCTCACCTCGTCTGCCTCCTGTCACAGGAGTCCTGTCACAGCATACAGGGCTGTGTGAAGGAATGGCAACCTAGTAATCCTTTTATCTGTCACTATGTAACCACAGCTGGGCACCTTAACCCAGTTGCATGGGACACACATTGTAGAACAGACACAGACCGATATTTGATATTATAGCTCTTAAAAACCCAAAGAACAGGCAGCATAGGGCAGACTTCAGCAAGGGGGAGCTTCCAATAACTAGTCATTGCTTAGGGTTACCGTGACATCATCACCCATAGCCTCCTGAGGTGAACTCTCATCATACTCAGCCTGCTGGGTTTAACCCTCATAATCCTCAACCTCCTGTGAGGTTATTTCTCATCACCCATAGCCTCTGGAAAGATTAGATAACTGTCATCCTGCCCAGCCTCCTGGTGCCAACTCTCGCCTCATGGGTTTACGTCTCATAACCCACAGGCTCTACGATCATCACCCTCAGCCTCCTGGGGTTTCACTATCACAATTCTCAGCCTCCTGGGGATATGTTTTACAATTCCCAGTCTCCTGGACTTAACTCTCAGTCAGCATACTCAACCTTAACTGTCATCACCCTCAGCCATATGTGGTTAAATCACAACACCCCCTCACCTTAACTAACTTAGCTCCTATGACCCTCAGCCATCAATCAGCATGGGATGTTTGAATCAGTCACTGACTTTACAAGCAGCTGACAGTGTGTAGCTTTTTTGTGTAGTGGCGAGACTCCAGTCCTTGGCAGCTTGGCAGAAGGTGACTGGGGAGGAAACCTGACTGCTGTCAGTGCCAGGGGTTTTCCACAGATCCTTGTAAGGTCCTTTACTCCCCTCTCTATGACACTGAATGCCAATTGAAATTCTTTATATACCAGGGATATATTACTAGCAATGTGTGGATGGTGCTGTCCATCATTATTTGGACAGTGACAAAAGTCATATTAATATTATACAATATGATGATAGTAATTATAAGAGAAAAGATCCTTACTCTATGAGTGGTATTTGCATAGAGGCGGCATTAGAGTTTTCTCAATTTATACAAAGATGTTATGTGCCTGTATGTACAACAACATGAAGAATAAAACCATTGAGATCAAATGGCTAATAAGGCAAGTAAATGGATTATGGGTCATTTTGGGGACAGATACCATGAGTGATGGTTGATTCGGATGCAGCATTAGAGATTCTTGTTCAAAGTAGATTAAGGTCAAAGTGATGTGTTAGGGGTTAATTTGCATCAGTGTTTAAAGTGAGGAGCTCTTAAAATAAGTAATGGTGACTTATAGGAACACTATTAAAAAATAAAGTCTCATTTTTGCCTTAATGATTGAGCAGAGGCTGCCTCTGCTCTGCCACATTATTTTTATATTTTATTTTTGGTGATTTTACTCACATTTTCTCCCTTGCCGCACGCACCGCCTCCTTTTCAGATCAGTGACTCCCGGATCCAAAAGTCCCAGAAGCTTTCTAACACAATTCGTGGCCCTATGCAAATTGCACAGCACAACGAGACTTCCTCACTTTACATACATATCCTATCATTCCATTGGCTGCCTCTCAGAGACTGATCGCTACAGAGATCGATAGAGATAGAGTGACATCAGGTCAGCACACTCTCTGCATGCCAATGTCACTGGCGACAAGGCAGCCGGGAAATTAACCACTTCGCTGCGGAGGACGCGCTCAGCGCGTCCTGCCCAGGGGCGGATCCAGAGCCTATTCTCGGGAGGGGCCCTGACAGAAAATTATATATCATGAATTTGCCGAGTCTGACGCAAAAAAGGTTATATAATGTGTCTGGGTTGTATAATAATCAATGACTTAAAATCACATATAAACATGAGCAAAAACAGTAAAAATTAGCTCAGCACACAGAGGCGAAATGGCTCAGCAGTGAAAGTGTTAATTCAAAAATAAATAAATGCGTTTTTTGTTGGAAGGGGGTTTATGGGTGGCCAAATAAAGTATTTTTTGCTTTCCGGAGGGGGTCAAATAAACTCAGTTTGACAGGCTTGTGTTGTTTTTTTTTTTTTTGCTGAGGGCAACATTTTTTTTTTATGAAGCAGGGGTCGGGGTTCTTAGCATTATGCTGTACATATAGGCTGCCGCTGGGCGCTGGCACACTCCTAGCAAGCATGCAGGTACATGCCCAGAAAGCACACAGGTACCTTGAGTTGGGCTATGGACAGTCGGGCTGGGCGACGGTTGGATCGGATGCCCTGGTTCTGTGTCTCATGTAGGCCAGGCACACTCACTCTGCGAGTGCGCACACAGCAGCCACGCCGCACTGGTCTTTCCCACCCACGTGACAGCAGCCTGGTGCAGGCGCACTGCGTCACCGGCATCACGCGCCTCAGCGCCTCCCAACCTCAGGCCCCTGAACAGCCCGCACCCGACTATACACAACAGCCCCCTGCACAGTGTCAGAAGGCACATACTGCCTCGCTCCGTTTACCGTTCGCAGACTCGCCCCCTGTACACAAAGCACGCCAAAAACTCCTCCTGCACTGCCCTCTGCACCACAGTAACAGCGGAACGTTTTGTCATCTGACACTCAGGCCCGCTATCGGGGGAGTTGCGTCACGTGGCACTGGCAGGGAGCCCCCAGGAAGGTCCGTGGAGAGACGGAGCGAGGTACAGCCCGGGGCTCCGTTGCTCTGCTGTATGGGCCGCCTCGCTCGCTTTGTTGGGCCGGCGCCGGCGGCAACAAGCCTGGCCCAGCAGCCAGCGTGTCACAGAGAGAGATGATGATGGGCAGGCACTGGCAGGCAGTGCGCGCCGCGGGTCGCGGCGCGCGCTGCTTCAGTTTGGCCGGCCGGCAATGCACTAAGTCAGTCTGTTGCTGAGATGAAAGAGGCAGACCAGTAAAAGTAAATTTATCAGAATCTCGGGGGGGGGGCAATTGCCCCGTTGCCCCCCCTGGATCCGCCCCTGGTCCTGCCGCAGGAAGGGTTGGCTGAGCGCGTCCTCCCGAAGTAGCCTGCGATCGGCCGGATTCCGCGATGGCGGTCGCGCAATGACATCTATTTCAGGCGCCCCCCCCACGTGCGCGGAGGAGGCGCCTGAAAGGGAGGGGGGGAGGTCCTTCGGACCTCTCTCCCTCCCGATCGCGGGGGTCCTGAGCTTAATGCCAGGCACCGTTTGGAAGGGCACAGCCTGCCCTTCCAAACGGTGGCTGTCATTAACCCCTGGGGAGCCGGAACACGAATCGGCGCTGAAAAGCGCCAGTTTGTGATCCTTTCCCGGAGCTGGCCAACATCTTGGATGTCGGCCAAGCCTCCGGGAACTCCCCCTGAGGACTGGTGTTTTCGTGCATAGCACGATGACGCCAGTCCTGGAGTTAACCCCTAGCTGCCACCAATGGTGGAGATAGGGGGTTCCAATGAACCCCCTATCTCCCGATCTGTGGCAGATAGGGGTTAAAGTTTGGTACTGTTGGATCGGCCAGAGCATGGCCGTTCCAACGATACCAAACACGACTGTGAAAAAAGTTTTTTAATTTTTTTTTAATTAAATATAAAAATAAAAAAAAAATAAAAAAAAAAAAACACAATTTTTTTTCTTATTTTTGGTTCGTTAATGCAGCAATATTGTTCCCATTTCAATTATAATGTGAACAATGATGCTGCACTAACGATTTTTGTATGCGGTGCGTTTGTTAAAAATCGCGTAATTTTCCCCAAAAAAAAATGTAACAAGACCCCATTTCTAATTTTTTTAACAAGCGCACCCCATACAAAATATAACCGCAATTGCTCGCATGTTAAAATGTGAAAAAAAACCACTTTACACGTTGTAAATTATTGAAAATTCATATTTTATTGCATTATTTGTTATAATATACAGACAGGACATGATGTATACATATAATAATGACATATTATGAATCTACCGAGTCTGACGGAAAGAACGATATATAATATGTCTGGGTCATATACTAAAATAAGCCTTCAAAACGCATTTAAACATGATGAGCAAAACCGGTAAAAATGACCTCAGCACAGAGGCGGGAAATGCCTCAGCAGCGAAAGGGTTAAAAGATCCCAGCCGCTGGTGACACTGGGTGGGGTGGAGAAAACCCCTCCAATTCACTTTCAGGGTTATTCAGAGAGAGGTGAAAATCAGGAGAATGACTGGAGAATGGAAAATTCTAGGTCAAAATAGCCAAACCAGAAAAATTCTCCCTTTCATCTCACTTTCCAAATCGGCTATTTTGACCTAGAAATTTCACTTCTCCAGTCATTCTCCTGCTTTTCAATGCTCTCTGAATAACCCTGATAGTTCCCAGGGTCCTTGCACAGCTGCCTGTATCTGTTAGAGGTTACCAATTATTATGAGGCAAGACGCTAACATCGTGGCTTATTCATAATACAGCTAGGACTAGGGAGCCACTAAGAGTTAACATCTCATGCCTATGTTTTTCAATAGCTGTTCCGTATTACCTGCTCTGACAGAATAGATCCCAATCCCTGTAAAGGGCCAATCAGTGTGTCAACCATCAGTATGTCAGCACAGCATGTGCTACAGCATGTGACCGGCCCCGTCGAAGCGTCACAACGCTGTGACAGACGCCGGGAGGCACAGTACTTATAGTAGTGATGTACTTATAGTAGTGATGAGAAGTAGATTAGTATGCACTTCTTCGTATTTAAAGGAATACTGTATTAAAAAATAGGGTTCCCTTTTTTAACTTAAATAGTTGGTCAGAGTGTGTAGAATATCCCGTTGAGTTACTGGGTTCTTAGCAATGAGGGCAGTCCATCTCTGAAGTTGAGCGATACCAGGGCCACATCTACTTCTCAATTCAAAAAATGGATCAACTGAAGTTGGTTGAAACAACCACCGCAGTTATGAGAACTTAAATATCGGGAAAGGGTGATTTAAACACCAATTGTAAGGCTAGGGTCAGACGAACGCAGCTTTAACGTGCGTTTAGCCGCACAAAATCACGGCCGTGCTAGCAGCAAATGACGTCCAATGCCGGGGAACACACGAAGTACGGCCGCACGAAAGTTCGTCCGCGCAACGCAAGTGGCAAACGAACGCATTTTTTCGAGAACGTCAAACCGCTACTACTGACGTACAGAGTGCGCTGCGGCCGCATAGCGGCGTGTGTGCGTGATTGGGAGACATCAGACGCTGCTAATGTCCGGCCAACATAACGTCCAGACACAAAAAGTGTTTTATTGATGATCCGTACAAAATCACGGACGAAAAGGCGCATCGTATGACCGCTACCGCGTATTCCGTGAAAAAATATGTCCGTTCGTTCGACCGCACTTTTCCACGGTCGACGCGAAAAATGCGTTCGTCTGACCCTAGCCTAAACTAGGGATGAGCTGTTCGGTTTCGATCAGTTCGGAGTTCGATTCGAACTTTGGCTGTTCGCAAGTTCGCGAACTTCGAACTTTTTGGAGTGTTCGGTTCGAGTTCGCAAAAAAAAAAAAAAATTGAGATAAATGGGAGAATTTTTTTGGTTTGGCTATTTTGACCTAGAATTTTCCATTCTCCAGCCATTCTCCTGCTTTTCACCTCTCTCTGAATAACCCTCTTATATAAAGTGGTCAGGATTAGTAGAGTGGCCTTTTTATGGTTAGCTGTATCATCTTCTAGGCCTCATGTACTGTTAATATTTATTATAAAATCCTATAGATAAGGATTGTCAGTTCCCTGTGGAACAGAATTCTCCAATTCACTTGTATTTTGTTAAGTCATCTGTTGTTCTAATGTATTGTCGCTTGTCCACTTATCTTGCACAGTGCTACAGAACCTGTGTGCGTTATATAAAGAAACCTCTCCACATAACGGTACATACTCGCCCCCCCAGGACATACTTGAAAACGCGAGAAATCTCAATGTATCCTTCCTGGTAAAATCCTTTCTCAAAAAAAGTTAAAAATACAATAATTCTATTTTCCTGAGCCAAGGGAAGCGTAACCCTCACCACCACAAACCTCTAACTGTTTTGGACTACGAATACCATTATTCCATCAGCTGTGACATGTTCCACAGCGCTGTGCATTTGGTGTGGTACAATCGAGTATGAAATAACAAAACATGTTTCACACATGGAATATAAAATGAATTGTGGAACCTGCTCATGAGAGCTTACAATCTTGAATGACGTTTAAGGCTAATGTCAGATGAACGCAGTCAGAGCGCACTTTGCGTGCGTGCATAACGGACGTACGTACTGACGGAAGATACTGTAGACGGTCCGTTTTTCTTGACGGACGTAGAAAAAAGGGAACTATGGGAAATAAAATTAATATAAAAAATGATAAATATTTGAAAAGGATATGAAAAGCCATTGTGTTCATCAAGGTGCTGGACGTCACAAATGCGCTGCATCTGACATGTCCTCATCACTCACACAGAACGCTACGCAGACGTGTCGCACTCTTCACGTCCGTGATAGCGGTTTTACGTTCTTGCCTAACTTGCGTCCGTTTGCCACGTGCGTTGTACGTGCGCAGTTCGGTGCGCACGTACTTCGTGTGTGGGTCTCTATTGATCATGATTCTATGCTACGACGGACGTTAAACTGTGCGGCAACACAGACATGATCACTGCATTCGTCTGACACGGGCCTTAACCACCACAAATAAAAAGATTTTTGTACATGGAACAGAGAAATAAAAATATAAATTTTCGATTGAAATGAAGTTAAAGGCCAGAAATCGCGTTTAAAATAAAGTTTTTAATATTTATAATTTAGCAGATTAAATTGTAGTCCTCTGAATGTGCGTTGTTTCCCCAGGAGACCTCAAGGTTGACATAACATACAAAATAAAAGGTTCCAGGAGACAGCGCTAAAGCATAGGCACACATTGACTTACCTATTTGCTTTTGTCCATGGTGCTCAAGTGCTGAAGATCCTGCTTCACTGTAAATACACACCTATGTTTACACAAACACACAAACCTACACTCCACACAAGTGCTCAGGTTAGGAACTCAAGGGGTCAGAGGGGCCATGGTCACCTGGGTCGCTGCCGCTGGTATGCAGGGACTGGGGCCACAAACTCCAAACACCCTTGCGGGAACCAACAAAGATGGTTGCTCCCACTCGTGCGACCTGTGATCTGACACTTTATCCCATCACACTGGAACAAATTATGAGAATGCTACTCCTTGGGCAAATATAGAGTTGGTCATTCCTTTCCATCCCCATTGTGTCTATACACAAAGCACTGCAGGAGAGAGACTTCCATGGGGATCATATACTCCAGGGGATTTATGAGCACTATTATTTTTTTAACTAAATACCCTTATTATAATTACTATTATTCAGTAAATTTATATGAAATAAAATCAAATATAACATGCGACAAATCACACGTGATATATACTTATTACAGTGTTCTGGTGGGTCCCAGTATGAGGATGTACATACAGGAAACTAGAATGTAGGATACTTGAGCATTTGAGCAACATCCAATAGACATGCATCTCATGCTGTACCTTTATATTGCAGCCCATTCTCTTCGTTTAACTTTCAGATGTTTATTATTTGGAGTATTGAACATTTAATCCATGATTGGAGAAAGGATTTAAAAACTTTCTTGAAGATAAACATTTTGGAAAGGTGGATTAGGTTCCCTCCATCCTTGGGGTATAAATATAGACACAGCTTTAGCCTTCTTTATTAATGGATAGTCCCAGGTGGAAGGGTTTCTATTTATTTTTCTTTTAATTTCTGTGATGGAAGCCTCTGCCACCTTTTGAATGACTTGCAGGGCTATGCAGAGAAAGGTGAAGCTCTGGAGAACTTTTGGAGAAGTGAAGATTCTAGGTCAAAATAGCCGATTTGGAAAGTGCGATAAATGGGCGAATTTTTCTGGTTTGGCTATTTTGACCTAGAATTTTCACTTCTCCAAAAGTTCTCCAGAGTTTCACCTTTCTCTGAATAACCTTGTTGGATTCCAAGTGTTTTAGATTGGCTGGCGCAAGCACTCACAGCATTGCTCGCACTACGCATAGACTGTGTGTCCTTTGGAGAAGAGTGGGTGCCAGCCTCATGCCCACAGACTATCAGGGTTATTCAAAGAGAATCGAAAAGTCACTGCACGTTCGGGGACTTTTCGTTCTCTTCAATTCAGTTCGATTTGGCGATCCCATTTCGGCGACCCTGCGGTGTATTCAGCAAGCAGCACAGGGTCCCCGAATTGCAAGGAAAGGTCACCGCGAACCCGCCGAAGACTAACCGCAAAATCCGACGAATGCATACCGAAAACCCGCAAAAACATCTGGATTAACCCCGCCGAAAACGCTGGAAAAACCCGAGCAGGAGCCGATCACATGCAGCGCAGCCGCCGGAAAAACCCGACACCGGAGACGAATGGAGTGAATAAATTAAAAGACCAGTTCGCTTGAATGTTTGAAAAGTGAAACTCTGTTTGCAAAGAAACTACTGAGCGGAAATGTCTGAAATTTACATATGAAGTCCAATGAATGATAATAAAAAGGCTGTTACACAAAAAATAAGTAAAGTTAAAAAAAAAAACGAAAAATGCTTAAAATATCCTGAAAAATCTATAAATAAAGAGACTTTTTACTGCAGAATATTATAATCAACGGTTTATTAGATATTGGATTAAAACGGTTATATTTTTAACATTGAAGTACATTGGATTCACCTGATTAAATCTGCCGCATGAAACCACCGAATGGCAGGGTAATTCGGCAACTTTTCACTGCTGGCTTTTGCTCTCTGGATAGCCGAAGCATTGCTTCTCTATGAGGATTCACTGCCCTCGAACAGGCAACGAACAGGCACCGTATGTGCAGGCAATTCACCAGGATTTGGCAAATTGCCTGCTCTCTGGATAGCCAAATGGCCAGGAAAGGGAGCCATTCGGATCTCTTTGAATAACCCTGTATGAGTGATTATATTCCTACCAGTTGGGTAGTCCAGAAGGTGACTGTGGGTCTCCTGGCATGGTTCTGGGACAGAGAAGGGACGGACGAATAACGTGCTGGTTCTGGTCCTGGAGTTTTGAACTATTCATTAAGCTGTCAATTCACCAAATACTAGCGAATTGACAGTAAAATACAGTGCAATTTGCTGCAATTCAGTGGCACCAAAATTGCCGCATAGAAGACTATCGCGTCTTCAATTGACAGAACGCTGAATAACACTGAAATTCCAGGAAAATGCTCTGATTTTCGGTGTTTCTATTTGACAGGTTTGAACAAGCGAATCCCATAGGATTTAATGAAAAAAGTAATAAAGAACGATTCTTTTTATTTTTTGCAAAAACACTTTTTATTTTTAGTACACACTTTTTCTATTTTTTTTAAACAACATTTTTGTTTTTCTTCTTTTTAAATGACTTTTTAATTTGTAACAAACCTTTTTATTTTAATTATTTATTTATTTTTAACTTTTTTGTTATTTGGACACATTTTATTGATTTATACTCCTATTAGGAAAAAAGGAGTCTTCCTTTTTTTTTCAGTTCAGTGAAATTTGCTGATGCTAATTCTGCACAATTCTGCCAGTTAGAGAATAAAAAAAAAGCCTTTTAAAAAAACTGGGAAACTAAATTTTTTTTGACTAAAAATTAAAATAACAAATAGGCTTTTTGCTGAAAATGAAAAAGAATAAAGATTTTTTTAAAACCGATATAATTTTTTACATTGAAACCTCTTTAAATCTGTCAAACTGAAACCCCGAAAAAACCCCACCAAAAATCAGGACATTTCGCCAACACTTCGGTGCAGTTTCGTGTTCTGTGAATAGACGATCAATTACTTCTTTATGGAACAATTTCGCTGCTGCCAAAGATGGCTGAACTGCAGCGAACCGCACCGTATTTTGCTGTCAATTCACCTGTATTTGGTGAATTGACAGTTTAGCCCGACATTAGCCTGACAAATTGGCCCAAAATTCCCTGAACGGGGAAATTCACCGTTCGGTGCAATACAGTGACCAGTTCGGAGGTTAGTGAATAATAGGGATGTGCGTTTCGGAATTTCGGAATTTTCACGAAATTTCCCGATTCGTGTTTTCGGATACGGCCGATTTTCCGAAAATTTTTAGATCCGAAAATGGCAGATCCGAAAAGTTTTCCGAGCCGAAACGAAATATTTTCGAATGTACTTGAAATGTGTCAAATCGAAATTTATTGCTTTGAAACGAGGAGAACAGACGTTCCGAATAAACAAAAATTTCCGAAAATACGAAAAGTCGATACAAAAAACGAGCTAAGTGACACGAAAATACGAAAAATGGTCGAAATTCCTAAAAAAAATGTACACGAAAAACGAGTCGAGCCCAAACCGAATCCAAACAGAAATCGGTCGAAACGAGCCGAATCGAAAAGTTTAAAAATCCAAAAAATCGAATTGAACCGAAAAAAAAATCGTTGCACAAGCCTAGTGAATAACCTATATAAGAGTACCGGGCAATCTTTATAAATGTGGAGGACAAAGTTGGGGGCGGAGGGTGAAACAATATAAACATATCATATATGAAGCAGTAATGAGTAGAAAGTTGGAGAAGAATGAGTGATTCCAATGTTGCTCATTCTTCTTGCTTACCGATTGTATTATAAGACATTAGCAGCTGCCAAGAACCTTATGTTACGTAATTTTGCACAGTTTGACAAATACTTTTATAAATTACTTATATAGACACCTCTGCCATGCTCTCTCGTAGCAAGACCTTCAGGGTTATTCTTTCGTTCCCCGCACTTTGGTAATCAAATTCCCCAACCCTGCGGTGAATTCAGCGTTCAACGCAGGGTTCCCGAAGTGCAGGGAAAAGCCGCCCATTACATCTGAAAAACCGCCGCAAAACTGCCGAATCGAACAGAAAACCTGCTGCAAAACACATTGGATCAATCAGATAAGTCATCGAAAAAACACATACAGGGTTATTCAGAGAGAGGTGAAAAGCAGGAGAATGACTGGAGAATGGAAAATTCTAGGTCAAAATAGCCAAACCAGAAAAATTCTCCCTTTCATCTCACTTTCCAAATCGGCTGTTTTGACCTAGAAATTTCACTTCTCCAGTCACTCTCCTGCTTTTCAATGCTCTCTGAATAACCCTGATAGTTCCCAGGGTCCTTGCACAGCTGCCTGTATCTGTTAGAGGTTACCAATTATTATGAGGCAAGACGCTAACATCGTGGCTTATTCATAATAGAGCTAGGACTAGGGAGCCACTAAGAGTTAACATCTCATGCCTATGTTTTTCAATAGCTGTTCCGTATTACCTGCTCTGACAGAATAGATCCCAATCCCTGTAAAGGGCCAATCAGTGTGTCAACCATCAGTATGTCAGCACATGGTTATGCTAACCTAAGCACAAATGTAAGTGGTTTTATCTTGTTAAATATTTCATATAGATTTTACAGTCCATCAAAAATAGGAGTGAATAGGATTTAGGTGGTAGAACAGATGCTATGCTTATTCAGATATGTCATGTACTAGGTGGCCAGAAGCTGAGCAAGAGTAGCCTCTGAATAATGCTTAGCGCTGCATTCTTTGGAGTAGTGAATAGCTTCTTGTCCATATAAGGCCGGGGTCAGACGAACGTCTTTGAGAGCGGAAGGAACATCCGTGAGAGTGGATGTTCCTTCCAATCTGACGCCCGTCTGGCCACCTCGCTAAGCACAGTTCGCTAAGCACCTCGCTAAGCACCTACAGCTCAGCGCTGCAAGGCTCGATTTTCCTCCTATGGAGGATTGCGCCTTGCAGTCCTGTAAACGTGCATCAAGAGTTTTGACAGGGAAGCTTTCTGCATGGACGCTTGTAAGGCACGCAATTTGTACGCGTGCTACAGCGTGTGACCGGCCCTGCTACAGCATGTGACAACCCCGTCGAAGCGTCACAACTAGGGATGAGCTGTTCGGTTCAATCAGTTCGGAGTTCGATTCAAACGTTGGCCGTTCGCAAGTTCGCGAAATTTGAACTTTTTGGCGTGTTCGGTTCGAGTTCGAAAAAAAACAAAATTTGAAAAAAGTATAAAAAAATCCTTAAAAAATCTAAAAAATCTAAAAATAAAGAGACTCTTTACTGCAGAATATTATAAGCAATGGTTTATTAGATATTGAATTAAAATGGTAATATTTTTAACATTGACGCCTATGGGATAAAACATTCTTGTTGCTAAAACATCAGGCAGACGAGGCCCTCTAAATCAGGCACTGTAGCGGGCAGCCCGCCGGAGCCTCCCTCCCAAGGACCCCTTGACTTGCGGAGCATGCGGCCGCAAGATTACAGAGCTGCGACTGTACGGGCTGGCCAGCCGGGTGCATGTGGCAGAGAGGTGGCGAAGGGACTCCAAGGAGGGAGCCACGGCAGACACCCTTCCCCACAACCAGGATCCATGTTGCAGGATGCATGTGGCAGAGAGGTGGCGCAGGGACTCCAGGGAGGGAGCCACGGCAGACCCCCCTTCCGCCCAACCAGGATCCAGGTTGCAGGGTACATGTGGCAGAGAGGTGGCGCAGGGACTCCAGGGAGGGAGCCACGGCAGACCCCCCCCTTCCGCCCAACCAGGATCCAGGGAGCCCCCACTGACCACCAGGCTAAGGTAAGGCGACACATTTTCTAAAAAAAAAAAAATCCGAGGACATTTTTAAATGTCCCCAGCAACATAAAATACTCACCTGATTCTTGGATCCATAAACTGTAGAGGTGCTGCCCGGCAGTGTGCGGAATCATATGCTGCATTAATTATACTGTAAGGCTGGGTTCACACCTGCGTTTTTTTTACATGCGCAATACGTGCGTTTTTTATCGCGTGTATCGCGCAAACGTAAAAAACATGCGAACGCGCATTGCAGCGCGTTCACGGCCATAGATTGCAGAGTGAACGCGCTGCAATACGCCCCAAAGAAGCTCCTGTACTTCTTTGGGCGTAGGACATCTTACAGCACGTTCCTGCCCGCTGTAAAACACCCCCGTGTGAACGGGTCCAGATAGCAAATAATGGGATTTCCCTGTTTATGCGTTTTACAGCTTGCAGGTACGCGCCGTAAAACGCTTAGGTGTGAACCGGGCCTTAAGGTGCTGCCCGGCAGTGTGAGGATTCATATCCTGCATTAATTCTTCTTCTTACAAATTTGGTTACTTAACCCGTTTGCGTTTGGAGTGTAATATTGTGACATCCAGGGCCCCGGGTGGTGATCGGGGGGGGCCCCGGATGCATGGTGCCGCCAGCTGGCCGAATGCCAGGAGCTCCGGTGGCACCCGGCGCAGCTGTGAGTGATCAGGGGGCAGGGCGCGGCGTGATGACGCGGAGCCGCTGGTACTGGTGTGCGCCAATTCTCACCATTTACAGTAGCGCAGTACTGGTGCCTAAACGTTGTTGAGCTGGTTTTGTTATAACAACTACTCTCGCTCTGTGCCCCAGTCTGGTATATTCCGCTGCTTGTTACTGCTGGTGCGCTTCCATCTGCCATACACTATAGCGCAGTAATATTTTGGTGCACTGACTGCCACTGACGCCTATATTACCAGATTCATATAATTTTAATATTGGACCGCAGGGTCCAACCGTGCACTCTTCCACAATACCACAGAGGGGTTACTGTATGATGGCACTTGCTCGCCTGGCACCAAAGGCACAATATTTGGCTGCACTGATGCCTTTACCAGATTCATATCTTTTTAATATAGGACCGCATGGTCCACCCCTGCATTCTTCCACAATACCACAGAGGGGTTACTGTATGATGGCACTTGCTGGCCTGGCACCAAAGGCACAATATTTGGCTACACTGACGCCTTTACCAGATTCATATCTTTTTAATATAGGAATGCATGGTCCATCCCTGCACTCTTCCACAATACCACAGAGGGGTTATTGTATGATGGCACTTGCTGGCCTGCCACCAAAGGCACAATATTTGAGTGCACTGCCACTGACGCCTGTACCAGATTCATATCCTCAGAGGGGTTACGGTGTGACGGCACTGTTGCCGACTCTAAAGGCTCAATTTTAAAGCACCTATTGTTACTTTCATCCAAAGCCTGCATAAGTTTCACAATAATTTAGCCAAAAAATCACTAAACTTGTTCTGCGCGTCCTAAAATGTCTTTTCATACAGGCTGCCGCCCCAAGCAGTTGTTTATGAATAGATTAAAGGAAAAGCATTTACCGTCATTTGAAATGTCATTTTTTGTTTTTAATTGTTTCTATACATCCTACAAATCCGCCACTTCACGGGCAGCTTATGGGGACCTCCTAGGCACGATATTTGAAGGAATTTTTTGTTTTTTATTTTTAACCCTTATTTTATGGAAAACTCACTGTTCCTTTAAAAATGTCTTTTTTAAAACTTTTTGTCCTTGTTTCCTGTCCTCCAGGGCACTACCCGGACCCCCATACACCTTTTATGGCAAATATCTTGCATATATGCCCTCTTGGAGGGCACTCTAAAAATTTAACTTTTGTCTCCCATTGACTTGTATTGAGTTTGGTTCGTGTTCGCGTTCGAACTCGAACTTTTGAAATTGTTCGAGTTCGAATGCGAACCGAACATGGGAGTGTTCGGCTCATCCCTAGTCACAACTCTGTGACGGATGCTGGGAGGCACAGTACTTATAGTAGTGATGTACTTATAGTAGTGATGAGAAGTAGATTAGTATGCACTTCTTCGTATTTAAAGGAATACTGTATTAAAAAATAGGGTTCCCTTTTTTAACTTAAATAGTTGGTCAGAGTGTGTAGAATATCCCGTTGAGTTCCTGGGTTCTTAGCAATGAGGGCAGTCCATCTCTGAAGTTGAGCGATACCAGGGCCACATCTACTTCTCAATTCAAAAAATGGATCAACTGAAGTTGGTTGAAACAACCACCGCAGTTATGAGAACTTAAATATCGGGAAAGGGTGATTTAAACACCAATTGTAAACTATTAATTCCTCTGGTGAGGAGATATCCCTCCAATTTCCTTTAAAAATTAACTTTATTCATACGGTTAAAAATAACCCTTCATAATAGTTCCTAAAAATGTCATCCACTGGATGACCAATGTGTTTGGCGATATGACAATTTGATTTATTAACGACCTAGGTTAACATGTACAGCTTGGAAAAAAGACGAGACAGAGGAGATATGATAAAATCATTTAAATACGTAAAGGGAATCCACAAGGTAGAGGAAGGGAGTATATTTAAAAGGAAACAAAGTAGCAAAACAAGAGGACATACAGGGTTATTCAAAGAGATTCGAAAAGTCACCGCACGTTCGGTGACTTTTCGTTCTCTTCAATTCGGTTCCTTTTGCCAATCCCATTTCGGTGACCTTGCGGTGTATTCAGCAAGCACCACAGGGTCCCCGAATTGCAGGGAAAAGCTGCCGCAAACCTGACGAAAACTAACCGCAAAACCCACCGAATGCACGCCGAAAACAAGCAAAAACATCTGGATTAACCTGCGAAAACCACGGAAAAAGCCCGAGCAGGAGCCGATCACACACAGCCGAAGCAGCTGAGACCGCAGACGAGAGAGGTGAATAAATTAGCAAAACCGTTTGTATGATTGTGTGAAAATGAAACGCTGTTTGCAAAGAAGCTACTGAGCGAAAATGTCTGAAATTTGCATATGAGGTCCAAGGAATGACAATAAAAAGGGCTGTTACAGAAAAAATAAGTAAACTTAAAAAAACAAAAAAACAAAAAAACAAATCGGACTTTAAAAAAAATTTAAATCTGAAAAATGCTTAAAGTATCCTAAAAAATCTATAAATAAAGAGACTTTTTGCTGCAGAATTTTATAATGAACGGTTTATTAGATATTGAATTAAAACGGGAATATTTTTAACATTGAAGCCTATGGGATTCTCCTGAATAAATTTGCCGAATTAAACCACCGAATGGCAGAGCATTAGGGGAACCTTTCACTGCTGGTTTGTGTTCTCTGAATAGCCGAAGCAGTGCTTTTTCATGGGGATTTCACTGCCCTCGAACAAGCACCGAACAGGCACCGTATGTGCAGGCAATTCGCCAGGATTTGGCGAATTGCCTGCTCTCTGGATAGCCGAATGGCCAAGAAAGGTAACCGAACACTGATTTTCAGCATTCGGTTACCTTTCTCAAGCAATTTGGAGCTCTTTGGATAACCCTAATAGTCTTAGATTAGAGGGAAAGGACATGTTTTCATCTAGAAGTATTAACTCAGGCAATGCGAGTGGTATGTTCAATATATGTCACAAAACCAGGTTTGGCAGGTCTGGGATCAGGTGAAACGGGGTGTGGCAGCAGAGGGACGAGATGCAATTCTTGTCACTACTATCATCACCCAGAAGGGGTCTGTCATGTCAGCATTTGGGGCATGGTAGCCGGCTGCCTTGCCCATAGCCAGTGGGGACTACTCATTGACGAGCAGAGCTTACTTCTGGTCTTTAGGCGCTAAAAGGCCGTGACTTAAACAGGTGCTTGCAGTGCTTTTTCCTCAGGTCTCCTAAGGATCTAAGGGTAAGTAGTCAATGTAATAGAGCAGCAGGAAATGCTAGCAGAATGCTTGGTTGTGTAGGGAGAGGTATTAGCAGTAGGAAAAGGGAAGTGCTCATGCCACTGTACAGAGCACTGGTGAGACCTCACTTGGAGTACTGTGTGCAGTACTGGAGACCGTATCTCCAGAAGGATATAGACATCTTAGAGAGAGTTCAGAGAAGGACTACTAAAATGGTGTACGGCTTGAAGGAGAAAAGTTACCAGGAAAGGCTTAATGATCTTAACATGTACAGCTTGGAAAAAAGACGAGACAGAGGAGATATGATAGAAACATTTAAATACGTAAAGGGAATCCACAGGGTAGAGGAAGGGAGTATATTTAAAAGGAAACAAAGTAGCAAAACAAGAGGACATAGTCTTAGATTAGAGGGGCAAAGGTTTAAAAGTAACATCAGGAAGCATTATTTTACTGAGAGGGTGGTGGATACATGGAACAGTCTTCCAGTTGAAGTGGTAGAGGCCAAAACAGTAATTGAATTTAAGCAGGCATGGGATAGGCATAAGGCTATCCTAAACAAAAGATAAATCCAGGTAGAGTATCCATGTAATTGGGCAGACTAGATGGGCCGAAAAGGTTCTTATCTGCCGACATTTTTCTATGTTTCTATGTTTCGTGCAATCATTTATATTTAGTGTAAATCACTTGATTATGCTTGGAAAAACGGCTTTTACAGATATCCTGTAAGTATCCACAATAGCTAGTCTGTATTTGTACCACAAATTACCATTCAGGGAGCAATATTGCCCACAACCAGCTTTGTGATAGGGATACACTGTGCATTAATTCAGTGCATATTAACTGCATCTATCCATTTTTATGGGCCAATGTCATCATGTGCAGTATACCAGGAATCCGACCTGATTTTACAGGACTGGCACAATTTGCATCTCGTAAGTGCGACCAATCGGCACTAGATGTATCAAAGGTTATGGGGGGGCTTGATGGGCGGGCTGTGACCAGCTGGTGGGTTAAAAAGCACGCCCTGTGGCTCTCCGGCGACTCCTCCAGCCCACCTACCTAGCCAACGCAGGTCATTGGCTGCAAGAGGATGGCCTGAGTTCATGCTGTCCCTTGGCAGCTAATGTCTCACGATACGTGCTGGCTGGGGGGGGCAGCCTGGGAGGTGTGTGGTACGTGGTATTCCGTCCTGTGGCGTTCAGACCCACCCACCGCTGTGACAGCATAGCATGCCCTGCAGCGTTAAGTGTTAAACCCAGAAAAGCCAGATGTATGCAAGAAACACAGAGCTATTGTGTTGTTGTTTTTTTTTACATTTTCCCACTTTTTTGGTTAAAATCAGCATATCATTATGGCAATTGAATGACCAGACAAGGTCAATTTAAACATGGAAATCACATATCAATATGAGAGCTTTATATACCCGAGTCATACATTATATACGCTTTGTTTTCTTCTCCCACGTGAGGTGGACAGATATTGATTTCTGTCAGGTGGCTCGCTTCATGCTTTATCAGATTTCTATTGGCGTATGGGGTGAGCATATCTGACCTTTAACAAAATGTGTGAAATAGCTTTAAGTACAGAAAAGTGTGTTTTAGAGAAGCTGTTCAATGTCTGTGTTTGGAGCTAATGTGATTATAGCAGACTCTACACATTCCACCGAAACCATGCATTATAGAATACTCTGTAAAAAAATGAAATGATTTATTATGTTGATAAATCAATACAGAGCTCTCATTCTGAATCAGACTTGTAGCTCTTGTCACTCAGGTATTTCCTCTTCTCTTACCTTTTACCGCCCTGCCCTACTTTAGCAACAAAGCCATTTCTAGATAAGGTGGAACGAGAAAAAAAACACGTCTGTATACTGCTTTCTTCCATGCGAAGTGTGAAAAATAATAATATTCTGTAGTTCAATGACTACCAGGGATCTCAAACTCTGCCTCCCCCAGATGCTGCCAAACTACATCCCCCTCGATTCCCTGGCCATACTTTGCATTCAAAGAATTCTGGGAGTTGTAGTTCAGTGATATCTTTCGAGGGGCAGATTTTGGAGATCCCTCCCCATTGTGAAAAGATAGGTATGTATATACCTGTATATATATATATATATGTATGTATGTGCGTCATCCGTGTAATAACAGGAAGAGGAATGAACGTAATACACTAAGCACTATGGCTGTCTGTGCGTCCTGGGAACATGTAATTCTGAAATATCTGGGTTGCCAAGGTTATCCATCACAGGCTTCCTGGGAAGAGAGACTGAAAATAAGTAGAATTTAGAGCGACAGAACAGATCGTCTTTCAGCCACTCTGGATTTTTATTCATTGTTCATATTTATATATTTCGGATTTTAGTGCCTGTAGAAGGATGAGAAAAAAAAATATCCATGATCAAATAAATTTGAAGGGATTGCGCAATTTCTTTTCAGAAGGCATGGCAATTTAAATAAATCAATTATGCGTAAACCAATGACTCATCTGTTTTTTTGGGCTTTCAAATAATACACCTACTATATGACATAATATTTTGTCACTTAGTCAAATGCCTGAAGTTGTGAGCAGCAGCACAGATTGAGAGAACTGTTCTGCTAATATTAGCCAGGAAAGGACATGTTTTCATCTAGAAGTATTAACTCAGGCAATGCGAGTGGTATGTGCAATATATGTCACAAAACCAGGTTTGGCAGGTCTGGGATCAGGTGAAACGGGGTGTGGTAGCAGAGGGACGAGATGCAATTCTTGTCACTACTATCATCACCCAGAAGGGGTCTGTCATGTCAGCATTTGGGGCATGGTAGCCGGCTGCCTTGCCCATAGCCAGTGGGGACTACTCATTGACGAGCAGAGCTTACTTCTGGTCTTTAGGCGCTAAAAGGCCGTGACTTAAACAGGTGCTTGCAGTGCTTTTTCCTCAGGTCTCCTAAGGATCTAAGGGTAAGTAGTCAATGTAATAGAGCAGCAGGAAATGCTAGCAGAATGCTTGGTTGTGTAGGGAGAGGTATTAGCAGTAGGAAAAGGGAAGTGCTCATGCCACTGTACAGAGCACTGGTGAGACCTCACTTGGAGTACTGTGTGCAGTACTGGAGACCGTATCTCCAGAAGGACATAGACATCTTAGAGAGAGTTCAGAGAAGGGCTACTAAAATGGTGTATGGCTTGAAGGAGAAAAGTTACCAGGAAAGGCATAATGATCTTAACATGTACAGCTTGGAAAAAAGACGAGACAGAGGAGATATGATAGAAACATTTAAATACGTAAAGGGAATCCACAAGGTAGAGGAAGAGTGTATATTTAAAAGGAAACAAAGTAGCAAAACAAGAGGACATAGTCTTAGATTAGAGGGGCAAAGGTTTAAAAGTAACATCAGGAAGCATTATTTTACTGAGAGGGTGGTGGATACATGGAACAGCCTTCCAGTTGAAGTGGTAGAGGCCAAAACAGTAATTGAATTTAAGCAGGCATGGGATAGGCATAAGGCTATCCTAAACAAAAGATAAATCCAGGTAAAGTATCCATGTAATTGGGCAGACTAGATGGGCCGAAAGGTTCTTATCTGCAGACATTTTCTATGTTTCTATCAGGGTTATTCAGAGAGCGTGAAAAGCAGGAGAGTGACTGGAGAATGAAAAATTCTAGGTCAAAATAGCCGATTTGGAAAGTGAGATGAAAGGGAGAATTTTTCTGGTTCGGCTATTTTGACCTAGAATTTTTCATTCTCCAGTCATTCTCCTGCTTTTCACGCTCTCTGAATAACCCTGTATGTTTCTATGTTTCCTAAAACCAATCTATGGCTTCTGGGTGATCAGATGGTCTGAGGGAAAATCGGATGTTATACAACAGGACCAAGTGTGTTGGCAGGCCTGATGTTCTGTATTCAAGTACATGCAGAGCTGGACTGGAACAAAAATTAAATAAAATAATGAAAAAAAAAGTCCCTGGACTTCATTCTGACAGCCCACTCCGAGTATGCAAACATGCAGGGCCGGATTACAAATTCTATGGGCCTGGAGCTACAGATTTTGTTTGGATTTTTTTGGCATTTAGTGAAATGAAAACATATTTTATGTTATTTTAAATTGAGTGCAATTTCAGTGCTTTGTGTTTCGCTGCATTTTGGTGCTCTTCGGTGATTCCATTTTGCTGAAAATAGAGTGAATTCACTAGGGTTTTGCCGAAAATGGAGTCGTCTAAGCCAGTATTTCTCAAGTAGTGGGTCGCGACCCAAAAGTGGGTCGCGACCAGGGGCGGACTGGGTCGCAGGGCAAGTGCCCCCAGGCCCCTCTAATGCCTGGGACCAACTGATGCATCTTACCTGCAGCAGCGGGTCCCAGGCGGTGCGGCTGCCTCCCTCACCAATGCTGCTTTCCCATTGGTCCAAGCTATTCCATTGCTCTCAGTGCCTCTCTGGGGCACTTAAGAGTGTAGGTTCAAGAAGTAGGCAGCGCCAGATGCGCACTGCAGTCTTCTCACTCTCTTGGCCAGCTTGAGTTTACGCGATTAGCATATCATTCAGCTACGCAAATTGAGTAGGCTCAGGGAGGGCAGGCTGCTGCTGCTGTGAAGAAATAATGCGTGCAGCGATAGAGACAGACGGCGGGGGAGCGCAGAGCAGGTGAGTTTAAGTTTTTTATAATATTTTATTATTCATTCAGTAGTGATTTAAATTAGAGTTGCTTTATCTACCATCACCCCAGACTTTAAGACATTTAGACACAAGAAGAGCATCTGTATATTAGAATTTATCCAACTGATTCTTCTGGGACAGCAGTCCAGTACACTAGTCAATATTTACATTGCATGACTTCTTTTTAATTCATTTTCTGCACTTGCAGATACTTTACCATAGGGTCTTCTGGGACTCATAGAATGTCCTTTTTTTTTTTCTTGCATTCTGATATTCAAGCGTCATTTAATGTCTATAGCATAAGATCTATACTGACCTGATTGTGCTAGGGCTACTTTGCAGTAACTGGCTATTCTACAGACATTTTTCTCGCCACTAGCCAGGTGAATGTTATGTTAGCAGTGATCCATTGATAATTATCAACAGTCAACAGCTTTTTCAGTTTCCAACTCATCTCCTATTATTCAACAATCTATGTGCAATTTTATATGTTTCTAATATATTGTTGTTGTAATTATTGTATTATTTGTGTTTTTCGGAATATCCGTATAATAAAAATTAAATATACTTTCACATTCTAACCTATTTCCAGTTCTGAGAATGGTTCTTTTCCACCTTGGAGCTTTTATGTTCATATTCTAATGAGGGTTTAATCCCATCTGGTTAGAACGCTCTCTAAATTGTTCACCATCTCTTAGGAGATAGGTGAACTTTCTTTTCTGTGTTGCAATAAAAATGTGTCTAAATAATAAAAAAGGTCCTTTAAAAATAATATAAAGATCTGTTGCAAATGTTAAAAGTCTTTTAAAAATAAAAAACAAATGTCTAAAAAAAATATATATAAAAAATACAGAAAGATCTTTAAAAGATGAACAGTGGTTTTGTAAAGTAGAAAAAAGTATAAATGGTCTTTTAATTTTTTTTTTTTTAAAAAGACAGGCCTAGGTGAGCCCGAGGCTGCTGGCAGGTCTAAGCAGACGGTCGACCTAGACCAGCACCAGGCTGCCTGCAGGCAGGGCCGGTGCAAGGATTTTTGACTAAATAGGCAAAAGTGCATTTTGCCACCCCTCCACAACATTCATGCCAATCTCTTCACAGAGATGCATAATAAGAATGCATGTCTATAAGGAACATGTAGACACCAGTATCACAGAGCTCCACAGCAATAAAACTCACAGTAATTTGCAGTATATTTGAGCATATCACAGAACTCCACAGCAATAAAACTCACAGTAATGTGCAGTGTGTATGAACATATCATAGGGCTCCACAGAAAAAAAATTATAGTAATGTGTGGTGTGTATGACCGTATCACAGCAATAAAACTCACAGTAATGTGCAGCCAGGTTTTTGCAAATTTCCACCTTCTCTCCTTCCAGTATGCACCTCACACTGGAACTGCTGGGAAGACTGGGGGTAGGGTGGCACTCTAGTCATTTGACACACCCTCCTTATGATGTCATCAGAGGGGGCTGGGCTCCAGCAAGGAGGACGGGAACAGGAGGAGAGAGAGAGAGCAGGCTCCAGTACTCCTGGGAAGTCTGTGACTTAGGGCACCTGGTGGACAATTGAGTGCGCTGGCTGTATTCAGATCCCTGTCAAAGCAAGTGACCAGTGATTCAAATTTTTTATTGTGCCCCCACCTAGTCTTACGCTCTTAGGTGTCCGCCTGTGCCGCTTTATAGGAAGCGCCAGTCCAGGAGAGCCTCAGTTGGCCACCCGGCCTATGCGAGCCCGAGGCTCAGCCAGCCACCAAGTCCACTGAGCCATCGACCCACCAGGATTCTCCTTGTAGTCCCGATGGCCAGTACATGCCTGATTACATGTAGGAGGGAGGACTGACAATCCCCCCTCTCTGGGTTGCTCGGATACAGGTGTTTTGGGGTAGAACCAGCTCCATTATTCTACTGTTTTACCCCTCACTAAGTGATTCCAAAAAAATCCATAGCCAGGAAGCAGTGTTTTAGAAAAACATTTTACTTAACAATACAGTAAGAAATATTTGGGAATATCCCCAATGTATTTCTTACTATAATAATCTATTTGCAGGCAGATGTCACCATCTAATGGCCAAATAGAGTTACTGCAGTTAGAACTGATTCTAGCTGCAGCCTTAGGTAACGTGCATATGCTGGGGAAAACCTGATATCAAGGCATACCCTTGCCGATTTTAATCCGTTTTAGCACCTTGGGCATTAAGCCCACAGGGCTAAATCTTTGGGGGGCACCTTCTAGAGCCCAAAAGCAAACAAAATTAGTCTGCAACAAACAAACTTCATTTACAATAATAAAGTAGCCCCAGGTGGTGTTAACAATTATCTTGGGCTGCTGTGTCTGCTACTGCTGATCGTGGTTACACGGTCCCAAAGGTGATGGGGTCAAATGTTTGTGAGGTGCACTGGGTTATATATATATATATATATATATATATATACTGTATTGCAGGAGAGAGGCTTATATGGGGTTCATTTTCTGATCAACTATCAATTAAATATTCTTACAATTAATTATATTATAATATTTTCTCAGTATTAGTTAACACCTAAACTACAATCAACATGTTTTGCATTGAAAAATTAATATTAAATGTATGCTTATTCTTAGAATGGCCGTTGTAAGAGAAACAAAAATCGCATTTATTTGTAGGCCTTATACAGGGTTGAGCACATATGACACACTTTTTCTTCGTAAACATTCTCATATAGACCTCACCCCTGTCACCCTGTATGACTGTAAATAACCTGGCAGAAGCAGCCACCACCCTCAAGAAATTCAACAAACTATTTTGCTGTATTTCAACACCCACGACAGGAAGAGAGGAGAACTGAGTTGGAGCCCTAGGGTTAATAAAAATAATGCAGGGACAAAGAGCATCATGTGGTTATAATTGCTGAAAATCCCTGTGATTTCCATACGCAGGCAGAATGCCTATATAAATACAGATGTTTTTCTGATTTTCTCTTAAGGGGTTACTCAAAGAGCACTGAATTGGCCACGAAAGTGCACTGAACAGTGAATTTCCCCATTCGATGCAATTTCGTGGCCATTTGGCCATCCAAAAAGCTGGCGATTGGCCAAATATTGGTGAATTGCCAGCGAAGTACAGTGATCTTCAGTAGCAGTGAAATCCCCATAGAGAAGTAATGGTTAATCAAATCATAGAACACCGAACAGCAGTAAAATGTCAGTGAAATGCCCTGCTTTTCAGTGGTCTCATTTGATAGGTGAATCCCATAGGTTTCAATGTAAAAAATTTTTTATTAAGAAGGACCTTCTTCCTCCCCCTCCTCCTGCTCTTCGGTTCTGTGCATGAAAACCAGCGCGTGTCGCCTACAGCCCGACGAGCACTCACTGGATGGAGAGCCTCAGGAAAGTGTGGGGCTTGCGGCCCGGACTAGGCCGCCACACCTGGAGAGCGGGGCAGACGGCATTCGGGATTGAGTGACCCCTGGGGCAGCGAGGTAGGGGCGCTGGCAGACAAAGACAGCGAGGGAGTTGCCGTGGCGGCTACCATGGGACAAGGGCTGGCCTCAAACAGATCGTCCTCCTGCAGCTCGACCTCATTGGGCAGCAACAGCAGCGGATCCAGGACTGGGACCCTCCGCCTCAGCCGGCATCCAGGCTCAGGCGAACCCCCAGCTTGGCAGGGCCTCCATGCCCAGTTTCAGATGACTGATTTTCGGTTTCGGTCTCGGTTTTCGGCCGAGCTTAGGTTGTAGTTTCGGTATCGGCCAGAAATTTTCATTTTGTTGCATCACTAATACATATTTACATACACACAATATACAAACCATTTACAAATAGCAGTGTTAATGTCATTTGTTGTAATTACTTAGACTATGCAGGATTTTACAAGAAAATGTTGTACTTTGATCAAATTCTTACTTTATTATTTTGCATGGGAGAGCCAGGTATGCACGGAATGTAAAAGCAGTACAGTTTAAATGGAAACATAAATATATGAACTGAAAATCTCAACACAAACGCAAAATCCAGTGTAACATTCCAGATGTCCAGCATTAACCTTGTAGTGGTTCCCTGAATGCTGTGAATAAACAAACAGCTCTATCAGGGTTACTCAAAGAGCACCAAATTAATATATAAAGTCCTATGAATAATGATAAAAAGATCTGTTACAGAGAAAAAAACTTACAGGGTTATCCAAAGAGATTCGAAAAGTCACCGCACGTTCGGTGACTTTTCGTTCTCTTCAATTCGGTTCCTTTTGCCGATTGCATTTTGGTGACCATGCGGTGTATTCAGCAAACACCACAGGGTCCCCGAATTGCAGGGAAAAGCTGCCGCAAACCTGACGATAAAGAACCGCAAAACCCCAGCGAATGCACGCCGAAAACAAGCAAAAACATCTGGATTAACCTTCGAAGAAGCCGAACAGGAGCCGAACGGGAGCCGAACAGGAGCGGAATCACACAGAGCCGAAGCAGCTGTGACGTAGAGGAGGCAGTGAATAAATTAGCAAAACCATTTGTATGAATCTGGGAAAATGAAACGCTGTTAGCAAAGAAACTACTGAGCGAAAATGTCTGAAATTTTCACAGGAGGTCCAGGGAATAATAATAAAGAGGGCTGTTACAAAAAATATAAGTAAACTGAAAAAAAAATCAAAAAAAAAATCGGACTTTTAAAAAAAAAATTATAATTCTGAAAAATGCTTAAAGTATCCTAAAAAATCTATAAATAAAGAGACTTTTTGCTGCAGAATTTTATAATGAACGGTTTATTAGATATTGAATTATAACGGGAATATTTTTAACATTGAAGCCTATGGGATTCTCCTGAATAAATTTGCCGAATTAAACCACCGAATGGCAGGGCATTAGGGGAACCTTTCACTGCTGGTTTGTGTTCTCTGAATAGCCGAAGCAGTGCTTTTTCATGGGGTTTTCACTGCCCTCGAACAGGCACCGAACAGGCACCGTATGTTCAGGCAATTCGCCAGGATTTGGCGAATTACCTGCTCTGTGGATAGCCGAATGGTCAGGAAAGGTAACCGAACGCTGATTTTCAGCATTCGGTTACCTTTCTCAAGCAATTCGGATCTCTTTGAATAACCCTGTTAATTTAAAAAATAAAATAAAATAAATGGAAAAAATAATTTTGCCTAAAAAATCTTGAAAAATGCCTATAACATCCTAAAAAATAGAGCCTTTTTGCTGCAGATTAAAAGAATAAACGGTTTACTAAATATTTAATAAAAACGGGAATATTTCTTACCTTTAGACCCGTGTCAGGCTAGGGTCAGACGAGCGCATTCTGTGTGGACTGTGCGTCCATGCACAACTAACATACTTTCTGACTGACGACACGGTCCGTTTTTGTGACTGATGTTTTTTTTGACTGATGTAGATGGAAAATAGATTAATATGAAAAACATTTTGTCCGTCAAAATGCTGGACATATAAATGCAGTCCGTCTGTCTACATTCCATCACTCACACACAAAGCTATGCGGACGTTGCAAACGTGGCGCACGTAGCACGTCCATTCTAGCGGTTTTACGTTGTTGCCTAACTTGTATCCGTTTGACACGTCCGTTGTGCATCCGAACTTCTGTGCGGACGTACTTCGTGTGTGGGTCTCTATGGATCATAATTGTATGCTACCACGGACGTTAAAATGTGCTGCAACACGGACGTGATCACTGCGCTCATCTGATCCGAGCCTTAGACGAGTGCACTTTTTGTGTTCGTCTGACCGCACTGTTTGCTGTCCATTGTAGCGTTTCAAAGGAGTCAATAGAGAACAACACACGAAGCACATGCGTACTTTTTCACGTGTGCGCAACGCATGTTGCAACGGACGCCGAAATGGCATCAACGTGACAAAGCTAGAGGGACGTAGAGAAACAACTGCATACATTTTTTTTTTTTTTTCTCAACATCAGTCAAAATTAACTGATACAATGTAACCACAATCTCATCAGTTAAAAAGTACGTCCGTTACTGTGTGCAGTCAGTGCGCTCGTCTGACCCCAGCCTTAAACCTAAGGGATTCGCCTGTTTAAACCTGTCGAATGAAACCACCGAACATCAGGACATTTTACTGATATTTCGGTGCTGTTCAGTGTTCTCTGACTTGATTAACCACTGCTTTTCTATGGGGAGTTCACTGCCGTCGAACACCACCGTATTTCGCTGGCAATTCGCCAATATTTGATGAACTACCAGATTTTTTTAATAGCTGAATCACTCCGATATCACACCATACGGGGAAATTCACAGATCGGTCCAATATGGCTCTCTTTGAATAACCCTGGATATGTCAAGTTTTACCTTTTAACTTCTTGAAATTACCAAATGAGTTACATAAAAATTAGGGGCCTTATTCCATTTGAGCCGTTATGTTAAATGGCCCACACTTTACTGCTAATGTTTCCCCTGCTATTTCAGTAAAGCTACAAAACACACTATTACGGCTTGTGTTATGGCAAGTTACTGTAAATTAACCCCTTAAGGACCCCTGACGTACCCTGTACGTCCTGTCTTCGGGTCTCCCTTAGACCCGCGGACGTACAGGGTACGTCAGCGGCGCCTAATCCCCCTCCCGCCCGATACTCACCTCCCTCGCCGGATCCCACGGCGATCTGGCAAGGAGGAAGCCTGCCCATGTGATTTACATGGGCAGGCGAGGCTGATGACGTCGCCACGCTGCGTGGTGACGTCATCAGCAGGCGTCCCCATGCATTTCAATGGAGGGGAGGGGGGGCTCCTTCGGAGCCCTCTATCTCCCCAACCATTGAAGCTAGGGAGATGCCGTTTGCACCGCTGGAGAGGGGAGAGCCTCCCCTTTCCAGCGGTGTATGGCATTAACCGTTTCGCCAATTGGCGCCAAAACGCGATTCAAACCTGGAGGGGGGCTGACATCTTGGATGTCAGCCAAGCCTCCAGGTCCCCCCCCACCCACTGACAACCTCACCATATGTGTGAGGATGTCAGTGGGCCAGTTAACCCTCTAGCTGCCATGTAGAGATAAGGGGATCCTAAGGATCCCTTTATCTCCCGATCCATGGCAGCTAGATGGTCATATTTGCCATCATTTGAAAGGCCTGATTATGGCCTTTCAAATGATTCCAAACATGACCAGGTTTGGTTTTAAAAAAAATTAAAAAAAATAAATAAATAAAAAAAAAATAATAAAAAAATTAAATAAAATAAAAAAATGTTTGTTTTTTTAAAAGTTTTTTTGTCTGGGGGGGTTTAATTAAATAGGACCTAGGCTGTCATCTAAAAATAATTAGCACAAAATGGTCAGAATGAGCGCAGCGCACATAGGTGAACTGTCTCAGCAGTGAAGGGGTAAAAAGCAAACGCATGTAAAAATTGGGTATTTCTAGTCTCGGGACAAAATTTTGAACCTATTTAGCCGGGGTCGTTTTGGGTGGTTGTAGATTTTGGGGATTAAATTACAAAAAAGTGTGTTTTTACCATTTTTTTCCTCATATTTCATATTTTTTTTTATAGTAAATTATTCGATATGATGGAAATAATGGTATTTCTAGAAAGTCCATTTAATGGCGGGAAAAAGGGTGTATAATATGTGTGGGTTGAATAAACGAGTAAGAGGAAAATTTGACCTAAACACTAACAGCGCAGAAACATAAAAACAGCAGCGGTCACTAAAAGACGGATTTGTGTAAAACCGCCCGGTCACTAAGGGGTTAATGATTCCTACAGATTGCTCACTTTATATAAAGTAATGCTAATGTAATGATAGTCTGAGAAATTCATTATTTTCATTTAAAGGCTGTGACGGGATGGAAGTCCGCCTGCGGTCCTGCTCTATCTGACCCCCCCCTTTGATGGCGTCCGGCCCAACTACCGAGTGGCACGGCACTCGGCATCTCGAGCGGCCTGGAGGATGAAATAGCGTTGGTCCGGCGTCTGGAGAGATGGTGCGGTGTTGCCTTGGGGATCCCGTTCCTGGGTTGAGTGGTGATGCAGGAGACCGCTGAGTGTCTCCTGCGATAGTGATTGTAGCTCTGAAATGAAGACACGAGACGTGGCTGTATGCTTTAAAACAGTGAACTGAATTTTATGGGTTTCAACAGGGTTACATAGTTACATAGTTATATAGGCTGAAAAAAGACATGCGTCCATCGGGTTCAGCCTCTCCCACATAACCTACTGCTGTTGATCCAAAAGAAGGCAAAAAACCCAGTCTGAATGCTTGCCAATATGCAACATACTGGGAAAAAATTCCTTCTTGACCCCAGAATGGCAGTCAGCTTTTACCCACATATTAAATATTATAACCCTTAATATTCTGTGTCTGCAGGAAGTCATCCAGTCGTTTTTTAAAAGTCAGTACAGACTCTGACCCAACCACCTCAACAGGCAGAGAATTCCACAGCTTGATTGTTTCTCACCGTAAAATAACCCTTCCTATGCTTTAAGCTAAATTTTCTTTCTTCCAGTCTAAATGGATGACCCCTTGTCCTATGTATAGTCCTGTTAATGAATAGGTTATCAGACAATGGTTGATAATGGCCCCGTATATATTTATATAAGGTTATCAGATCCCCTCTAAGGCGCCTTTTCTCTAAACTAAACAGGTTTAAGCTTGTTAGTCTTTCCTCATAACTTAACCCTTCCATCCCCCTTATTAATTTAGTTGCCCGTCTCTGCACTTTTTCTAACGATATAATATCTTTTTTTTAAGACAGGTGCCCAAAATTGCACGGCATATTCAAGGTGCGGCCTGACCATTGATTTATACAGAGGCAAAATTATGTTTCATCCCGTGAGTGAACTCCCCTTTTAATGCATGCCAGTACTTTGCTGGCCTTGGCGGCTGCTGTTTGACATTGCACATTGTTACTTAGTTTGAAGTCTATGATTATTCCCAAATCCTTCTCCTGCTTGGATTTCCCTAACTCCGTACCATTTAGGGTATAAATTGCTTGGTGTTCTTCACTCCAAAGTGCATAACTTTACATTTATCTAGATTAAATCTCATCTGCCATTTAAGTGCCCAGTCCCCCAATATATCTAAATCCCTCTGCAGCGAAGTAACATCCTGCTCACATTGTATTACTTTTCCTAGCTTTGTGTCATCTGCAAACACTGATACATGACTTTCAATGCCTATCTCAAGGTCATTTATAAATAAATTGAATAGTATTGGTCCTATAACAGACCCCTGAGGGACACCACTTACCACTGGTGTCCATCTTGAAAATGTACCATTTATGACCACTCTCTGTACCCTATCTTTTAGCCAGTTTTCTATCCAAGAACAAGTATTTTCATCTAGACCATTTTTTCTTAATTTAAGTAGTAACCTTTTGTGTGGAACTGTGTCGAAAGCTTTGGCAAAATCTAAGTAAATCACATCCACTGCGACCCCCTGATCTATACTTCTACTTACTTCCTCATAGAACGTAATTAGGTTAGTCTGACATGATCTGTGTTTCATGAAACCATGCTGATTTTTGCCAATTACATTATACCTCCCAATAAATTCCTGAATATTATCCCTTAGTAACCCCTCAAATACTTTCCCAGCCACAGATGTTAAGCTCACAGGTCTATAATTCCCAGGCACAAATTTTAAACCTTTCTTAAATATAGGGATCACGTCAGCTTTTCTCCAATCCTCTGGTACTATTCCTGAAAGAAAAGAATCTTGAAAGATTAAGAACAGAGGTTTACATATTTCAACACATAGCTCTCTTAGTACTCGCGGGTGAATTCCATCTGGCCCTGGGGCTTTATTAACATTCACATTGTTTAATTTGTGTAAAACCTTGTCCTGAGTCAACCAGTCACTTTGTATTAGTAAGTTTTTATTAATGAATTTCATGTCTCCTGTTATAGGTTTCTCTTTGATAAATACTGAAGAAAAATAATCATTTAAAATTTCTGCCTTATCCTGATCTTCAGTTAACAATAACCCTGACTCAGATTTTAGTGAACCTACATTTTCACTCTTGGGTTTTTTAGAATTTATGTACCTAAAGAATCTTTTAGGGTTGGTCTTGCTCTCTTTGGCTATTTCTTTTTCATTTTCTAGTTTAGCCCATCTAATCGCATTTTTACATGCTTTATTGGCTGCCCTATATGCTTTATAGGATGCCTCAGATTTATCAAATTTAAGAGCTTTAAATGCCTTCTTTTTATTTTTCATTTCCTTAGTTACCTTCCTACTAAGCCACATTGGTTTCAGTCTGTTTCTTTTATATTTATTAACCAGTGGAATATATTGTGACGTGTACTTTTCTAGTGTTAGTTTAAAGATATTCCACTTATCCTCAGTGTTTTTCCCGTGAAAGAGTTTCTGCCAGTCAATGACATTGAGAGCTTCCTTTATTTTAATAAAGTTGGCCTTTTTAAAATTATATATTTTAGCATGCCCCCTGTGAATGTGTTTTTTTGAGTTTATTTCAAAAGTCACCATGTTATGGTCGCTATTTCCCAACTGTTCTTTTACATTAATATTTGAGAAAAGATCCACATTATTTGTTATAACCAGGTCCAGACAGTTATCCTCTCTAGTTGGTGTTTCTACCAGTTGTGACATGAAGGTATCATTTAAAATGTTCAGGAACCGGATTCCCTTTGCTGAATTACTAGTCCCACTATCCCAATTTATGTCCGGGTAATTAAAATCTCCAATAATTAAAGTGCTGCCATGATGTGCAGCCTTCCTAATTTGCTCTAACAGTTGTTCTTCCTCATCATTATCTATATTAGGTGGTTTATAACATATGCCAACCAATAATTGACTTCCCTGTTTATTCCCCAACGAAATATTTACCCATAAGGATTCCACATTTCCCTCATCACTTTCCAGTTGTGTAATATTAGGCTTTAAATCCTGATTTACATATAAACACACTCCACCCCCTTTCTTATGTTTCCTATCCTTTCTAAACAATGTATAACCGTTTAAGTTTACAGCCCAGTCATGCGTTTCGTCCCACCATGTTTCTGTTATTCCTATAATGTCGTATTGCTTAGTGTATGCTATTACCTCTAGTTCCCCCATCTTGTTATTAAGGCTCCTTGCATTAGCAAGCATACATTTAATGTTGTCTCTACCCACACATGCTGAATGCGACTTTACATTACATGCCTCCACTGTTCTTACATTACCATCCCCCGGCTCCACCCCCCTTAGTCTGAACTGAAACCCTTCCGCTATCTGCTCTGTCTCCATTTTGTAAGATACTGTATCCCTCCCCCTTCCACTAGTTTAAAGTCTCCTCCAACCTTTTAACCATCCTCTCCCTAGCACAGCAGACCCTCTTCCATTCAGGTGCAATCTATCACAACTATACAGATTGTACCCCAGTGCAAAATGAGCCAGTGCTCTAAAAACCCAAAGCCCTCCTTCCTGCACCAAGCTTTAAGCCACGCATTGACCTCCCTAATCTCCCGCTGCCTTTCCACTGTAGCACGTGGCACAGGTAGGATCTCAGAAAATACTACCTTGGAGGACCTCTTCTTCAGTTTACTTCCTAATTCCCTGAAATCATTCTTCAGGTCCTTCCATCTTCCGCTTACTTTGTCATTGGTACCAATATGGACCATGACAGCTGGGTCATCTCCAGCCCCTCCCAATAATCTATATCAACTCTGTCAACCACATGCCTAACACGGGCACCCGGCAGACAGCAAACTGTCCGGTTAAGGCGATCAGCGCGACAGATTACCCTGTCTACTCTCTTAATAATAGAGTCCCCTACCACCACAACCGTCTAGGCTTACTTGCCCTCTTTATCCCTCCCTTACTTGGTGGGCTGATCCCCGGCTGTTAGAGGGAGCAGCCTCCAGTACTGCTACACCTGAGCTGCTGCACCCAACATCTTCGCTCAAGGGGGCAAATCTGTTGGTGTGCGCAAGATCAGGACTAGCCAACCTTTTCCTCTTCCCTCCCCCCCTGCTACCACGTGTCACTGACACCCAGCTACCAACCTGTTCCCCGGTTAACTCCACTCCTCCCACACCCCTAGATTCCTCAACTATACTTTGCTCCGTGAGAAGGGTCATTTATACAACTTCACACAAACAGATTACCAACTCCCCCACCCACACAACCAGCACTGATTGGCTCCTTTCCCATCCTCCTGTTCCCTATCAGGTCCCTTTCAGCCTTCCCATTGTCCAGGGATTAGGCAGATGAGGTCTTGGAAAAGCGTCCAATCAGCTGGCTTGCTGTATCCTCTATCTTCTCCTTTCAGGCTCCCCCATTGTCCAGGGGATTAGGCAGATGAGGTCTTGGAAAAGCCTCCAATCCTCTGGCCCACTGCATCCTCCATCTTGGGGTATGAGATCCTTTGTTCTGTGAAACCATGCTGGGATGAGCAAAATGGCGATGGGGAAAAACACATACAAATGGTTTCTTTCATACTTTTACAGTCATATCATACAGGGTACATTTTTATTACATTACACCAATAAAACCACATCTAAGAATAAAATAAGAGGTCCATAGGCTCACACGCAAAACCAAAACGAAAACAGGAAAAATGGTCTTTAAAAAGGGTTCAGTCTTTAGTCCTGTGGCTCGCTGAAAAGATCTCTCATGTCCGTTCCGTGACAAAGGCAATATATAAAAAGATATTTTCAAAAGCTCTTGTAGCGCTGCTTTAAAAAAACACTGTATTTTGGTGCATTGAACTATTGCTGCCACCAGAGGGAGACAGAGACATTGTGGACTATGCTGGACAAAACCGAACTACACCGACCATCATCCTTTGCGTGAGGATAGGAAGGAGGTGGTACAGGAAGAGGAAAGAGATCAGCAGCCTCATGCAAGGCAGAAGCAGAGTGAGTGGAACAGTGAAAGGAAGGAGGACGCACGTTGGAGCTGTCAGGGATCGCAACCAGGCTGGAGTACAGACGCTGTCTTACTGGTACTGGAGATCAGGACAGTAATCGTGTTGAGACCTACCTGCGCACCGCTGAGAAGTTGCTGAGAAGCAATTGTTAGAAGTACTAGGAATTCAGAAGACTCGAACTTCTCCATATCACCCCCAAGGTGATGATCAACCAGAAAGGTTTAATCGCACTCTACTGAATATGTTGGGGACACTGTCAGCTAAAGAGGAACAGAGTTGGAGTCGTCACATTGCTACGCTGGTGCATGTGTACAATAGTACTGAGAGTGATGCAACTGGGTACTCGCCTTATCGTCTCATGTTTGGAAGAGAGGCTCGACTGCCAGTTGATTTAGCTTTTGGCCTATCTCTTGACCAGACATCTGTCACTTCCTACAAAAATTATGTGGACAGACTCCAGAGAAACCTAGCTGCTGCATTTGAACAGGCCCGTTTGACCTCAGAAGGTAGAGTGCAGAGAAACAAGCGAAATTACGATTTGAGAGTTCGGGTACAGGACCTACAGCCTGGCGATAGGGTTTTGTTAAAGAACTTGGGTGTTTCTGCAAGACACAAACTGGCCGATAGATGGAGTTCTCAAATTTACATTGTCTGCAATCAACTGCCTGGTCTGCCGGTATACCAAATCCGTCCCGATGGAAAGGCCAGGCCTCTAAAGAACTGGCACAGAAATCCTCCATTCCCTTTGAGAGAGGCGGTACGGATACCAGTTGGAGACGAACTTTCCTTGCCAAATCCGCCTGTTCCCTGTTAGGCTCCTGTTACTCGGTCTCAGCAGTTATGTTCTGTCGGAGAAAGTGAAGAAGACAGTGAGGAAGAGGACTGGTGTTTGAGCTGGGTGCGCCCAGCTATCCAGGCTGATAGCACTCGAAGATGATGCACAAGGTTGCCCTGATGCCTCTGAGCAGTGATGTATGACTCCTGGTAAAAAAGAAGACGCGGGACAGTAAGTCTCAGTTCGTCAAAGGAGATACTCGAACAAAGTATATTATTATCAGCTTTGCCTTCTGTGTACCAACTTTTGTTTGTGACCTCGACCCTACTGATCTCTCTATCCTTGGACCTCTGCTTGTGACCTCGACTATGGTGCTTTCTCTCCTCCTCAGACCTTTGGCTTGTGACCCCCACCTACACGGATATCTGGCATCCCTTGGCCTCATCCTGTATAACGACTACGTATTTTGGATTACGATTTTGTACCATGCTCCAGTACAACAACCCTCTCCTGGCGGCACAACCACCCACTGAGGACTTTGCTGTTTTACATTACAACCTGCAGTCAGTCACTGGTGTTTGCACAGCACAGGTTGATAAGTCAGCCCAACTGAGTTTCCTTATCCTGCTGCTGTTGCTTGATAAACACATGATCACTGACATACAGGGTCCATGACACCATACCGATTTGTTATACCATATACAATCTGCTTAACTATTCCTCTAGTTTATACAAATCCTCCTGTCAAGACATAATCTATTCACTTTTCAGGGTGTATAACCTTACCCAATAATGGTTCATCAGCAAAACAGAGACACACGATTTTCAAGAACTCTTGCAAGATGATTAATAAATATGTTAAGAAAAAATGAGTTGTCTGCAGGGAGAAAGTACAAGAAGGAAAAGAGCCAAGTATAGCTTGATGTGTTAAATCAATCTTTATTGTTTTGAAATGCAAATAAAAAGTTGAAACTTGTTTCTCAGCAGAATTTAAAAAAAGTAGATTTTAGTTCTAGACAGTGACACAATGAAAGTAATTGTTGATGCATTGTGCTATGAAGACAGCTCAGTGGAAGTCCTACCAAGTTTAATGTCTTATAGTATATATTTAACTATATCCTCATATTTTTGACAAGGTGATACTTATACAATTCTAAAACTAGATTTATAAACATTGATTTTACGTTGGTGATTAGTCAATTCTATTGATGTTGTGGTTGGAGGCTACTGGCAAGAGATGTCCATAATTAAAAAGTATTATTTGAAGCCTTTTTATTTTTATTCAGCACATTTGTTCACAATTCCTTGTGTCCTTAACCGTTAAGGCTAGCGTCAGACGAACGCAGTCATCACGTACGTGTCGCCGCACAGTTTAATGTCCATCGTAGCATTGATTTCTGATCAATACACAAAGTACGTGCGCACCGAAATGCACACGCACCACGCAGCTGGCAACGGACACCATTTAGGACTCGATGCTACGACGGATGCCCAGAGTGCACCGCGTCTTCGTATCGGCCTGTGTGCGTGATTACGCGACGTCAGACGCAGTGCATTTGCAACGTCCATCACGTTGACGCTCAGACGTTTTTATGGTCAGGCTGACTGCATCTGTCATTTAATTTTAATTCATTTTGATTCCCATATTTCCCTTTTTTTCTACATCCGTTAAAAAAAAATGGGCAGTGTGGTGTCTACAGTATCTTCCGTCAGTACGTCCATCCGTTATGCATGCATGCAGAGTGCACTCAGACTGCGTTTGTCTGACATTAGCCTAAAACATGTAACCTCTGGTGATGTTTAGCACAACACCATTAATTATGTTATCCCTTTTAATTTCAAAATACATTCAACATAATATTTTCTAAGTCTATCAAAAATGTTTACTATAATATTGCATTGATCAACTTTATTAACAATATAAATCCATATAAATAGTATCTTGAGGCTTTTTTTCTGTAAAAAAATAGAGGGCCCTATTCCATAGTTTCATTAGGATAACTACAGGAGTTGTTATACATAAAGAAAGGGGACGTTAGATCAATGGTGTAAATCGCTATTTCACTCTTGCTGCACTCTTTTTATTTATTTTTTTAGGTGATTTTACTCACCTTTTTTCCATTGTCATGCACAGCTTCTCCTCGGCTCAGGGACTCTGGAAACTGGAAGTTCCTGAAGCTATCTAATGCAATTTGCACTCCTATGCAACTTCATGTTTCATGGCAAGACTTATCCACGTGTCCCTTTTAAACATGGTCCTAACCCTAATACTCAACCGCTTACATACTATGAATAACCCCAGCATAAAATGTTTAAAATGAGGCCATATATTAGAGTTAGGATATACTGTATGTGGATAATGGATACATTTATAAAAGAGTCTACTGCAACAGCAGCGACATTGCCGACCAGATCCATTACTATGAAGTATGGGGCAAAGAGAACAATTGTGCTGCATTCCTTTCAATAGCCTGTTAATTGCCTGTTAATTTTGGGTGAGGACCTTTTTTTTGGAGTTAGCATCAAGGTTGAGCAGTAGGTAAAATTTTGCAATTAGCTTCCCTTTAGAAATTAGCGCCAGCACAAAGTGATCTGTTAGTTGCAAAAGCGCTAGAGATCTCTAGCTTTCCTTGTGTTAAGTATAGGATGCGGAAAGTACAGTAAGTTTGCGCTACAAATCGCTAATAATGGCGATTTAACCTGGCGCTAACGCTGTAGCCGACGCTAGGGTTAGCTCACATCAGCTGATAGTGTCCTAAATAAGTATATATAAATAAGAGTTCAAAACCCCAGAGTAATGTGATGCAATGATACCTTTTTATTGTACTAATTGATACATAAATTCAATATTTTGGCACAGTTCAGTGGTTTTTGCCAATATCCGATAACTGATTCAGCGACTCCAATTTTAGCAAATTACAGTGACCATTCGCTAAATAGGGAATTCACAATATTTTCGGTGAAATTAATTCCCCGAAATGTGATGAAAAGTGAAGGATCTAAAGATGAATAGACATGTAGCTACTCATTAACCCCTAAAATGCCATAAATCAAGGGAAAAAATGTATACTGTGAGGAATGGAACCTACCCATTATCCCTTAATAGACAGCTAAACCAAGGCAAAAACTAACGTAATACACAATGTAATATATAGTCTGAAAGTTCACCACTTCACTGCTGAACCATTTCAACTCTGTTCAAACGTTTACGTGCACCTTTTTATTAAATTTTTTACGACTTTTATTTTACACTGAATAAGGTCATATTGGAAATCATTGGAAAGGCCAGAATCTGCCCTTTCCAATGACACCCAGATCGTCCATAAACAATGCACAGGAACGGAGATACAGTGGTCCGAATATGTAGGGAAAGCTGGATGTTGATTTCTGGTGGGGGAGGGCTCATGGGGGGGCAAGGAATAACCTAGGGGGGGGAAATTGCCCCCTGAAGAGACACCGATGCCTTTACGTATGCAAGTTCCGTAGCGCCTGTGCAGAATGATGGATTGAGAAATACGAGCATGCACAGCTCTGATCCATCGCTGCTTCTCTGAGACCACTCGCTACCACAATTGGTCTCAGAGATTGTGACGTTGGCACGTTGATGTTGGCACACTCTCTGTGTGCTGACATCACTAGTGATCGATCCAATGACTGACGGCCAGCATATTCAAAAATCCCACCTGCTGCTGATACTGGGTAAGGTGGAGGAAGCTCTTTCACTTCACCCAGCACTTACTCCAGATTGGGGGAGCTTGGGCGGACATTCCTCACATCCTGACCACTTGAAAACTATAAAGTGGCCAGGATGTGTAGACCTTTCAGTGATTTTGCATTTTCAAAATCACTTAAGTTAATACACTCTACAAAACCCCTAAAATGCTATACTCAAACTCATCTTGCGGCGAAGAGGGCTGCATGAGCCGCTGCTTCTTCTCACAGGGAGAAACATGAGGCTGGGAACAAATAGTTCCTAGTCTCCCTCTATGATTCTTCCACGGCACTGTGCAATCTCATGAGCTTGCGACCGGGATGCGCAGGGCTCAATCGAGTCCTAGGGACTCCAGCAGCAGATACTTGTGGCGGTGCCCGGTGATGCTGCTGGCATCAGGCTACCCTTTCTTATTCTTCTGGGGTCAGGCGCTAGCAAAACACCTGTTGCAGAATAACTGCACTAAAATGGAGATGGTAAGTAAAATCTGCAGGCACAGATTTTCTTACTTATCGTCTCTATCTGAGTGGCAACAGTGGATAAAGGCCCATAGCCTTTTAAACCTTAAAATTGAGCCATTTCACCCATGTGCTGAGCTTATTTAGGCTATTTTTTGCTCATTGTGTGTAAACGCTGTTTGAAGTCATTTTTTACTGAAGAACCCAGTCAAATTATATTTCATTTTTTTCAGTGCACTCAGTAGATTCAAAATATATTATACTGTGTATTTATCCTATTACGTCAGAATGCTATTTCTAATAATGTCAATAAAATGTAAAGTTCTATTTGGATTCAATCATTTACACTCAGGGTTATTCAAAGAGATCCGAATGGCTGCCGAAAGGGAACCGAACGCTGAAAATCAGCGTTCAGTTACCTTTCTTGGCCATTCGGTTATCCAGAGAGCGGGCAATTTGCCAAATCCTGCCAAATTGCCTGCACATACGGTGCCTGTTCGTTGCCTGTTCGAGGGCAGTGAAATCCCCATAGAGAAGCAATGCTTCGGCTATTCAGAGAACAAAAACCAGCAGTGAAAAGTTGCCGAATTGCCCTGCCCTTTGGTAGTTTCATGCGGCAGATTTATTCAGGCGAATCCCATAGGTTTCAATGTTAAAAATATTCCCGTTTTAATACAATATCTAATAAACCGTTCATTATAATATTCTGCAGTAAAGAGTCTCTCTATTTATAGATTGTTTAGGATATTTTAAGCATTTTTCAGGATTTTTTTTAAAAAAATTCAATTTTTTTTTTAAATTTTTTTTAAGCTTTACTTATTTTTTCTGTAACAGCCCTTTTTATTATCATTCATTGGACCTCATATGTAATTTTCAGACATTTTCGCTCAGTAGTTTCTTTGCAAACAGTGTTTCATTTTTCAAACATTCAAGCAAACTGTTTTTCTAAGTTACTCACTCTATTCGTCTGCGGTGTCGGCTTTTTCCGGCGGCTGCTCTGGCCTGTGATTGGCTCCTGCTCGGGTTTTTCCGGCGTTTTCGGCGGGGTTAATCCAGATGTTTTTGCGGGTTTCGGTGTGCCTTCGCCAGGTTTTGCGGTTAGTTTTTGGCGGGTTTGCGGTGACCTTTCCCTGCAATTCGGGGACCCTGTGGTGCTTGCTGAATACACCGCAGGGTCACCGAAATGGGATCGCCAAATCGAACCGAATTGAAGAGAACGAAAAGTCACCGAACGTGCGGTGACTTTTCGATTCTCTTTGAATAACCCTGATAATGTTTACAGTATGTTTCTGACATTATTGTGCCCTGGTGCTATGACGACAGTGCACTGGAGGCTGTCCTGCAGCGAGATCTGACATAAAGTTGTCAGCCCGCTGTGGGTGATTGTTCCAATATTTAGTAGATAGCACTTGCTGTATGAGGCTAGGGTCAGACTAACGCATTTTTGCGTTGTCCATGAAAAAGTGCGTTCGAACGAATGGATACGCGATAGCGGTCATACGATGCGCATTTACGTCTGTGATTTTGTACGGATCATCAATAAACCCTTTTTGTGTCTGGACGTTATGTTGGCTGGACATTAGCAGCGTCTGACGTCTCCTAATCACGCACACATGCCGCTAGTGGACGCAGCGCACTCTGTACGTCAGTACTAGCAGTTTGACGTTCTCGAAAAAATGCGTTAGTTTGCCACTTGCGTTGCGCGGCCGCACTTTTGTGCGGCCATTCTTCGTATGCTGCCCGGCATTGGACGTAATTTGCTGCTATCGTGGCCGTGATTTAGTGCGGCTAAACGCACGTTAATACTGCGTTAGTCTGACCTTAGCCTTAGATGCCCCTAAATTTAGGGGGAAGCCCAATGGGTTAAAGGAAATAAAAACAACTCTGTTGTAAAATATTTGTCTGTGATTTCCAAAGTTTATACACAAATCACATTGATTGTGATAACGGATAAGAGCTAATTGACTCACCTGAAATGCCAATTACAGAATCTCAAACTGATTTATACATTAGGTTTCTTCTAGTTCAGATATCTAACCTCTTGGGCCTAGCCATTCAGCTAATTAATCGATTGCTTAGCTTAAAGATGCTTACAGAAACCATTTATGGTGCTAAATTTGTGTGAAAGTTAAAATTGTGCCAGTGGAACTTTATAGGTTTGTCTGCAAAAATTTAAAACACTGTCAGGTCTATTCAAAAAAAGGTGAAAGGAGAATGACAGGAGAAGTGAAAATTCTAGGTCAAAACAGCCAAACCAGAAAACTTCTCCCACTTATCACACTTTCCAAATCGACTATTTGGTCTGGATTGTTCCCTTCTTCTGCCAATTCTCCTGATTTTCACTTTTTTTTGAATAGACCTGAAAATCTTTTATTAAAAAACCTTGAACATTTTTTCTTTGTGGTCTATCCTCTTTAACGGCTGTTCTACATATTACCTACTCAAGTCATTTTATTTTGTTTTCTGAGAAATAGCTTTTTCAGTCTTCAACACTTCCCTTTTTAAGAAAATCATTACACTAAGGCTAGGGTCAGGCGAACGCATTTTTCGCGTAGTCCGTGAAAAAGTGCATTTGAACGAATGGACGTATTTTTTCACGGAAAAACGCGATAGCGTTTATACGATGCGCATTTGCGTCCGTGATTTTGTACGGATCATCAATAAAACACTTTTTGCGTCTGGACGTTATGTTGGCCGGACATTAGCAGCATCTGACGTCTCCTAATCACGCACACAAGCCGCTAGCGGACGCAGCGCACTCTGTACGTCAGTACTAGCGGTATCACGTTCTAGAAAAATGTGTTTGTTTGCCGCTTGCGTTGTGCAGCTGCACTTTCGTGCGGCCGTACTTTGTATATTATGTGAACAGGAATACAACACAGTGCTTTAAGAGACCAAAGTCCAAAAAAGACAGTGGGGTAGACACTCAATATGTCCGTAAACAACAGAAGTCGCTGTCTTTAGGAATGGATCTTCTCGAAAATGCAGATGAAGTGTGCACTATAGGGAGGAAACACAAAAAGGAGGGACTAAAATTGCGCAGTATAACAGCACCCAGGATGAAAGTGATGTATATTGATGAAAAACTCACATTCTGTGGAGCCTACAACCGGCTCTTAGGAATAAGGCGGGCTGGGACTTTATATTAGGTGCCCATAGGACCTTCAAGCGACTTCTCCGGAGATCTCCAAAAATACGAACAAAGAAGCCGCTCACTCCCAGGACCCTCAGCCTGGATCTCCTCTCTGGATTCACCAGCTGGATCTGCCGCCTCACAGGGCTCAGGACACAAAGGACAAAGGGGATGGAGCTACCTTTTTTCTTTTTTTTTCTTTTGTACTTTGTATATTGTCCGTCATTGGCCGTCATCTGCTGCTACTACGGCCGTGATAAAGTGCGGCTGCACCTGCGTTCACACTGCGTTCGTCTGACCCTAGCCTTAAGGCGTTATTCAGAAAGCACCGAAATTTCAGCAAAATTTTGGTGCTTCCTAGTTTGGCGCACTTTGGTGTGCTTTGGTGATTCTATTTCCATTATAATGCTTACAGTGCTCAAAAAAGTTCCAAAGGAAAAAAACTGGCCAGATGGCAAATCTGCAACATATATAAAATGTATAATTTTTGCTGGTCTTGAACATGATGTTGTAGGAAAGAGCAACTAACTCAATCTCTGTCTACATCACTGATTAACTCTTTCAACAGTTGCTGTTTTATGTTCTACCAGGTGGTAAGCCTGCCCGGAGGGCAGTCTATTGTTATAGAGTGTGGTTTGCAGGAGTGTTTGCAGCAAATAATAAGCCACCCAGTTCAGGCAATGTGGACCCCCTTGTGCGTTCTGTCCAGTGTTTTTTTTCTTTATTGAGGTCTTCTTTTCCTGCCTACTTTAAATATATTCCTTTGTACACCACATTTTTGTAAAGCATGCATTACTTTCTGGTAATAAGCAGCCTTGTTCTCATCCATTTATGAATTTCAATTTTCCACTCGTCGGCGGCAGGAGTTTTTCTAACTGTCGAGAGCCGGAGGGCTGAGTGAGCAGCTGTGATGAGTGAGCGTGCAGCGACGACAGCGGCGGACATATTACAAACGCATTTATATATACAGGGTTAATCAAAGAGAATCGAAAAGTCACTGCAGGTTCGGTGACTTTTCGTTCTCTTCAATTCGGTGTGATTCGGCGATCCTATTTCGGCAACACTGCGGTGTATTTAGCAAGCACCACCGGGCAGTTGTAGTGCAGGGAAAAAGTCGCCGCAATCCCGATGAACACTCACCGCAAAACCCGACTAGCCGCCGATCACAGTGCAGAGCAGCCGCTGGAAAAACCCGACACACAGACGATGGAGGTGAAAGATAAACAGTACACTTGAAAGCTGGAAAATTGAAACGCTGTTTGCAAAAAAAACTACTGAGAGAAAATGTCTGGAATTTACATATAAGATCCAATGAATGATAATAAAAAGGCAATTACAGTGAAAAGAAAGGACGATTTAAAAAAAATAAATAAATAAACGGGAAAGCTTTTTTTCCAAAAAAATGCCAAACAGTTCCTAAAAAAATCTATAAATAAATAGACTTTTTACTGCAGAATATAATATTAAATGGTTTATTAGATATCGAATTAAAACGGGAATATTTTTAACATTGAAGCCTATGGGAATCACTTGAATAAACCTGTCGAATGAAACCACCGAACAGCAGAGCATTTTGGCAACTTTTCACTGCTGGTTTTTGTTCTCTGAATAGACAAAGCATTGCTTCACTATGGGGATTTCACTGCCCTCGAACAGGCAACGAACAGGCACCGTATGTGCAGGCAATTCGCCAAGATTTGGTGTACTGCCTGCTCTCTGAATAGCCGAATGGCCATGAAAAGGTAACCGTATGCTGAATTTCAGTGTTCGGTTATCTTTCGGCCACAATTCGGATCTCTTTGAATAACCCTGCTAGAGATAAGAACACTCATGACTGGAAGTGATACCCTTTTTATTATTTACGTGTATACATTTATGTCTATTAAAATTGGACGACAAAGTAAAAGGGGTTATTCAGAAAGCACCAAAATTTCAGTGACATTTCAGTGCTTTCTAATTCGGTGATTCCATTTCTCTATTCACCACAGGATCATGAAAAAGTCCTTTAAAAAAAAATAATAAAAATGTCTGTTACCGAATTAAAAAAAAAATTGGGATTCAAAAATTTTGACTAAGAAATACTAAAAAGTATTAAATAAAAAGGCTTTTTGCTGAAATGAAAAGAATAGACAATTGAATAAAAAAATAAAAACTATAATATTGTTTAACATTGAATCCAATAGAATTCTTCTGTTTGAGCTTGTCGAACTGATTCACCAAAAATCAGGATATATCCCTGACGCTTAGTGAAAAATCCGGGAACTAGTGGAGGAAAACAAACCATGACGGTGAGGGAAAATATTCGACCTGGGCTCTCGTAACAGGTTAATTTTGCTGCCGCTGAAGATCTATGTGTCAGGACAAAATCAAATGGCACGCTAACCACAGTCAGTTCTCTCAAATATCTAGGTATGTGGTTAGACCCAAATCTATCCTTTGACCCCCACATCAAAAAACTCTCATCTAAACTTTACCCCAAACTAGGTGCCCTGTACATAAACAAATCCTGCCTGAGCCCCGCGGTAAGAAAACAGATTGTACAACAAATGCTTATGCCGGCTATTGAATACGGAGATGTAGTGTATGCAGTTGCCCCGCAAACGCACCTTCATAAACTTAGGGCCACATTACATTCCGAACGTTAAAACGGGGGCACAAGGGAGGAAAAACTGCCCCCGAAGTTTCCCCCTTGCCCCCGCGTTTTAACGCTGGATTACAATGCAGGCGCAAAAAAGCTGCCTGCATTGTTTGCGGGCACAAAGCCCCAGGATGCTCACGGCAGTGCTGAGCGCAGCCGCAAGCATCCACTCGATGGAGTCCATAGGACTCCATTGAGTTTCTCCCTGCCGGTCACATGACCAGCCGGATTGGCGTAGTGATACGCAGGGAGAGACTGGGGGGACTTTTTCCCCCATCTTTCCCTGCTCCTGCCGGACGGAGGAGGCGGTCGGAGCCGCGGTCCTCGCCGCAGGACAGGAGGTGAGTATACGCTTCTCTTTTTTTGTTTTTTAGGCTGGTGTTAACGGATTCCGCTTCTGCAGAATCTGTTAAAACCAAGTCCTAACTCTGGTTAGCTTTTTGCTAACCACAGCCGGACATTAATCAGTGCTAGTAGATTGTAAAACTAACGCTGATTAACACTTTGTGTTCCTATACTTAACATGGTGAGTGCAGAGTACAGTAACCTCGCACTTAACCCGTTTGTGTTTGGGTTGTAATATGCGGTAGATACCGCAGCTAACGTTAGTGCTCACCCAAGCACACCGTTAGCAACAAGAATGTAATGTGGCCCTTACTACATTGTATTACTACCACCACTTGTGAAGTTCGGAATACGCTGGAGGGGGTGTATAAATAAGAGGAAATATTTCACAGGTCCTGCAACTCCCTTTCTTCCTTCCAAGATGTGTGGGATAGCTGGTCGTGTTTTCTATCCTTGGGTATTTTGCTATGACACTGTTAGTATGAAACACTTTCACTTTTCCTTTGTTTTCTATGTTGTTTTACTTATTGAAAACTTGTTGTAGATTAGAAATCTTAAAAGCTCTGTGTTCAATTCAATAGCTATTAATTTGTTATTTTGGTGTTGTTTATGTCAACAGTAACACACTTGTTAATTGCCTTTTATGATGGTCCAGCATGACCACTCACATCTCAGTATTTGCCTCTCACATTTTGATCTTTGAACATACGTGAACCAATAAAAAATGTTACATTGAGAAAAAAGTATAGGCACAAATGTACAGAGGCTAGCCGTAACAGCTGAGCCACAACAAGAGTTGTACCGCTGATGGAATAACAGGAGAGCTGTTAACATTATCAAGTTAGAACCTTTTACTTTGTGGCTCACTCATTAATGCTAATGGCTTGCTTGGAATCAAGCCCACTGTAATCTTGTTGAGCGGTGGAATGTGCTTAGATGATATAGACTTTGTATAAGGTATGGCTGAATAGTACTGGCAGTTTAGAAGTTTGAGCATGCGACTAACTTCTTATGTGTTTTTAACTAGGTCAGACATGGAAAAGAAGATTACAGGTAAACAGGGAGGGGAGAGTGAAGACTGACATCCAAATGTCAACAGCCCTTCTAACATTGCTTCTGTTGTGATGTAAAGGGGTTAGTGGCATAATGAGGCAGAGAGAAAGGCTGTAGATGCTTTACTTGAGTACACACTGAATTCTACTGTATTTTACAATTTTCTTATTAATAGCAGACAACAAAAAAGTTAAAACAAGCAACAACACAGGAGGTCATTGTCAGAGACAGAGAGGTCAAATATCCCAAACTACCAAGATGTATGGAATTGGTCTTTATGGTCTGGAGAGCAGTCCAAGAGGCTTTCTAGAGTTCTAGTTTCGATAAGCTTTGCTGCTTATCCTTGGACAGAGGGAGGTCTGGCGTGCCTCCAATACCAAGGTACACTCAACACTTGACACACACACACACACACACACAACGAACAGTCACACCGATGCCAACACAACCTTTAATTTATAATGGCTCCACTACATTTCTAGAAAGACATTGATTCGCCATAAGAACATACACACAGTTAACCACCACGAAAGTTCAACACTGCATTCACATGACACTGACAACCCACTGCTGGGGACAAGTATGTTTGATATCAGCATGATTGTTGGCATAAAAGAATGGTGACGCAGTTCAAAGATTAGATTTTGAAATTACATTCGGAGCCCTCGCTACATGTTGGCTGTTTATAGTGTGCAGTGTGACAAGTCAATGCTTTTTCATAATTCAGTTAAATTAAGTTATTCATCACATGTGGCCCACTAGAACTTGTATCACTCTTTTTAAATATAAGCCTTTTCCCCTGCACTTTGTCACTGCGCTCAATGAGAGAACTGACAGCTAATTCACCTGATGACTCCAGACTGCCATGCAGAGAGGATAAATGACTTTCTCCTTTAATTGCCACCAAGCTTTGTAGTCAGCAGGGTTAACTGCACCCTCACATAGACTGACTCTGCATGTCCAGTGTAAGCACAATATGCTGGGTGTGACTATGTATACAGGAAAAACAAAGGAGAACAGGACAGGACTAGCTCTGTCACACAGAACAGAATGGTGTGAAGCATCAAAATTGTTTCTAATGAACCAGTACTGCAAATATTTAGGAAATATAAGAAAATTTGGTTAGAGTAGTGGTTTAACCCTTTCGCTGCTGAGGCTTTTCCCGCCCCTGTGCTGAGGTCATTTTTTACCTGTTTTGCGCATCATGTTTAAACGTGTTTTTAAGGCTTATTTTAGTATATGACACCGACATATTATATATCGTTCTTTCCGTCAGACTCGGTAGATTCATAATATGTCATTATTATATGTATACGTTATGTCATGTCTGTATATTATAACAAAAAATGCAATAAAATATGTATTTTCAATAATTTACAATGTGTAAAGTGTTTTTTTCCACATTTTAACATGCGAGCAATTGCGGTTATATTTTGTATGGGGTGCGCTTGTTAAAAAAATTAGAGATGGGGTCTCGTTACATTTTTTTTTGGGGAAAATGACACTATTTTTAACAAACGCACCGCATACAAAAATCGTTAGTGCAGCATCATTGTTCACATTATAATTGAAATGGGAACAATATTGCTACACTAACAAACCAAAAAAAATAAAAAAAGTGTTTATTTTTTTTTTTAATTTTTTTTTTTAATTTTTTTTATTTTTATTTTTCTTTTTTTTTTTTTTTTTACAAAATTTTTAACTTTCATGTTTGGTATCGTTGGAACGGCCATGCTCTGGCCGATCCAACCATATCAAAATTTAACCCCTAACTGCCACGGATCGGGAGATAGGGAGTTCATTGGAACTCCCTATCTCCACACTTGGTGGCAGTTAGGGGTTAACTGTAGGACTGGCGTCATCGTGCTACGCACGATGATGCCAGTCCTCTGGGGGAGTTCCCGGAAGCTTGGCCGCCATCCAAGATGTCGGCCAGCTCCGGGAAAGGATCGCGAACCGGCGCTTTTCAGCGCCGATTCGCGATCCAGCTCCCCAGGGGTTAATGCCAGGCATCATTTGGAAGGGCAGGCTGTGCCCTTCCAAATGATGCCTGGGTTAAGCCCCTGTGCGCCGCCGATCGGGAGGGAGAGAGGTCTGAAGGACCTCCCCCCCCTCCCTTTCAGGCGCCTCCTCCGCACATGCGGGGGGGCGCCTGAATTAGGTGTCATCGCGCCCCCGCGATGACACCTAATAATGGCGGCTGCTGGTCCGGATGCGCGGCTGACATCCAGGATGTCAGCCCGCACCGGAGGGGCCAGCGATCGGCCGGAACCCGGCCGAACGCTGACCCCGATGGGAGGACGCGCTGAGCGCGTCCTCCGCATACCAGCGGGAATGCTGAGGACGCGCTGAGCGCGTCCTTAGCATTCAAGTGGTTAAACATTCTGTAAATTTTGTGCATACATTTTTGTACATTTATGTACACTTTGGTCATCGATCTATCCACATGTATATTTCGATCAATACATCATATATTATACATGTGTAGACGTTTGGCTTGAAAAAAAAAAAGCCTTTTTGAGTGCCCGACCTCTTCATGAAATAAACCACAATGTTTGGATTCCACAAGTGCTGGAATAATTTCTTTTCACAGAATAAAGTATGAAGACACATAAAGGTGCAATAACAGCCAGTATAAGCCAAGAAGTATCGGAGGGTTTTTTTGGTTTTTTTTGAGAAAGTATTTTACCAGGAAGGATACATTGAGATTTTTCTTGTTTTCAAGTATGTCCTGGGTAGCGAGTATGTACCGTTAGGTGTCTTGCCCAAGGACACTTACTGGAGAGGTGCTCTCTGGGATCGAGCCCAAGACTCCACAGGCTCTCTACATGTAGAGCAGTGATGTTACCTCTACTCCACCCAGCCGGTTGCCACATGAGTATTAATACCGAGCAGACTGTTAACTCTTTCACTTACACAAACATGTAAACTCAGTTTTGCATCTCAATGAAAGGGGTTATTCAGAGAGCACCAAAATGTTGGTGTCATTTCGGTGCTCTCATCTTCGCGCACCTCAGGGAGTTAAATTCGCCGACCCTGCAGTGAATTCAGCAGTCACCGCAAGATCCCAGAAGTGCGGCGAACTGACCAACGGAACGAATTTGAAAAACCGCCGAACGCATCCAACGATACACCAAACAGACTTCAAATTGGTCAGGAGAAAGCCGACCAGCCGCTGGAAAAAGCCAACAAGCTGCTGAACAGGAGTAAAAACCCTCAACTTTTAAAATGCGAGTGCATGAAAATGCCTGGAAATAATATGTAAGGTCCTATAAATAGTAAAAAGTTTTGTTACAGAATAAAATAAAAAAAAAAATCTGAATTAAAAATTTCACTGAAAAAAGTCCTAAAAAATAATAGCCTTTTTGCGGCAAATGAAAAGAATAAATGGTTGAATAAATATTTAAGAAAAACGGAGAATATCTTTTACCATTGAAACCTATTGAGATTCGCCTGTTTAAACCTGTCGAATGAAACCACTGAAAATCAGGGCACTTCACTGACATTTCGGTGCTGTTCAGCGTTCTTTGAATAAATTAACCATTACTTCTCAATAGGGAATTGCACTGCCGCTGAAGATCACTGTATTTCGCTGGCAATTTGCCAATATTTGGCAAATTAACAGGTTTTTGGATAGCTGAATGGCCACGAAATTGCGTACGGTGCAATTTCGTGACAGATTCGGTGTTCTTTGAGTAACCCCTAAAATGAACAGCAGAAATTAACATCTGAAACTATTTTTGCATATATTTTTAATGAAAGGTTTGTGAGCCCTCTGGAGAAAGTACAATTCCGGTGAGATCTCACTCCTGTCTCTCACTGTAACTGTATCACTATAAAGATGGTACATGGAGCAACCCAACACTCACTGTAACAAAAAGCCCAACAATTTTTTTATTATCTATCATTATCATATTTAATGTATTTGACACAAAGGAGATGTCTGTCTGTGTGCTTATTATGCACACTGGGTTTGAAATTGTGCAAGATAAAGGACACCATCTAGTGTTTAGAACCTTTCATTCCAGCAATATTTCTGTAAGGGATAAAGGAAAAGAAGATTTAAAAATTAACAAATTTACATTATTATAGTAGGTAAACTATTTTGATATAACAATCTCTATGCAAAAATTCCCATTTACCTTATATTTAAAAATTACTACCCCTCCACCAATTATCCCACCCATGTTTTTGCAGCCCACTCCATCTTCACTGATACTCCCCTAGCCTTGAGTCATCTCCCCAACTATACTGAGCTGTATCTTTCCACCTTTTTAAAGCCCCTTTTAACCCATTTTTGACCATTTAAATGTTGGCACCAGATTTAAATAATTACATTTGTGTTCAAAATTATTCAACCCCCACTGAATTTGAGTGTTTTGGCCAGTTTGACATTGATTTTGATCATTCAGTCATCTTGCTTACAATTAAATCAAAGAGGCACGTGTAGGTCAGACAAATATAACATAACATTCATAATGAAATAACCACAAATGTCTTTTCTGTGCTCACATCATTATCAGTTTTATTCAACCCCCAAGTGACATTCAATCTTAGTACTTAGTACAACATCCTTTTACAGTTATAACAGCTTTTAAACGTTAAGCATAGCTTGACACAAGTGTCTTGCAGCGATCTACGGGTATCTTCGCCCATTCGTCATGGGCAAAAGCCTCCAGTTCAGTCACATTCTTAGGCTTGCGCACTGCAACTGCTTTCTTTAAGTCCCACCAGAGGTTCTCAATCGGATTTAAGTCAGGTGACTGCGATGGCCACTCCAAAATGTTCCAGCCTTTAATCTGCAACCATGCTCTAGTGGACTTGGAGGTATGGTTGGGATCATTGTCCTGTTGAAAGGTCCAACGTCTCCCAAGCCTCAGGTTTGTGACAGACTGCATCACATTGTCATCCAATATCTCCTGGTACTGAAGAGAATTCATGGTACCTTGCACACGCTGAAGCTTCCCTGTACCTGCAGAAGCAAAACAGCCCCAAAGCATGATTGACCCCCCGCCATGCTTCACAGTAGGCAAGGTGTTCTTTTCTTCATAGGCCTTGTTCTTCCTCCTCCAAACATAGCGTTGATCCGTGGCCCAAACAGTTCTAATTTTGTTTCATCAGTCCACAGAACACTATCCCAAAACTTCTGTGGTTTGTCCACATGACTTTTGGCATACTGCAGTCGACTCTTCTTATTCTTTGGAGACAGCAAGGGGGTGCGCCTGGGAGTTCTGGCATGGAGACCTTCATTACGCAGTGTGCGCCGTATTGTCTGAGCTGAAACTTCAGTACCCACATCTGACAAATCTTTTCTCAGTTCCTCAGCAGTCACACGGGGACTTTTCTCCACTCTACGCTTCAGGTAGCGCACAGCAGTCGAAGTCAGCATCTTCTTTCTGCCATGATCAGGTAGCGTTTCAACAGTGCCCTTTGCCTTGAATTTGCGAATGATGCTTCCTATGGTCTCTCTTGGTATGTTTAACATCTTTGCAATCTTCTTATAGCCATTGCCCTTCCTGTGAAGAGTAATCACCTCTTCTCTTATCTTCCTGGACCATTCTCTTGACTTCACCATGTTTGTAACCACACCAGTAAATGTCTAGAAGGAGCTGAGTATCACAGTCATTTTAAAGCGGCCTAATTGGTGCTTATTATGCTGTATTGCTGCTCCGTGACATCCACAGGTGTTTTCAATACCTGATTGAAAACACTTGAATGAACCTCTGTTCTTCAGAGTGGTAGTCTTTAAGGGGTTGAATAATTGTGTCAATGAAGAATTCACAAAAGAAACATTTACTACTGTATTACAAAAACAATTGATGTCATTTTAGTTGCATATGGTTCTTTAAAAAGTCCTTGTAGGATTTCATTCTGAATACAATTACAAATGTACACTAAATTCCCTAAAACCCTTTACAGCATTGGGGGTTGAATAATTTTGAACACAACTGTACCTCTAATCGCTGACTATGATATTATCCTAAAATGTGTGGCTTCTCTTGCCTATTCATATGCTGTTCATTTTGCAACACCTATGTCCCCTAACGTGTACGGTTTAGCTTCATAATAAAAATTGATCAATAATTGAAAGTTAACCATGCATCTATTTCAAATTACTATTATGAGGCAACATGCTTCAAAAAGTGCTTTATAGTGAAGGGGTTACTGGTGGTGACTGAGACCCATCATGTTTTTAAGGATAACTCATTCTTCTTGGTTCTTGTACAACTTTTGGTATAGTTAGGCTGGGGTCAGACGAACGCAGTGCGAACGTGCGTTTACCCGCACTTTATGACGGCCGTGGTAGCAGCAAATGACGTCCAACGCAGGCCGGCACACACACGAAGTACGGCCACACGAAAGTTCGGCCGCGCAACGCAAGCATCAAACAAACGCATTTTCGCAAGAACGTCGAACCGCTAGTACTGACGTATAGAGTGCGCTGCGTCCGCATAGCAGCGTGTGTGCGTGATTAGGAGATGTCAGACGCTGCTCATGTCCGGCCTACATAACGTCCAGACACCCAAAGTTTCCTGGTTTGGATCCGTAAGAAATCACGGCCGAAATTGCGCATCGTATGACCGCTATTGCGTATTCCGTGAAAAAGTACGTCCATGTGTTCGGATGCACTTTTTTACGGACGATGCGAAAAATGCGTTCGTCTGACCCTGGCCTAAGTTAGTGCTGAAGTTGTTGAGGTAGTTCTTTAGCTGCACAACTTGTTAAACATTGATGACTATTAAAGGGCCAGTACCACCAAAAAATTATCTTTATTATGCTTATTTTATGTTGCTGATATCTTACATGTGCTTTTTTTTAGCTTGTTTGTTGTTAAGAAAATATTTTACTCTACACTGGGTGCATCCTTTGTGTGCTCTTTTTGTTGTTGTAAACTTCCCCCCTCCCAATATCCTTATATCAGTGCTCCTTGCTCTGTGGCTTTGGCCATAGAATGGAGTCTATTGGTCAATCACTGACTCAAATCATTGTATTATATGGGGTGTATTCAAAGTACATCACCTGGGGTTGATTAGAAGTCTTTTAAACTACCTATTTTATATAATTCAGCTGCCATCTCTTATCTCGAGTTGCTTAGAAAACAATAGACCCCTGCAACTTTATCTAAACATAGCCTCCTCCACCTCATTAAACTGTTAAATAGTGTAGATTAGATAAACTACAGAAATAAAGAAAAACCTTTGCATAGGTTTTGGTAAATGTTGCCTCATGGGTAAAATAACAAAATGGAAATGGAAGATAAAAAAAACTAACTTCGTTTTTTCTTTTTTACATGCAATTACTTCAAACAAAGAAAAACAAGCAGCAGCATGTTGTTTATAAAGTAGTTCGGTTTGTAATCCACAAGCAATCTAGCTACAGTTTTTGTAAGTGGTACTGTCCCTTTAATGATAGTCTGAGATTAAGGCTAGGGTCAGACGAAAGCATTTTTCCCCGCGAACGTGAAAAAGTGCGTCCGAACGCATTGACGTATTTTTTCACGGAATGCGCAAAAACGGTCAGACGACGCTCATTTTCGGGCGTGATTTTGTACGGATCGTCAATAAAACTCTTTTTGCGTCTGGACGTTATGTAGGCTGGACATTAGCAGCGTCTGACATCTCCTAATCACGCAAACACGCCGCTATGCCGCAGCTGCGCACACAGTACGTCAGTACTAGCGGTTCAGCGTTCTCAGAAAAATGCGTTCAAATTCCATTTGCGTTGCACGGCCGGACTTTTATGCGGCCGTACTTCGTATATTGGCCGTCATTGCCCGTCATCTGCTGCTAGTGCGGCCGTAAATATGTGCGCCAGAACGCACGTTAAAAGTGCGCTGGTCTGACCCCAGCCTTAGTGCTCACTCACCCACTGATACGTTAACACTGTAAACGTGTAAATGGGTTCTAATTTATCTTTCCTCTCAGGTAAAGTACATAACATTTATTTATAACTGAATAAAAAAGATTTTTTATGCTTAGGTAATAAATTCTCATAAGAGTCAAGTACAACAGAAAAAGCACTGAATCATTTACAAATGTTACATTGTTACAATTACACACAGTGAAACATTCTGTAAGACAACACAAAGAAAAACATGCATTTATTGGGATTTTACCAATAAATGGTTCAAACCTAAAAAATTAATTTTAATGCATTATTGTATCCCAGTTGATTTATGCATACAGTTATAATATGCTGAGAAAAGAACTTGGGGAAAAAAAGCAACTTGAAAGCTTTGTATGGTCTGATTTTAATAAGCAATGTGTGTAAAGCACCACACCCCTAGACAATTAAAACCATTTAACCAATAATATATGCTTCAAAGGAGCTAAAGGGCATATTTTATATCAAAGTGAATTACAACTAAATTGCCTTTCATGTGTCTGGTGTCTGAATAGTGAGAGGCACTTAAAATTTAAGGTCACACATGCCAGGATCGGTCCTTTGGAGCATCACATCCTTCAGGATGAACCACAGTGACAGACATCTCGAGGAAAACACAAGGCTGTAAAGACCCTGGGGCTCTGCTCTCAGCACACTCCAATTAGAGATTGTCGTGCACACAGCATCGGAAAATGCACTCTAGAACATGAGTCCTGGTACAGGTTTAGCCTCTCTGTATACTGGATTGCATTTCTTGTTTCCGGGTCATATAAAAATTGCGTCTACGTTAAATGATTTGCTTTTCAAATAAATCATTATATAGTCACTGAATTGATATGCGCAGATAAAAGGTGGAAAATGATGCTCGTAAGATTTTATATAAGTGCTTGGTAATGGCAATATTATATTGCGTCTTATTGTAGCAACAATAGATATTTCTACAAGGCTCTTTGTTTAGAGTTGACATTTACTTGTGTAGATGGGATCATGTTCACAGTAAGCGCAACAAAAGAAAAAGAAGAAAGTAAATAAACTGTAGCTATTTACTAGCTGCTTTTCACTAGAAGAGGAATAAAAGGAAATAAATAAAGAGCACAGCGGGCAGTGATCGCAAATCTTGGCACTCCAGATGTTTAGGAACTACATCTCCCTTGATGCTCAGTCAGAATTCAGGACTGCTGAGCATCATGGGACATGTAGTTTATTTATTTATTTACAATGTATTTTACCAGGAAGGATACATTGAGATTTCTCTCTTTTTCAAGTATGTCCTGGGTACAAGAACATTGAAATGTTACAGTAGGTACAGAAATACAAAGTAATAAATGCAAGATATAAAAAAACAACAACACAAATATACAGATTAACCTTAAATAAATATGTAGGAAATAAACTCATTATGTTACATGATTACAGGTGCAATCTGTATTGATGTATATTTATAGAGAACTCTTTAGTGACTTAAGACTGGAGGAAGATTTGATGGCTCTTGGGAGGTTATTCCATAACTGCGGTGCTCTGTAGGAAAATGAGGATTGAGCCACTTTCTTTTTGTATTGTGGTATTGCAAGTAAGGTGCTGGTCCTGGATCGGAGGTTGTAGAATGAGGGGGGGGACAGCCTCTTCAAGTAGGGCGATAGCTTCCCAGAAAACCTCTTAACAGGTTGGAAAGGTGAAGGGTGCATCTAGATTCCAGCAACGGCCAGTTTAGCTCTTTGTGACATGTCACAATGGTGGGTCATGTAGTCACATTGTACACAAAGCAGCAGAATTAGGCTAGGGTCAGACTAATGCATTTTTTGCGTTGTCCTTAAAAAAGTGCGTTCGAACGAATGGACGCATTTTTACACGGAATACGCGATAGCGGTCATACGATGCGCCTTTTCGTCCGTGATTTTGTACGGATCAGCAATAAAACCCTTTTTGTGTCTGGACGTTATGTTGGCCGGACATTAGCAGCATCTGACGTCTCCCAATCACGCACACACGCCGCTAGCGGACGCAGCGCACTCTGTACGCCCGTACTAGCGGTTTGACGTTCTAGAAAAAATGCGTTCGTTTGCCACTTGCGTTGCGCGGACGACCTTTTGTGCGGCCGTACTTCGTGTGTTCCCCGGCATTGGACGTCATTTGCTGCTAGCACGGCTGTGATTTCGTGCGGTTAAACGCACGTTAAAAATGCTTTCGTCTGACCTTAGCCTAAGTTATACAATGTAGTAAGTTTCTGAAGGTGTTTTTGCGGGCCAGCTGCATACACTACATCTCCGTATTCAATAGACGGCATAAGCATTTGTTGTACTATCTGTTCTTAACCCCTTCACTGCTGAGCCATTTCACGGCTTAAAAACACATTTTTCTTTTTTGTATTATTATTGTTATTATTTTTTTTCTTTACTTTAAACATGTGCATGACCTTTCCAATGATAACAAAGATGCTCTGTAGGAAAATGAGGATTGAGACACTTTCTTTTTGTATTGTGGTATTGCAAGTAAGGTGCTGGTCCTGGATCGGAGGTTGTAGAATGAGGGGGGGACAGCCTCTTCAAGTAGGTTCTCTCTCAATCCTCATTTTCCTACAGAGCATCTTTGGTATCATTGGAAAGGTCATGCACTGGCCTTTCTAATGATACCAAATATGACCCTGCTAGCTGAAAACAGTCAGGAGATATTGGGGTTCAAAGGAACACTTATCTCCACCCCTATCTTTCCTTAGGAGTCAATGAGGACGTTCCCCACACGTCCTCAGCAGTGAAAGGGTTAAACATCAGGTGTGCTGAGGTTCGGCATGAATGATATAGGTTTTATTCCTGATGGATTAAGCAAACTATGATAGATCCAGTACGGGGAAATTGTGGTAGATTCACTATTTAGAGCACTGCCACCGTGATTCACTATGCTTTTCACCATTGTTTCCACCATAGTTTCTACCGAGAGTATATTCAGAATAGTTTCCAGTATTCATTTTTCACCAGTATTTCGGTCAAAGATCACAAGTGGTGTTTTTACTCTGTTTCTTACAGAGTATTGTGTAATTCCCAGTCTCCCTCCACGGCTTTGTGTGATCTCACTGGAGTGGGCTCGCGGCCAGGATATGCAGGGCTTCATGGAGCTGCTGCCAGTATTGAGCTGCCCTTCACTTAATACCAGTGCAACCCCAGAATAGTTACGGTAAAATGGAGATGGTAAGGAGAACCTGCAGGCACAGATTTTCTTACTGTCTCTGTTTTAGCGACAAGTGTGGAATAGGGCCTGTTGTTTTTTTCTTAAACTCAGGTTTTAGTGACATCTTATTTCTAGATAATTCTCATCCAGCCAATGAACTGAAACTAGCAGAAAAGAGGGAGGGGTTCCCTAGTGGCGCAACAGTTGTTATTTATAACAAATTTCAATGTTATATTGACCTTAACCGTCAGGTGTGCATAAATCCTTACGATTCACATAAAGTGCGTCCTTGATTGTGCAAATGTAGCATCTGGAGAATACAAAGTGCTAGTACAACGGTTGATCCTACCGCTTACACAGTGCTAAAGTGCAGAAGCAACCAAAAAGTGCATATAGTGCAAATTTGTGCAAATATATGTATCGATGTCGTGATTAAAAATGTGGCCCAGTCCAGATGTTAGCATCCACTTAGGGGTGCATAAAAGAGCCTTAAGCAAATTTTCGATGCGTACCGAAGGTCTAGCGTCCTTATTGTTCGTTTCCGAAGGTCCTAGATGAGCAGACTGTGCACCCAAAAAGTGCTCTGCAGTTTGGTGTCATAGGAGGAGCTGTTTTATCAACTAACTGCAAAGCACTTTTTGGGTGCACAGTCTGCACAGTCTTATCTGTCCAGGCTCAACTATTGGGCATGCGGTGCTGCTTAATGGTGAGCGCCTAAACCTCTTTTAGCTGCTCCCTTGGGTCCAGGTGCTGGCGTCTGCGACAAACTTCACCAGTCTGTCATGGTTGGGTTAACCATAATAATCAAGTTACTCCTTTATGGTACAGAAAGGGGGTATATTGACATAAGAAATGCAGATTATTAACATGGATAAAATATATACGGGGGGGGGGTCTCGAGATGCCTTTCGGCACTATTCCTGCACTTTCCTCAGTCGATATGTGGATGAAGAATGGGGGCCCCCATTCTTCATCCACATATCGACTGAGGAAGGCGCAGGAATAGCGTTGAAACGCATCTCGAGACCCCCCCGTATATATTTTATACATGTTAATAATCTGCATTTATTATGTCAATATACCCCCATTCTGCACCATAAAGGAGTAACTTGATTATTATGGTTAACCCAGCCATGACAGACTGGTGAAGTTTGTCGCAGACGCCAGCACCTGAACCCAAGGGAGCAGCTAAAAGAGGTTTAGGCGCTCACCATTAAGCAGCACCGCATGCCCAATAGTTGAGCCTGGACAGATAAGGCTCCTAAATCGGTGAGTGTAATCAATCTTTTATTGCACTAAGTAATTACCAACTGATGCTGTGCTATGAGAGCGCTGTCTTTCTGCTCTCTTTTATGTTTCTCCACCTGAGATAATGACGATGTTTTAAAGAAAAGTAGTGGCCACCCTATAGCTGGCCCAAAGCGTTCCACTCCAGAGCCCGGACATAAGAGGCTCTGGAATTTGTAAGTGTGCAATCATCACAATATATGATTCTTTAACGTTCATAGGACGTTATTGCACCATTATTTTTCTCTCTTTCTCCCTTTTTATCTCCCGTTTGTGGTGGACCCGATTGGTGTCATAGGAGAAGCTGTTTTATCAACTAACTGCAGAGAACTTTTTGGGTGCACAGTCTGCTCATCTAGGACCTTCGGAAACGAACAATAAGGACGCTAGACCTTCAGTACACATCGAAAATTAGCGTAAGGCTCTTTTATGCTAACATCTGGACTTGGGCCACATTTTTATTCACGACATCGATACATATATTTGCACAAATTTGCACTATATGCACTTTTTGGTCGCTTCTGCACTTTAGCACTGTGTAAGCGGTAGGATCAACCATTGTACTAGCACTTTGTATTCTCCAGAAGCTACATTTGCACAATCAAGGACGCACTTTATGTGAACCGTAAGGATTTATGCACATCTGACGGTTAAGGTCAATATAACATTGAAATTTGCTATATATAACAACTGTTGCACCACTAGGGAACCCCTCCCTCTTTTCTGCTGATTTCTGCACACCCCCTCGAGAGTCTGTACTAACCCCTAGGCGGCAGCAAAACTAAGTAATTACTTCCATCTAGATAAGAGCGCCCACACCGACCCTTCCCCTCTTTTGCAATGAACTGAAACTCCCTTTTGCTTTCAAAAACATGCAGGGTTATTCAAAGAACAATGAATTGGCCACGAAATTGCACTGAATGGCGAATTTCCCCATACGGTGCAATTTTGTGGCCATTCGGCTATTCAAAAAGCTGGCAATTTGCCAGCGAAATACGATGATCTTCAGCGAAAGTGAAATCCCCATAGAGAAGTAATGGTTAATCTATTCAGAGAACACCGAACAGCACCGAAAGGTCACAGAAGTGCCCTGATTTTCGGTGGTTTCGCTTTCCGTTTCTCTGAAGTATTTATTCAACCGTTTATTATTTTCATTTGCAGCAAAAAGTCTGTTTAATACTATTTAGGCATTTTTTGGGGGATTTTTTCAGGCACATTTTTGTCTGATTTTTTTGTTATTTTAAAATGGCTTTTTTTTTTCCTGTAACAGACCTTTTTATTATTATTCATAGGACCTTAAATATTATTTCCAGGCATTTTCATGCACTAGTTTTTTTAAAAAGCCTTTTAAAACTTACAGTGTTTCTTATATTTCATTTACCCCTGTTCAGCAGCTTGTCAGATTTTTCCGGCGGCTGGTCGGCTGTCTGTTTGATGGGTTGTCAGCTTTTTTTGGATTGATTTGGCGGTCTGTTCGGCGGATCGTCAGATTCGTTTGGCGTTTTTGCAGGTCGAATCTGTTTTTATTTATATACATTCAGCGATTTGATTCGCCACACTTCAGGGACCCTGCAGTGAATGCTGAATTCACTGCAGGGTGGGCGAATTGAACACGCCGAAATGCGGCAAACGGGAGAGCACCGAAATGTCGAAGATATTTCGGTGCTCTCTGAATAACCCTGTAGGAAAAGTATTTATTTTTAGAACATATTATTTATGCTGGATTGTCTAGCGACCAGAAGCAGAAAAAATTATTAGAGCAATTTCTTAGTTCACTCACATGCATGAAATACGTTAAATTGCTGAACACGACACACGTATATAATAGAAATCCTATGGTTTTTATAAAACATATGCCGGAAAATCTCATTATAGCTATTCATTATATACTTGGCTTTGATACAACATTTTGGTCACTTGACAAGTTTGCAATATGTGTTGATATCCTATTTGCACCCTGTATTTTAATTCCCACTTCCACAGTTTCTTATCTGTGGATAAAATCCCTAGAGGTTCTGTGTGTGAACATGAGAAATCAATAGGTGTGAAATTCCTGATTTGTATAGTGAATGTATTGTGAGTTTGTTATAAATGTCAGTGCTGTTATACTGAAATCTCTAGTCTCAACACTATTCTTGAAATATTTCTTTAAGACGTACGTTTTGATGGATGTCAATATTTCAGAAAAAAAGAAGGCAAATAATACAAAGCAGTGATTTATAATGCAAAACCCACCTTTTTATAAGGAAAGCAAAACAAGTCAGTCTAAAGCAGAGGTTCTCAACCCTGGTTATTAAGTACCCCTAACACGCCAGATTTTAAGGCTTACTTTGGGGAAATGCAGACTGAATCCTGCAATCACTGAGCAGAGAATCATATCACCTTGGCTGAGCTTCAGATATCTGTCAACCTGGCAATTTAGGGTACCTGAGGACTAGGGTTGGGAAACACTGGTGTAGAGGAATGACGATCAGTGTCAATATATACCATATGCACCAGGTACATACAATTACATATAAAATGTAAAAAAATATTTAAATTTCTAATCAGATTTCAATCCTTTACAGCTTGTAATTTTTTTTTCTCATTTTATCATCCAAACCTTTGTTACGTATTCTATGGGGCTCGCTTGTTAAAACAAAGTAGAAATGGGAACCTGTTACTGCATTTTTCTGAGAAAATACACAATTTTAACTAAAACGGAAAAAAAACCTTAAATTTTCGCTTGTATTTTGCTGCATTGTGTTTTATGAATAATATGACTATGTATGAAACACTGACCTTGCTCGCAGTGTGGGAAATGCAAAGGTGAGTAGCGCTGGTCATACTGCTCATTTTATACATGACAAATGGACAATGCCATTGCTTTGGAACAAAAAAATAAAAGAAATGAAAAAAATATATATATTTTATGTTTGTGAGGTTTTTTTTTTGGTATCAATAGAAAGGCCAGACTCTGACCTGCCCAATGACCCCTAACATGACTTTGTCGGGTGTGAAGAATGAAATAAAGGGGCCTAAAGTACCGCCTTTCTCATCTCAGCAGTAAAGCGGCTTGCGTTTTAGATGGACCAATGTGCGTCATCACTTCCACATTTTGTCCTGGCATGGGAATTAAGAATGTGAGTTAGGGCAGTGGCATTGTTTCCTTTATAAGTAAAAGCACATAATGCCACTGCCTTAGAACAGAGAAAAAAAGTAAATTTTGTATATAATTTTTTTTATTTTATTATATTTTTACACATTACATGGTCATATTTGGTATCGTTGGAAAGGCCAGACCCTGACCTTTCCAATGACACCTCACGTAACTTTGTGCAGTGTAAAAATCAGAGACGCCGGGTTCCAAAGCACCCCATGTCCCCCTCGCAGCAGTGCAGCAGTTTAGGTTTTTGATGGAACAATGCGTAATAATGCATTATGCCATCACCTCTACACTTGCTGACATCGTGAGAAATGAGAAGGTGAGTTTGATTGGCAGGTTGGGGAAGGGAAGTCACAGCATTTTTACCGGTATTACTAAAGAGGTCATTCAATAAGCGACAAACCTGCCAACGAAATGCACCAAAAATGATGAATTTCACCTTACAGTGCATTTTCTTGGCAGTTTCAGGGTTATTCAAAGAGATCCGAATTGCTTGAGAATGGTAACCGAACGCTGAAAATCAGCGTTCGGTTACCTTTCTTGGCCATTCGGCTATCCAGAGAGCAGGCAATTTGCCAAATCCTGGTGAATTGCCTGAACATACGGTGCCTGTTCGGTGCCTGTTCGAGGGCAGTGTCAACCCCATGAAAAGCACTGCTTCGGCTATTCAGAGAACACAAACCAGCAGTGAAAGGTTCCCCTAATGCCCTGCCATTCGGTGGTTTAGTTCGGCAAATTTATTCAGGAGAATCCCATAGGCTTCAATGTTAAAAATATTCCCGTTTTAATCCAATATCTAATATTATAAAATTCTGCAGTAAAGAGTCTCTTTATTTATAGATTTTTTAGGATATTTTAAGCATTTTTCTTTTTTTATTTTTTTTAAAAAGTCCGATCTTTTAATTTATTTTTAAAGTTTACTTCTTTTTTCTGTAACAGCCCTCTTTATTATCATTCCCTCGACCTCATATGTAAATTTCAGACATTTTCACTCAGTAGTTTCTTTGCAAACAGTGTTTCACTTTTCAAACATTCAAGCAAACTGTTTTCCTAATTTATTCACTTCGCTCTGTCTGCGGTCTCGGCTTTCTCGGCTTTTTCCGGCGGCTTCGCTGCGGGTGATCGGCACCTGCTCGGGTTTTTCCGTGGTTTTCCGCAGGTTAATCCAGATGTTTTTGAGGGTTTTCGGCGAACATTCGCCGGGTTTTGCGGTTAATTTTCGTCAGGTTTGCGGCAGCTTTTCCCTGCAATTCGGGGACCCTGTGGTGCTTGCTGAATACACCGCAGGGTCACCGAAATGGGATCGGCAAAAGGAACCGAATTGAAGAGAACGAAAAGTCACTGAACGCGCAGTGACTTTTCGAATCTCTTTGAATAACCCTGTTTGTCTATTCATTAAGCTGTCAGTTTGCCAAGTACTGGTGAAATGACAGTGAAATATGGTGCATTTGAGAAAATTTCTCTTTAAATACGGTGCAGTTCACTGCAGAACGCCACAATTCTGTGATCTTCGGCGGCAGCGAAATTGTCCCATAAAAAAGTAATAGTTAATCTATTCAGAGAATGTCGAACTGCACCAAAGTGACAGTGAAATGCCCTGATTTTTGGTGATTCAGTTTGACAGGTTTAAACTGCCGTTTCCCATAGGATTTAGGCTAGGGTCAAACAAACGCATTTTTCGCATCGACCGTCAAAAAGTGCGTCCGAACGCATTGACGTATTTTTTTTTACGGTGGACGCGAAAGCGGTCAAACGATGCGCATTTTCGTGCGTGTTTTTTTACGGATCGTCAATAAAACACTTTTTGCGTCTGGACATTATGTAGGCTGGACATTAGCAGTGTCTGATGTCTCCTAATCACACACACACGCCGCTATGACGACGTAGTGCACTCTGTACGTCAGTACTAGTGGTTCTACGTTCTCAAAAAATTCATTCTTTTGCCACTTGCGTTGCGCGGCCGCACATTGGCCATCATTGCCCGTCATTTGCTGTTACTACGGCCGTGATTAAGTGCGCCTAAACGCACGTTAAAAATGCATTCGTCTGACCCCAGCCATAGTCTAAATAAATATTGTTTTTTTATTCAACCGTTTATTCTTTTTATTTTCAGCAAACCGTCTTTTTATTCATTGAGTTTTTTAAAACACCTTTATGTATTTTTTAGACAAAATTTTTGATTCCCAATTTTTTTTAAAGGTGTTTTCTTTATATTCTGTAACAGAACTTTTTATTATTTTTTTATAGGACCTTTTTTATTATTTAGTCACATTTTAATGCATTCTTATTGGTTTATAATAGTGAATAGTGAATTCACTGCACGGTCGGCGAAATGGAATCGCGAAGCACACCAAAATGCTCTGAACCAGAAAGTGCTTTCTGAATAACCCCTTAAATATTGTCAACACCAAAAATGCGAATATTTAAAGCACTGCCATTTAAAGTAACACCAGGGTCAATTTAATCTGATACTCTAGCCCGATTCAGTTCTCCTGCGGCCTCTAGTATTCTCTCGCATTTTCACTGTCCTTCACTGGAATTTTGACAGTTTCAAGTTGGACGTGGATCCACTAAAGGTGAAACATTGTTTACAACAACAGTGGACTGAGAATAGACCTTCTAGTGAAGAATAGCGGTGGTGCCGTTATTCAATCATCGTTTGCTGTTTGCATGAACTTCTGATGTTGAAGTTTCCATCTCTGAATAGCCGAAGTTCACAGTAGGTACAACATTGGTGATTATTATTGATGATTCACCGTTGTTGCCAACAACGTCACTTAGGGTATAACCTGTTATAACTCTGCCGTTCATGCACCTTCAATACTGTCACATCCTCGGCACCTATGGCGCTTCAGGGGGGATCTGGACACCCGGCGGCATCGCTGGCTGGCCGGCTGCCAGCAGTTCCGGCTGTTCATCCGATTAGAGGGGCGCGGTGTGATGACACAGAGCCACCGGCCTTAAATGCAGGGCGTGCGAGACAGTTCGTAACCCTGACGTGGAGTTAATTTCCCGCATGGTGTATTCAGTCTTGATTCACTGCTCTCTGTTTTTATGTTGCCGATATTGATTGTATGAGGACCCTGCTTGTTACTGACCCGGATTGCCTTCTTGACTATTCTCTCTGACTCCTTTTGTATGGTTATTGTGCTTTATGCTGACACTGTGTAAATAATATATCACGCAGTCTCCGAGTGTATGCCTGCCCTGCAGGGTGCTGAATCTGTCAACCCATCGATCTACCCTGCTGACACTGAGTGTATGAGTATCTTCTCTGTTGCCAACCCTGCCTGTACGACTACCACCTCTGTTACCGACTCAGAATATATATTTGACCACGCTTCTGTTAACTCCTGGTGTATGAAAACATTTCTTGAACCTCTGTCTAACCGCTTTCCTCGCATCAGTTTAGTTAACTTGTTTTGGCTCAGTAAATACTTGGTCTCGAAACCATTTGGTACTGAGTGGTACTTAGTGTTATTGTTCTGTCTCTCCTCCCTGGCTGGGAGTACTAGGGCTCGCAGTCCAGACTGCCTGCAAATCAAAGAGCTCAGAGGTCTGTCCAAAAGGATCCACACCACGGTTATAAGGGGTGAGCGCTATAGCGAACTTGACAAATACCCAGAGAGATAACCATGAGTGCCTGTTTTCCATGAAACAACTGAAAAATATACCAATAAATACTGTCTTTAAACTTTCCCACAGCAAAACTTGAAAAGCATATAGACTAGATTGTTGAGTGGAAGATGCAGAATCTAGAATGATTGGATGATGACAGTGGATGGTGTTTTGTATTGGGAAAGACACACAGATTTAGAGAGAGTGGGCTTTATATGCAAGGTATTTATGACATGGGAGGAGTAAGACGGTGGATGGTGTGCTTGGTGACTTGATGACTGGATACAAAGGAAATATACAGGTCCTGGAATGGCAGTAAGGTGTGCAGTATGGTGTTCTTTAGGTTTGACAGACAATTAACCTGTCCATGATGATTAATTCAACTTAAAACATGCTAAAAGTACTAGGTAATATAAACTCATGTTCCAGGCCAGTGGGACAATTTTCAACTGTAAAATGCATTGAATATCATACAGCACCCATCTTTATTAGTTCACACGCAATGCTTTTTCCTCCTTAGAATACTCGTGTCACTGATTTATGTTAGAGTATATGTTAGGAAGGACCCCGAAACCACCAGAGAATATCACGGCCCATTCCCTCTCAACTGCAATCGAGACCCAAGCTTGTTGACCAATCAAAAGCTATTTGTTTTTCCAGGAATTTTATCTACACATTCATAAAGGGTAAGCTATAGGCCTGATGTTGCCTTTATTTGTGATCACTAAGTATGCTTCTAAGAGCTCATAGGAGTTCTCTCAATGTTTTTATCACTGTAGCAACCCTGGGCAGTATTCCAACCCTGGTGCTAAATTAACCAGAGCTGTTGTAAACGTAACAACTCCATAGACCTTAATGTCTCTGGGAAATTTAAAGTCACTCTGGTTAAGTTTACACCAGGTTTGGAATAGAGACTCCTATTTGACAAGCAGACACCACCATCTGCTGGCCAAAAACAGCTATTGCCACTGGGGTTCATTGCTGAACCAGCTGATGATCTGTGTTTTAGGTACAGAGTACCAGTTGTTCAAACTGTTTTTGGACCTCCGGTGTCATGTCGAGTGATACATATCCTTTGGGGTACATTCTGGAGTCCAATTGCTAATGAGTTTCATTTGCAGTAACTGAAATTCCTTCTAATCGATCCAGAGGTAAAACAAATCCAGTATCCATTAGGATTTATACTTCTTACTGGGTTGAACACACTTATGTGTATGATGCATGAAATAATCCTTTACTTGTATTTCTGGTATTGTTATTATGCAAGCGGGGTAAGTGTATATTTACAGGGTAATTCAAAGAGAATCTAAAAGTCACCGCACGTTCGGTGACTTTTTGTTCTCTTCAATTTGGCGATCCCATTTCGGCGACCCTGCGGTGTATTCAGCAAGCACCACAGGGACCCCGAATTGCAGGGAAAGGTCACCGCAAACCTGCCGAAAACTAACCGCAAAACCCGGCGAATGCACACCGAAAACCCGCAAAAACATCTGGATTAACCCCGCCGAAAACGCCGGAAAAAACCGACACTGCAGACGAATGGAGTGAATAAATTAAAAAAACAGTTTGCTTGACTGTTTGAAAAGTGAAACGCTGTTTGCAAAGAAACTACTGAGCGAAAATGTCTGAAATTTACATATGAGGTCCAAGGAATGATAGTAAAAAGGCTGTTACAGAAAAAATAAGTAAAGTTAAAAAAAAAGGATTTTTTTTTAATAACAAAAATCCCGAAAAATGATTAAAATATCCTAAAAAATCAATAAAGAGACTCTTTACTGCAGAATATTATAATCAACGGTTTATTAGATATTGAACTAAAATAGGAATATTTTTAACATTGAAGCCTATGGGATTCGCCTGAATAAATCTGCCGCATGAAACCACCGAATGGCAGGGCAATTCGGCAACTTTTCACTGCTGGGATTTGCTCTCTGAATAGCCGAAGCATTGCTTCTCTATGGGGATTCACTGCCCTCGAACAGGCAACGGACAGGCACCGTATGTGCACGCAATTTGCCAGGATTTGGCGAATTGCCTGCTGTCTGGATAGCCGAATGGCCAGGAAAGGTAACCGAACGCTCCCTTTCAGGAGCCATTCGTATCTCTTTGAATAACCCTGTTAGTTATGGTCTCCTTTAAAATGTTTTAACCCCTTAAGGTCCAAGAGTCTGTAAAGTCAATGCATTTATGACGTGGCAGTTGCATCATTGTTCCATAAGGGGTTAAACTGAAGTAATGTAATCCAAAGTAAATTTATTTTGGCTGAATTTTATCTCTTAGTGAATTCTGAAAAAGCATTACTGAGACAGAGAGCGTGTCAGATTGTTTAACGAATGGCAATAAACTCCATAAAAAGGATGACCTCTTGCTAAATGCATACCACATTAATTAGCAATTTTATTACTTATTACAGCATTAAAATAAATTTCCACCTTCTAATGTTTACTGCTGCCCAAAAGAGGTTCATATCTCTAGATCAGAGGTGTTGTAACAATGATAGTAATTCTACAGGAAAGAAATGCTTTGAATTAATTTGATTCATTTTCCAAAGGGATTTCTATTTTATGAAGTCTTCTCCCTCAATTTAGAAATTTAATTATTAAAGAAATGGTACATTAGAGCTTGCAGATCACGGACAAAGAACACTGTGATATTTAATTAACTGCCTGCAGCCTACTGTTTTTAAACAAAAAGGCAAAACAAAACATTTGGGCATGTTCATAATTTTTGCAATATTACAAATTTTTGGTTTAAATAGTGTAGCTGATGGGATTCCAGGCCCTCCTTACCTGACAGTTGGTAACAGAGCACCACTAAGGAACAATATCTGTATGAGGTGGTAACTCTTTGCAGCTCTCTGTTACTGATTATATTCCAACCTGTTATACTATGCTAACACTATAGGGGTTACTCAGAAAGCACTGAAATTTCAGTACTTTCTAGGCTACTCCATTTTGCCAACCCTGCCATAAATTCACTACTCACCACCAGGGGTGGATCCAGGGGGGGGGGCAACGGGGCAATTGCTGCCTCGAGAAAATATTACTGCCGGCCAGTGCCAGACTGAACGAACTAACTGGAGCTTGTTCTAAGAAACATAGAAACATAGAAAATGTCGGCAGATAAGAACCTTTCGCCCCATCTAGTCTGCCCAATTACATGGATACTTTACCTGGATTTATCTTTTGTTTAGGATAGCCTTATGCCTATCCCATGCCTGCTTAAATTCAATTACTGTTTTGGCCTCTACCACTTCAACTGGAAGGCTGTTCCATGTATCCACCATCCTCTCAGTAAAATAATGCTTCCTGATGTTACTTTTAAACCTTTGCCCCTCTAATCTAAGACTATGTCCTCTTGTTTTGCTACTTTGTTTCCTTTTAAATATACTCCCTTCCTCTACCTTGTGGATTCCCTTTACGTTTTTAAATGTTTCTATCATATCTCCTCTGTCTCGTCTTTTTTCCAAGCTGTACATGTTAAGATCATTAAGCCTTTCCTGGTAACTTTTCTGCTTCAAGCCGTACACCATTTTAGTAGCCCTTCTCTGAACTCTCTCTAAGATGTCTATATCCTTCTGGAGATACGGTCTCCAGTACTGCACACAGTACTCCAAGTGAGGTCTCACCAGTGCTCTGTACAGTGGCACGAGCACTTCCCTTTTCCTACTGCTAATACCTCTCCCTACACAACCAAGCATTCTGCTAGCATTTCCTGCTGCTCTATTACATTGACTACTTACCCTTAGATCCTCTGAAATAATAACCCCTAAATCCCTTTCATCAGATGTTGAGGTTAGGACTGTATCAAATATTCTATATTCAGTCCTTGGTGCATTATCTTGCACTTATCCACATTAAAACTCAACTGCCACAGCTCCGACCATTTTTTTAGTTTACCTAAATCATTTGTCATTTGGCTGATCCCTCCAGGAACGTTGCTGATCCCTCCAGGGTTGCTGTTGTAAATCTTTGTGTCATCAGCAAAAAGACATACTTTTCCATTAATACCTTCTGCAATATCACTAATAAAAATATTAAAGAGAATGGTTCCAAGTACTGACCCCTGAGGTACCCCACTGGTAACAAGACCTTGCGCCGAATAAACTCCATTTACCACAACCCTCTGTTGCCTGTCACTCAGCCACTGCCTAATCCATTCAACAATATTGGAATCCAAGCTCAAAGACTGCAATTTATTGATAAGCCTTCTATGCGGAACAGTATCAAAAGCCTTACTGAAATCTAAATAAGCAATGTCTACTGCACCACCTTTGTCTATTATTTTTGTTACCCAATCAAAAAAATCAATAAGATTAGTTTGGCATGATCTCCCTGAGGTAAACCCATGTTGATTCTGATCCTGTAATCTATGTGTTTTTAGATGTTCAACAATCCTTTCCTTTAACATGGTTTCCATTCATTTCCCCACTACTGACGTAAGACTAACTGGCCTATAGTTCCCCGATTCCTCCCTACTACCCTTCTTGTAAATGGGCACAACATTTGCTAATTTCCAGTCTTCTGGGACGACTCCCGTTAACGGTTTTGCTATTACACCACTGAGCTCTTTTAATAACTTAGGGTGGATCCCATCAGGCCCCATTGACTTATTTGTCTTTACTTTAGACAGTTGCTGTAGAACCTCCTCCTCTGTAAACTCATATGTAAATGTCTCTTTAGTGTTTCCTCCTAACTGAGGTCCCTTTCCTTCCTTCTCTTCTGCAAAGACTGAACAAAAATATTCATTGAGGCAGTCAGCGAGACTTTTATCCTCTTCTACATACCTTCCTTCCTTTGTTTTTAATCGAACTAATCCTTGTTTTACTTTTCTTTTCTCGTTTATGTATCTAAAAATGTTTTGTCCCCCTTTTTTACTGACTGAGCTATTTTCTCTTCTGCGTGTGCTTTGGAAGCTCTTATAAATTGCTTTGCTTCTTTCTGCCTAATCTTATAGGTTTGCCTATCTTCTTCACTTTGAGATTTTTTATAATTATTGAATGCTATCTTTTTGTTCTTCACTATTTTGGCCACTTCTGCAGAGTACCACAGTGGTTTCTTCCCTTTTTTGTTTTTGCTAACAAGCCGAATGCAATTGCCTGTGGCCTTCAATAATGCCTCCTTTAAATAATCCCATTTCTCCTGGACTCCCTTTAAACTCCTCCAGTCTGATAATGACTCATTCACACAAAATGAAATCACATTTTAGAAAAATCTGTTTTTTTAAAGTCTAAAACTTTTGTTTTTGTGCGGTGCGGCTCCATCCCTGTTCTTATATTAAACCACACTGACTGTTGATCACTAGATCCCAAATTTTCACCTACAACAACGTCTGATACCAGATCTCATTCTGAATCACTGGCCTTCATCCCCGCCGATCGATCAGCCTCGAATCTGGAAGGAAGAAAGTGCAGTCACGTGATGCCGGTGACGCTGTGCGTCGGCGCCGGGCTGCTGTCACGTGGGCGGGAAAGAACAGGAGGCTCCACACTGCACTGCAGCCGGAGCAGTGCGTGGCTATGCATACGCACTCGCAGAGTGAGTTTGCCTGGCCTGCATGAGTGAGACACAGAACCGGGGCATCCGATCCAACCGTCGCCCGTGCTTTCCATAGGAGTGGAGGAAAGCGTGAATCTGGCGCTTTTCTTAGTGTTTATGAAATTATTAAGGCGTGCTCAATATAGGTCGGTGCTGCAAGCTAGAAGATATGTGTTTACAACCTCAAAAACACGAATATAATAGAAAAGAAAAAAACACTTCCAGGCGCACCTTACTAAAATTTCCACTTTTTTAACCCAAAAATGGCCAATGTACAAACATCAAATGAATTAATATTTAAACAAAACAGTGGTTATATTATAATGATAAATGTGCATAACGTAAAGAATACTTATAGTTCAGTGGTGTTTCTTTTTTCCCGCTTTCTCAGCATGGGGTCCTGCGATGTAGTTGTTCAGTATCCCAAGAAAAAAAGAGCGGGGAGGGTATTTCTCCACTTGATGTAAAAAAGACAGCAGAGTGGCAGATAATTCAATTAAAATGCATTTGTTAATCAATAAAAAAAGTTGACCTTCCACTATAAGATCAATTGTTAAAGTACTAATTAAATAGGATCAACAAAAACGCGCTTTCACCAATAGGCTTCATCAGTTGTTATCCTGTTATCTGAATGATCAGTCTGTGCAAAAGAGCAAAAAATCCAAAAAGCCCAACTCAAAGGTACCTGCTTGCTGGGAGTATGCCTGCGCCCAGCGGCAGCCTGTATGTACACTACACATTATATATAATGCTAAGAACCCCGACCCTTGCTTGATAAAAAAAAATGTTGCCCCAGCAAAAAAAAAACAGCAACACAAGCCTGCCAAACTGAGTTTATTTGACCCCCCCCCCCATCCCCTGGAAAGCAAAAAATACTTTTGGCCACACATAAACCCCCCTCCAACAAAAAAGGATTTATTTATTTTTAAATCCTCAATTTGCCTTTCCACCTGGGGGTAAATTAACCCTTTCACTGCTGAGCCATTTCGTCTCTGTGTGCTGAGCTCATTTTTACTGTTTTTGCTCATGTTTATATGTGATTTTAAGTCATTGAGCATTGTATGGCCCAGGCATATTATATATCCTTTTTTTTGGTAGATTCATAATATATCATTATTATATGTATATGTCATGCCCTGCCTGAATGCTATAGCAAAAAAATGTAAAAAAAAAGTAAATTTTAAATAAAATTTCATCCACAGTGTGTAATGTAATTTTTTTTTCACATTTCATCATCCGAACTTTTACGGTTATATTTTCTATGGGGTACACTTGTTAAAATAAATGGAACTGGCAACCCGTTACTTTATTTTTCTGAGAAATGACATGATTTTAGCTAAACCCCCCCAAAAAAAAATCGTTCGTGCAGCATCACTATTCACTTTATAATTTAAATGTGAACAATAATGCTGCATTAATAAAAAAAACATGGTCATGTTTAGTACCATTGGAAAGGCCATACTCTGGCCCCCCTATCTCCACCATAGGATTTCCTTAGGAAATCCCTGGGCAGCTAGGGGTTACCCAGTTAACTGATGTCATCGCACCATGCGCGATAAGTCAGTTGACGAAGGGAGACCCGGAAGTGGGGCTGCCATCCAAGATATGGAAATATTCTCTTATAAGTATACAAACTGATTATGATCTTTGCAATAATAAAGTTATGTGTGGTTAAACGTATCCTGTCTGTTTGTAATGTAAGAATCTAATCTGGAATGATAAATGTCTCACAAGGTTGTAACTGTATGATACGTTAAATAAAATATTGTCAGTTCTGTAAGCAACACCTTATTTTCTGTCAGTGCCACTCCCGAGACTAGGCTCTGGATCCACTCCTGCTCACCGTAGTCCCCAGAATCCACTGAACAGGGAGCTTGCAAACACCCCCGAACACTGTTGAACAGACTGCCGAAAGCCGCTGGTCAGACCGCTGAATGCCGCCGCAGACCGACGACCTGACCTCCAAACGAGGCCCAACTGCAGGAAATGTTTCCTGGGTGGAAGGAAACAGGAAGAAGGAAGTGAAAGAGACAAACACAGAGAGAGCAATGTAAAGCTCGGAGGCTGACAGCTTGAAGACAAAGGTTGGGAAAGGTTTAATTTTTGTTAGTTTTCACAAAAGAGAGGGACATATTTGTGTTAGAACTCAGGCGAGCCAGGTTTTATTTTCTGTTAAATTTTGTTTGCTGAATCGATGAAATAAACTGAACTTGGTAAAGAGATTGTATATGACCTAATTGCCCGAGAGGACCGTGTTACGGTGCTGGATCAAAGGTCCTATAAAAAAATAAAAAAAATAAATCTGTTACAGAATAATAAAAATAAAAGACTATAAAAAAAATTGGGAATCAAAAATGTCATCTAAAAATACAAAAAATGCAACAAAATGTTCCAAAAATAATTAAATGAAAAGATGGCTTGCTTAAAATGAAAAGAATAAACGGTGGCAAGTTCAGGGCCTACTGAATAACCCCTTATCTCTCTTGTGTGTGTATATATGTAAACACACACAGAGTTCAAAAATGTTAGAGTTCAAAATATGCATTATTTGCATATGTAGTATTAGGGATACCAGCTTAACACCTGTTTATGCTCTGAATGCACCATTGTATAAACAAATTTACAAAATACAAGGAGGGTTGAAAGGAAAATCACTATGATTTTCATTTTTAAGTAACTGGAGAATTAGGCTTTTATTGTTCCTATGAATATTGTATTATAAGCAGACCTTCAATTGTCTAACTGCAGCTCTCATGTATGCATGATTACATTTGTCTTACGTTACATTATCACATGCAGAAAGGCATAGCAGAAACAAAAATCCTACATCAGCAGCTGGGAATTACCACTGACCGTTGAGACTAGCAAATCTTCTTGACTAATGATAGCAGTGTTTGATGGGGGTACATGTGCTGTTATGGGAAACATTATTATTTAGTAGTATTAAAGCCATTCAGCAAGCATTATGTCGGTTGTGCATTAATGTTTTGATGGTAATCAAATTAATCTAGTTATGCAAAAGAATGGGTTGGTAATGTAATACAGAGGAGAAGTCTGTTTGGTAACAGCAGCTAAAATATCTACCACTCATACACTCACCACTAGTGTGAGGGACCCAGTAGGGCATTTCGGTGCGCTCTCGTTCCCCGCACTTCCCTGCACTTCGGGGAATCAAAGTTTCCCACCCTGCGGTGAATTCAGCATTCACCGCAGGGTCCCTGGAGTGCAGGTAAAACTCGCCGCAATCCTGCCGACCACCTGCCAAAAACCCACCGAAAACCCACTGAAATTGCCACGAAAAACACAGCAACCATGCCTCTATGGGGGATTTCACTGCCATCGAACATGCACCGTACTTGCTGGCAGCTCGCCAAAATTTGGTGAACTGTTTGCTCTCTGAATAACTGAATGGCCACGAAATGTCACCGTACGGGGTAATTCCCTGTTCGGTGACATTTTGGGGCCAGATTGGCTCTCTCTGAATAACCCCTTCTGTCTCTGGCGATCCTACAGTGGATCAGTGTGTACACAGCTTACTACATGAAGCAGATTCTCTTTTTCCTTACTCAGTAATTTTTGAATAGTGTATATCCTTTTAAAAGCAAAGCATTATTATCTATCATGGATGCTTTCTTCCAAGAAAATCCAGCAACATATTAGCTGGGGAAATGCCTCCTTGTGGGTCTCTCAGCAATAGAAAATCTTGGGCACTATCTGTGCCTTGAGCTAAAACGGGGACACTAAGGGGAAAAACTTGTGCTCACAAATCTCCCCTTAGCTGCCCATTTTACAACCATATTACATGCTGAATTCAGGAGCCTGCCCCGTAACGAGAGCTGCCGTCCAGGATACGGCAGTGCTCAGGGCCGTCTTTAACGCAGGGCAAAAGGGGCAGCTGCCCCGGGCCCAGTTATTGTTGAGGGGCCCAAAGCAGCTGCCCTCTGTGCGCCGCCCGCTGATGCAGTCAAGGCTGTGCGGGAAGAGAATATGGGACTTCCATATCTGGCTCCTCCCCCTTTCTGACGTCATCTTCCTTTGCAGTCAGTGTCAGTGTGCATGGGAGCTGCTGAGGAGGAGCTGGAGCTAAATGGGAACCAGGATCATGGAGGTGCAGGGCCAGGCAGTTATGTAAGTATTTGGTTTTTTTTCAATCTGTGTGCAAAGCCAAAGCCCCTGCTCACCAGAGATCTGCATCCAGCTCCCCCCCTCAGACCATGAGCTGCAGGCATCATTCACACAGGAATGCCCCCAAAATCTCCCCCAACAGCTGTGACCTGACTATGGATCCTGGTCCTCGCAATCTCCAGCATCAATCCAACCCACTCCACACTCTCCAACATCAAACTCCCCCTCCAGCAGCAAACCCCCCACTCCACACTCTCCAGCATCAAACCCCCCCTCCAGCAGCAAACCCCCACTCCACACTCTCCACCATCAAACCCCCACTCCAGCATCAATCCCCCACTCCACACTCTCCAGCATCAACCCCCCACTCCACACTCTCCAGCATCAACCCCCCACTCCAGCAGCAAGCCGCCACTCCAGCATCAAACCCCCACTCCAGCATCAATCCCCCCACTCCATACTCTCCAGCATCAAACCCCCACTCCACACTCTCCAGCATCAACCCCCCACTCCATACTCTCCAGCATCAATCCCCCCACTCCACACTCTCCAGCATCAACCCCAACTCCAGCATCAACCCCCCTCCACACACTCCAGCATCAACCCCCCCACTCCACACTCTCCAGCATCAACCCCCCCACTCCACACTCTGCAGCATCAACCCCCACACTCCATACTCTCCAGCATCAATCCCCCCACTCCACACTCTCCAGCATCAACCCCCACTCCAGCATCAATCCCCCCACTCCACACTCTCCAGCATCAACCCCCCCACTCCACACTCTCCAGCATCAACCCCCCCACTCCACACTCTCCAGCATCAACCCCCCACTCCAGCAGCAAGCCTGCCACTCCAGCATCAAACCCCCACTCCAGCATCAATCCCCCCACTCCATACTCTCCAGCATCAACCCCCACACTCCATACTCTCCAGCATCAATCCCCCCACTCCACACTCTCCAGCATCAACCCCCCACTCCAGCATCAATCCCCCCACTCCACACTCTCCAGCATCAACCCCCCCACGCCACACTCTCCAGCATCAACCCCCCCACTCCACACTCTCCAGCATCAACCCCCCACTCCAGCATCAATCCCCCCACTCCACACTCTCCAGCATCAACCCCCCCCACGCCACACTCTCCAGCATCAACCCCCCCACTCCACACTCTCCAGCATCAACCCCCCACTCCAGCAGCAAGCCCGCCACTCCAGCATCAAACCCCCACTCCAGCATCAATCCCTCCACTCCATACTCTCCAGCATGAACCCCCACTCCACACTCTCCAGCATCAACCCCCCACTCCACACTCTCCAGCATCAACCCCCACACTCCATACTCTCCAGCATCAACCCCCACTCCAGCATCAATCCCCCCACTCCACACTCTCCAGCATCAACCCCCACTCCACACTCTCCAGCATCAACCCCCCCACTCCAGCATCAATCCTCCCACTCCACACTCTCCAGGATCAAACCCACACTCTCCAGGATCAAACCCACACTCCAGCAGCAAGCCCCCCACTCCAGCATCAAACCCCCACTCCAGTATCAACCCCCACTCCATACTCTCCAGCATCAACCCCCCACTCCACACTCTCCAGCATCAAACCCCCACTCACACTCTCCAGCATCAAACCCCCACTCACACACTCCAGCAGCATCAAAAAGCCCCCCCCCACACACACAAACCTTTCTGCTGCAGTGTGTATAAGGTGTGTAGTTAGTGTGTGTACTACTGAGGGGTATAGTGGTTATATGTGTGTGTACTTTGGTGCTAACATTTCAGTTAGCCGCAGCGATGTGACAATTTGCATTAGGATTTTGTGATCCTAACGCTAATTAGTCTTTGCTTACTCTTTGCGCCCCCCATATTAGGTATAGGGAGCGCAAAATACAGTAAGCTCGCGCTAGAAAGCATTATAATGCAATGTGCTAATGGATTTTTTAACCAGTTAGCAAATGGGATCTGAAATGGGTGGCCTGCGGAAACCTTTTTTAACCTAGAACTAACGCTCACGTACAGTATGTGAGCACTTGCACTACTGTTAGGGCCCCTTGTATTTTCCCAGCTTATATGTTGCTGGATGCTCTGGAGAAAAGCATCTATGATATTCAAGCTAAACCCAAGCTTTTTATGTGAATGTGGTTTATTTAATAACATACACATATGTACATTGGTAATCTTGTCTATGTGTGGGATGTGCTAGTGAGTACATCAAGGTGTTTTGCTGCAGTTTACTTACTCATTTGTTTTTCAAGGTATTTTTAACACATATATTGACCACTTTAAGCACATAAATATTTTGCTCTTTGTATTGGTGTTTTAATAGTTTACACTGCTGCTTATTGGTTTAATTATTTATTCTCATCTGGAGTAACAATCCTTCTAGATTGTGAGTTCCTACGGGAATAGGGCCCTCATCTCCTTGTGTAGTGTTTGTCAAATGTTGTTCAATGTATTGTAACCCTGTCTATACTGTGTCTATTGTACAGCGCTGCGGAATATGCAGGCGCTTTATAAATAAAGAATAATAATAATAATAATAACCTTCAGACACTTTTTGGATACATTTGTATCTGTAGTTTTGTTTACAAACTTTACTCCTATATTCGTTTTTTATTGTTAGATACAACCTTTAAATAATTGTTACAGAAGCATAAATATATAACATTAACAGAAAAACCTGAGAAATGTCAAAATGATACAATCTCACAAATCCTGGGCCCTCTTCTACTCAAGTCATGAACATTTCAGAGTGAGGCATTAAGTGTAATGGTTTCATATATGAGGCTTGGTAGCTACTTCTGCCTAGTGTACATTTGTTCTTCCAATAGTTTGTATAGGAAGTACAAATGCTATGACTGCTAGGGAATAACGAAAGATTATTTTATCTTTTTTTTTTGCCTGCAATTTGTATTGTAAGAAACATACTAGCTCCCTGGGATACTTACACTCACAAAAGCTAGTCTTAAATGCTGCACCAACACATTAAACACGGAATGCGCAATCTCCGTACATTAAGATCCATATTTACAGTAAACCATTCAGACTATGTACTGTAAATTTAAAAACACGCAAGTCTGTACATTAAGATGTACACTGTCATATTATAACATGCAATTCCATTAATAAAGGTTTCTACAGTTACAGTTATAATGCACGAGTCTGTAAAGTACTACTACTACGCTGTTAGTTATAATGAGCAAGTTCTTAAATTAATGTTACTATATGTATGACGCGCAAGTCTATACTTTAATATTTCAACTGTTACAGTAAAATGTGCATGTCTGGGGTTTACCGTAAAACCCACAAAACTGGAGGTTAACAGTAAAACACGCAAGTCTGCACTGTAAGAATAAAATGCGCAATGCTTGGTCTCGGTGCTATAAGCATCTGAAGATTAGAACACCTTTCAGCATTTTACTTTTTCATCTAAAGTCTACATGCTGATAAGCTGAAACTGAATTGCTAAAAACAATAATTCTATTGAAAAGTATAGCTGTGAAAAATCGACATTTGATCCAGATTTTTAAATCAGGAATTGAAATGCTGTTAAGCCTGAATTTGCATCTCATGAACCAAAAAATGGCCACAATGTGGCCTAAAAAGATGCCAATTTCAGTTATCGTTCAGAAAAAAACAACAAGGCCATATTTCTCTATAATTGAAAATTAAAGATCTTTTTAGTGTCCTTTTACAAATAAAGATTTCTTAGACATAATATTATTTCTATTTGTTCTAATACAACACTATATTATCATTCACATTATATTGCTATCACCAATTTATTAGATATAAAGTACAATGATAACAATTTATTGGTAGAGTTCCTGTAGAACACATTTACTTGCAGGTCTTAGGGATCAAATGTCTAGAGAAATATATTAGGACAATAACTAGCTCAATTTGGTGAGGACACTTGCTCTGTGACCCTTTGACAAGCCTATCCAAGAAAGTGTATTGCATATCTCTAAAAATGTAATGTCAACTTGATTTAAAGGCAACACTGTCTCAATCTACCATAAATTAGCACCTTCTGAGAGTGGAAGTTAATATGTAACTTGATGGGCATTGGAAATCAGGTCAGATTATTAACCGGTAACATACAGAAAACATTTTATGGATTGTAAAAATTACTTAAAGCACAAAGTTATTTTCATCCTTTACATGAATATATTGGACCTATAAATGAACGGACATTGGTAAAAAAAAAACCGCTCCCCACCCCGGTTTGCTGCACTAAGTCTACTGTTGGCTTCCAAACTGAAATACACTTTTTTTTCTCAACAGAAAAATGCTAATTAAAATGTAACACTTTTTAAGGCCATGTATTAATACTGTAAACAATAGAAAGAAAAAGGAAATAAGACTATACCACGTTACCTTCAGATACTATGTAGTTTTGGGCTGTATCTCCTTATTAGCAATGTTTTTTCCTGTGTTTTTTTATTTCATTTTTTTTGTTTTTTGTTTTACAGTATTTCACTAGGTTAGGATCCAACTTAGAGATTGCCTTGACGTGGTTGTGGGCTTATTATGTTAATGGAATCAATAACCTGGATCGGCGCAAATACTGCTCTCTGGGGTCCTGGAGTCTCGTATATATATATAATAAAGAGAGAGACAATAATAGTGCAACACTGTTATATACAATGTACTATGAATATATGTGATGTAGACCCCACTTACAAATGTAGAGCCATTTGTAAGTGGGGTCTACATCACATATATTCATAGTACATTGTATATAACAGTGTTGCACTATTATTGTCTCTCTCTTTATTATATATATATACGAGACTCCAGGACCCCAGAGAGCAGTATTTGCGCCGATCCAGGTTATTGATTCCGTTATTGTGTGCAATGGTATAGGGGAAACCACTATATCCTGAGATTGGCTATCTGGGCACCCCGGTGGTGGATGCATGTTGTGTGGCGCTGCACCATTCGTTGTTTTTATTATGTTAATGGTCATTTAAGTAGACCAAAAATCTCTCTCCCTACGGAGGTTTATAGGAAGTTGACCATGGGCAATACTACTTCTGTTTGTTAAATCTTCTCATTATGTCATTTTGGAAGCCAACTGTAGATTTTACCAGGATATTTAAGAAAAAAAACAGATATAGTAGAGTTTACACTGGTATACAGAATTGAGATCTGGAGAATTTCTTGCACTTTGAGGCTCCTGCAATATAACTGCTGATATTAATGCATATTTCTTGGCTTGATTGTATGGCAGAAGTCGCTTTAGACTTGGCGTACATGGACCTAGAGGTGCATTTGTGAGGTGTGGGTCTGATGTTTTATATTGTTCTCCTGCCCTCTCCTATGTTGAAATCGTCCTGTACCCACAATTCTAGTTGCAGGTGCTTGTGTTGTCTGTATTATTATTATCTCTTATTGTATTTATTGTAGAGTGTCGTGTGGTGTATACTGTGCTGTTTTCCCTATGTGTATTTTTTACATAAATGATTCTTTTGTTTCACCATGCATTCATCCAACCCCCACAGGATCTGGCTTAACCCAGATTTCTCTGCCCCTTCCCCAGATTTTGTTACAGCAAGACATTGTGTGTGGTAGGCTATTCAGTATGGAAACGCTGGGGCGTGTTTTACCTTTGTATTCTGTACTTTTCCACTGTCTGTGTCTGTTTAGTAAACCCTGAATAAAGTCATTCCCAGTGTTGTTTTCGCTCTGCAAGAAGCTGGGTTTGGGCCAGAATCAATATTCCTTAGGGATACTGATGGTGAGGGGAGCTTTCTGCACATGGGTACGGGACCCCCACGTTACAGATTAAACAACACTGTTAGCCAGGAACTCTTATGCATTAGAAGACACATTTGTAGAAGTTATCAAATATCAGCAGTTGAGGGACAGAAGGAAAATTTAGAGAGAACTTGTTAAATAGCACTATAATACTGATTATTTTTCTATTAAAATATATCATACAGTTCTTAATGTCTGTAAATTCTAAGGGACAGGTGTAATCTTCACTTTGAGTTATAACAATAAATGTACTTTACTCATACTTTTTTCTTTTGTTATAGCTTTGTCAAAAAGCTAACGAGATATGCAGCCTTCTATCCTGATAACTGAATCTAAAGGTGTTTTTTTTTTTACACAGCATTAAATTAATGTATTTACTGATTCCTTTATGACACCAACTGTAATGGTTCTAACATATCATGTCAAGGGTAGTGGTCCTTGCAGTGGTTAAGCAGCAGGAATAGAGATGCATCCCCCGTTGAAAAGTAGATGTTTCAGAGGTGCTGTGTAAGCTCAGGAATTAATGATCCTTGTGAGTGATTACTCAATTAGAGGATAAAACTACAAAAGACAATTTATTTTACATGTTTACTTTTTTGTTTCAGTCTTTCTTTTAAGCTGTACTCACTCCCTTATAGACAGATGTCACACCTAATAAACATGAATTGCCACACAGGAATGTATACTCTGTGGCAAAGTCGCAAAACAACAATGGTAGCCCCTTACACTGATACAACACCACAAAATCACTCAGCAGCTATAAAAATATATAAAATGTGTAAGAGTTCACAAAACAATACTTCATCTCAAGGTCAAACAATGGCAGAATTGATGATAACATGACTGCAGAAGAACCATTATGACATCCCTGGTGAAATATTCTGAGTCAACTTATGAAAGAAAAATAACAAAACATTTTTGAGAGACAAATTTGAAACTTTGGTTGGGCATGTTTTTTTATGTCATATATGTATCATAAGCTTTTACTTGCTAAATACAATTATCTTACCGGAAAGACAATAAGTCATATCATATGACCCTGTATCAAGTTATTCAATATAACGCAATGCGAGAAATAAACATCAAGTGCTCCAATTATTGTGATAAGGTGTGCAGCATTGTCTATTGCGAGTTTTAGATTTTGCCCTATTTCGAGGTTACCTCAAAAAGGGAGAGGGTAAGTAAAAAAATCTTCATCTCTATTTTTACGTGCCTATTCTGAGGTAAACTCTTAATTAGCGTCTGGCCTCAGAATGAAGGGCAGTGAAAACTGATATGTGCAGCGGTGCTGTGCTCCCTGGTGTGTATTGGCTCCTGGAATCCATAGGACTTCATGGAGCGTTGCGCATCCCAGCCGCAAGGTATCTGCAGCACCATGGAGGTAACAAGGAGACTGGGAACTATTTGTTCCCAGACTCACTCTACTCCCAGTGAGAGGAAGCAGTAGATCGGGCCGCCCTCTCTACTGGGATACAAGTGGTAAGTATGTTGTTTTTTTTGTAGGGGGGGAGGTAGGTCTATGTGTTAACACCAGCTTTAATTAGACAGTATTTCAGTGAGAAATTTCCTGAATGAAAGCACACCTTGGCTAAGCTTGCACTCCCATTCCAAAGTGCAAATAAACACCTTCTATACAATGTATAGGAGACAGTAATTTACAGTAGGGAAGCGGAAACTCGAGCCGCAAGAGTGGAATAGCAATTTCCAGTGTTACGATAACTTCTCAAGGCAATACATATCATGTCTCGAAGATATCTTATTGCCTCCCTTGGAATAGGACCAAGAAGTTCAAATTGACTAATCTTTCCTCAACTGCAGAAGGTTACTAGCAGTAATTATATTCGTACATGTGAAAGACATTAAGAAAGGCGCTGTCTGGAAGCAAACAGCAGCAAAGACTGAAAGATTCTAGCAGTCCATCACTCTCACCTAGCAGTCCATCACTCTCACCTTGCAATCCATCACTCTCGCCTTGCAGTCCATCACTCTCACCTTGCAGTCCTCTCCTCCTGTTTACAAACCCAACCATTCTAGATTGTGAGGTTCCCACGGGAATAGGGCCCTCGTCTCCTCCTGTACCGGTTTGTCAAATGTTGTTTTTTTTTTTTTTTGCATATTCAAGTTTATTCAAAATAAGGCATATTACAGAAATGCAAGGAAAACATTGCGCGTCACGTTACCAGGCATATAACAAATAGCAGGCCAACAATGAAAGAGGGCCAAAGTCACCCAGGTCGAAGTAATGATACATATGAAAGTTATAACTTTAAAGAGGGGTGAGACAATAATACAGGGAAGGAGAGCCATAAGGACTCAGGGTATAAACACAAAACAGAGTTCCCACGGCTGATGACACAATGCAAGAGTTGTAAAGGGTTCATGTGATTCTGCGTATATCTGATAGCCAATAATACCATTTTGCAGAATACTCCGCGTAGCGATCTCGGGCACGAAAAGTGAGTTCATCTACCCCCGAATGCACTCCATTTCATCAAACCATACCGAAAGTGGGGGGGTGATATCTTGTTTCCAAAATCTGGGGATCGTGAGCCGTGCAGCATGTAACAGACATGGAATGATAGATTTTTTATAGCCTGAGATGCTGCAAGATGTGTGGTGTAACAGATAAAATTCCGGCGTGAATGGAGGAGAGGGCTCCACCAGCTTACACACGTATTCATGTATACGTTCCCAGAATAACTGCACTTTCGGACATGACCACCAGATGTGTAGATGGTCCGCGTGTGGCGCACTGCATCTCCAGCACAGATCTCCACCCCCGCCTGCGAAGTGACTTAATCTGTCCGGTGTGCGGTACCATCTATATAATATTTTATAATTGACTTCCTGTATCCTAGTGGAGGGGGTGCAACAGTGAGCAAGGGTGTAGATCTTAGACCAGTCCTCATCCTTTAAAGTGATACGGAAGGAGGCTTCCCATTTGCCACAGAACTGAGTCGGAGGTGTAGAAAGTGATTGGAGGAGGCCATAGAAAAGTGATATACTGTGTGGGGGAGTTGTCCCTCGATGCGAGATGGTTTCAAATATCGTGAGGGGTCTACACATATTTATCTAGCGGTGCCAGCGAGCCCAGGTAGGATATGAGCCGATGGAGGTGGAATTTACCCAGAAATCCTAATGGGCGGCTATATGGTAGTTGATCTTCCGCCACCTGCGCGCCAGCCGTTAGGAAATGACGCGGGAGCGGGGAGGGGGGTCTGCTGTAGGTGCCGTAGGGATGAGGTGCCTAGAGAATACCGGTAGATGTTGCAGTGGCATCAATGGGAAGGGATAAGGAGCCACCGGTAGCTTAGTCTGCAGGGAGCGCCAGACGGAAAGCGTGGCCAATGTAGTTGGGAGCGCATAGTGTAGGGGGCTTGCCAAATTTCGAGGCATCCATGGCAAGACAGCTAAGTTATCGCCCGCAAACCGTTTTTCAATTCCCACCCACAATTTAGGTGATGTGTTTTTGCCCCATTCCACTAGGCGTTGCATATGAGTCGCGCAGTAGTAGTGCCAAATGTGTGGCATGGACATGCCGCCCATGGAGCGAGGTGTAGTCAACAGATTAAGCTTAACTCGAGGCGCTTTACCATTCCACACGAACGTGCGGAACATGGAGTTCAGTCGTTTAAAAAAGAGTCGTGGTAAGCTAATAGGCAGTGTCTGAAACAGATACAATATCCTGGGTAAAACTGACATTTTTATAGTATTAATGCGACCGAACCACGATATATGCGGGAGAGACCATCTGCGTAAATCTAGTTCAAGAGAGGCTAAAAGTGGTTGGAAATTAGCTCGGTAAAGGTCATTAGTGTCCGGGGTCAAAAAAGTGCCCAGATATTTAAGTTGGCCCTGGCACCACTTAAAGGGGAACGAAGATTGCAGAGCTAGCGCCTCTTTAGGGGGAATGAGGACAGGCATGATTTCGGACTTATCCATATTCAATTTTAAATTACTCAGAGTTCCATAGTCGGCAAACATACGCAGCAAAGTAGGCAGGGTGACCTTAGGGGAGCGCACAAAAAATAATAAATCATCGGCATATGCAGCCAGCCGATGTTCAGTATTACCCACCCACAATCCGGCTATATCCGGTGCGTCCCTGACTGCTTGTAAAAAGGGTTCAAGAGATAACGCGAACAGGAGAGGCGAGAGGGGACAACCCTGTCTGGTACCATTTGAAATGGGGAATGAGTCAGACAGGACCCCATTAACATTAATGCGGGCTGAAGGATGCGTGTACAATGCCCGGATCCAGAGAATCATATTCTCCCCCAGTCCCATATGTGACAGAGTTCGAAATAGGAAATCCCAGCGTACCCTGTCGAAAGCTTTGTCACAGTCAGTGGACAAGAGCAGAAAAGGAGCAGTGGTTAGACGTGGTGAACCGTGTATTAAGTTCACTGCCCTGACAGTACTATCCTTCGCCTCCCTCCCAGGAATGAAGCCCGTCTGATCCGCATGCACCAAACCAGGGATGAACGGCTTAAGTCGGGTGGCCAGCACCTTGGCAAACAGCTTGACATCCTGATTAAGCAGCGATATAGGTCTGTAATCACTGCATTGATCCAGGTCCTTTCCTGGTTTTGGGAGTAGGGTGACCGTGGCTGTAAGTGTGGCGGGGTGGAGGCATCCACCCTGCGTGAGGGAGTTGAATGCAGATAACCATTGTGGTATCAACGTTTCTAGAAGTTTTTTGTAATATAAAAGCGACAAGCCATCAGGGCCTGGAGCCTTACCCGTGGGGGTGTCAGTAATGGCCATGCGAAGTTCCTCATCCGTAATAGGGGCTTCTATAAGTTGTCTGTTCGCTATCGATAATTTGCGTTTAACATGGGATTGCAGATACGTCTCAATCTTATGTGTCAAGGTGGATGTAGGTGGTGTCGTCTTGTCTAGATTATATAGTGTATGAAAATGGGAACGAAACACTTCCAGCATGGAGGAAGGCAGAGAGTGCTTCCCCCCCACCCTGTCCGTGATTTTAGAAATGTAAGTTGAACTGCGTTTTTTGCGTAGAACTCTGGCTAGCAGTCTGCCACATCTGTTACCGTGTTCAAAAAATAGATGTTTATAGTGTGTAAAGGACCTCTGGGCTTTAATATTTAGCAGTGAGTTTAAATCTGCTCTAAGCGCCGAGAGCCGCACATAGTCCTCCTCAGAGCTAGTGGCTTTATGAGAGGCTTCCAATATGCGGATCTGGGCCGTCAAATCCTCCTGTCGTGCTATGCGCTCCCTCTTAATGCGAGCCCCTTGTTTAATGAGATATCCCCTTGCTGTGGCTTTATGGGCTTCCCACAGCAAGGGAGGAGTGACGTCAGGAACTGAGTTGTCTGTAAAGTACTGAGATACCGCTTCCGTTAGGCCGGAGAGTACCAACTGGTCAGACAACAGGGTTTCATTCAGCCGCCAATGGGACGCCTTAGGTCTGTACAAGCATGAGTTGAGTTCCACATCTACCGGGCAATGGTCAGACCATGTCTGTGAGCCAATTGAGGCGTATCTAATAAGATGGGATTGTGCGAATGGGAGAAAGATGTGGTCAATGCGGGAATAGGATTTATGTAGAGTGCTGTAGTGCGTATAGTCCCTGGTGGAGGGATGTAACGCCCTCCAGCAATCCGTCAGGGTGGAGTCCAGTAATGTTAGTCGTGTCGAGCGGATGACCGACAACGGAACACAGGTAGACCCGCGTGAGGTATCAAGCTTAGGATCCAGTGGAAGGTTAAAATCACCTCCCACCACCAGGTTGCCGTCCTGAAAGTCAGTGACCACAGACATGATCTTCTTAAGGGCTATGTGTTGTCTGCGATTAGGGAGATAAATAGAAACGAAGGTGTATAGCTGTTCTCCAATAGTGCCTTTGACCATGACATATCTGCCTTCATCATCCGCCTTGTGGGCCAACAATTGGAATGGTACATGCTTAGCAAACAGAACAGCCACCCCCCTCGGATTTACCCTCCCTGTAATTACCAAAAAACCCCAGAGGGTATGAAGCGCTTCGGAGTGCCGGTGCCTTGTCACACAAAAAATGTGTCTCCTGAATAAGAGCCACCGAGACTTGAGCCTTAGCAAAGTCCCGTAAAGCAATATGTCTCTTAGCAGGTATGTTCAATCCTCCAGCGTTAATAGAGCGTATGAGCAATGGTCTGTGCTGGTATGCCATGATAGTTAACCCTTATACAAGAACCCGAAGTGGGTGTACCAAGGGGGAACGGGGTAAGGGAAGGAGGGGGGTGAATACAAAAAGAAAACAATTAAACCTGAACAAAATACCGCGAGCGTGTGCCCAAAGCGGGGTGTAAATCCCAGGCGACGCTCAGAGCGAAGCGGAGAGATGCCCCGCCTAAACAACTCCTTCCGGAGTGGGCTAATACCCCAGGGGAACGTATCCTGACATGAGAGTAATATAAGCGCAACAATAATCTGCAATAAAAGAGAAGAAAAAATTTACAAATTACAAAACCAGAGTCTCCAGGCGAATCTCACCCGCTGTCGAACGACCATAATTATTGTGTCTTGTTGAGAAGTACTGTTAATGGTGCAATAAAAACCACACAGCCGTTCCAGGCGAAAAATGCGGGAAGAGAGAGCAAAGGAACAGATATATATTCGGCGTATGACGTTCTCCAAAATTTGCAAAGACCACAGCGCAGGTCCGCTGGGGCCGTCAGATAGCCTCCTCTCCGTGGCAGGACTTGTATGCATAGAACACGTAGAGGGGGAGCCATCCATCCCCGAAACCGCAGATGTCTCAATGGCAGCCAGAGGCAACGAAGGACACCACACGCAGTGTCTACATAATGTACCTCGCTCCACCAGAACTGTACGAACAATAGCGCGGGGTATTCAAACCTGCCATTAGATGTTCTCTCCACGATTGTGCCATGTAACAGAAGGACGACGTGCAATCCTCAAGCCTCCTGTGAATCGAACTGTGCGAACCGTCCGTCAGCGGCGGCACCACGTGGTGTTCTGCGCTGTCGGGGGACCCGTTGAGGCCTCTGCGTAGCAGAAGTGAGAAACCGTATTGGGTCAGGCCATTCCAAGATAGTATCGGGTGGTAGATTCAGCGTGGAGAGAAATTCAGGCAGTTCGTCACCACCACGCACCGTAACTGGGCCTTGAGGGGTGCGTACTTGTAATCCTGCCGGGTAGATCCACCGATATTGTAATCCCGCTTGTTGTAGGGCCGATGTTAGGGGTTTAAGTGCCCTCCTAGAATGTAAAGTGAGTAAGGATACATCTTGAAAGAGTTCCACTTTCGCTCCTTCAAATCGTAAGGCCGACTTATTCCTGGCCCCAGCCATGATAGCCTCCTTGACGCTAAACCGTAAGAGACAGCAAATGACGTCACGAGGGGGCTGCCTGGGGGGCCCCGGGATCTTAGGGCGCGATGCCAGCGCTCCATTTCCACTACAGCATCCGGCGCTTTTTGCAGTAGAAAATTAAATAGGTTGGTGAGGATGCGGTGTAGATCATCCGAATCGCGTTCGTTTTCAGGCAGGCCTCGTATTCTAATGTTATTACGCCTGCCCCTGTTTTCGAGATCTTCAAGTTGTCTGGTGAGAGTTTGAAGTAAAGTGTGATGCAGGGTTAACTGTGTGGAGTGGGCCTGAATAGCGTCCGCCTGTGCCTGGTGTGCCCCCTCCACCGCCACTATACGCTGGGTGAGGCCTAGGACATCTTGTCTCACCTGCTGTATTTCCCCTGAGAGGAAATGGTGTAGTTCTCTGGTGGCCGCTGCGAGATCATCTCTGGTTGGCAGGGCCCGCATAATCTGCAGGACATCCGGCGGCGGTTCCCAGCCGCCGCCGGGTGAAGCTGGGGAGTGTGGCGCTGGTGGTGTAGTAGCGGCCGCCATCTTAGGCCCCTCGTGTGTAGCCGGCCCGGCCGCCATCTTGGATTCCCCCTGCGGAACCTGTGCTCCCGAATGCGGCGGAAAATAGCCACGAATCCCACTGTGAGGTGGGCTGTGGCGCTCCTCTGGGGTTCCAGGGGCTTGGGTGAGCCTTTTGTGCTTGCCCATGTCGCTTTAAAATGAAGCTGTGCTGCTGAAAGGTGAGAGTCCCTGGAGAGCCCAGCTAACAGGCAGCCATTAAGCTCAGCGGTCCGGACACGCCCCCTTGTCAAATGTTGTTCAATGTATTGTAATCCTATCTATACTGTACCCATTGGACAGCACTGCGGAATTTGCTGGTGCTTTATAAATAAAGATTAATAATAAAGAGGCCAAATGTTGATATATCTACAAATTGGTGAAGCCTGGGTCTTGGCTATGTATACTTCCATGGTCTTTTCACGTGGAGTTCTAGTAGGTTTAACTTTTATCATTTTCAGGGCCTCTTGTTCTAACCACAGTTTCAATAAATTTATGTGCTGTCTGACCTGTTCAATAATTTTTTATGGCCCTTACAATCTTGCTAGGAATTTACTTCAACCATATGGATTAGGCCAAGAGCTCTGTCTCCTGATTTAAATATCTGTAATATTGCATTTCTATTGTAACTGGCTTGCTGGGCTATTTGGGCCTTCTCTGTAATTTCCTTAAACACATATTAGAAGAATAGCAGAGTTCTGTTATTTTTAAAGCGTAGTTCAGCAGTGTTCAGCGACTCCATCTTTGATGCAATTCGGTGACCATGCGTGAATAGTGAATTCACCGCAGAGTCAGCGAAATGGAAGCGCCGAACTAGAAAGAACTGGTGCTTTCTGAATAACCCCTTTACTTTTTGTTCTCCTGCTCTTTAATTTTAATGGTCATAATAAATATATATACATGAACAATGAAAAGGCTATCAATTCACTTCCAGTCATGAGTGTTCTTATGAAACATAGCACAGCAACTGTTGAAAGTTAATCAGTGATGTAGACAGAGATTGAGTTAGTTGCTCTTTCCTACAACAGCATGTTCAAGACCAGGAAAAATTATACATTTTATATATCTTGCAGATTTACCATCTGGCCAGTTTATTTGCTTCAGGAGCTCTTTTGAGCACTGTAAGCATTATAATGTAGGTTTATCCCCTTCTGTATTCTCAGTATTAAGCTACAAGGTTTGGGGCTACCATTTGCTTTATGCAGTTGGTGTTAGCTTTCGAAACAGCTGAAATATTTATGCACTATTAAATAGAAAAAAAAAAGGAAATACTTGAAAGATTGCACCGCCCAACCTGCAAAGCGAAGCGTTTGGAGGTAATGGCAATGGTTCTAAAAAAAATCAATGTGCCTACTTTGCAAACAGTAGCCTCCAGGTCAGCCGTTTAGCATGAGTAGTTCAACACTTCCATATCAACTCACACTGATCGTCCATCATAAACACAATGGAGAGACTAAGTGCCAAGAAGTCTGCAGACCGTGACTGCTCGATATTACAAGATCAGCCACCTGCAAATTAAGCTTTCACACTATTCTTGGTTAACAATATTTGATTGCTATAAAACGGCTAGGTTATTTTAACATAATTTAGAACTAGGACAAAGAATGGGTGATACCTCAAGGTTATTTGAGATGTGAGCAAAGAAATAATGGGAGCATTGTGTGCATTGTATTATATATCATCAAGACTGGCACTAGAAATTAATATTTGGGGGCTTATGAGGTGCTCAAAATAGAAAACCTATTCCTATTCCACATCATGTGACACCATACGCCACAGTACTAGATTACAGTTACACTTTCAAGTATTTGTAAATCGCCAACAAGTTCCGTAGCTCTGTAGAATGAGTGAGACGAAATAACAAATATACATTCAAGCTAGTCACACAGAACAGTAGGAGAGAGGACCCTGCTCATGAGCTTACAATCTAAGAGGAGAGGGAAACCAATGAAAAATGAAACTACATTTTGTATATAAGTGAAAATAATACTAGTGCAAATGTATTTATATCATTTCCACACTGAATTCAACAGTTACGGAGTCATGATTATTGCATATCTTTCAGTTTACACCTCAGGAATATTAGTATTTTAGTGTGTGAGTGTGACAACATTTCGGCAACCCTGCGGTGTATTCAGCAAGCACCACAGGGTCCCCTAATTGCAGGGAAACGTCACCGTAAACCCACCGAAAACACACCGCAAAACCCAGCGAATGCACACCGAAACCCGCAAAAACATCTGGATTAACCCCGCCGAAACCACCGGAAAAACCTGAGCAGGAGCCGATCACACGCAGCGCAGCCGCCGGAAAAACCCGACACCGCAGATGAATGGAGTGAATAAATTAATAAACCTGTTTGCTTGAATGTTTGAAAAGTAAAACGCTATTTGCAAAGAAACTACTGAGCGAAAATGTCTGAAATTTACATATGAGGTCCAATGAATGATAATAAAAAGGGCTGTTACAGAAAAATTAAGTAAAGTAAAAAATAAATAAACAAAAATCGGAAATTTTCTTTTAAACAAAATAATCCCGAAAAATGCTTAAAATATCCTTAAAAAGAACTATAAATTTAGAGACTCTTTACTGCAGAATATTATAATCAATGGTTTAGTAGATATTGAATTAAAACGGGAATATTTTTAACATTGAAGCCTATGGGATTCGCCTGAATAAATCTGCCGCATGAAACCACCGAATGGCAGGGCAATTCGGCAACTTTTCACTGCTGGGTTTTGCTTTCTGAATAGTCGAAGCATTGCTTCTCTATGGGGATTCACTGCCCTCGAACAGGCATCGTATGTGCAGGCAATTTGCCAGGATTTGGCAAACTGCCTGCTCTCTGGATAGCCAAATGGCCAAGAAAGGTAGCTGAACGCTGAGTTTCAGCGTTCCGTTCCCTTTTGGGAGCCATTCGGATCTCTTTGAATAACCCTGTGTATCTCCAAATCAGCCACTTCAACGACATCATTCCCCAATCCCAGACTACGCAAACTCTTTTAACCAATTCCCATCCCTCCTATTAATAACCTCTTCCCATCATGTGTATATTGGAATCCAGCACCAGACTGGGATGAAAAATAGTCCCAGTCATTTAAAAGCACAGCATCCCCTTTTGTCATGCCCCGTGACTCAGGGTTTGTTTGTATATTTTAATGTCATGTGTTGAATCTGCTTTCTGATGCTTGCTGCTATTATTTCATAGCTATTTTGTTCCTGCTGGGTTCCCTTAGCCTTGCTGCATCCAGCTAGCTCCACCCCTTTTTGTTCAGTCTATTCCTGTGGTACTTACTGGTCACCTAGCAGCCATCTTTGCTCAATGCTGGACAGAACTAATGTCTTTTCACCTGCATTGCTGTACACTATTACAAAGATTGTCAGTCTGATCATTAAAGTTTTCAACTGGATTAATTTTTCTACATGTCAGTTTTGCTGAGTTGACACAGTCTGCTGAACTTTTATCGTGTGAGTACTGGACAATACATACTTAGCCAGTCTCAATCACCCACGCCTCACAGCTTTGCTAGGGAGGCAGAATACCTTTCTTTTTTTAATAAGATGCAAACACACTCAGGCAAACATTTTCTCACACACACTTACCCATGCATTTATACAAACACAACCACTTACACTTCTGCTCGTCTCTGAGGAACACAGCAACAAAGGATGCTCTGGGATCCTTGTGCAACATGTCACATGCTGAAGCTGCACAGGATATAGATCTGGTGGGACCTAATATTCTATTCACATTGGATATAGTAAGCCTATATACATCTATTCCAAATGATGGTGGGCTAGAAGCGATTAGAGAAGTTTTGGAGGGCAGTCTTTTTACCCAGAGGCAAATAGGTTTTTTGATGCAACTATTACAATTGGTACTCGGCAAAAAAAATAAAAATTGTTGGAGATGACCCATATCATCAACTATGGGGCATGGCGATGGGATCCAACATTGCCCCATTATATGCCAATGTATTTACAGATGCTTTTGAGAGACCTCATATATATGAACATGTTCTTTTCAAGAGCCATGTTCCAGTTTGGTGGAGATACATAGAAGATGTTTTTGGCATATGGGGGACCCATTTGAGGACTTGATACAGTTCCTTGGAGAGATGAATGAGGTTCCACTATTCCACTATTTGTTTCACCATGGAACATAGTGAGAAGTCCATTCACTATTTGGATCTACAACTGTCATGGTCTTCGCAGTCACCGCCGCCGCAAAGGCAAAACTAGAGCTGCTGCGCACCGACATTCCTTGGGCAGCACATGAAAGGTGCTGCCCTAGATTTAAAACCAGACTTCTCAGCCAGCTCTGCACAACAGGTGCACCTAAACAGCCAGCCTGACTGATTCCATATAATGGAACCGCGCCCCTCCCAAAGGGCTTCAGTATCAGTTTCCACTCCCTAAGAGGAGTGGACAAATATGTATATATTCGCTTTTATAATATTCAAAGGCTTAGAAAGAAGCCTAGAAAAATGCTCATTTAAGTAGTTTAAGTGGTTAATCAGGATTTAAGAATCAAATGCATATTATTGTTTAACACGCTATCTTAGCCGATTGTTTTTGTACGCACATGTAGTTTCTTTTTCCAAGTATCAAGAAGAGAATGTTTTGGAACGTCCTATAATAACGTCCTTGATGGCTAAGGGGACAACTGGAGAAGCTGATGTTTTATTTTCTTTAACTGTTATTAAACAAATGTCTGTAATTTCACAATATTAATGACGAATAGAATGTTGGGCAACAGCCTGTTTTCGTTACGTGTGAAGTAGCATAAAAGCCTTGTAAATTGTCAATAAAGGTCAGAGGAATCATTGGCTTTGAAGCCACATAGACTCATTCCTTGTCTGTGTGATTTCTTTATGCGTGCATATATCTGATTTCTCCACCGAATTAGAACAGAGACTGGCATCCGAGGAAGGACTACATTGCCCACTTCAATTTGGCGCCCAACGTGGGGCCCTGGGTTACACGCTTTATCCAGTGTGTCACCGACAAGGATTTCCTGGCGGGACCACACCAGAACCGGAGCCTGATCAACTTCGTAACCTCACAGGTAAGATACCTTTTGATATCTTATCGGTGACGTGTTCTGGTTTGTGATCCTACCCCGGGAAACCCCAGTGTGACACTTGGGAAAGCATCAAAAGTGGGGGTTTATTTAACTTTGCCCAGGTGCCCGTTATACTGACCCACGAACCGCATGCCAGTTGTCTGCTTGTTTGTACGTGTCTGTTCACGGTTCTTTGTATTGACGGCATATTTCCTGATAGAAATTGTATTTTGGTTGTTGATCAGAGAGATTATCGTGATCCAGCGGTAACAAGTGGCGTGTACCTGGTTAGCTATCTCCAGCTGTAACAGGTGATGTGATGAAATAGGCGCATACCTGGTATTAGGACTTTCCTAACAGTAACAGGCGATCACAAGCTTGGTGGTAGGACGCAATATATCTCTGATTGAAGTATAGCTTGATTGACAGTCAGAGGAGTTTTTGGGGGACTGGGATAGATGATGCATTAGGCGTATCTATTAGGAACTCACAAGAATATATATATCTGGTAGGAACCGGTGACCCTGTAGGATATATATGCTGCGCGATGGAGAGGTACTAGCTACACCTTTCTAGCAGAGTCCTATATTTGGAATATAGGGTAGGACGAGACGCTTTATTGTCGTGATAACAAAGAGGACACGATAGATATAGGTCTATCCTCATTTCTGACTGTTGATAAACTACGTGAATTGAAGAGTGACCAGGAAAACAAAGCTAACAATCGAGAATGGGAAATGAACAGAGTAGCCATACTGGTTGGTTGTCGCCATGCAAGTTAGTTGAGGAAAGGACAGGCAAAAGAAATGAGACAAAACTAAAGATTTTAGGCAGGATTTGCGAATTAGATAATCCCAGATTACAGGTAGAGGAATGGAAACATGTGTTGCAGAATAAGAAAGGAATATTGAATGAAAATGGATTATGGAACGTAGCACAGGCTTGGTATAGGGTTGCAAAAGAAATTGAGAACGAAGGGTGGATAGAAACAATACATAAGACGAAAGGAAAAACTAATTACTATTATCTCAGTGCAAATTCTGAGCCTCCTTCCTATGGTGAGGTATCCGAAAAGAAAATAATTACCCCAACCCAAGCGACAACTGCCCAAAACAGCCGACAGGTCTCTACCCTGTTTTATGTATCGATGGGTCGTACTACGCCACTCGTCCTGTCATGTCCTCATTAGCAGCCACAAGCCAGGTACCAACAATATACCCTATTATGCCTCACTTGCCCAATTTAGATACCGCCCTCCAGTGGTGTATTTAGGTTTTGTGCTGCCCTAGGCCTGACTAAACTCGTGCACCCCCTAATTTAAATTTGACACACCCTTTCCTGTCAAGGGCACACCTCTTCCTGGTTAATCCCCACCCTTCCTCTTTAAGCTCCACCTTTTCCTCTTAGAGCTCCGCCTTTTCCTCTCTTTATATTAAAAGTGGATACCAAGTGCCTACTTGTATATTTTGTATACCATTTCAAATGTATCTATTGAGATAAAGAAAATTATGAAATGTTTAAATTCAAGCATTTTTACAAAGAACAGCCACGCATGTCAAGTAAGCGGGATCACAGCCGCTCTAATTGGTTGAACAATAAAATCCACAGAAACGAGCACTGCATATGAGCGTATCACAGAGCTGCACAGCAATAAAACCCACAGAAATGTGCAGTGTGTATGAGCGTATCCCAGAGCTCCAGGGCAATAAAACTCACAGTAATATGCAGTGTGTATCACAGAATCCACAGCAATAAAACTCCCAGCAATGCAATGTTTGGTGTGTGTCAGCGTATCAGAATCCACAGCAATAAAATTCCCAGCAATGCAATGTGCGGTGTGTATGAGTGCATCAGAATTCACAGCAATAAAACTCACAGCAATGCAATGTGTGGTGTGTGTCAGCGTATCAGAATCCACAGCAATAAAACTCCCAGCAATGCAATGTGCGGTGTGTATGAGTGCATCAGAATCCACTGCAGTAAAACTCCCAGCAAACCGAGTGTATATGAGCACACAGCAATTATGCTGTGGAGCCATCTTGTCAGCAGTGGGGTGCCACTGCCAGAGGGTGCACTGTAGTTTTGATTCCCTTCCCGGTGGGTGTTCAGTCCAGAATAGAGTCTGTGTTAACAAAAGGGCGGGCAGCTGCGCGCATGCGTTTCACGTGGTTCAGCCAGTCATGTGGTACTGAGACTCAGAGAAATGGCAGTGAAATGCCCTGATGTTCGGTGGTTTCAATCAGCAGGTTTATTCAGGCGAACCCCATAGGTTTCAATGTTAAAAATATTCCCGTTTTTATGCAATATCTAATAAATCATTTATTATTTTAATCTGCAGTAAAAAGTCTTTACTTATTGATTTTTTTTTAGTACCTTTTAGTCATTTTTCAGATTTTTTTGGGCAAAATTCCCCCCCTTTTTTTTAATAGCAGTTTTTCTTTTTTCTGTAACAGAACTTTTTATTATCAATCATAGGATCTTGCATGTAAATTCCAGACATTTTCGTTCAGTAGTTCTTTTGAAAACAGCAGGCAACAGGTTTGCGGCGGCAGCATTCAGCAGCCGACTCCATGCACTTTGGGGACCCTGCGGTGAATGGTGAATTCACTGCAGGGTGGGGAAATTTTATTCTCCTAAATGCAGGGAACTACAGAACACCAAAAAGTTGGCGTCATTTCGGTGCTCTGTGAGTAACCCATTTAGTGGTGAGGTTTTTTGCTGCCCCCTGGAAAGTTAAATTGAAAGTGTAAATTAGTGAAATCTCAATGTATCCTTCCTGGTAAAATACTTTGCAAAAGTAAAAAAAAAAAAAAAAAAATTTTTTTTTAGGGGTGGGGCCACCCAGTGCGGGCCGCCGCCCCCTGGAAAGTGCCGCCCTAGGCCTGGGCCTAGTCGGCCTAGGCCAAAATACACCAGTGCCGCCCTCCCAACGATAGACGGGACCGGCGGCCCGGGTCAACTATTTTTCTCATTAAATCGTACTGATGATTCCCTAACGTCCCACATAGGGTTACCTGCAACCACACCCCAGGTCACCCGTAGCCAGCCCACACTTTTTCCACCCCAGCAAACTGACACCACGTACCCTTTATACCGAAACACCCATGACATCCCTCCAACTCCCAAAAACAATGTAGCCTGGACACAGCAGTCAACTCTCAGAATGACGGCAGACACCGTGGAAGGGGAGCCTGGTGGGGAGAACCTGTTTTACTTGTGGAGAGTCCAACCATTTCAAATGGGATTGTAAAGCACACCGCAGGCGACGCCCCCCACCCAGAGCCCAGATGCCGCCAATGGCCTTTAACAGGATACTGCCATTGTATCTGATAATTTCCCACAACCCACAATCCTTGGCTTGGGCCTTTCCACCAAGATGATGTCTGCCCATTCTACCAATATATATATATATATATATATATAATATATATTTGTGTATATAGTGTGTGTTTTTGTTTATATGGATGTATATGTGTATAGAGTATGATTAAATAAAAAAGGTATAAATTTAATCAGCGGTTGGACAGGGACGCCTGTTCCAACTCGTGTAAATGGATGTAAAAAAAAAAAGTTGAATTTTTTATAAGTGGGATGAAAGTTGTTTTAAACCAGAATCTTATAATCTATAGGATGCGGCTGATAGTTTATGAGTCAATGTGAGAAGAGGTTAGGAATGCCTATCCTAGATATGGCAAATACAGGTTGCTTGCCAGTAGAGAACATTAAGAAGGTCATGTATGTATGTCAGAGATGTAAAGCACGGTAAGCCTAAACCAAAAGCAAAATAGACAGGTGAGACATGACACCTGCTTTGTTTATGACATGATTCCATGGTTGCTTGTTTGTCAAGAGATTATGCGTTGGTTACTGTTATAGTGTATATGTGAAGTACAAGACGTGCGTATGCGGAATTATTATACTTGTAGATAGAATCGTTTTTCTATATTAATGGAGTACCGCCCTATTGGTTTATTATTTTAGTAAAAAATAGTTTTAGACGTAATATTCTCGGGAGAGAGAGGCTACGTATTCTATCTGTAAAGCTCTGCAGGAGAGAGTGCTACGGAGCCGGGTAGAGAGAAAAAAAAAAAAAGGAATATTCTACTGTGTGCAGTTTAAACGTGGAGCAGGTTTTTCCCTGCTACGGTAGCTTATTTTAGTGTGAACATGGAGATGGTATACTGTCAGTACCAGAAGATTGCGGGTTTTTATTTTCTAGTTAATTTAGAGGATTTACTAGTTAATGACGACCCCACAGACGGAGTGTGACCTAGCCACGTACATGATAAAGCTACTACTGCCAGGAGAGTTTTATCCTCCAATTCTCTAACAACGAGGGTGTTAATCAGCAGGCATCACTAGACTGTTGTAACTAAGTATTAATTTGCATGAAACAGAACGGCGTCAGCCGCCCCGAGTATTGGCACCACATGACGTTTCTGCCTACCGTCAAGAACCCCCGGCGCAAATAGCTGTCTTCTGCGAGTCACCTGCGCCTGCAATATTCTCTCCTGCGCCCTGATAATGTCGCTCTCACCAGGTGACAGAGTCTACACCCCGCTACTCTCTTTCCTTTTCCTGAGGGGGGTGATTCCGATTGTGATTCTGCTAGTGGTAATACTGTTAACTATGAGGAATTTTCAATCAATTCTGTTCAACTTCCCCCCTCGCCCCCACCCTTTCTGCCAGAAGAAGGAAAAGAAACAAAACAAGCGCAACTACACGCACTCACACACAGGTTGCAGTGCTAACAGTAAATGCACATGGAAAGTTTAGTACACCAGAAGCTGATATTAAATCATTTAGCAGACCAAGCAGCAAGACAGACTCACTCAGACACAGGAAAAGGAACTCGAGCAGCTAGTCCCACCACTAGTCCCACTACTAGTAACCCAGACTTCTGTCTCAGAACTAAGAAACAAAGTGTGCTTACCTAAAGCACTCTATCCGGCTGTAGTACAATAGGCACATGGGCCCTAACACCTCTCAAATACAATGATGAATGCTCTCATCGGTCTACACAATCTGTCACCTTTCGAAATACTGTTTCCCTCAACAATTGCAATTACAGTCTGACAGCCTAGTAACGAATGTCACAAGTGTTTCAAAAATATTAACTGATATCTATGGTCAGGTGTTCTCTTGCATTCCAGACCCTGAAAGTATTGACGACACCCATCAACTAGTCCCAGGAAATTGGGTACTAGTGAAGAAGTTTCTTCAGAAAAATCCACTTGAGCCCAGATACGACGGTCCTTTCCAGGTCCTCCTCACAACAGCAACGTCAGTAAAGCTGGAAGGAAAATCGACCTGGATCCACACGTTCAACTGTAAAAAGACCTGTACACCAGAAACGGACCAGACAACAGCCCAAACATGATTATGTATATCCTTCTCATGGGGGGGGAGTGGGAATCCAGGGGCAAAATGTGACTGTCATAATGGGACAAGCAGCTGTTGCTATGGTGCAAGTTGTTGTGGGGGAACAAGTTGGCATTGACATAATTCCACAGGTTATCAAACAGATTGCTGATGGCATGGCAGTTGCTACCGCCAAACACAAACTAACCACTTTCTGGTACAATTCCTCTAACACTCGAGTGGCCACTTACACCTTTAACTATCGTGATGTAAACCCTTGCCCAGGCCCCCGCCTGCAGTGTATCTAGGGTTAATGGGATCCCACACAATTATGATATATATGTGCGTTACCAATAGCTATTGGGGACAGGGGTGTGGTAGTTGGGGATCAGTGGGATGGAATACTGGGGTTCCCTGGGGACACAAACCACAAAGCGCCCTAGACGAGAAAGATAACGATAGTAAATCACTTCTTGCCTGCATGACACTGAAAATGGCCCCAAACACATGCCCCACCCAGGAATTGCAGGAATCAGATGATGACACAGTATTTAAATCTAGAACAGGGGCGACGGCACAGAAACTAATCGTAATCCCCAGAATATCCTGGACCCGGGGATGCCGGTACCCATATTCTGGGAATAGGGGGAAAAGGGGGTTCAGAGAATCCCTGGAGCCTGGGAAAATTCACCTGCGAGATATGTACCTTGCCTCTGACTGGGTCCCTCCGCACCAACAGTCCCAACCCCTTAATCACCACATGATGATCTCTCCCAATGGTATAGTGGCCATCGCTGATCCCACGTTCGAGGATACTATGGCCATTGAAACAGGATACTCAGATATGGATGTTTGGTTGGAATGGATGAAATATAGCGCTCAGTCCCACAACAGAACCAATTGCTATGTGTGTGGTACTGCTAGGCCTCATCTAGGTACGGTACCCCTCAATATCCCCGAGGATGTCGAGGAATGTTTTCTCAGTCTGTTTGCCAACACCACTCTGAGTCACGATGCTTGCAGAGCATGAAAATCCAAATACCCTCTCCAGAAATGAAACCCCAGACTCTCAGAGAGTATCACCATCTACCCCGGGAACTACACCTGTCACTCCTCTTGGGGAACCGGTGGCCGGGTAGTTGGAAACTTCACAGAAGGTTATTGTGCGCAGTACAGCACTGTGGAGAAGAAGAAGGTGCAAAACCAGGTGATCTCCCTGGGAGATGTCTATTGGATCTGCGGTGACATGCGTGTCCGCTCCCGCTTGGTAGATGTGTGGGACGGTGAGTGTGCTCTGGATAAAGCCATCATGCCCCTCCACATCCTGCCCTTTGATGATGACCTGCCAACAGCCCACACACCCGGACTCACTAGACAAAGGAGAAAGGCGAATTCTGTACCTGGCAGTTTCGATCCCCACGTCTACCTTGATGTCATAGGAGTCCCAAGGGGGGTGCCTAATGAGTTCAAAGCTAGAGACCAGGTAAAGGCGGGATTCGAATCTTTAATCCCCATGGTAACCATCAACAAGAATGTTGATTGGATTAACTATATCTATTACAACCAACGGAGGTTTGTTAACTATACCCAAGATGCCCTCCAGGGTTTGGCCGACCAGCTAGGCCCAACCTCTGCGATGTCCTTCCAGAACCGCATGGCCCTCGATATGCTACTGGCAGAGAGGGGTGGGGTCTGTAAGATGCTGAAAGGTACTGGTGGCTCCTGTCTGAAGAACTGAAGAAATACTCTGGCATTACTGATCCCTGGGATCAGTATTTTAGTTGGATGAGTGCCTGGCAGAAGATCCTCACACAAATAGGGATAGTTATCCTGGTAGTGATGGTTCTGTTGATGGTGATTGGATGTTGTGTTTTACCCTGCATTAAAAAGGTTGTCGAAAGAACTGTGAAATCCACCACACCTGTTCTGCTTAGTCAAGTGTGTGGGGACACTGGGGAGAATATTGGCACTTCCTATGCTAGTCTAGAATTTCTAGAGGTTCAGGTGAATGAGATGTATGACAAAACCGGCCAACCTATGACAAGTCAACCACAGAATTATGAATCCATGCATCCCCTATCTCGAGAACACCGTCTATGAATTGGCTTTAAGCCAAGGATAGTGACCCATTGCAAGATGAGTTGAGGCCCGATTCTTGACCCACCAGTCTCGACCATGCTCCGAAGCCCGGAATACAAAGGGGTTTTATTCAATAGGAGTATCTCGTCTCAACCTCCGGCGAAGATTTGGGATGGCTGGCGAGACTATTAGGGGAACGGATAAAGGCACGGCTCGTCTCCAGGGGTACACTTGGGAAATGTGCATTTTTAGGGGGGACTGTTGTGGACAAATATGTATATATTCGCTTTTATAATATTCAAAGGCTTAGAAAGAGGCCTAGAAAATACTCATTTAAGTAGTTTAAGTGGTTAATCAGGATTTAAGAATCAAATGCATATTATTGTTTAACACGCTATCTTAGCCGATTGTTTTTGTACGCACATGTAGTTTCTTTTTCCAAGTATCAAGAAGAGAATGTTTTGGAACATCTTGGAACGTCCTGTAACAACGTCCTTGATGGCTAAGGGGACAACCGGAGAAGCTGATGTTTTATTTTCTTTAACTGTTATTAAACAAATGTCTGTAATTTCACAATATTAATGACGAATAGAATGTTGGGCAACAGCCTGTTTTCGATACGTGCGAAGTAGCATAAAAGCCTTGTAAATTGTCAATAAAGGTCAGAGGAATCATTGGCTTTGAAGCCACATAGACTCATTCCTTGTCTGTGTGATTTCTTTATGCGCGCATATATCTGATTTCTCCACCGAATTAGAACAGAGACTGGCATCCGAGGAAGGACTGCATTGTCCACTTCAGCAGTCGCTGCCGCCGCAAAGGCAAAACTAGAGCTGCTGCGCACCGACATTCCTTGGGCAGCACATGAAAGGTGCTGCCCTAGATTTAAAACCAGACTTCTCAGCCAGCTCTGCACAACAGGTGCACCTAAACAGCCAGCCTGACTGATTCCATATAATGGAACCGCGCCCTTCCCAAAGGGCTTCAGCATCAGTTTCCACTCCCTAAGAGGAGCTTGTGCAGCCAGGAGCCTGTCCTGTATCTACCTAGCATTTGGATTCAACCTGTACCAGACCCCCTGCTTGCTCACTGGATTGTCGCCTTCTATACGCCTGGACCTATGGACTCCATTTGACTACCCTTCTGGATAATCCCTTTGATACCTTGCAAGATTCCCTCACTGCTTTTCCTGGAACCCCGCTTTCATCTGTGACCCCCCCTTCCACTTCATTCCAAGGACTCCTTCATACAGACCTTCTGCTTATTATTTATCCAGCTACTCTCAGCCCTGTTCCTGTGTTATCCCTGTCTGTAAGTTAACCTCTTGTGTCCTCTCTCATTTCCTATTGTGTGCATTGTCAGCCCTGCTCCAGTTCTGTTTATGAAGTTAGTTTACTTCTCCCTATCAGCCCATTAACCTGCATATTACATGGTTAACCCCTTCCTGCCTATTTCTCAGCTTTCCCGTTGTTAGGCAGCCGTCTTCCTATCTTCCCCACAAAACAACTCATACACGCCCTGGTAATCTCCCGACTCGACTATTGCAATAATCTCTTATCTGGCCTCCCTCTGTCCCGCCTCTCCCCCTACAATCCATCCTGAACGCCTCTGCCAGGCTAATTCACCTCACCCGCCGCTCTGTCTCTGCCGCTCCCCTCTGCGAGTCCCTTCACTGGCTCCCCATCCACTGCAGAATTAAGTTCAAAATCCTTATCCTTACCTACAAAACCCTCACTAACTCAGCTCCCCACTACCTGTCCTCACTAATCACCAAATACACCCCAGCCCGCTCCCTAAGGTCAAACAGTGACCTGCGCCTAGCTTCTCCCCGCATCACCTCTTCCCATGATAGACTGCAGGATTTCTCACGCGCAGCCCCCACTCTCTGCAACGCTCTCCCTCGTACTGTCAGACTTTCCCCTAACTTCTCTTCCTTCAAACGCTCCCTTAAAACATTCCTATTTAGGGAAGCCTACCACCCAACTCACTGACGCAACCATCAATCACTCTCACCTTACAGTCCTCTCCTCCTGTTTCCAACCCCAACCCTCCCAGATTGTGAGTTCCTACGGGAATAGGGCCCTCATCTCCTCCTGTACTGTTTGTCAAATGTTGTTCAATGTATTGTAACCCTGTCTATACTGTGCTTATTGTACAGCGCTGCGGAATATGCTGGCGCTTTATAAATAAAGAATAATAATAATAATAATTCCCCATCATCCTATGTTTGTTTATCCAATAAACCCTTTATTATTTGAAACACATTGCCTGCTTCGTGTCACTGCAACCTGGGCTCGCACCCTCACCCACCCAGCCTGGCTGGCCCTGACAACAACTGACAGTAGATTCAGGTAGACTTAAGAGTGATTTGTACACTAAGCCCACAGATCGAAAAAGCCTTTTACACTTTTCTAGTTTTCATCCAGAAAAAATGAAGTAAACTCTCTCCCTAGAAGTCCGTTTAATAGAGTTGTACGCAACGTTTCAGATACAAACATACTCCATAATAGACTTGATGATATGCAGAGAAAATTTGCTAGGAGAGCGTATACCCATAACTTACTTATGGAGGAGAGAGAGAGGGCAGTGAATCTGAATCGCCAGGAGATGATCAGCTCTAGAGCAGGGCTAAAAAGGATTTTTCCACCACCGTTCCTTTTGCAACTACATACAGTAGTGCCAGTCCTGACATTAATGCCATTATTCGTAGACACTGGGGGCTTTTGCCATGGGGGTTCCCAGAGTTGAAAGAATTCCAGGTGCCACCTATTTTCATATAGACCGAATAAGAATTTAAAAGACCATTTGGTGAGAGCTGATATTGGTTCTCTGGGTTAAAAAAAAAAAAAGTTGTGGTGAGATAAAAAAGTGATAAAACTACAGATTGAGGGAAAGGATATTTAATTCACTGTTCATGTATTGTTTAAACTTTTAAAGCAATCCATATGACTGCAACTTGTAGAAACATGATATAAGGTCCTATGTTGACAGTAACACATTTCGAACGTGAAATTAACCTTGTCACAGAAACAAAGCTAATGCACAAAACATGTCAATAAATTTCCTATAATGCTTCACCTTTTGTTTCTAAGACTTGCAGTTGGATGAAATTAATAAATATCATTACCATCAGCTGTTTATGGTATGCTTAACTGTTTTCTAAACACATAGCAGATTCTGTAATCCAACCCGCTTACTTATACTTATATTTTATATTTCTGATCAGCCTCTTTCACAAACAAACGTGGAAATGCATAGTTATTTCTTTCAGATGCACAAAGCGGTTCTTCCTTACTTAATGATAAATTATGCAACATGTCAATGTCTCATGTGTCTAGCAATAAATAATGTATTTTGTCTGTTCCGGTATGGTAAATAACTACGTCGCAATGCACATTTTCCCAAAGAATTAGAGATGAACATGTACTGTGCTTTTAAATCCATGTATATACGCGTGTGTTTAACATTGGCCTATCTGTCTATTTATCTCTTAACACCTCTGTAGTTATTTATTTATAAAGTATTTTACCAGGAAGGATACATTGAGATTTCTCTCCCTTTCAAGTATGTCCTGGGCTATTTTGCCCTCATCAGCAGGAGATAGGTTGTGACTCATTGCTATTTGATGCTTAACCCGTAGGACAAATCAATTATAAACATTATTATTTGCTATGTGGAGGCTTTTAATCTAACTTTTTGCCCTTAACATAACTTAAATGTCTATATATATATATATATATATATATACTGTATCTCCTCTAGCACAACCACTTGCACATCCCAGCAATTCATTGGGTAGGATATGCAAATGACAACTGTCTCACTTTTATGCATCCTGGGTCTGTTATTACACAGAACTCTAAAATCAATGCTATGCCACACTGTGGCTTTGTAGCAGAGATAGGGTTTATACAACTGGTCAAAGCCACTCCTAGGACAGCGCTGTTTCGGGTTTGTTGGACCCTCATCAGCTAGGAGCTAGGCATGATGACCAGTTGCAGTGGATGCTTGGGACCCGTAGGGCAAATCAGTATCTACAAGGGTTGTAGTGGAGGACAAAAAGTGAGATAAAAGGCTTCCACACTATAATAAGTGTGTTTTATTATTGTGTAAAATTATGTATATGTGTGTGTTGTGGTGGAGGGAAAAAAATGGGATAAAAAGCCTCCACGCAATAATTAAGTTTATTATTGCAGAAGCCATTTGCACATCACAACAATTCAAAGAACTGCATCCCAGAACTCCTGCGCTACATTCCCCATATGCAGCAAGGAACTCTGGGTAAGACATGCAAATTACATCTTTCTCACTTTTTTGCATCCTGGGTCTGTTTTTACTCAGAACCCTTAAATCAATCCCATGCCATACTAGATGGCTCTTTTTTTTGTTTTTGCAGAGATCAGGTTAATGCAACTGGTCAAAACCACTCCTAGGACAGCGCTGTTTTGGGTTTATTGGACCTTCATCAGCCAGTAGCTAGGCATGATCAGAGTACGTGGTGATACGAGGAGTTACCTCGTCGCCCCGTCGTGGAGTCTGATTCCCGCATTGCTACCATTCGTTTACATTGTCTCTCTGTTGCCAACCCGTTTTCTGGAAACGATCCCTCTCCTGTTAATTGACCCGGCTTGTTTTTGACGATTCTCCTGCTGCTTGATTACGATCGCCTGTGTGGTGTTTTTGATGGTTTAACCCCATGCTTGCCACTGGGGTGTTTACACGCTACTGGGGAAGTGTTCCTTCTCAGCGGTGGGTCTTGTCTGTGGCCTCATTAGGTTCCTATACCCAACCCAGGGCTCATGTTCTCCAGCCACACATATTGATAACATCTGCGATCGCAGCAAGGTATTGCTTATTTGCTACTCATGGTCAGTGTGCGCTCACCAGCAACAATACTCATTATTGTATGTACTACAGACCCGAGGTGTATGTGTTGACCATCTTAAGGTACTGCTGACCTGCTCCCGATTATCAGCAAATGTTAAAGCAGCTTGTTTCCTGACTGCCCTGCAGTCCGCGCAATTCACCAACTGTCTGATTTATCTGTGTATTTCTGCATGTGCTCTAAGTAGACTATCGGTCTTAACCTTTAGTGCTTAGTAGCAACTCAGTCTATTGTTCAACCTTGTTGTCGCAAGTGTATAATTCTGTGAATAACAATCGGTGTTTAAACGTCAAAAAGGTTTATCAGTCCTTAAGGATCCCAACTCCGCTACACTCTAGTGGGCGCTACTCCCCCCGTTACACAAGGCCAGCGGCAGCGCTACGTCACACAACACATTAAAAATCTGCTAGATTAGGCTAGGGTCAGAGTGGGGCAGTCGGAACGCGCGTGCAGGCGCACTAAATCACGGCGGCAGTAGCAGCACATAACGGCCAATGACGGCCAATATACGCAGTACGTGCGTACAAAAGTGCGCCGACACCACGCAACCGGCAAATGAACGCATTTTTCTCAGAACGTGAAACCGCTGCTACTGACGTACAAAGTGCGCTGCGGCCGCATGGCAGCGTGTGTGCGTGATTAGAGACGTCAGACGCTGCTAGTGTGCGGCCTACATAACGTTCAAACAGCCGGATTTCCCTAGACTTCTTTTACCCACCGTCATGAAATACTTCCAGAATTGCGCATCGTCTGACCACTTAAGCGCATTCCGTGAAAAAATGCGTGCGCACGCATCTACGTACATTTTGACGGTGGCCGCAGAAAATGCGCTCATCTGTCCCTAGCCTTAGCCAACACTTTACAATTAGGATGTTTGTGTTAAATGATACATATAACCACCGAGAAGCCATCCTTCTGGGAACATCCTGTGCTCATGGGCACTTCCAGGGAACGCTAGAAATGGATTCATGATGCGCATATTGGCAATGGCATCACAAACCATTTGCATCTTAATGGAATGGAAGTGCTTGCAATTGGTATAAGCCACAAGATCCTTCCAGGATGCACGGATCTCTATGTGGGTGTAATCGATTGCCTCCAGGACATTGGGGAACCCTTCAATGGCAAAAAACAATTGCATCACACTACACCATCCTTCAGGGGTGGTAGGGTATCCAATATACTGCTGGCAGTTGCCTTGCATAGCTACAAGGAAGAGTTAGAGCATCTTAGAGAAGGTGCTCTGGCTGACACCACCTAGCTCAGGCAGGGGTTGCTGAAAGGTCCCAATAGCAAGGAACCTTAAACAGCACAGCAACTTGGCCATCCCTGGCACAGATAAGTGTCCCAACAAGGACCCATTCTCTGTATGACTATTGTGACTCTGCTGGGTGGTCCTGATGGGGAGCAGGTTTTGACTGCAGTGCCAGGATGTCTGGGTGTGCTGAGTTTGGTAATGGGATTAACTGTTGTTATCTGATTCTGTACCAAATAAAAGGAGGCCTTGTGGAATGGCCAGTGAGTATGCTTAACTCAATCTGATCAGTGTCGTTTGTTTTATTGGGAGAAACTAAGAGCTGACTGGTTCAGAGCTGCATGCTATCAGAAGAATCCAGGAACTAGCGGAGGAAGGCAGTAACGATTAGGGATGAGCTGTTCGGTTCGATCTGTTCGGAGTTTGCATCGAACATCGGCCGTTCGCGAACTTCGAACTTTTTGGGACGTTCGCCAAAAATTCGGAAAAAAAAATAATTTGAAAAAAGTATAAAAAATGCTTAAATACTAAAAAATCTAGAAATAAAGAGACTCTTTACTGCAGAATATTATAAGCAACGGTTTATTAGATATTGTATTAAAACAGGAATATTTTTAACATTGAAGCCTATGGGATAAAACATTCTTGTTACTAAAACATCAGACAGACACGGCCCTCTAATCAGGCACTGTAGAGGGCAGCCTGCTGGGGCCTCCCAAGGATCCCCTTGAGGAGCATGCGGCCGCCGGATGACAGAGCTGCGACTGTGCGGACTAGCTGCCCTGGTGCATGTGGCAGAGACAGGCAGCACAGGGAGGGAGCCACCGCACCTGCTGCCACGGCAGTCCCCCCCCAAAACCAGGATCCAGGGAGCCCCCACTGACCACCAGGCTAAGGTAAGGCGACACATTTCTAAAAAAAATAAAATCCGAGGACATTTTTAAATGTCCCGGGAACATAAAATAAAACTTTTTTTTTCTTTCTCTACCTGGCTGAATGTATTTAATTATATATATTAGATACATTCAGCCAGGTAGAGGGGGGTGGCGTGGGCTGCACGGGGTCTCAGGCAGTGGTTATGTTTTTGTGTGTATATTTTTAGCAAATATATAGGGAAAGGTAAGGGCAGGTATGATATATATATATATATATATATATATATATGAGATAAGATATATATCTATATTCTTATAAATATATATCCAGACTTGTATTACACACACACTTTGGCAACTAATTGCCCCCCCCACATTTGGCTGATCCCTCCAGAAGAAATGTTGAAACCGATAGAGCAGAGAATAATATATATATTCTCTGCTCTGTCGGGTTCAACGTTTCTTCTGGAGGGATCAGCAAAATGGGTGGGGGGCGCATTTAGTTGAAATTGTCCACATGCCACCCCCCCATGTGCGTATGTGTACAGTATATATGGTCTGAGGTCTGTGGGTGGGTGTATATCTATATCTGCGTGTTGATATATACGTATATATAGGTCTGCGTGTTGCTATATATGTATATGTCTGTGTGAGTGGTATCAATGCATCCCTACTCTATACACAGCGCTCCGTGTCCCTATAATATATATGATCAGGGGTTACCTTTTTTTATATTTTTATACTATTCCTATTAAATTAACAGTAATTTTTGATGTATTTTATTCAGTAGAAACTTTTTTTGCCTATATAACATGTGCTTTGTGAAAATAAAACGGTTTTGTGTGTACATTTTAATTTAGTTAGTGAATTCCTGTCCAGTGCGGTGTGAAGCAAACGTAATGCCGTGTAGACATGCTGCGAGGCGGAGGGGAGTGAAGTCAAGCCTGCAAAATGTTTGCTTCTCTTCGCTTCGCTATGCTGTGCGTCGCTACACACTCAGTGTGTCTCAGCCTTTATTCCCGCATCGCTAGTTTACCGAATCAGTTTGAATACTTGTTACTGACCCTGCTTGTTCTGAGGACCCGATCTGTTGCCGACTTTGCATGCCATTTGACTATTCTCTCTGTGTATTCCCTGCCTGTTCTGTTTGCTTCCTGTTGCTACTGGTGTGCGCCGATTCTCACCATATACAGTAGCGCAGTACAAGTGCCTAAACATTGCTGACCCGGTTTTGTTATAGCTGCTGATGTAACTGAATAGATCGGGGATCTCTTCTCCATTACCAAAACCTCCACCACTGCACTCTTCCACAATACCTCAGAGGGGTTACGGTATGAAGGCACTTGCTGCCACCAAAGGCACAATATTTGGCTGCACTGCCACTGACGCCTGTACCAGATTCATATCATTTTAATATTGGACCGCAGGGTCCAACCCAGCACTCTTCCACAATATCACAGAGGGGTTACGGTGTGACGGCACTGTTGCCGACACTAAAGGCCCAATTTTAAAGCATCTATTGTTACTTTCATCCAAAGCCTGCATAAGTTTCACCATAATTTAGCCAAAAAAATTACTAAACTTGTACTGCGTGTCCTAAAATGTCTCCTCTTTTCATACAGGCTGCCGCCCCAAGCAGTTGTTTATGAATAGATTAAAGGAAAACCATTTACCGTCAGTTGAAATGTCATTTTTTTCTTTGTTTCTATACATCCTCCAAATCCACCACTTCACAGGCAGGTTATCGGGACCTCCTAGCCACGATATTTGAAGGAATTTTTCGTTTTTATTCTTAACCTTTATTTCATGGAAAACTCACTCTTCCTTTAAAAGTTTTTTTTTTTAACTTTTTGTCCTTGTTTCCTGTCCCCCAGGGCACTACCCGGACCCCCATACACCTTTTATGGCAAATATCTTGCATATATGCCCTCTTGGAGGGCACTCTAAAAATCGAACTTTCGAGTCCCATTGACTTGCAATGAGTTTGGTTCGTGTTCGAGTTCGAACTCTAACTTTTGAAATTGTTCGAGTTCGAATGCAAACCGAACACGGGGGTGTTCGGCTCATCACTAGTTACGATGGCCAAAGGACAAACCGCGAACTTGGCTCCCGTATTAGGTACACAGTGCCTAGGGGCTCACAGGCAGGTTTAGTAGGTATACAATATAGCAGCATAATCGTCTCAATGTTATTTTGTCCCGTGAGACCCTGGTTTGATTCAAGTAACACTTCTAGACTTAGCATTTGGCTGATGCCCAGACCATTGCTTGGGGGATTTGTCACAAATACTCATCCATTGGCTATAGAATTAAATCAAATAACACATTTTCAAACATTTGCACCCAATAATCAGTGACATACAATAACACTGTGCAATATTTCCCTTCTGCACAGAAACATCTACTGCTCAAACCCAAACCTGCATTCAAACACATGAACAAACCATCACTCCTTGCAATTACACCTCTACATTCACACACATACAAATTTATTTGCCTCCTACATTAAGTTATGATTATTTTTGCGCTTCCAAAAGCATCTCAAGACACCTTGCTTTTAAGTATTAAACAGCACTGTTGCTTCTCAGGCGTTCATCTCACATTTGGGTATCTTGCTTTAAAAAATGGTAAATTCGTTTTCTTTTCTTCTAAATTGTGTATTTTTCGTTGCACAGGTTTAGCTGTTCTACGCCATAAATACTAGTTTTCTCCTTTTGAGACATGTTGGCATCACAATGACTCAAGTGCTGGATGGATATAAGCATTTTTCTAAAAAAAAAAAAAAAAAGCAGTAAATCTTGTCTCTCTGCATTTATACTGTACGTCAAGGTTAAAGGAGAATATTTATAGGCTCCTTCATTTCTTTTTATTTCTCTAAATTTAATTTCCATTCATTACACTATTAATGATACAGCAAAGATTGATGGAGTCTATATATTTAACTGTTGCAAAAGATACTATCTCCAAGACAATGTTGGAAATTTACATAAAAGAAATAAAGGAGTATGTCTTGCCTATGTTTTTATTTTGTGCATAATTAAAATAAAATGAATGTACAATTAAGATATAATTTGCATGGGAGATAATTGCTGTGGTTTTTATTTTTAGTAAATCAACCAATACGACTCGAGTTCTGTTTGCTCTTGATCTTGAATGCTACTTTTTCACTCTCACATTTTAACCACTTGGCTGCTAAGGACGCGCTCAGCGCGTCCAGCCAAGTGGTTACTCCTGTGCTATGGACTCGCTGAGCGCATCCTAGCACAGGAGGCAGCGATCAGCCGGGATCGTGGATGTCAGCCCAGCATCTGGGACCCCAGCAGGCACAATAGACGTCTATTACAGGCACCCACCTTCCCCCGCGAGTGCAGGAAGGTGCCTAAAGGGGAGAGGACCTCTCTCTCCCAATCAGCTGGGGGCAGCGCAAAAAGGCAGCCACCGCTTGGAAGGGCACAGCCTTAAAAAAATATATTTTTTTTTTAAAAAAAGTTTTTTTTTTAAATAGGAACAATATTGATGCATTAATAAAACAATTATAATATGAACAATGATGCTGCACTAATGATTTTTTCTATGGGGCGTTTGCTAAAAATCTTGTAATTTCCCCCCCAAAAAAATGTAACGCGTACCCATTTCTATTTTTTTAACAAGTGCACCCCATAGAAAATATAACCGCAAAGGCTCGCAAGATAAAATGTGAAAAAAACCACTTTACACACTGCAGATGATTGAAAATTCTACTTTTATTGTATTTTTGTTATAATATTCAGGCAGGACATAATGTATACATATAATAATGATATATTATGAATTTGCTGAGTCTGCCGGAAAGAAAGATATATAATATGTCTGGGCCATATAATAAAATGTGGCTTCAAATCGCGTTTAAACATGATGAGCAAAAGCGGTAAAAATTAGCTCAGCACACAGGCGTGAAATGGCTCAGCAGCGAAGGGGTTAAAACAGGGCTCAAAATTTCCACTTGCCTACTCGCATTTGGCGAGTAGAAATTAAGTGAGGGCGAGTGAAAATGCACACGCAGGCAGCACAATAAATTATTTTGTGCTGTATATTCCGGCAATGCCACGTGCAGCCCCCCCTTCCCCAAGCTGCACGTTGGCAGGGACCAGTTGCCTATCCTGACCCTATCCTGACTGTACTGCTTAATTATTTACACAGGAATTGCACATATTAGGTCAAAATAGTCATGCTTTAGAAATATCAAGTTTTGGTCTAATATTTGTGATTCTTCACCAGTTCAGTGCTTAGTGAATAATGTCTTGAAAGGGCAAATGGCTTCTAAATGTGGATTAGCCCTTAGAAACTGTTATTTACTTTTTTAAAAGATGCATAAAAGGTCCGGTGGAGAATAATTATTATACCATATTTTATTGATCTCATATCATGATTTATTGTACTGTCTAGAACTCTAGAGCAATGTTGTACCAATTTTAGTAATGTGGCCCTTACACTCCTCATTGCACTGCTTTTTTTGGTGGCATTGATTTAGTGAATAAATTGGAAGAGAAAAAAGGGTAGTGAGCATTTTTAGACATGCGGAAGAATAGAGCATTAAAGGGACACTACCACTTACATAAACTGTAAATAGGTTATTTGTGCATTAAATTACAAACAAAACTTATAATAAAAAACATGCAGGGTGAAACACAGGAGAACCATCAGGAGAAGAGAACAGTCTAGACTATCAGGGCTATTCACAAAGAGCCAATCTGGCCCCGAAATGGAACCGAACAGTGAATTTCCCCATACGGTGACATTTTGTGGCCATTCGCTATTCAGAGAGCAAGCAGTTCGCCAAATTTTGGCGATTTGCCGACTGGGTGGAGTAGAGGTAACATCACTGCTCTGCGTGGAGAGAGACTGTGGAGACCCTGTGGAGCACCTCTCCAGTAAGTGTCCTTGGGCAAGACACCTAACTGTACATACTCGCCACCCAGGACATACTTGAAAACGAGAGAAATCTCAACGTATCCTTCCTGGTAAAATACTTTCTCAAAAAGAAAAAAAGTACGGTGCCTGTTCGACGGCAGTGAAATCTCCCATAGAGAAGCAATGGTTAATCTATTCAGAGAGCATCGAACAGCAGAGAAATGCCCTGATGTTCAGTGTTTTTATTTGGCAGGTTTATTCAGACAAATCCCATAGGCTTCAGTGTTAAAAAAATTCCTTTTTTTGTTCAATATCTAATAAACCATTTATTAATTTAATCTGAAGTAAAAAGTCTCTTTAATTTTTTTTAGGATCTTTTAGGCAATTTTTGGGATTTTGTCAGGAAACTTTTTTCTTTCATTTTTTTTTTAATTATTTAGGAATTTTAAATAAGGTCACAAGTCGACCAGCAGAAAAGCGGCCTTACAGGGCCGTCACATTAATTCTCAAGGAAATTAAACAGAAAGATTAAACAAAAATATTTATCCGGCAAAGAAATACTCATCCAAAAATCAAGTGTCCTCATAAAATGTCACAAAAAATGGGAGGGGGGGACGACAATAATGTTCTCAAGAAATAAAGACAAAGATTCTCAGCTGGTTGGTGACGGGTGAGAGGGGGAAGAAGGGGAACACACAGAATAACATCGGGGAGAGGGCAAGAAAAAAAAATGAAAAACATAGCCTGGGGTCTTTTCCTCCAGCATCAAAAAACGGCAGAGATTGGAGGACAGGTAGAGCACGGTAGAGCACTGCAGCGCAAACCAGGGTATCCAACCTGCAGACATGGAGCACAACGCCGAGCGTAGCTAAGACCCGAGACACCCCAGGTAGCCTATCGCCGCAAGCTCGGATAGGAACTGCTTGTGGTGCCGGGGGGAGGGGGGCACAGCTGCACCATCTTCTTATCTTGCTGGATCGGCAGCTGCGGATCCCTGTTGGAGGACACCTTAGCAGTCCTCCGTCAGGGATCCGCCACTGCCAATCCAGCGAGTCAGGCGAACAATCCGCAGCGTAACCCAACCCTGAGGTGGCCTCTGACTCAGCCGCTATTGGGGTCTTCGCCTCCCGGCAGCTCCTCAGTGCAGCCAGCATCCGGCGCCAGCCACCCCTGGTGAGCAGGCCATCAGCATTCCCCCACCAGCATTCGCAGACAGGCATCCAGGCCTGAGACCATGGCTCCCAAACCTCCAGTGGGGGGGATTTGTCCCTCCACCCCCACCCCCACAGGTTTGACCTCCACCCCAGCCTGACAGTCATCCTGGTTGGCCAGAGCCGCGTTCAATACCTCAGCCGCTGCAAGTGCTAAGTTAGCAACTTGCCACTGAACACCGTTCTGCAGCTCAACGCTCAGGCCTGCTAATTTAGCACTTACAGCGACTCGGAGAGATGCTGCGAGTAGCTGAGTGTGACGTAGTAAAGATGGCTGCCGCCATGAAGCAAGTTATTATCCAGTACGGCAATATCCATTTCGAGGTGTTTGTTGACCAAAGCACCAAATATTTATTGGAAAATGGTAACTATTTAATATAAAATATAAAAAGAAATGGAACTGCAATAGTCAAATTTATATCCCCCCCTGATATGTTTTTCCCCTATGCAGAGGCGCTCAGCTCTGCTAAAAATTCATTTGAAGCCAGCAGCACTATTGTCAGGAAAATAGACGCCAGCGCCGAAGGAAACCTAGAAGCAAGCTGGTTCCCTGTAATGGGACTGGTAATCCTCCTACTAAACCAGGCTGATCCAGCAACCAGGTGCTGGCTAATACATCCTGATGCCTCCTCTATAAAAAGGAACCACTTAAGGCACAATGCTTCTGCATTGCTATAGTGAACCCCTCACTAGTAGGAAGCTGCCTTTGAACTATTATAATCATTGTATCCTGGTTCCTCCATTCTACTCACAGTTCTGCATCAAGACCCTCTCCTTTCCTAAGACCCTCTGATCCTGAGACCCTCTGATCCTGAGACCATCTGATCCTGATACCCTCTACCTGGCAAAGATCCTCTACTCCTGTGACCCTCTGCTCCTGAAACCATCTGTTCCTGAGACCCTCTACCTGCTAAAGACCCTCTGCTCCTGAGACTCTCCGCTTACTAAAGATCCCTTGCCTTTGAGACCCTCTGCTTCAAGACCCTCTGCCTCCTGAAGATCCATTGCTCCTGAGACCCTCTGTTTCCAGACCCTCTGCTCCAAGACCCTCTGCTTCAAGAGACCATTGCCTTCCAAGGACCCTCTGCCTGCAAAGATATATATATATATATATATATATGCAATCTTCTCGCTCCTTATCGTAGTTTATTTTAGTTTAGTATTGCCTTTTGTTTTATATCTTTCTCTTAGCTTGCCTTTTAGTTACTCTTATTGCTGGTTATTATTTACACAGTGTTCTCCCTTCCTATTAGTATCACCCAACTATTTGTTTATTGCCTTTTATGCGTTGCTCCTAATAAACCCCTTTTGTTCATTTACCTCATTCTCAGCAATATCATTGCACATTGGGCTCAAACCTGCCACCCCGGAACCAGCTCCTTACAACTATATACCCATGTGTGTGAGCTGGGGGCAATTTTTCAATATGAGCTGGGGCATCATCGGCCATTTTTGCTTCGAAATTCGCATCCAAAACGTTCAATGACACTGCTGCAGCAAACTGAATTGCTGCACTGCATCAATTCAGCATCTGCTGAGGTATTGAACGCGGCTCAGGATCTGTGGGTCCTCCATCTAGACACATGTTTACACCTAATCCTTCTAATATCACAAAACTTGAAAGACAGAACCATTTCCAACTGAGCTTTTATGAATAACAAGAAAGTCGGTAAGTATAATGGTCCCATTTATGAATCATATCGGCTTCCATCCTAGTCCAGCTGCAGGGCCGGCCTGACAATGGTGCAGAGCGGAGCAGCGGCGCCAGGTGGCAGAAATTCGGGGCGGCAAATTTCAGCCCCCGGCGCCGCTGCTGCGCTCTGCACTATTTTTTTATGCGGTAGCAGATTGTGCGGCCGCTGCATTCATTCCTTCAACGAGCGGCAGCCGCATGAGTATCTGCCGCTCGCCTGAGATCCATCCTCCAGCCTGCCGTGATCGAGATCACGTGATCTCACAAGATCGCGGCAGGCTGGAGGGTGGATCCCAAGCAAGCAGCAGATACTCATGCGGCTGCCGCTCGTTGAAGGAAGGAACGCGGCGGCCGCTGGATCTGCCCGTCGGAGGGGCCTGGCAGAGGCGAGCCTGGGGCAAATATATCCATGAGTGAGCATGGGGGAAAATATATCCATGAGTGAGCCTGGGGCAAATATATCCATGTGTGAGCCTGGGGGCAAATATATCCATGTGTGAGTCTGGGGGCAAATATATCCATGTGTGAGCCTGGGGGCAAATATATCCATGAGTGAACCTGGGGGCAAATATATACATGAGTGAGCCTTGGGACAAATATATCCATGAGTGAGCCTGGGGGCAAATACAGTTGTGTTCAAAATTATTCAACCCCCACTGAAATTGAGTGTTTTGGCCAGTTTGACATTGAGTTTGATCATTCAGTCATCTTGCTTACAATTAAATCAAAGACGCACGTGTAGGTCAGACAAATATAACATAACATTTATAATGAAATAACCACAAATGTCTTTTCTGTGCTCACATCATTATCAGTTTTATTCAACCCCCAAGTGACATTCAATCTTAGTACTTAGTACAACATCCTTTTACAGTTATAACAGCTTTTAAACGTGAAGCATAGCTTGACACAAGTGTCTTGCAGCGATCTACGGGTATCTTCGCCCATTCGTCATGGGCAAAAGCCTCCAGTTCAGTCACATTCTTAGGCTTGCGCACTGCAACTGCTTTCTTTAAGTCCCACCAGAGGTTCTCAATCAGATTCAAGTCAGGTGACTGCGATGGCCACTCCAAAATGTTCCAGCCTTTAATCTGCAACCATGCTCTAGTGGACTTGGAGGTATGCTTGAGATCATTGTCCTGTTGAAAGGTCCAACGTCTCCCAAGCCTCAGGTTTGTGACGGACTGCATCACATTGTCATCCAATATCTCCTGGTACTGAAGAGAATTCATGGTACCCTGCACACGCTGAAGCTTCCCTGTACCTGCAGAAGCAAAACAGCCCCAAAGCATGATTGACCCCCCGACATGCTTCACAGTAGGCAAGGTGTTCTTTTCTTCATAGGCCTTGTTCTTCCTCCTCCAAACATAGCATTGATCCATGGGCCCAAACAGTTCTAATTTTGTTTCATCAGTCCACAGAACAGTATCCCAAAACTTCTGTGGTTTGTCCACATGACTTTTGGCATACTGCAGTCGACTCTTCTTATTCTTTGGAGACAGCAAGGGGGTGCGCCTGGGAGTTCTGGCATGGAGGCCATCATTACGCAGTGTGCGCTGTATTGTCTGAGCTGAAACTTCAGTACCCACATCTGACAAATCTTTTCTCAGTTCCTCAGCAGTCACACGGGGACTTTTCTCCACTCTACGCTTCAGGTAGCGCACAGCAGTCGAAGTCAGCATCTTCTTTCTGCCACGACCAGGTAGCGTTTCAACAGTGCCCTTTGCCTTGAATTTGCGAATGATGCTTCCTATGGTCTCTCTTGGTATGTTTAACATCTTTGCAATCTTCTTATAGCCATTGCTCTTCCTGTGAAGAGTAATCACCTCTTCTCTTGTCTTCCTGGACCATTCTCTTGACTTCACCATGTTTGTAACCACACCAGTAAATGTCTAGAAGGAGCTGAGTATCACAGTCATTTTAAAGCTGCCTAATTGGTGCTTATTATGCTTTATTGCTGCTCCGTGACATCCACAGGTGTTTTCAATACCTGATTGAAAACACTTGAATGAACCTCTGTTCTTCAGAGTGGTAGTCTTTAAGGGGTTGAATAATTGTGTCAATGAAGAATTCACAAAATAAACATTTACTACTGTATTACTAAACCAATTGATGTCATTTTAGTTGCATATGGTTCTTTAAAAAGTCCTTGTAGGATTTCATTCTGAATACAATTACAAATGTACACTAAATTCCCTAAAACCCTTTACAGCATTGGGGGTTGAATAATTTTGAACACAACTGTATATCCGTGAGTGAACCAGGGGGAAATAGATCCATGAGTGAGCCTGGGGGCAAATATATCCATGTGTGAGCCTGGGGGCAAATATATCCATGTGTGAGCCTGGGGGCAAATATATCCATGTGTGAGTCTGGGGGCAAATATATCCATGTGTGAGCCTGGGGACAAATATATCCATGAGTGAACCTGGGGGCAAATATATACATGAGTGAGCCTTGGGACAAATATATCGATGAGTGAGCCTGGGGGCAAATATATCCATGAGTGAACCAGGGGCAAATATATCCATGAGTGATCCTGGGGGCAAATATATCCATGTGTGAGCCTGGGGGCAAATATATCCATGTGTGAGTCTGGGGGCAAATATATCCGTGTGTGAGCCTGGGGACAAATATATCCATGAGTGAACCTGGGGGTAAATATATACATTAGTGAGCCTGGGGGGCAAATATATACATGTGTGAGCCTGGGGGCAAATATATCCATGAGTGAGCCTGGGGCAAATATATCCATGTGTGAGCCAGGGGTCAAATATATCCATGTGTGAGCTGGGGCAATATACCCATGTGTGGGCACTGCTGGGTATGTGATGCTTGGCACTGCTAGGTATATGATGCTGGGCACTGCTGGGTATGTGACGCTGGGCTCTGCTGGGTATGTGACGCTGGGCTCTGCTGGGTATGTGAAGCTGGGCACTGCTGGGTATGTGATGCTGGGCACTGCTGGGTATGCGACACTGGGCACTGCTGGGTATGTGAAGCTGGGCACTGCTGGGTATGTGATGCTGGGCACTGCTGGGTATGTGGCGCAGGGCACTGCTGGGTATGTGACGCTGGGCACTGCTGGGTATGTGATGCTGGGCACTGCTGGGTATGTGGCGCAGGGCACTGCTGGGTATGTGACGCTGGGCTCAGTTATACACACCTCACATTACTGTATCACAGAGCTCCACAGCAAGAAAATTCTAATGTACGGTGTGTATGAGTGTTTGAATTTTATTGCTGTGGCGCATTGTGATACGCCCATACACGCTGTGTGTTTTTTTGGGGGGGGCAGCATTTCATCCTTCGCTCCAGGCAGCACAATGTCTTGGGCCGGCCCTGTCCAGCTGAGCCACATACTTCCCTTGCGGCTCAGTTGATGTGGCATCTAATTGTAAAGTAACACTTCCTACCTATAAGGAGAGAACACAGTACCTGAAATCCTGAACACAGGCAATATGTATCTCGTATTTATGAATCATAATTATGAGGTATGATGCCACGGTGCACCTCACCATTCACAAAACAGACAAAAGTAAAAATAAAAATAATTAAAAAATTAAACAGAGCAGCAAAAACCTTGCTCCACTCCATATAAATTTGCCTTTCTTATTGGAATACCTACACTGTGATTTATTCCTGTATTGATCAACAAGTTATTCAATCAAAAGGCCTAGAGCACCTGATGTTCTGAATAAATATCTAGGGTGACATTACATACTTGGTGCTAACGTTAACACTCACTGAGTGAGCGTTAGAGCGTTAACGTTAGCCCTGGTAGCCACAGCATATTACAATCCAAACACTAACGGGTTAAGAAACCCGTTACCATTTGGTACCTTGCGCTTTTCAGCGCGAGGTTACTGTACTTTGCGATACCTATGCTTAACATGGGAGCGAAAAGTGTTAATCAGCGTTAGGATTACAAAGTCCTAACGCTGATTAACGTCTGGCTGCGGTTAGCAAAATGTTTAGTTAGCAGTATCCTTTAGCACCAGCCAAAAACCCCCCAACAAAATCCAGATACTCACCTCCTATCCCGCGGCGAGGACCGCGGCTCCATCCACCTCCTTCGCCCGACGGGAGCAGGGAGAGACTGGGGGTAAAAGTCCCCCAGTCACCCCCTGCGGATCACTACACTGACCGGCTGGTCATGTAACCGGCAGGGGGAAACTCAATGGAGTCCTCTCGCCTCGCGAGATCTGGCAGGTCATGTGACCGGCACTGTCTGCTTCAATGGAGTCCTAATACTCCATCGAGCTTAGCGCCCGGTAACAATGCAGGCATCTTTTTAAATGCCTGCATTGTAATATCGTGCTAAGACGGGGGTGGAAATGAGAAACCTGCAGGCGCAGGTTTTTCTCCTTTGCGCCCCCGTTTTAGCACAATCAGTGTAATGTAGCCCTAGTGTATTGCTGATTTTTGTTTGTATACTGGAGTGTATTTGTCAGTGTCTGTGTGCCTGTCAATCTCTGTGTGTCTCTGTCATTGTCCGACAGACTGCGAGACAAATAGACTGCTTGGGAATGGCTATTTGGATGTTACAGGAGGGAGTGGAAATTGAGAAATGGACTTGTGATAGTAGAACAGAGATAAAAAAAATACGTATATGCTGGTGCTGACATGGGAAGGGGTTCCAATATGTGTTTTGCATAGGTACCAAAAATCTGTGCGATGGCCCTGCATACAGACAATTACTCAATCCAGATTTCAAGATTAGACACATGGATGCTCTATCCTTACAGTTTAGATTACTTTTTGAATACCATCTAGCTTAAATGTCATCTCCAGTTTCCCAACTCTCAAAAAAAAATTGAATTAATTTATACTTTGGTATACATAAATTCAAGCGTATTTATTGCATATTCCATCACTGTCATGTTCCCTTTTAGACGAACCCTAGCTGAAGTGGAGCTACTAAATGAAGGGAAGAGAATAGATAGACGCACGATTCTTCATACAGTAAAGCTTTGCAAATCTGATGAATGATCTGTAAAGAATATGAATGATCTATATAGAATATTTCCAGGATGTTACATTAAGGATTATCCTTTTATCGTGCAGACACACAACAAAGCAAATTTTTACATTCTGTGGATGTCGGAAGAAAAAAAGCTTTGGACTGGAAGAAAATCACATATTTATGTGTTATAGAAAAGAAGAATATAAGGCAACGCTTGTATTGAAAGATTCCATTGCATATTGACTCCGGCGAGATTAACCTCAATATACCTCAGTAGAAGTAGAAACCAGAATATCATTTTTAAAAATGTATTCGGTATCTGTTGAATAAATTAGACTTGTCAGAAATACTACAGTTAAGTGATTTAAACAACAATTGCATGAGCACAAAGGAAGTTATTATATAGTGGACGTTTTATATTTTATAATATTCCAAAATATTTAATCACAAATTTTGATTTTTAAATAACAGAGTGCGTAAACATTCTAATCACCTGTTCCAGTACCTGGTGCGGGCTAAGTGCTGACTGCTGAGTCAGATAGATTATATTTTGTATCTTGTGTTCTTGGGAGCATTATTTCACCTATAAAACACAAATGAATTGTGACACCTTGCAATTCAGTTAAAGAAAATATTAAAGGAACTTGATCCTTTATACGGGCATTCAACCATTAAATTGAAAGACAATGGGTCTAGGAAGCAACAAATATTATTTCCTTGTTATTGCTTTTTCATGGTACATTTCAGTACAGCAATAATCACAACCATTGTTTTCCAGCTGATTGCCGGGGATATTAATAGAATAGCAGGTATGGGCACTGCAAACCCAAATTATCTATTAAATATTTGTGGTGATTTTTTTTTTAAAATTGTTTGACTAATAATTTCTATAAATATATTAATATATTAAGGAACATAGAACTAGATAGAAATATATAGATATATATGAGAGTAAGGTTGGATAGATAGATAGATAGACATGTTGATAAATAGACAGATCAATATAAAGAGAGATAGATACAGTGATAGCTAGATAGATACAGCAATAGACACAGGGATATATGGATAGATATAGATATATAGTTAAATAGACAGATCAATCCTAGATAGATACATGGATAGACAGATAAATATAAAAAGAGAAAGTGACATATACATAAATATATAGATATAGAGATAGATAAATAGATGACAGAGCTAGATATATAGACTAGAGATAGAGATATAGAGATAAACAGATACAGAGATAGCTAGAGATACAATAGACACAGGCATAAATGGATATAGATACATAGATAAATAGACAGATCAATAGCTAGATAGAATATAAATAAATATGTAGATAGATAAATATAAAGCGAGAAAGTGACATATAAATAAATATAGAGACAGAGATCGATAGATAAATAGATGACAGAGATAGATAAACAGATAGAGATAGCTAGAGATACAATAGACACAGGGATAAATGGAAAGATATTGATACATAGATAAATAGACAGATCAATAGTTATAGTTACAAGTTTTTATAAAGCGCTAACGGATTCCGCAGCACTGTACAATGGGGGAGCAAAAACATGAGACATACATGATACATAAGGAAAAGACAACCCTGCCCGTAGGATAGCTTGTCTAGGAAATACAACACTTTAACCAAGTGCTCGGCCAGACATCCCGTGTGCTTACAATCTAAGGCAGTTGTTCCCAACCGTGGTTTTCAACTACCCCTAACAGGTCAGTTTTCCAGATATCTGATGCACAGCACAGGTGATATGATTTGCTGCATAGTGATTGCAGGATTCAGTCTGCATTTCCCCAAGAGATCTGCAAAATCTTGCCTGTTGAGGACCGCGGTTGGGAACCACTGTTCTAAGGTACGGGGGTAAGTGAAACAGGTGGGAGCAGAGGGAAGGTGAAACTGGTTGCTAGAAAGAATATAGTGTGGATTGTATGGGAGGACTGGAAGCTCGGGCTGACTAAGAGTACTTAGAGAGAAAAGTGGAAACAGCTGGAAAGGGGGCCTGAAATTGTAGACCAGGCCTGGGTGGGAGGGACAGCAGAGTGAGGAAATGGTGGTTCTGTCTGTGTTTGCGGAGAGGAAAGAGAATAAAGATTTGGTAAGTTTGCATTTAAGAAGTTACAGCACAGGAGGGGGAGGAAGAGGAAGAGGACGAGAAGAAGGAAGAGGAGAAGCAACAGCAAAAGGGAAAAGAAACTAAGGAAAAAAACTAGAAAAAGAGAAAGAGAGGGCAAAAACTTAAAAGACATCTAATCAGCCAGAAATTAATAGATACACAAATAATATACAATTGCAAGAATGGAGTTGTCTGGATAATAGCGGTGGACAGCATGCTGAATCCTTGATACCTTTATGCTTGTTCCGGGAAGCAGAATGAAGAAATCGTGGTTCTGTCTGTTTATGCTTTATGCTTGTTCCTGGGAGCGGAATGAAGAAATGGTGGTTCTGTCTGTATGCTTTATGCTTGTTCCGGGGAGCAGAGTGAAGAAATGGTGGTTCCATCTGTGTATGCTTTATGCTTGTTCCGGGGAGCGGAGTGAAGAAATGGTGGTTCTGTCTGCGTATGCAGGTAGGTAGATACATCAATTTATAGATAGATAAAATATGCATTGAGACCCATATTCCCTACAACCCTAATGGTTTCAAATGGATTACTGTTGACATTCTTTATAAAAAGCAACATTTTTTAAGTTTAAGAAAATACAAGCCCATCTCAGTGTCAGACCATTTCTTTCAGTAAATTTTATAATTCTTTCCTATGGCGAGAAAGACAAAACTTGCCACTTATAAATGATATGTCTTTAGGAAATCTCATGAATGGAAAGCTGCTCGATTTAACTTCAGTTTGCTTTTCCCGATTCATTGTAATACAGGAGGTTACTCAAATGCAAGAAATGGTCTTGACATTTTTATGGTGTGCCTATAGTGTATTTAAAAACCTGTTTAGGCTGCAGACAGAGACGGATTCAGCATTTTACATGATGTATCTAACCAGTTGGTTGAGGACGAGGGAAGCCTGATCAATGCGCTTGAAACAATTGTTCTTACAGAAACACGTTATCTAGTATGTCTTTTCAGAGTGACATTGAGTGAATGTGAAAGGTTAGAGTCACCGTCCTCAAAATGACAGATCTGATCCCTTGGGGGACTGTTTGATTTACACATGCATGTCTTAAAGTCTGTGGTAGCTTCGCTTTGTGTCAAAAGATAGCATTGTATTTTACAGATCTGCTAAAGAAAGTATGTACCAGTCTTGATGTGAGACTGGGAATACACTTTCAGGGTTATTCGGAGAAGGTGAAAACCAGGAGAATTGGCAGAAGAAAACAATCTAGACCATATAGCTGATTAGGAAAGTGTAATAAATGCGAGAATTGTTCTGGTTTGGCTATTTTGACGTCTAATTTTTGCATCTCCAGTCATTCTCATGAGTTTCACTTTTTCTTTGAATAGACCTGATTGAGTTAAACATTTTTTGGACAAATTGAGATTCATCTCAATTTTATGCAATTCGTCTGAAATACAAATTAATAAAAGGGCATCTCATTATTTGATCTAAAGAACGGATCACACAGGATGGATTTACTTTTGTGCAATAAATTTTGGTTTGTGTCAGTGCACCCACAAGTACAGGTACAAGATTTTATATAGCGTTACCAGTTCGGTACCGCTGTACAATGGGTAAATCATAATAACAAATATACATACAAGTTAAACACACAGAACAGTAGGAGAGAGGACCCTGCTTGAGAGCTTACAATATAAGAGGAGAGGGGTGGCACATTAGGTGAGGGTAATAAATAACCTGAAGTAGCGAGGTGCATGTGGGCTGGGTGGGAAGATGGCGCAAGAAATGTACAATGGTGGACTCACGGGGACGACGACAAAAAACAGTTGAAATCAAGGGTGGGGTGCTTGCAGGTCTCAGGCTGTAAAATGAATGAGCTTTCTGAAAGAGAAAGTATGGTCACATAAGTTCAGAAGGGGTTGGGGCAGAGGCGGAAGTACCAGGGTCGCAGCGGTCGCACTTGCGACCGGGCCCTGGCTTTCTGCCACTGGAGGGGGACCGAGGCAGTCCACAGATTCCAGCAATCAGCGCCGGAATCTGGGAGCAGCGCCGCCAGCATGCAGCTTGGCCGGAACCACCTGACCAGCACACGAGATCACAGAGTTCACGTGAACTCTGCGATCTCGCGAGAACGCAGCTGCACTGGTCAGATGGTTCCTGGCGAGCGGCCAAGCTGCATGCCAGCAGCCGCTCGGGAGAAGAACGGCCGCAGACAGGAGGTGAGAGCTGGTGGCAAATACATCCATGTGAGCTGGGGGCAAATACATCCATGTGAGCTGGGGGCAATATATCCATGTGAGCTGGGGCAAAATATATCCATTTGAGCTGGGGCAAAATATCCATGTGAGCTGGGGGCAAATATATATATCCATGTGATGAGCTGAAGGCAATATATCCATGTGAGCTGGGGGCAATATATCATGTGTGAGCTGGGGGCAATATATCCATGTGTGATTTGTGGGCAATATAACCATCTGTGAGCTGGGGCAATATATCCATGTGAGCTGGGGCAATATATATATCCATGTGAGCTGGGGCAATATATCCCTGTGAGCTGGGGCAATATATCCATGTGAGCTGGGGGCAAATATATCCATGTGATGAGCTGGGGGCAATATATCCACTTGTGAGCTGGGGCAATATATCCATGTGAGCTGGGGCCAATATTTCCATGTGTAAGCTGGGGCAATATATCCATGTGGGCTGGGGGCAATATATCCATGTGAGCTGGGGCAATATATCCATGTGTGAGCTGGGGGAAATATATCCATGTGTGAGCTGGGGGAAATATAACCATGTGTGAGCTGGGGGCAATATATCCATATGAGCTGGGGGCAATGTATCCATGTGTGAGCTGGGGGCAATATATCCATGTGAGCTGGGGGCAATATATCCAAATGTGAGCTGGTGCAATATATCCATGTGTGAGCTGGGGGCAATATAACCATGTGTGAGCTGGGGGCAATATCCATGTGACCTGGGGCAATATATATATCCATGTGAGCTGGGGCAATATTATCTTTGTTATATTGCAGGAAAAATAAGTAAAAATATAGATCTTTTTTGGGAGGGGGGCCCTTCATGGATTCTTGCACCGGGGCCCTCAGGTTTCTAGTTATGCCCCTGGGTTGGGGGGTCATAAATTCTCAAAATCAGTTTGGTTAGTGAGAAAACAGAACTGAAAACTGAGCAACATAACTTAGGAGCCATTGGAGGGAATAAAATATAGCTAATGGATCAACAAACACAGAAGGGGAACACACATGAGAAGTCCTGAAGGCAGGAGTTGCGGGTGTGGGTACTAGGGATGAGCTGTTCGGGTTCGGACGGTTCGAAGTTCGACCCGAACTTTGGCAGTTCGAAAGTTCGCAAATTTCGAACTTTTTGGGTCTGTTCGGTTCGAGTTAAAAAAAAAAAAGAAATTTTGAAAAATGTATAGAAAATGCTTAAAAAAATACTAAAATCTAGAAATAAAGAGACTCTTTACTGCAGAATATTATAAGCAATGGTTTATTAGATATTGAATTAAAAACTAATGTGTACGTGGAAAGATTATCAACCCTAAATGACCTCTGTTCACAAACGGGCATAACACCAGGTGTTTTTAATCTGGTAATCAATTTGATACATTGTACAACATACTGAGGGTGGGGTGGTGTCTGCTTCTGATTGAGATTTGAGAATTAATTTCCCTAAAACATCCTAATATGCTGCATTTAACCCTTTTGCTGCTGAGGCTTTTCACACCTCTGTGCTGAGGTCATTTTTACCGCTTTCGCTCATTATGATTAACCGTGTTTTGTAGCCATATTTTGATATATGACCCAGACATATAATATATCGTTCTTTCCGGCAGACTTGGCAGATTCATAATATGTCATTATTATATGTATACGTTATGTCCTGTCTGTATATTATAACAAAAATGCAATAAAATTAGAATTTTCAATAATTTATTATGTGTAAAGTGTTTTTTTTTCACATTTTAACATGCGATCATTTGCGGTTATATTTTGTATGGGGTGCGCTTGTTAAAAAAATTAGAAATGGGGTCTCGTTACATATTTTTTTTGGGGAAAATTTCACTTTTTTTAACAAACGCACCGCATACAAAAATCGTTAGTGCAGCATTATTGTTCACATTATAATTGAAATGGGAACAATATTGCTGCATTAACAAAACAAAAACAAAAAAAAACATGTTTATTTTTTTAGATTTTTTAAAAATATTTTTATTTATGTATTTATTTATTTATTTATTTTTTTTTTTAAAACATTTTTCATGCTCATGTTTGGTATCCTTGGAAAGGCCATGCTCTGGCCGATCCAACGATATAAAACATTAACCCCTAGCTGCCACGGATCGGGAGATAGGGGGTTCATTGGAACCCCCTATCTCCACCATTGGTGGCAGCTAGGGGTTAACTCCAGGACTGGCGTCATCGTGCTATGCACGATGACGCCAGTCCTCAGGGGGAGTTCCTGGAGGCTTGGCCGACATCCAAGATGTCGGCCAGCTCCAGGAGAGGATCACGATCCGGCGCTTTTCAGCGCCGATTCGTGATCCGGCTCCCCAGGGGTTAATCACAGCCACCGTTTGGAAGGGCAGGATGTGCCCTTCCAAATGGTGCCTGGATTAACCCCCCTCCCCCCTCCTTTCAGGCGCTTCCTCCGCACATGCGGGGGGGCGCCTGAATTAGATGTCATCGCGCCGCCGCGATGACATCGAATTGCTCCGCCGGGGTCCCGGAGTGCTGGGCTGACATCCAAGATGTCAGCCTGCACCGGGGGGCGCAGCAATCCACCGGAATCAGCGCGTCCATAGCACAGGAGAACCATAGCAGCCAAGTGGTTAACTTGTGTTTGAAAAAAATTCAAAATAACATCTAAGGCTAGGGTCAGATGAGTGCATTTTGTACGGACTGTGCGTCCGTGCAGTACGGACGTACTTACTGACTGACAACAAGGTAGTGGCCAAACAGTCCGTTTTTTTCACTGACGTATTTTTTGACTGATGTAGCAGGGAAAATAAATTAAAATGAAAAAACATTCTGTCCGTCAAAAATGCTGGACGTATAAATGCAGTCCATCTGACCTCGTTTCATCACTCAAATACAAAGCTACACGGACGTTGCGGACGTGGCGCACTCCGCACGTCCGTTCTAGCAGTATTACGTTCTTGCCTAACCTGCGTCCGTTTGCTGCATCCGCCATCCATCCGCACTTCCGTGCGGACGTACTTCGTGTGTGGGGCTCCATTGGTCAGAATGCTATGCTGCCACGGACGTACAAATGTGCGGCAACACGGATGTGATAACTGCGCTCGTCTGACCCCAGCCTTAAGCAATGTTATTTTTCACCTCGGGATTAAACATTCACAGGGTTATTCAGAGAGCGGTGAAAAGCAGGAGAATAACTGGAGAAGTGAAAATTCTAGGTCAAAATAGCCAAACCAGAAAAATTCTCCCATTTAACTCACTTTCCAAATTGGCTATTTGGTCTAGATTGTTCTCTTCTCCTGCCAGTTCTCCTGGCTTTCACCTCTCTCTCAGGGTTGTTCAGAGAAAGGTGAAAACCAGGAGAATGGCAGGAAAAGAGAACAATCTGGACCAAATAGCCTATTTGGAAAGTGAGATAAGGCTAGGGTCAGACTAACGCATTTTTCACAGCGACCGTCAAAAAGTGCGTCCGAACGCATTGCCTTATTTTTTCACAGAATGCGCGAAAACGGTCATACGATGCGCATTTTTGTGCGTGATTTTTTACGGATCCAAACCAGGAAACTTTGGGTGTCTGGACGTTATGTTGGCCGGACATGAGCAGGGTCTGAAGTCTCCAAATCACGCATACACGTGGGCGCAGCGCACTCTGTACGTCCGTACTAGCGGTTCTGCGTTCTCGATAAAATGCGTTAATTTTCCACTTGCGTTGCGCAGCCGGACTTTCGTGCGACCGTACTTCATATATTGTCTGTCATTGCCTGTCATTTGATGCTAGTGCGGCTGTGATTAAGTGCGTCTAAACGCATGTTAAAAATTCGCTAGTCTGACCCTAGCCTAAATGGGAGAATTTTTGTGGTTTGGCTATTTTGACCTAGAATTTTCCATTCTCCAGTCATTCTCCTGCTTTTCACCGCCAAAAAATCTGTAAACTTTTTCTGCGTGTCCGAAAATATCTCCTCTTTTCATACAGACTGCCGCCCCAAGCAGTTGTTTATGGATAGATTAAAGGAAAAGCATTTACCGTCATTTGAAATGTCATTTTTTGGTTTTTACATATTTCTATACATCCTAGAAATCCACCACTTCACGGGCAGGTTATGGGGACCTCCTAGGCACGATATTTGAAGGAATTTTTGGTTTTTATTTTTAACCCTTATTTCATGGAAAACTCACTGTCCCTTTAAAAACGTTTTTTTTTTTACTTTTTGTCCTTGTTTCCTGTCCCCAGGGCACTACCCAGACCCCCATTCACTTTTTATGGCAAATATCTAGCATATATGCCCTCTTGGAGGGCACTCTAAAAACCGATTTTTCAGCCCCATTGACTTGTAGGGGTCCGAGTTCGGGTTCGGACCAGAACATTTGGAAAGTTCGGGTTCGTTCTTCGAACCGAACTCGGGGAGTGTTCGGCTCATCCCTAGTGGGTACGAGGAACATCATTGACAGAGCGAATTGATCGGCATGGGATATACCTGCTAATAAGGGAGGAGATTTAGGTAGGGGCGCAGTTATGGAGAGCTTTGTACGTGAGTAGGGATGAGCCGAACACGCCCGAGTTCGGGTTCGTATTCGAACCCGAACTTTCCAAATGTTCGGATCCGAACCCGAACCCGAAATCGAACTCCATACAAGTCAATGGGGCTGAAAATTCGGTTTTTAGAGTGCCCTCCAAGAGGGCATATATGCTAGATATTTGCCATAAAAGGTGTATGGGGGTCCGGGTAGTGCCCTGGGGGACAGGAAACAAGGACAAAAAGTTAAAAAAAACGTTTTCCATGAAATAAGGGTTAAAAATAAAAATTCCTTCAAATATCATGCCTAGGAGGTCCCCATAACCTGCCCGTGAAGTGGCGGATTTCTAGGATGTATAGAAACACTTAAAAACAAAAAAATGACGTTTCAAATGACGGTAAATGCTTTTCCTTTAATCTATCCATAAACAACTGCTTGGGGCGGCAGTCTTTATGAAATGAGGAGACATTTTCAGACACGTAGAAAAAGTTTAGTGATTTTTTGGCTAAATTATTGTGAAACTTATGCAGGCTTTGGATGAAAGTAACAATAGGTAATTTAAAATTGGGCCTTTAGCGTCGGCAACAGTGCCGTCACACCGTAACCCCCTCTGAGGATATGACTCTGATACAGGCGTCATTGGCAGTGCACCCAAATATTGTGCTTTTGGTGCCAGGCCAGCAAGACTGCCAGGCCAGCGTGTACTATCATACAGTAACCCCTCTGTAGTATTGTGGAAGAATGCAGGGGTGGACCATGTGGTCCTATATTAAATAGATATGCATCTGTTAAAGGCGTCAGTGCACCCAGATATTGTGCTTTTGGTGCCAGGCCAGCAAGTACGATCATACAGTAACCCCTCTGGGGTATTGTGGAAGAATGCAGGGGTGGACTATGTGGTCCTATATTGAAAAGATATGAATCTGGTGAAGGCGTCAGTGCACCCAGATATTCTGCCTTTGGTGCCAGACTGCCAGGCCAGCAAGTACAATCATACAGTAACCCCTCTGTAGTATTGTGGAAGAATGCAGGGGTGAACCTTGCGGTCCTATATTAAAAGATATGATTCTGGTCAAGGCATCAGTGCACCCAGATATTCTGCCTTTGGTGCAAGACTGCCAGGCCAGCAAGTATCATCATACAGTAACCCCTCTGTAATATTGTGGAAGAATGCAGGGGTGGACCATGTGGTCCTATATTGAAAAGATATGAATCTGGTCAAGGCGTCAGTGCACCCAGATATTGTGCCTTTGGTGCCAGACTGCCAGGCCAGCAAGTACAATCATACAGTAACCCCTCTGTAGTACTGTGGAAGAATGCAGGGGTGGACCATGTGGTCCTATATTAAACAGATATGCATCTGTTAAAGGCGTCAGTGCACCCAGATATTGTGCTTTTGGTGCCAGGCCAGCAAGTACTATCATACAGTAACACCTCTGTAGTATTGTGGAAGAGTGCAGGGTTGGACCCTGCGGTTCAAAAAATTAAAATGTTATAAATCTGGCACAGGCGTCATTGCAGCCAAATATTGTGCCTTTCGTGGCAGCAAGTGCATTCACACTGTAACCCTTTTGTGGTATTGTGGAAGAGTTAAGTGCTGGAGGTTTTGTGAATGCAGAAGACATCCCCGATCTATTCCGTTACGTCAGCATCAGGGGATTGATAGCTGCTGATCCAGGACTGATTCATTTTTATAAACGTCAGCCGGTCTACAGAGTCGGTGGACAGACGCACTCTTTTGTCTGTGACAAAACCTCCAGCGGCACTGAACGTCCTTTCAGAAAGCACGCTAGATGAAGGGAAACTTTGTAGCTGCATAGCATATTGGCTAAGTTCTGGCCAGTGATCCAATATCAACACCCAGTAAGCCAGTGGATCATCTGCTGAAAAGGTATCCAGGTCTGCCCTTGCCCCTAGGTAGTCCTGCACCATATGGTGAAGATGCTGGCAATGGGTTCCTACATTTGACGTCTCTGGGCGTCGTGGACTAAAAAAAAATTAAAAATGCATCAGTCAAGCGGCCCTGGCCTTCACCACTATACCTCTCATCATCCGCAGCCTCAGAAGCACGTGTGTCATCACTTGGTAACCTAGCAGTGCCTGGAAAGGTGTTACATAAGTGTCGCTTTAGAGCGTCCTCTAGTTTTTTCATCCTGTGCTCCCTCTGTGCGGGCAGGATGAGCTCTGCAACTTTACCCTTGTATTGTGGATCAAGAAGGGTTGCCAACCAGTAATGATCCCTCTCCTTGATAGCACGAATCCTGGGGTCCTTTAGCTGGCTTTGCATTATTAGGGAGCCCATGCAGCATAGGTTGGAGGTGGCATTAGCTTCCGAGTCTTCCTGGTCAATGAGGATGACCCCATTGTGCACTTCCTCCTCCCAGCCACACACTAGCCCTTGTGTTTCTGGGCACATAAAACCCGCCCTTGAGGAATTCCCACCTTCAATGCCCCCACTACTTAAATATTCTGCCTCCTCCTCCTCCTCATCCTCCTCCTGTCTGATCTGAGTAGGACCCGCTGGAATGCTGTCTGTGGAAAGACTGGGGCCTTGAGAGCTAGGGAAGGCCTCCTCTTCCTCCCGCTGCTCTGCCTCTAGAGCCACATCTATAAGTCCCCGCAGAGTGTACTCCAGCAGGAACACTAAAGGAATTGTGTCACTGATTAATGCACTGTCCCTGCTCACCATCCTCGTTGCCTCCTCAAATGGTGACAGTACAGTGCATGCACCCTTGATCATCAGCCACTGCATGGGGGAAAAAAAAACAAGTTGACCTGAACCTGTCCTTGTGCCATACTCACACAGGTACTCGTTGATGGCCCTCTGCTGCTTGTGCAGACACTGCAGCATTGCTAATGTCGAGTTCCACCTGGTGGGCATGTCACAGATCAGACGGTTTGTGGGAAGGTGGAATTCTCTTTGAATTTCTGCAAGGCGAACGCTTGCTGGGAATGACCGTCTGAAGTGGCTGCAGACTTTTCTGGCCTGGCTGAGAAGCTCTGGCAGCCCTGGGTACTTGGTTAGGAAACGCTGTACCACTAGATTTAGGACTTGTGCTAGGCATGGTACATGCGTCAATTTACCCTTGCGCAGGGCGGAGAGAAGGTTTCTGCCATTATCACAGACGATCATTCCCAGCTGAAGCTGGTGTGGTGTTAACCATCTCTGCACCTGGCCTGCAGAGCTGACAAAATTTCTGGCCCAGTGTGGCTCCTGTCCCCTAAACACACCAGCTCAAGCACAGTATGGCTTCTTTTTGCTTGAGCCATTGCGTAGACCCTGTCAGGCGTCGGTTTAACTGCCACTTCTCCAGAGACAGAGGAGGAGGAGGAGGAGGAAGAGGGAGAGGTGGTGGTGGTGGAGCAGATAGACCTCATATAAGCAGCTTTCTGGAGGCGTGGTGGATGAACAAGCTCCAGCACAGAGCCCAGTCTTGGATCCCTCCCAGCTGCAATCAGAGTTACCCAGTGTGCAGTGAAGGAAATGTAACGACCCTGTTCATGCTTGCTGGACCACGTGTCTAAAGTCACATGCACCTTGTTGCTGACTGCCTTTCCCTATGACTGGATAACATTGTCTTCCACGTGCTGGTATAGTACTGGAATGGCCTTGCGTGAAAAGTAATGGCATTTTGGAACCTGCCACTGTGGTACAGCACATTCAGCAAATTCACGGAAGGGAGCAGAGTCCACCAGCTGGAAAGGCAGCAGCTGCAATGCGAGTAATTTTGCTAAGCTGGCATTTAGACGCTGTGCTTGGGGATGGTTGGGACTATATTTTTTATTACGCTGCAGCAGCTGCGGCAATGTAATCTGACTGCGTAAATCTTCAGCTGCTGGGATGCTGTCACATTCTGAGGAAGGACCTGGTACATCCAATACTGTAGCATCATCCCTGTCAGTGGAGGTTGTAGGCAATGACATGGCAGGACATACAGTGGGGGTAGAGACAGATGAGGAGGACCTATGCAAAGTTTTGCGCCAACGGGATGTGTGGCAGGAGGTCATATGTCGCCTCAAGCACGTGGTACCCAAGTGTCCGGTGTCTATCCCGCTCTTCAGCCTCATCTGACATAGATTACAAATAGCAACGGTGTGGTCTCCTCCACATTTCTTAAAGAACTCCCAGCAGACAGCTGTTGAGACAACAGTGCTCTGCACCGGAGCAGCTCTGACATGTGATACCTTGGACTGGCTAGTGCTACAGTTGGTCATAGAGGATGTTATACCTCATGTTTGCTGTGCCTCCTCCTCCCCCTCTTCCTCACTTGATTCCTCAGTTCGATCAGGCACCCAGGTGGAGTCAGTGACCTCATCATCATTGTCATCATCATCCCCTATCTCCTCGTCACTGGAGCCAACTTGGCAGTATGTTGCAGCTGCTGGGGCAACATGAGTGCCAGTTATTTGTGTGTCATCACTGGCACCCCCTTCCTCTAGGTTGATTATACTCCCTTCCTCAACCTCAGAGATTGAATCAGAGCACTGTACTTGCTGCGCATCCTCAAGCAGCATGTCACTGTCATTATAGTCAAACAATTCAGCTGACTCCTCCGTGTGTGATAGCGAGGCTACGGCAGGAGTAGCTGTGGACATGGAGGCTGCATTAGATGCTTTGGCAGCTGAGGTGGACTGTAAAGCACTAGAAGCCTGGCTGGCAGAGGACTCGGAGGATGAGGGTGGCTTGGTTTGCCAATCCACCAAATCCTCTGTATGTTGCTGCTGCTTAAGACGGCCAGCACCAGTTAGAAAGGACAAGCATGCCCCTGCAGAGGATGCACCATGTCCACCACAACCAGAGGCACAGCCTCCTGACACAGGGGCTGCTTGCCCTCTTATCTGAGTCTGGGAGTGTCTGCCTGTCCTTTTTGTTCTTTCAGACATGGTGAGTGATATATAGATTAAATATATACAGAACTCTGATTCAACTCTGGTATAAAGATTAAAGATTTAAAGAACTCTGGTATAACTCAGTGAGACACCCTGATAGCTGGCAGCCAGTGACAAGACACAGATTACAAGTCTCAGACACCTCCTATAAATCAGTGAGACCCACTGATGGGTGGCAGTGAGAAGCCACAGATTACAAGTCTCAGAAACCTCTTATAAATCAGTGAGACCCCTTGATGGGTGGCAGTGAGAAGCCACAGATTACAAATCTCAGAAACCTCTTATAAATCAGTGAGACCCCTTGATGGGTGGCAGTGAAACCTCCTAGAAATCAGTGAGACCCCTTGATGGGTGGCAGTGAGAAGCCACAGATTACAAATCTCAGAAACCTCTTATAAGTCAGTGAGACCCCTTGATGGGTGGCAGTGAAACCTCTATAAATCAGTGAGACCCCTTGATGGGTGGCAGTGAGAAGCCACAGATTACAAATCTCAGAACCTCTTATAAATCAGTGAGACCCCTTGATGGGTGGCAGTGAAACCTCCTATAAATCAGTGAGACCCCTTGATGGGTGGCAGTGAGAAGCCACAGATTACAAATCTCAGAAACCTCTTATAAATCAGTGAGACCCCTTGATGGTGGCAGTGAAACCTCCTATAAATCAGTGAGACCCCTTGATGGGTGGCAGTGAGAAGCCACAGATTACAAATCTCAGAAACCTCTTATAAATCAGTGAGACCCCTTGATGGTGGCAGTGAAACCTCCTATAAATCAGTGAGACCCCTTGATGGGTGGCAGTGAGAAGCCACAGATTACAAATCTCAGAAAACTTTTATAAATCAGTGAGACCCCTTGATGGGTGGCAGTGAGAAGCCACAGATTAAAAATCTCAGAAACCTCTTATAAATCAATGAGACCCCTTGATGGGTGGCAGTGAAACCTCCTATAAATCAGTGAGACCCCTTGATGGGTGGCAGTGAGAAGCCACAGATTAAAAATCTCAGAAACCTCTTATAAATCAATGAGACCCCTTGATGGGTGGCAGTGAAACCTCCTATAAATCAGTGAGACCCCTTGATGGGTGGCAGTGAGAAGCCACAGATTACAAATCTCAGAAACCTCTTATAAATCAGTGAGACCCCTTGATGGGTGGCAGTGAAACCTCTTATAAATCAGTGAGACCCCTTGATGGGTGGCAGTGAAACCTCTTATAAATCAGTGAGACCCCTTGATGGGTGGCAGTGAAACCTCCTATAAATCAGTGAGACCTCTTGATGGGTGGCAGTGAAACCTCCTATAAATCAGTGAGATCCCTTGATGGGTGGCAGTGAAAAGCCACAGATTACAAATCTCAGAAACCTCTTATAAATCAGTGAGACCCCTTGATGGGTGGCAGGGAAACCTCCTATAAATCAGTGAGACCCCTTGATGGGTGGCAGTGAAACCTCCTATAAATCAGTGAGACCCCTTGATGGGTGGCAGTGAAACCTCCTATAAATCAGTGAGACCCCTTGATGGGTGGCAGTGAGAAGCCACAGATTACAAATCTCATAAACCTCCTATAAATCAGTGAGACCCCCTGATGGGTGGCAGCCAGTGAGAACACACGGATTATTACAATTCCCAAATATTTTGTAGAAATTAGTGACCCCCAAAATACTTGCTGGCAGTGACAAGAGACAGATCACCTCAATTCCCAGATATCACGGAACGGACATGAGAGCTCTTTTCAGCGAGCCACAGGACTAAAGACTGAACCCTTTTTAAAGACCATTTTTCCTGTTTTCGTTTTGGTTTTGCGTGTGAGCCTATGGACCTCTTATTTTATTGCTAGATGTGGTTTTATTGGTGTAATGTAATGAAAATGTACCCTGTATGATGTGACTGTAAAAGTATGAAAGAAACCGTTTGTATGTGTTTTTCCCCGTCGCCATTTTGCTCATCCCAGCATGGATTTAAACAGAACAAAGGATCTCATGCCCCAAGATGGAGGATGCAGCGGGCCAGAAGATTGGAGGCTTTTCCAAGACCTCATCTGCCTAATCCCCTAGACAATGGGGGAGCCGGAAAGGGCAAGATAGAGGATACAGCAAACCAGTTTATTGGAGGCTATTCCAAGACCTCATCTGCCTAATCCCTGGACAATGGGAAGGCTGAAAGGGACCTGATAGGGAACAGGAGGCTGGGAAAGGAGCCAATCAGTGCTGGTTGTGTGGGTGGGGGAGTTGGTAATCTGTTTGTGTGAAGTTGTATAAATGACCCTGTTGAAACCCATAAAATTCAGTTCACTGTTTTAAAGCATACAGCCACGTCTGGTGTCTTCATTTCAGAGCTACAATCACTATTGCAGGAGACACTTAGCAGTCTCCTGCATCACCACTCAACCCAGGAACGGGATCCCCAAGGCAACACCGCACCATCTCTCCAGACGCCGGACCAACGCCATTTCATCCTCCAGGCCGCTCGAGACGCCGAGTGCCGTGCCACTCGGTAGTCGGGCCGGACGCCACCAAAGGGGGGGGTCAGATAGAGCAGGACCACAGGCGGACTTCCATCCCGCCACACTGGTTGCAGCGGTGGGATAGCCCTTTGAACCCCCAGAAAAGCACTCAGCATGGCAGGGTACGCCAACTACAAAAAAGACACCCTGCGGCGCATCCTGGAGAGCCGAGGAGGCACCCCGGGCTCAAAAAGTAAAGCTGCCCTGATTGAGGAACTGCAGGAAATGGACCAGGGAGCCGTGGGCACGCCAACCTTACCACCCACCCAGGCATTGGTCCCAGAAGATCCCTTCCAAAGAAAAGTGCGGCAGCGGCTAGCTCTTTTCTGAGCCGCCCCGTCAGAAGCCGCTATACACAACGCCATCCAGGAGGTCCAGCAGGAAGAGGAGCAAGAGAAGGACCGTCAGCACGAGCTGCGGATGGCGGCGCTCCGAGCAAAAAGGACTGAATACCCTGCCCCTGAACCCTACCCCGTAGAACCCTGGTTCGAGGTTGACAGCTCGACTGGAGCTTCATCCAGGGAATCTACACCCCCCAGTGATACTTCTTTTTGGACTTACAGCTCGCCTGGAGTTTTAATTGAGGAAACCGCACATCTCAGCGACCCTTGGATGGAGGCTTACAGCCTGCCTGGAGCTGCATCCGAGGACGCCACACCCCCCATCGAGTGGTGGTGCCACTGTTCCAGCACCCTCGCAGACATGAGGGCTGAATTCCCGAAAAGGCTACAGGAGGGCCTGGATCGGTATCATGGATCTACAGTTGAGCCCTCTGGGCCCGAGTGGCGGGACGAGATCCGCCAAGAACTCTGGTACGAGGCACTGTACCATGAAAGGGACTACCATGGTGTCAATGTTCCCTCCGACGCTGCCATCTACCAAGTGTAGTACAATGCCAGAGCAGAATTCCTGAAAGGCCGACCCCCAGAGGAGTGGGAGGCAGAGCTCCAATATCTGGTTCAGCAGGCGATCGCACTGGATGGGATCCCCAAGGCAACACCGCACCATCTCTCCAGACGCCGGACCAACGCCATTTCATCCTTCAGGCCGCTCGAGACGCCGAGTGCCGTGCCACTCGGTAGTCGGGCCGGACGCCACCAAAGGGGGGGGGGGTCAGATAGAGCAGGACCACAGGCGGACTTCCATCCCGCCACACCAGATATTTAGTAAAATTAGTGACCCCCAAAATACTGTGTGGCACTGGCTGTGTGACAAGACACAGATCACCTCAATTCCCAAATGTTTTGTAGAAATTTGTGACCCCCAAAATACTTGCTGGCAGTGACAAGAGACAGATCACCTCAATTCCCAGATATTTTGTAAAAATTAGTGACCCCCCAAAATACTTGCTGGCACAGTGACAAGACACAGAAGATCACCTCAATTCACAAATGTTTTACAGAAATTTGTAACCCCCAAAATACTTGCTGGCACAGTGACAAGACACACATCACCTAAATTCCCAGATATTTGGTAGAAATGAGACCCCCCAGACCCCCCCAGTAGCGTGGCAGACTGGCAGTAAGAACACAGAACAACAATCTCCTATGAAATCTCCTCTCAAATGCGTGCTGAAGCTATGCGTGGAAACCTTATACAGTGTGCTGCGGGACTTAGCTCTGTGAGCCCATGATTGGGCAAAATTTGCCCAATCAGGACTCTGAGCCGTGATTGGCATACTGTTGAACCTGTCTTGCACCAGACCTGTGGTCAGGTGCAAGGCTGTAGCCAATTACGAGCTTCAGGCCAGTGGGAAAGTGCATCGTGGGCCATTGTGATGCATTGTGGTCGAACTTGCTCCGAACACTCGGAAATGTTCGGAGTTCGCGATCTAACCGAACAGGCTAATTTCGGCCCGAACTCCGAACCGTCTGAACCGAACAGCTCATCCCTATATGTGAGCACAAGTAATTTGAAATGGATTCTAAAGGAAACAGGGAGCCAGTGTAGAGATTGACAAAGGGGAGAGGTGTGAGAGGTGCAGGAGGTGAGGTGCACAGGCATTCATTACAGACTGCAGAGTAAGAATCTGGGATCTCTTAAGGCCAGAGAAAAGGGAGCTCCCGACAGCAAAGGATTAAACATTTAATATTAGATATTTCTCAAACAAAATGAAATATATATTACACCTGTATGAAAGGTAGGCTGTGATCAGCCTCTGCAGGGTTTAAGGGAACCAGGTTGTTTAGCTTGAATGCAGCCGCACCCCACCCCCATGCAGCACTGCCAACTATTCTCACATTTGCCAATTACCTGCTCTGTTGGGGGCTACATATGCAGTTCCCCTTTAGGATATTTGAGAGTGCATGTGTGCAGTGTGAGTGTATGTGCTGTGTGAAAGAGACTGCTGTTTGATGTATGAGAAAGTTTTTTATAGCTGTGCAACTCTGATACACAGTGCACATTACTCTACAACAGAGCACCACAGCAATAAAACACAAAGTAACGCGTGGTGTGCATAACTGAGTTTTATTGCTATTGAGCTCTGTGACACGCTCATACACACTGCAAATTACTGTGAGTTTTATTGCTGTGGAGCTCTGTGATGCGTTCATACACTGCACAATACTGTGGGCTATATTACAATCTTCGCGCAAAAACCCTTGCGCAAAGCGAGACTTTTGCGCCAAGCAGTAAACTTTTGCACGTGCAAATCACCACTGGAATTACAATCCTCGCGCGTCTTTTCATCCGCCGATCAATACCGTGCGCAAACAGGAAGCGGCCAAATGCTTGCGCAGTACCATCTCGCGCAAAAACCAGTGTGCGAACATTTTTTTCTCGCGATTCAGCCAATCAGAATTAAGAACCACAATTATCTCACGTTAAGAAATTGCGCCTGCCACAGTCAATCTGGGCATAACTGCTGCAGCAATAATACTGTACATGCACACACAACTTCTCCATTTTATTGGTTTGGAATGAGTAGAATGTGTAACCATATTTTCCGTTTTTTTTTTTGGGCTGGTGTATTTTGGTTCGGCCAGGTTGTTCAGATTTGCCATTAACACCAGCTTTTAGGAGTTGCTAAAATTATGCGCGCAACGGCTATGCGGTAATTACCGCGAATAGATTATAATACCATCCGCATACCAGCACACATTTGCATTTGCGCTCACAATGTTAAGTATAGGACTCGCGCAGTACAGTAAGCTCGCGCAGGGCTCGCGCAGTGTCACAATTGCACGCGGTTGTTGCGCTGATTATGTAATACGGGATTAGGCGCAAATGGTTTTACCCCTCGCGTTAATGTTTTTTTTGCGCCGGCGCAAACGTTTGCGCGAAGATTGTAATTTAGCCCTGTGAGTTTTATTTTTGTGGAGCTCTGTAATATGCTCATACATGCTGCACATTACTGTGAGTTTTATTACTATAGAACTCTGTGAAATGTGTGTTTTGGCTGCAGTTATTTTATTTTTGGAGGGGGTGGGCAGCATTGCATCCTTGAACTCAGGCAGCCCAATGTTTTGGGCAAGGCCTGCTTTCACTGCTAAAAACCTGTGTGCAGTATTTTTCATTGAAATACAATGAAACACGAAAAACTGCACAGGATACCTCATTTGCAATGCATACCTTTTTCATGCAAGATAAGTATTCTCCCTGGAACCTAAGTTCTTTCCTGTCACCCTGTCTTACTGTAAAGAAGCTATACAAGGAGCAGCTACCACCCTCACTGTAACAAACGTTTAACCCCTTCACTGCCATGATTGATTTAACTTGGCTCAAGAGCACCTGCTGGTGCTAACGTCCAAGTTAAATTAAATAGGGTAGCACAATGCAAAGAACACAATACAAATGTGTAAGCAATGTGTGTGGCCTTGTTAGTTAGATCCTTGTGATATGTTTTACCTAGTACCCGAGTCTCCTGTTGCTGCTATTTTCAATTCCTCAATTACTCGGTACCATGTGTCCAAATATAACCAAGCTGCTATATAGACTGTTTAACCTGTAGTGATGTGATAGAGTTCACTGATCCATACAGACACAAAAAGTCCAATGTGAGTGTAAAAAAATCAAAATGCTACGATGAGTAAATAAAAGCAATTAAGTTGTTACTCTCTCTGTAGCTCATGCTGGAAAACGAATAATATATCTGGAGGATCGTCCACTTATAAGGTGATATTTGCTTTAACTTCCTTATCCAGACATTAAACAATATGGGTAAATATTGAAGTTCTTGTGAAGTGAATATTGAAAAATTAAGATTGAATGTCACAGTTCGACTTAATAAATTTGATATCTTGACTGCCCTTTCTACTTGCAAAGTAAGAGTCTTAATACGTTTTCTAGATATTCAGAAAAATATCCCATAAAAATGAAGAAATTAAATTTAAAATAAATAGAGGTGATGTGTGAAAGGCTGAATCCGATGGACGTGTGTCTTTTTTCAGCCTATGTAACTATGTAAATTACTTTCTATACATAAATGCATTTTTATATTGCGAGTGCCCAAATTTAACACTTTGTTACGTTAATTAATTATGTATGCCTTTGCTGTGTGCCTGGAAAATTATTGTAGGTTAGACTTGTGCAATTTAGTGAGAACAACATATGTATTTGTCTGAAAATCTTTTATATTGGCTATTTGAAAGCATCTGAAATCCTACTTCATCTATCCAAATAGATTGGGATCAATTCAAAATCTTTTGGATTACTATATGTCACGGAACCCCGTGCTCAGAGACTGTGGACTGTACTAAAACCTCGCTCCTCTGCTATTCCCCTCATGTAAGCTATTTGTCAAATAGAAAAAGACTGTGGAGAGCAAAAACCATCAAAAGAAAGAAGTACACCGTTACTGAAGGCACCCAGATGTGTTCCCTAATACATCTATACCACCAAGAAAAAATAGAAAAGGTGCCCAGCGCTCACGTGCCAAAAAAAAAGAGTATTAAATAAAAGATCTTACATGCGGTCTATATTAGAAGATGTTCACATAACATATTATGCTGTGTGTTTTTTCCAGATATGTCCTGAAAAACAATGAATGGATAGGCATAATAATGAAGTTCAATTAACACACATAAAAATAAGCAGACTGCAAGGTTACCCTCACACTTTTCAGAGCCTATCCGGGCTCAATGATGATGCCTGAGGGTGTCTTATACGGCTCACCCACTAGCCCGAATTAATGCTGCTAAAAAATAACTTAAATCAAATCAGTTTTCCTAATTATAATTACCATAACACGAATTCCAAAAACCTTTGCAAGTTCCTTCTCAATAAGAAAATGAAGAAAGACGCGCGCACGCTATAGCAGAGACATTAAAATCAGCTACACACAATCAGAGTTATCCAAAGAGATCCGAATTGCTTGAGAAAGGTAACCGAACGCTGAAAATCAGCGTTCGGTTACCTTTCCTGGCCATTCGGCTATCCAGAGAGCAGGGAATTCGCCAAATCCTGGCGCATTGCCTGCACATACGGTGCCTGTTCGGTGCCTGTTCGAGGGCAGTGAAATCCCCATGAAAAAGCACTGCTTCAGCTATTCAGAGAACACAAACCAGCAGTGAAAGGTTCCCCTAATGCCCTGCCATTCGGTGGTTTAATTCGGCAAGTTAATTCAGGAGAATCCCATAGGCTTCAATGTTAAAAATATTCCCGTTTTAATTCAATATCTAATAAACCGTTCATTATAAAATTCTGCAGTAAAGAGTCTCTTTATTTATAGATTTTTTAGGATACTTTAAGCATTTTTCTGAATTTTTTTTAAAAGTCCAATTTTTTTTTTTTCTTTAAGTTTACTTCTTTTTTCTGTAACAGCCCTTTTTATTATCATTCCCTGGACCTCATATGCAAATTTCAGACATTTTCGCTCAGTAGTTTCTTTGCAAACAGCGTTTCATTTTCACACAATCATACAAACGTTTTTGCTAATTTATTCACCTCCCTCGTCTGCGGTCTCAGCTGCTTCGGCTGCTTCGGCTGTGTGCGATCGGCTCCTGCTCTGGCTTTTTCCATGGTTTTCGCAGGTTAATCCAGATGTTTTTGGGGTTTTCAGCATGTATTCGGTGGGTTTTGCGGTTAGTTTTCGTCGGGTTTGCGGTAGCTTTTCCCTGCAATTCGGGGACCCTGTGGTGCTTGCTGAATACACCACAGGGTCACCGAAATGGGATCGGGAAAAGGAACCGAATTGAAGAGAACGAAAAGTCACCGAACGTGCGGTGACTTTTCGAATCTCTTTGAATAACCCTGATAGTATAGCTTTCATCATGTATGACTATACTTTGTCCAGACAAATCTATTTATTAGATTTCAAACAACTTATAGCCAATCAGTGTACAGATATATTTCCACGTCAGAGTTAGCATCAAACACTTATTATTACCATATATGGTTCAGAGATGTTTTTTCTGGCTTACAACTTTCGTGCACTTTCCTAACATTCCTAACAGGATCACATGCCATAAAAAGGGAGGGGGAAAGGGGGGGGGAACCACAGCCCAATACATATTAACTACGGTACGTATTTGAATCACAATACATATACAGTGGCAATAAAAAGTATGTGAACCCTTTGGGATTACGCAGAGCTTTGCATGACTTAGTCATAAAATATGCTCTGATCTTCTTCTAAGTCACAACAATTTGAAAAACACAGTCTGCTTAAAATAATACAACACAAACATTATATGTTTTCATGTGTTTATTGAACACAACATGTAAACATTCACAGTGCAGGATGGAAAAAGTATGTGAACCCCTAGCCTAATGACTTCTCCAAGAGCTAATTGGAGCCAGGAGTGAGCCAACCTTGAGTCCAATCAGTGTGAAAGCTGTCCTGCCCTTTAAAAAAACACACACCAGTTTTGGGTTTACTGGTTTCAAGAAGCACTGCCTGATGTGAACCATGCCTTGCAGAAAAAAGCTCTCAGAAGACCTACGATCAAGAATTGTTGACTTGCATGAAGCTGGAAAGGGTTACAAAAGTATCTCCAAAAGCCTTGATGTTCATGTGTCCACGGTAAGACAGACTGTCTACAAATGGAGAAAGTTCAGCACAGTTGCTACTCTCCCTAGGCGTGGTCGTCCTGTAAAGATGACTGCAAGAACACAGCGCAGAATGCTTAATGAGGTAAAGAAGAATCCTAGAGTGTCAGCTAAAGACTTACAGAAATCTCTGGCACATGCTAACATTTTTGTTGACACATCTACAATAAGGAAAACATTAAACAAGAATGGAGTACATGGAAGGACACCATGGAGGAAGCCATTGCTGTCCAAAACGAATATTGCAGCACGTTTGAAGTTTGCAAAAGAGCACCTGGATGTTCCACAGCACTACTGGCAAAATATTCTGTGGACAGATGAAACCAAAATTGAGTTGTTTGTAAAAAACACACAACACTATGTGTGGAGAAAAAAAGGCACAGCCTCAGCCTCAGGGCCTGGACAGATTGTTGTCATTGATGGAAAAATGAATTCCAGAGTTTATCAAGACATTTTGCAGGAAAACGTAAGACCATCTGTCCACCAACTGAAACTCCGCAGAGGATGGGTGATGCAACAGGACAATGACCCAAAGCATACAAGTAATTGAGCAAAAGAATGGCTTCAACAAAACAAAATACACTTTCTGGAGTGGCCCAGTCAGAGTCCTGACCTCAACCCGATTGAAATGCTGTGGCATGACCTTAAGAGAGCGATTCACACCAGACATCCCAAGAATATTGCTACACTGAAACAGTTTTGTGAAGAGGAATGGTCCAAAATGACTCCAGATCATTGTGCAGGTCTGATCTGCAACTACAGGAAACGTTTGGTTGAGGTTATTGCTGCCAAAGGAAGGTCAACCAGTTATTAAGTTCAAAGGTTCACATACTTTTTCCACCCTGCACTGTGAATGTTTACATGTTCTGTTCAATAAAAACACAACACAAACATGATGTTTTCATATTATTTTAAGCAGACTGTGTTTTTCAAATTGTTGTGACTTAGATGAAGATCAGAGCAGATTTTATGACCAATTCATGCAAAACTCCACGTAATCCCAAAGGGTTCACATACTTTTTCTTGCCACTGTATATTCATACAGGAAATTAAAAATATCTATCAATTCTTTCAAATGCAGCCACCTTTGGAGACCAGGATGGAATAACTTGGTCTAGATATGCACAGTGGTAAATCCACTTGCATACGTCCATTCAATATAAGAAAAGAAAGGATTCAATTGGAATTGATGCTAATAAAGTCCCATTTATATACGACTATAATAGTCAAGCTAACGATATAAATAAGGCTATTAGGAAATGCTGGCCAATTCTTTTAGGGGACCCATATTTGAAATATATTATAGAAGAGAAACCTAAAACTATACATAGGTGTAAGGCAGGGATCTCAAACTCTGGCCCCCCTGATGTTTCTGAACTACAGCTCCCATGATTCCCTAGCCATCTAATGCATTCAAAGAACTCTGGGACTTGTAGGCAAAAACATCTGGGGGGCCGTGAGTTTGAGATCCCTGGTGTAAGGGCAGAGGCTATGACCCCTGTGTAGTGTTGTGCGTATGGAACCCAATGGCAAGCCGAAGAAGGAGACCAGGAGATGTATGATCAGTTTACTGGATGGCATTTACTGGATGGAACAAAATATAAGTCCAGAACAAAAGATAACGCAAAGATTTCTTTGACAAGATTAAAGTCCAGAACGAAGGATTGTAGGGGTAGATAACACGAGCTGTAGTCTTTGAAACAGACCAGGGTAGATGAATTGGACTTGAAGATAGGATCTGGAACTGGTACCGTGGGTATGGAAGCAAGCCTGGAGATGGAGCTGGTGCCGTGGAAGCAAGCCTGGAGATGGAGCTGGTACCGTGGAAGCAAGCCTGGAGATGGAGCTGGTACCATGGAAGCAAGCCTGGAGATGGAGCTGGTACCATGGAAGCAAGCCTGGAGATGGAGCTGGTCCCGTGGAAGCAAGCCTGGAGATGGAGTTGGTACCGTGGAAGCAAGCCTGGAGATGGAGCTGGTACCGTGGAAGCAAGCTTGGAGATGGGGCTGGTACTGTGGACGTGGAAGCAGGTCTGGAAACGGAGCTGGTACCGTGGATGTGGAAGTAGGTCTGGAAATGGAGCTGGTACTGTGGAAGCAGGTCTGGAAACGGAGCTGGTACCGTGGACATGGAAGTAGGTCTGGAAACGGAGCTGGTACTGTGGAAGCAGGTCTGGAAACGGAGCTGGTACCGTGGACGTGGAAGTAGGTCTGGAAACGGAGCTGGTACCGGGGAAGCAGGTCTGGAACTCGGGATTCTCTTGGAACAGGTACGAAGAGGGAACACTGGATAACGTGGTGGTGAACCACAGTATAACCTGGTTAATGAACTGGGAAAGGCGGCAGATTTAAATAGGGTTCAGAGGATCATAAGAACACCGTTCACCTGGGGCTCGTAGGTGGAGTTGGGATACCTGAGTACTTGATAGGTTAATTGGTGGCATACCAGGATCTCCAGTGCAAGTGTAATGCAGTACCTTTACTTGACCAGCAGAGGGCAGAGTACCAAGGTCTTCATGCTTTGAGATGGACGATCGCGCATGCGCACTTGGTTTCTGCTCAGTTGGATCCCGGAGGCGGCGTGGGACACATCCTGGCTCTCTTCCTCCGAGTTGAAGACCGGAACCAGGGAGCGACGCGCCACGAGGGACCTCGGGTGAGTATGCAAAGTGCCCCAACATGGCGGCCGCGGTCGGACCGCGGCGTGGGGCATGACAATAGGGTTCCCCAAAATAGTAAGAAAAAATTGTACATAGTAACAACTTTTTTGGGCTAATGGAAGGCTTTTATAAATGTGGCACATGTCTAGCTTGTAAAAACACAGGGTCAACCAAGACCTTTACTAATCGGTTCACTGATCACAAACAGAAGAAAAACTATAAATTAAAAGGGATCACTACGTGTAATTCTAAGAATGTCCTCTATTTATTAATTTGCCCCTGTGGTCTCTACTATGTAGGGAGGACCACTAGACCCCTTAATATTCGTGTTATGGAACATATAAGAAATATCCTAAAAGGGTTTGATAAGCATACAGTTTCTGTACATTTTAATGATAAACATGTTTGTTCCTCTTTGAATCTTCAATTTTTGGTCCTACAGGAGGCAACCCTAAATTGGCAGGGAGAGGATTTTATTAAAATAATCAGTCAAATTGAAATGCGGTACATTTTTCTTTTAGCTACTTTGGTTCCCAAAGGGTTAACACTTCGCTGCTGAGGACGCGCTCAGCGCGTCCTCAGCAGTCCCGCTGGTGTGCTGAGGACGGCGCTGAGCGCGTCCTCACATTGGGGTCAGCGTTCGGCGGCCGGGGTTCCCCGATCGCTGGCCCCTCCGGTGCGGGCTGAACATCTTGGATGTCAGCCCGGCATCCGGACCAGCAGCCGCCAGAATTAGGTGTCATCGCGGGGGCGCGATGACACCTAATTCAGGCGCCCCCCCGCATGTGCGGAGGAGGCGCCTGAAAGGGAGGGGGGGAGGTCCTTCGTACCTCTCTTCCCTCCCGATCGGCGGCGCACAGGGGGTTAACCCAGGCATCATTTGGAAGGGCACAGCCTGCCCTTCCAAATGATGCCTGGCATTAACCCCTGGGGAGCTGGATCGCGAATCGGCGCTGAAAAGCGCCGGTTCGCGATCCTTTCCCGGAGCTGGCCGACATCTTGGATGTCGGCCAAGCCTCCGGGAACTCCCCCAGAGGACTGGCGTCATCGTGCGTAGCACGATGACGCCAGTCCTAGACTTAACCCCTAACTGCCACCAACTGTGGAGATAGGGAGTTCCAATGAACTCCCTATCTCCCGATCCGTGGCAGCTAGGGGTTAAATTTTGGTATCGTTGGATCGGCCAGAGCATGGCCGTTCCAACGATACCAAACACTACAGTGAAAAATTTGTAAAAAAAATGAATAAAAATAAAAAAAATTAAAAAAAATAAAAAAAAAAAAATTAAACACTTTTTTTTAATTTTTTGGGTTTGTTAATGCAGCAATATTGTTCCCATTTCAATTATAATGTGAACAATGATGCTGCACTAACGATTTTTGTATGGGGTGCGTTTGTTAAAAATAGTGTCATTTTCCCCAAAAAAAAATGTAACGAGACCCCATCTCTAATTTTTTAAACAAGCGCACCCCATACAAAATAAACCGCAATTGCTCGCATGTTAAAATGTGGAAAAAACCACTTTACACATTGTAAATTATTGAAAATACATATTTTTATTGCATTTTTTGTTATAATATACAGACATGACATAACGTATACATATAATAATGACATATTATGAATCTAGCGAGTCTGACGGAAAGAACGATATATAATATGTCTGGGTCATATACTAAAATAAGCCTTCAAAACACGTTTAAACATGATGCGCAAAACAGGTAAAATGACCTCAGCATAGGGGCGGGAAAAGCCTCAGCAGCGAAAGGGTTAAATCAGGATTTTGAGTTATGTCATTTCTTATAGTTCATCTATTCTGACCCTATGTGGTCTTCTATATGTTCAGGTGTTATCATTATCCCTCTATGGGTCCCCTGTTTTATGGGTATCATCTGTCCCACTATTTGTTTATAGTCCCTCCTTTTGATACTAAGTGGCCTCTTATAATCCTTTTTATTTCATTTTTATTTCGAATACATTTTTTATTTCCCGCTATGTCACGCTAATTGTCATAGTCTCCATCGTTGACCCTAAGTGGCCTCTTATTATCCTTTTTATTCCATTTTTATTCCAATTACATTTATTTTATGGATCCTCGTCCACTGTGGACCATTTGTTTTTATTTCCTATTTCCTTCTAGTTTACGTGGTTTATACATCCAGGTACTTCCTCTCTTCCCTCATGGCAATGTTATTTTGGGGTCCCCATTACCCATCCGATTTATGTGGGGTCCATATATTTTTAATATATAAAAAGAAATTTCCTCCTGGTTTTAATAGATTATGTCTTATATGGCCTATTTTGTCCTTTTTGGGGAGTTTTGGGCAATTTTTATTGTTTTTATTTTCACCGATATATATGTCGTTATTAAATTCATCCTGTATGGTTTGTTAACCAGTTTGGTTTTATATGTTTAAAAATTTCCTCTAGAGGATTCCACCAGTGATCACTATTCGAGTATTCTTTAAAAGAACTGTTTACAGGAGGGCATCCTTATATGTGCAGTTGATCAACTGTTCCGATGGTCTGGAGATGGCGCCAACCGATGCTTTCCAGGATGGAATGCGGAAATGGTTACTTTAGTTTCCACTGCACGTGAAGATGATCGACGCAATGACGTCACTTGTCCACTCGTAACGCCGACACGTCCAGGAACATGTGGATGAAGACACGTCCAGGAACACGTGGCGTGGCCGGACTTGAATCAGGTCTCAGAGTATAAATATGAACTTGTGTTGGGGGGATCTCCACTATTTACTGCTTTTTTTCCAAATGATGAAGCCCATCTATGGGTGAAACGCGTTTTGGTATATTTTCTGTGTTGTCTTGACCAATAAAAAAAAAAACTTGTTACACAAAAATCGAATTTTATGGTGACTTCACTTTGATTCTGGGGAGTATATTGGATTTACCACTGTGCATATCTAGACCAAGTTATTCCATCCTGGTCTCCAAAGGTTGCTGCATCGATTTGGGCTAGTGGGTGAGCCATAGAAGCCCTCAAGTGCCATCATCGAGCCTGGATAGGCTCTGAAACGTGTGAGTGTAACCCTGCAGTCTGCTTATTTTTTTATGTGTGTTAATTGAACTTCACTATTGTGCCTATCCATTCCTTGTTTTTCAGGACAAATCTGGTTATAATACACTGCATAATATTTTAATGTTATGTGAACATCTTCTAATACAGACCACATGTAAGATCTTTTATTTAATACTTTTTTTTTGGCACCTGAGAAGTGGGCACCTTTTCTATTTTTTCTTGAAGCTATTTGTCTGTGTATGTTTTAATGTTAAAAGTGGTAGTTTTTTACTTTTCCCCCATCAGCACATAATCCAAATGTCTTTAAGCCTGTCCCTAATGTTCACTGTGTTATCTGACACCAGGGGAAGCCTGGGTTTGCAACCATGAGCTGGGTTTGAAACCCCAGCCAATCTTATTCAAGGACTGCACAGCATTCACGTTAATGGAAACATCTGCAGAAACTTTAAACCGCGGAGCCCTGAAAACCCTTTGCTCCAGCAGGGCACTCTTTTGGGGTAGGGTCCCTCTCATGGGAGATACTGTTGGGGTGATTTTCAAGAGGGAGCTCCATTGGAAACCCATGTTGCTGAGCCTTTCTTGGCCCCAGGAGCTCAGGCAGCAGCGACCATTCGGCATCCCCTGGGGGTAACTGCTACAGGCTGCCATCCTTGCCCCTGCCTCTGAATCTAGGCGCTTTTTGGACTGTGACACCATAGGGACCCGAGATATCTTACTGTACCCCCAGATTGCCGCTGCTCCCCTGAAATCCCCCCAAACAAGGACCCTTGCTCTGTATGACTGCATTTGCAATTATTTGTAAGGCGCCACCAAGTTCCGTAGTGCTCTGCATTTGAAGAGACAGAAAAACCAATATACATACAAGTTAAACACATAGAACAGTAGGATAGAGGACCCTGCTCAAGAGCTTGCACTCTGAGAGGACCTGATGGAGAGCAGGCTGAGTGGCGGTGCTGGGATGTCTGGGGGGGATGTTAACTGTTGTTATCTGATTCTGTACCAATAAAAGCAGGCCATGTGAAAAGGCCAGTGAGCGTCTGCTTAACCCAATATGACCAGTATCGTCTGCTTTTTGGGAGAAATTAAGAACTGACATTGGTTCAGCGCTGCTTGCTGAGGGGAGAATACGGGAACTGGCGGAGGAAAAACAATCACTGCGGCCAAGGGAAAATATAAGACCTCGGCATTCTTAACATTATATATTATTGCACTCATTGTGAAATGCAAAATCCCTAATACTAATCTTCAGCAGAAATAGTAACCCTAATCTTAAAAATAACCCTAACCCTAAAAGCACACCTAACCGTAAAAGTAACTCTAACCCTAACAGCAACCCTAACCCTAGGCCTAGCCTTAAAAAACACCTCAACACTAACCCTAAAAGTATCCCTAACCCAAAGCCTAACCCTAAAAAACACCTCAAGCCTAATCCTAAAAATAACCCTAATCCTAACCCTAAAGTAACTCTAGCCCTAAGCAAACCTAACCAAATCCTAACCAAAAACTAAAAGTGACCCTAATTCTAGCCCTAAGGGTAACTGTAACCATAAAAGTAATTTATTTATTTTCAAAGAATTTTGCCAGGAAGGAAACATTGAGATTTCTCTCGTTTTCAAGTATGTCATGGGTTCAAGAACCTTGAATTGCTACAGTCTTTAGAGAAATACAAAGTAATAAATGCAAGATATTAAAAACAAATCACAAATTTACAGATTAACACAGAAAATATGTAGGAAATATACAGGGTTATTCAAAGAGATTCGAAAAGTCACCGCACATTTGGTGACTTTTCGTTCTCTTCAATTCGGTTCCTTTTGCCGATCCCATTTCGGTGACCCTGCGGTGTATTCAGCAAGCACCACAGGGCCCCCGAATTGCAAGGAAAAGCTGCCGCAAAGCTGATGAAAACTAACCGCAAAACCCACCGAATGCACACCGAAAACCCCCAAAAACATCTGGATTAACCTGCCGAAAACCACGGAAAAAGCCCTTAGCAGGACCGATCGCAAACAGTCGAAGCAGCCGAAGCAGCTGAGACCGCAGACGAGGGAGGTGAATAAATTAGCAAAATAGTTTGTGTGAATCTGTGAAAATGAAACGCTGTTTGCAAAGAAACTACTGAGCGAAAATGTCTGAAATTTACACAGGAGGTCTAGGGAATGATAATAAAGAGGGCTGTTACAGAAAAAATAAGTAAACTTTAAAAAAAAAAAAAAAATCGGACTTTTAAAAAAAAAAAAAAGTCTGAAAAATGCTCTCTTTTGATTCTTTACTGCAGAATTTTATAATGAACGGTTTATTAGATATTGAATTAGAACGGGAATATTTTTAACATTGAAGCCTATGGGATTCTCCTGAATAAACCTGCTGAATTAAACCACCGAATGGCAGGGCATTTCGGGAACCTTTCACTGCTGGTTTGTGTTCTCTGAATAGCCGAAGCAGTGCTTTTCATGGGGATTTCACTGCCCTCGAACAGGAACCGAACAGGCACCGTATGTGCAGGCAATTCGCCAGGATTTGGCGAATTGCCTGCTCTCTGGATAGCCGAATGGCCAGGAAAGGTAACTGAACGCTGATTTTAAGCGTTCGGTTACCTTTCTCAAGCAATTCGGATCTCTTTGGATAACCCTGATAGTCACTATGTTACATGTTTACAGGTGCATTCTGTATCAAGGTATATTAATAGAGACCTCTTGAGTGACTTAAGACTGGGGCAGGATTTGATGGTGTCTGGGAGGTTATTCCATATTTGTGGTGCTCTGTAGAAAAATGAATCCTAACATTCATCCTAACACTAACCCTAAATAACATCTGGTATGGGATACATGAGAAGTCTATGGAGGAGAGTATAGAAGTATAGGAGAGAATAGAAGAAGAAATATGTGCACCTCTGAATTTGCCAATGTGATATTGGGTTGGTCTGATATTTTGAGATTGGTCCACAACAGAAATTTCTGAATCAGAAATATTTGTATTCTGAATTTTTCAAATTCAATCTGAACCAAAATTTTGGCCATACACATATCTATTGTAGATATCGACTATATTTTGTTAACCTTAACATAGCCCATGATTGGTAACTTATTGTCATTGCTATCATCATTATTATTATTAGTTATTAGTATTTTTCTCATCATCATCATCACTTACAAAGCGCTAACAGTTTCTGCACCAGTTTAAAATAATATAAGATAAATGAAATTAGCAAAATGACCAACAACCTTAGGAACCAGAGACAAAAGGTGTAGAGGAACACGCTCAGCTGAGTTTACAATCCAGAGGTGTTGTTGTGGATGAGAACAAGAGGAGGTGCCATCTTATTAGTAGTCAACATCAATAGTACTAGTGGTAATGAGCATGTTGGTAAAGCCAGCTGTGAAACCTATTATGATGTGGGAAGGGTTGATATGAAGAAAGATTGGTTAGGACTGTGACACTCATCTGAAAAAATTGAATTTGTGGCATTTTTTTGAAGATCAGGGGAGATTGTGATAGGGAGAGTTAAGCTATTCCACAGCACCCCTACTGATTATGAAATCTTAGACGTATAAGTTAGAGATGCTCACAGGTAGAGGTTGTCTGCAGAATGGAGTGATCTAAAAGAGTTGAAATTGTGGAGTAAGGAAAACATGTAAGGAGGGTTAGAGAGAGAGACACTGAAAGCTTTGAACGTAAGAGTGTCGGTTATATTAGAATAAGGAAAAATTAAAATGGATGCCTGTTTCTTTTGTTGATCCATGTAGTATAGAGAGATACATATATCTCTACAAGATCTAGCTTGTTAAACATTGGTTTGCTGGGAAATACATGTTTCGTTAAGCAGAAATGTTTATTAACCATTTTTGTATAGTTACTAACTGATAAGGTAAATGATATTAATCATATATGCAGTTACTAACAGGTGATACATATATTTGGGAAGCTAGTGTCTATGTGCTGATGGATGGATGGATTTTGTGGTTGTTTATAAATCTTTGTTTATGATATGAGATTTGAAACTTTTTTGTATACGTAATAAATATATATATTTTTATCCGATTGATTAGTGTATTCTTCAAAGCAAAACGCAGACAATTAAAAGAATTTAGGAGAATTTCTAGGAAATATAAACGATTGATATTTGTGTCTCGTATAAGTTTCTTATTGAATAATAATCCCTATAAGAGTCACTTCTGTACCTTTCAAGAAACAGTTTTAAATACTGATATTTAAAACTGTATCTTGAACGGTACAGAAAGCCAATGGAAGGATTGACATAGGGGAAGGTATGTGAAGCGTCAGGTGAGAAATATAATCCTGGAAGAAGCATTCATTATGGCATATTTTAGGTGCATTTTATACAATGGAGCTATTTTTTAGAACTATGTAATTTCACATGATATGGTAGCAATGCAATGCCTGCTGAACTGTAAAGATTCCTGATTATACTTATTCTTAGACTCTTCATAAACTCCCTGTTTCGTTGCATATCTTAAGAAACTGATATATTATCATGACTTTCCAACACTTTCATTCTGTGAGACAAAGCACGGTAAATCATGAAAAATCTCAAATTTATATTTTGTTGTTATGATACCTACAATGACTAAAGTAAACTAAACAACTTGGCAGTTATTGCTTTTGTTCTTTACTGTTTTTGTGTTTTTGTAAGCACTTATTTAAATGAAAAACTTGACACGTTTGCATTTTTATTACTGTGTGTGCCAACAATTATTTGTTTTACAGTTGAGTGATTTCATTCCAAAAATTCAAAGTAAGTCTGCTTGCTTAGTATGCAGAGTGCTTATAATAGAAAATCAGGAATTCATCAGACAAATGTACATGTGCACAAAATGAACTGGATATTATTGGCCTTGTACTTTTTATACTCTCATAAACTACACAATGCTATCAGTATCGCTATGAGAACCTGCATGGCAGTCCTTCTAAATTTGCTACAGAATTCCTTACACCTTAATGAAAGTCAGTTTAATAATGTTTCTACAGGGATGAAAGCATACAGTATGTATGGCCAGCTATCAAATCAGACCAATAAATAGAAACTTGCAGTGAATAGACCACATCTTGTAGACAGCTCCTAGAAACTTTAAAATATTACCCAGGGCTGAACCCTTAGATACCAAAGGTGAAGTTTTCACCTTTTTTTTCATCAGTTCCTTTTATTAGTTCATAAGATGAATTTACAATTATATTCTAAGGGTTATTCAGAGAGCACAGAAATGTCACTGAAATTTCAGTGCTCTCTCGTTCCTCGCACTTCCCTGCACTTCGGGGAAGTAAAGTTCCCCACCCTGCGGTGAATTCAGCCTTCACCGCAGGATCCTTAAAATGCAGGAAAAACCTGCCGAAGACCTGCCGAACACCCGTCGAACACCCGCTGACAACTCACCGAACACTCACCAAAACCCGTCGGAACTGTCGCAAAAAACACGCCAAACGTGTCGGAAAAAGCCAATGAGCCGCCGATCACAGTGCAGACCAGCTGCCGGGAAAAGTCGACAAGCTGACGAACAGGGTAAAAAAAAAAAAACTACGATTGAAAGTGTCAAAATTGAAACACTGTTTGCAAAAAAACTACTGAACAAAAATGCCTGGAATTTACATATACAGTAAGATCCAATGAATGATAATAAAAAGGGCTGTTACAGAAAAAATGATTAAAAAAATTTGCCCAAATAACTCATAAAAGTGCCTAAAAGATCCTAAAAAAATCTATAAAGAAACTTTTTACTGCAGATTAAAATAGTAAACGGTTTATTAGATAGTGAATAAAAACGGGAATATTTTTAACATTGAAGCCTATGGGGTTTGCCTGAATATACCTGCCAAATGAAACCACCGAACAGCAGGGAATTTCTGCAACTTTTCACTGCTGTTCGGTGTTCTCTGAATAGATTAACCATTGCTTCTCTATGGGGGATTTCACTGCCTTTGAACAGGCACCGTACGTGCAGGCAATTCGCCAATATTTGTTGAACTACCTGCTCTCTGAATAGCTGAATGGCCCCGAAATGTCACCGTATGGGGAAATTCCCTGTTTGGTGACATTTCGGGGTCAGATCTTCTCTCTCTGAATAACCCGTTAACAAAAATCCTTAGTTTTAGGCTGGGGTCAGACGAGCGTAGTGTTCACGTCCATGATTGTGCCTAAAAGTACGTCCGTGATAGCATGACAGAAAGTCCATTGGAGCCTGTTACACAAAGTACGTCCGCACTGAACTACGGACGCACCACGGCCGCGGCCCACGGACGCAAGGCAGGCAAGAACGTACAACCCCTAGAACGGCCGCACAAAGTGCGCTGCGTCCGCAACGTCCGCATAGCTTTGTGTGTGAGTGATGGAACGTGGTCAGACGGACTGCATTTATACGTCCAGCATTTTTCACGGACAAAATGGTTTTGCTTTTTAATTTATTTTCCCTCCTACATCCGTCAAAATATATACGTCAGTGAAAAAAACGGACTGTCTGGCCACTACTGCGTCTTCCGTACTAACGTACGTCCGTGTGCACGGACGTACAGTCCGTAGAAATCACGCTCGTCTGACCCTAGCCTTAATACCCATTTTGCAGAATCAATTTAACAGAGTCAAATATACATACATATTATAATGTAGCTAATAAACATTAATGACATCCATGAATCTTTCTGCAAAGTACCATGTCTATCACCTCCCAAAACTTCGCTCCTCAATCCCTGTAGGATGTATTTTTTCTACAGAGCAAAATAGCAAGCAGTCTTAACATATGAAAACGAAAGATTCCCAGAACAGAATCACAGATGAAGAAAGAAAAGAGAAGTGGTATTTGTCATGTGAGATTTTTTGACATTGGGACATTAAAAGAATATATATTAAGAATCTAATGCGCCACAATGTCAAAAGAAGAAACAAGGTCTAGAAAAATAAGTGAAGTCTATTGGTCTTAGAATCATATAAAGCTGCAGAAGGAGTCATACAAGGACACTGGGAACCCAGTCTTCTGTTGCTCCTAGCCAGAGAAAGTGGCAGACTGCCCCACCCTCTGCACCTTGGGATAAGAGGTACTGTAGATACTCGAGTATACCGTGATTTTTTTGAGAATAAAAAACAACCTTAAAATCGGAGGGGTCGCGGTATACTCGAGAAATCTGCGGGGAGTAAAAATCAACTTCTTGCCAATGCTGAGTCTCACCCACTCTGTGCCGCAGTAGTGCTGGGAGGAAGTGCTCAGATAACGTCACTTCCTCCCAGCACCCCATACATGTGCAGCCGCGGTGGAACGAGGGTGAGTGTTGGGGGGAATGAACATGAAAAGATTGGGGTGGGATAAAAATGAAAAGAGTGAGGTGGAATTAACATGAAAAGAGTGGGGGAAATGTAAAGAGCGAGGTGGAATGAACATGAAAAGAATGGGGGTGACCATGAAAAGAGTGGGGGAAATAAAAAGAGTGGGATAGAATAAACACGAAAAGAGTGAGGTGGTATGAACATGAAAAGAGTGGGGATGAAAATAGTGGGGTGGAATCAAAACAGTGGGATGAAATAAACATGAAAAGAGTGAGGTGGAATGAACATGAAAAAAGTGAGGTGGAAAGAACATTAAAAGAGTGGGGGGAATGAACATGAAAAGAGTGAGGTGGAATTAACACGAAACGAGTGGGGGCAATGAAAAGAGTGGGATAGAATAAACATGAAAAGAGTGAGGTGGAATGAACATGAAAAGAGTGGGGATGAAAACAGTGGGGTGGAATCAAAACAGTGGGATGAAATAAACATGAAAAGAGTGAGGTGGATTGAACATGAAAAGAGTGAGGTGGTATGAACATGAAAAGAGTGGGGATGAAAATAGTGGGGTGGAATCAAAACAGTGGGATGAAATAAACATGAAAAGAGTGAGGTGGAATGAACATGAAAAAAGTGAGGTGGAAAGAACATTAAAAGAGTGGGGGGAATGAACATGAAAAGAGTGAGGTGGAATTAACACGAAACGAGTGGGGGCAATGAAAAGAGTGGGATAGAATAAACATGAAAAGAGTGAGGTGGAATGAACATGAAAAGAGTGGGGATGAAAACAGTGGGGTGGAATCAAAACAGTGGGATGAAATAAACATGAAAAGAGTGAGGTGGATTGAACATGAAAAGAGTGAGGTGGAATGAACATTAAAAGAGTGGGGGGAATGAACAAGAAAAGAGTGGGGGGAATGAACATGAAAAGAGTGGGCGAAATGAACAGGGTGAGGTGGAATAAACATGAAAAGAGTGAGGTGATCTTTCCAACCTGGTGTTTAAGAGATTTTCTGGGAAGCTACCACCCTACCTGAATAGGTTGCTTCCCCTAGCAGTTCCCTCGTCCTATAACCTCCGATCCAGGACCTGCACCTTACTTGCCGTACCACAATACAAAAAGAAAGTGGCTCGATCCTGATTTTCCTACAGAGCAGCGCAGTTATGGAATAACCTCCCAGACGCCATCAAATCTTCCTCCAGTCTTAAGTCACTTAAGAGATATCTATTAACATACCTCAATATGGAATGCATCTGTAAACATGTAACATAGTGACTATATTTCCTACATATTTATTTTCTGTGTTAATCTGTATATTTGTGTTTTGTTTTTACTATCTTGCATTGTATTACTTTGTATTTCCATAACGACTGTAACATTTTAATGCTCTTGAACCCATGACATACTTGAAAACGAGATAAATCTCAATGTATCCTTCCTGGTAAAATACTTTGCAAATAAATAAATAAATAACATGTTAAGTGATTTTGCTGTGGCAGAATCAATTAACACCAGGTTTTCAAAGTCGGTATTATTTTCTGAATACCGTCTTCAACGATAAGAATGGGCTATGGTGGAATAGCTTGTTCTTCTCCTGCAAGACACAAAATAACGGCTCAAGTACAAAGTAAAGGAGCTGTTAATTTACAGTAACCTCACGAATCAACCAAGCCGCAAGTAATTAAATTCGAGTAGCATATCTCATTAAGTATAGAGGAATGCATTATGATTAGTACCAAGGAAAAGCTCAGCAAGGTTATAATCTGTCATTCCAGAAACGTTTAACTACAAATATTCACCATCTGGGGTATTTATCAATATCGGAATGCTGATCCATGTTGTGCACAATTAATATTGTTTTCTGCAATATTCATTATTTATGACAGGCTGAACGCTTATTGTTGTATTCGCCAGTAATTATTAGTGATGAATCTGTGTTATTTTACAGCGATTATTGAAATTATTTTATACGGAGCTGCAGAAAACTATACAGCTTGCATGATATCTACATTAAAGCAGTGCACATCAGTGAAATTGAATCATGGTTTCTAAATCTGGGATTATTTTAGTATCATCTATACGTCTGTATTGCAATCTCTGCCATCGCTGAAATTTTATATCTGAAAATATGTGCACAGATGTATTGTGCAATTCGCTATTCCATATGGTTATTAGCCTACTTTCATCTCATCTGGGATATTAGCTAGAGGAATTTGATGTGGCCTTGTCTCTCGTTAAACCTAGAGATTTATTTGAATGGTTCATGTCATCATTTGCATAATGCTTTGTGCTTCTCAGCTTAATTGTGTATTTACAAGTAGTGAATTTAAATATTTTCAATGCCGTTTAAAAAATGGATCCTTATAAATATATATATATATATATACACACATTATATGTGGAAATCAAAATGCACTATTTTAAATGTAAGCTCCAGATGATATTTCTCCCCCTACAGCATTTTACATTGACAAGTGCATCATTACCATATTTCTATTTCAGTTCAAAATGTTTTATATAGAGAGTATCTAATAAAATGTGTTTAAATAATATCTTTTAATATAGCTTTACAATTAACCCTTTTACTGCTGAAAAGTGAATACAATAAAAAACAACAATTAGCATATAAAATTCATTTTGCATGCCTTTTAAATAAAAGATTAGTGTGCTTCCTGGGGAGAAATGAAATTCTCTGAGCTCTCACTCGTGTCAAACTGTAGTATTGTAAAGACATCACAAAGGACATCCCGACCCTCACTGTAACAAAAGGTTAGGCTTGTGCACCGATTTTTTTTTCGGTTCGATTCGGTTCGATTTGTTCAGATGTTTAAACTTTTCGATTCGGCTCGTTTCGGCCGATTTCTGTTTCGATTCGGTTCGGCTCGACTCGTTTTTCGTGTACATTTTTTTTTCGGAATATCGACCATTTTTTGTATTTTCGTGTCACTTTGCTCGTTTTTTGTATCGACTTTTCGTGATTTCGGAAATTTTCGTTTTTTCGGAACGTCTGTTCTCCTCGTTTCAAAGCTGTCTAACTCTATTTATTTTGATGTAAACTACTATGGTTTACTTATTTATACTTTATATATTTTTTTATAATAAAGTTTTGGTTTGTTTTTCGGATCCGATAATTCATTCTGTCGACACGATAATTCTGGCGATTCTATCATGTTTTTTTTTAATTAAATAAAGATCCTTTTTTTCTTATGAATATACATTTCACAACTTTATTTAATCACATTAAAAAATGGTATGAAAGCCAAGGAACAAAAAAAAATGAACAAAACGATTTAAAAAACGCTAAACTGACCCGAATGGTCTGACTTTAAAAATAAAAACCAGAACAAAAAGGTTTTAAAACGGAAAAATAGTTGATCAAAATGATCTGAAACGAAAAAAAAAAAAAAAAAAAAGATTTAAAACAGACAAAAAAAAAATTAACCCTTTCGCTGCCGAGGCATTTCACGGCTTCCCTTCACGCCTGTGTGCGGCACTGCGGTCTGCTGCTGAGCTAATTTTTAACAGTTTCGCTCCTCTTGTTTAAACGCGTTTTTTTGAAGCCTTATTTTATAATATGACCCAGACATGTTATATATCGTTCTTTCCGGCAGACTCGGCAGATGATTCATAATATATCATTATCATATGTATGCGTCATGTCCTGTCTGTATATTATAACAAAAAATGCAATAAAATTAGAATTTTCAATGTTTGTTTTACAAGGTGTAAAGTATTTTTTTCACATTTTAACATGCGAGTGTTTGCGGTTATATTTTATGAGTTGCGTTTGTTAAAAAAAATTGAAAAGGGGACTTGTTATATTTTTTTGGGTGAAAATTACACTATTTTTAACAAACGCACCCCATACAAAAATCCTTAGTGCAGCATCATTGTTCACATTATAATTGAAATGGGAACAATATTGCTGCATTAACAAAACAAAACAAAAAACCTGTTTATTTTTTTTTATATTTTAATTTTTTATAATTTTTAACATTGTCATGTTTGGTATTGTTGGAAAGGCCATGCTCTGGTCGATCCAAAGATACCAAACATTAACCAACCGAAAGCTGCCGCGGATCGGGAGATAGGGGGTTCCACCCCTATCTCCACCATTGGTCGCAGTTAGGGGTTAACTCCAGAACTGACGTCATTGTGACGAGGTCTTGGGACTGTCGGCAGCTGCTGTTCCCCCACGCTGTTGTCTTCCTGCAAAAACGTGACCATGTTGGCGGGCAGCGTCTTAGCAGGCAGCCGTGGGAGAGAGAGAGCTCATAGCTGGGAGGAGGTGTTGCGTGAAGCTGCAAACAGGGACAAATAAACTAGACCTGAGCCGCACTGAGGATCTTTGGGTTGTGTCGGAGAAGACTTCACGCAGTGCTGCCATCAATATTTTTTGATAAATTCTTGGTTATACAATGAATGTGACTGTGGACAAAAATTCGTGTTGTTGTGACATCGCCTAAGCTTAACAAAACCAGGCCACGTCGGTAATCAAATCTCAAGGCAGTACAACAAGGTTGTGTTAGTGTGTGACATTTTTTGGCCAGGCAGGAAGTGTAGAATGTGCACAGTCACATTCATGGCCACAAATATGTTGACAAATTTATGACAAAGGGTCCATAGAAATGTCAATAAATTTATGTACATATAATTTTAACAGTGTGGAAACCAAGCAATACATATTAACTTATTAAGTAAGGAAAAGCAACGCACACAAACAGGAAAATATAGAAAAAATAGAAAATTTATTTACAACATGGGGAAGGGAAGGGAACATGCCAAGGATGGCAAACTGCCCAACAGGGGCACAAACAAACATAGTGTAGTGGAAATAGACTGGAAGATGGCCGCCATTGTAAGCCAGGCGAACATTTTGTTCAGAATATTGGTTCACTTGAGATAATTACTGACATTTGAGGAGATGTTGGAGCTGGTCCGCATCTTTGATTACAAAGATTATGACTGCCGTAAGGGCCCTTACGGCAGGAAGAATAACACCCGCAAGGATCGTATCCTTGACAAGCTACGCACCACCATCCTGGAGCTGTTCAGGAAGGACCGGAAGAAGGACCAGCTCCGAAAACGCTGGTCCGACCTCAAGGCACGCGAGCAGGAGCAGCTGAGGCACATTCCGGTTACATTTCGGGAGGAGGCTGCCACTGGTCTCACTGCCGCTCCAGGATGTCAGCGGCATTGCTTATGTGCTCCCGCAGTTCCTGCAGCAGTTCCTGGATGGAATCAATAGTTGTTACAGCCAGGCGTAGCTCGCCGATCGCCATCCGGTTAATTTGCCTAATGCTGGATGATGTTTCCGGTCTGGCTTCTCCTTCTATATATCCAATAAATGAAAGAAGGAAAATACAGTAAGTAAAGCAGGTTTCTATTTTTGACTGAAAGTCTTGAAAAAATATAACAGTAGTATATACCAGTGCTGGCGGCCTCCTGAGGCTCCGACTCCTCCTCCGACTCCTCCTCCTCCACCACCACCGTCACCATCTCATCCGGTGCTATATCTAAGAAATTAAAGAAATAAAAATACAGTAAACAACAAAACTGATGTATTTTGCATCGACTTTTGTTCAAAAATAAAACAGTAAAAAAAAAACCTGGACTTGCGGCCTCCTGCTGCGGCTCCGGCTCCCTCTCTCCATCGCCCTCCTCCTGCTCCTCCTCTTGCTCCTCCTCTTGTGCTATACATAAAAAAATTAAATTAAAATACAGTAAACAAAAAATGTTTCTGTTTTTGACCAAAAGTCGTTGCAAAATAAAACAGTATATACCAGCGCTGGTGGTCGCCCGTGGCTCCTCCTCCACTGGGGCACTGGTGCCCACCGGGGCAGATGCTGCCTTCTTCCTGTCTTCTGCCAAATCCAAAAAATAACACGTAAATAATGCAGACTGGAAAAAATGGTATATCTATACAATATATTGCCGAAAGTATTGCGACACCCCTCCACTACCCACTAGCACTACCAGCTTGACCCTCCACAACTCCCATCTCATAGTTATAAAGTCACAAAATATTTATTTATTTCCTCTGCACATAGACATATATTACCGTTCAATTATATATTTTTTTCAGAAGTAAACATTACGTTTATTAAATAAAAACAATTATTTGTGTTGTGTGCGTACAAAACGCATTGTGCGACTGCTTTTAGTTATTTTATAGAAGGCCTCAGCCTCAGTTTCACTTTCAGTTTCTGCGAATAAAACTGTGGATATAGCAGAAACAACAGAAATCCACCATTTTGTTTTGAAATTTGCATCTAAAGCGTTCAATAATGACACTGCTGCAGCAAACTGAATTGCTGCGCTGCAACAATTCAGCAGCTGCTGAGGATGTATTGAAGGCGGCTCTGTTTGGATGCACTTTCAGAACAACTACATGTCCCATCCTACCACTTAGCAGAGACGCAGAGATTTTTATTGATGCGCAGATGGGAGCCAATATTGGGCAAGCTGCGGGTCATCTCGTATGCATCACTCAATCACAACAACCCCCCCCAGCACACTACAGACTACACACAGTGCCAAAAGAAATCCAGCATTGTAACTTCATCTACATACATCAAATGTCACAATTTTCACGAATACGTAAAATCACAAAAAGGAAGAGCTATGGCAAAAATGCATGTATGACGAGTCGTGAAAACGCAAAGCTATACACAATCACATTGCATGAAAAAGGACTAGATAAATCAACATATTTCTGTGCACATTAGCACATGCAAGCACATTATTATTATTATACAGGATTTATATAGCGCCAACAGTTTGCGCAGCGCTTTACAATATAACATGAAACTTACTTTTGGCTATGACACGCCGGATGTGCCTCAGCTGCCCCTGCTCGCGCACCTTGAGGTCGGACCAGCGTTTTTGGAGCTGGTCCTTCGTCCGGTCTTTCCCAAATAATTCCGCGATGGTGGTGCGTAGCTTATCTAGGATACGGTCCTTGCGCGCGTTATTCTTTCTGCCGTAAGGGCCCTAACGGCAGTCATAATCTTTAAGATCAAAGATGCGGACCAGCTCCAGCATCTCGTCAAATGCCATGTTGCTGGCCCGCTTCTTCCTGGGTGTCTCTGGGGTGGAAGCAGATGAGGAGGTGTTCGAATGGGACTCTCTGTCTCTTCCTTCAGCCATGATAAATAATTTCTATATTTTTTGGCAATTGTCAAAACTCTCTACAAAAATGGCTCAATAAAGTTACGACATCCGCGCGCGCATGCGCGACCCGCGGACGAATCGGATCCGACCCGATTCCGAAGGAATTTTCGTATCGACAGAATTATCGGATCATTGGAAACAAAAAAAACAAGTGATACGCATTTACAAATACAAAATTTACAGAATCAGCGATATAACCGATAATAGTTAAATATACGATGTCCAGAATTACCGAAATGGAACCGAAATCATGAATGGAACCGAGATCATGAATAGAGCGAAAATAAATTTCGATTTGACACATTTCAAGTCCATTCGAAAGTTCCGAAAATATTTCGTTTCGGCTCAGAAAACTTTTCGGATCTGCCATTTTCGGATCTAAAAATTTTCGGAAAATCGGCCGGATCCGAAAACACGAATCGGGAAATTTCGTGAAAATTCCGAAATTCCGAAACCCGAAACGCTCATCCCTACAAAAGGTTCTACAAACATTACTGCAGCATTATAGCAACCCTAAACCCTAACATTCTGATCCATGTTTGCCTCAATATTAGGCACTGATTCTGCACCTTCTTTTGACACAAGCTTAAAACTGTAACTCTAACGCTAACACTACTGTCATGACAAATGTAAAAAAAAAAAATTACAAGTATAGAGTTCCTTTTCTTTGTGCAGGTCAAACATAATTTGTAACCTAACCCTATCCCTAAAAAATAGATTGTTTATGAAATTGCTTCAAATAGGTAGCAATCGAAACCATTTCGGGAGAGCAGAATTTTCATGGAAAAAATTGAATTCCACCCAAAATAAACTCCATTCATATTCTCCATTCTAAGCAGATTTCATTATTGGATCTCTTGGAATATGTCTATCATTTTGTCTAAGTATTCAAGTCATCTGATATATACTCTGTTACCACATACTTCACGCTAAAACTGAGACGCTAAGGAGGAAAACCTGCGCCTGCAGGTTTCTCCTTAGCATCCCCGTTTTAGCGTGATATTACAGGGCTGGAGCTAATCCAGCAGACTGCCCCATAATGCAGCGCTAAGCCTCGGGATGCTGTGAGCATCCCCTCCATGGAGTCCATAGGCTTCCACTGCCGGTCACATGACCTGCAGGATCTCGCCTCGCAAGATCCGACATGTCAGAAGAATGATTCGTAGAGGGAGACTGGGGGACTTTTTTCCACCCAGTCTCCCTCTGCTCCCGGCAGCCAGAAGAAGCGGATCGAACCACCGTTCTCGCCGTGGGATGAGAGGTGAGTATCTGTTTCTTGGGATATTTTTCAGCTGGGACTGACTGATTCCACAGAAGCAACATCAGTTAGCACCAGGTCCTAGCTGTGGTTAACTTTTCAGTAATTAACATTAGGCCTTTGTAATCCTAACGCCTCATGTTAAGCATAGAAAGCACAAAATACAGTAAGCTCGCTTTTCCAAATCGCTACCTTATTTTAACCTGTTAGCGCTTGGAATGTTATCTGGTTGGCCCACGCTAGGACCACCAAAGCTAACGTTAACGCTCACACAGTTGGGTGCTAAAGATAGCAGGTCAGGTGACTAGCAGTGACCGGGAGTGGAAGCCGTAATAGAGTCCTATAGACTACATGGAGCAGATGCTCGCAGCGCGTAACGCTGCCTCGAGCATCCCGAGGCTTAACGCTGCGTTACGGGGCAGGCTACTGGATTAGCGCCTGCCCCGTAATATCACAGCTGAGAGCTAAAGTCAGCATGAAGTATGTACCATGGCCCTTAGTGTTCAACTATTCAATCAACTATTTGTTGCGGTTTGGTGATTTGTCTCAGTTTTTCCACTCTCAAACAATCTATTTTTTAATGGTGCTATTAGATGACCAAGAAGTTCTCTGACCATCCTCTTTTTCTTCTAATTTATTTCCTTAATTGCAGAATAATTAACTAGATAGCTACAGCTATTAAGCTAGTAGGACAATTGTTTGTAAAGTACCATAAATATTCAGAGACTGTTCTTTGGAATCTTTTAATAATAGGAAATTGATTTGGATTTACTCTGTGTATTGAACTGACCTGTGGACTTAAACAAACAGGATTATTCAGAAAGCGTGAAAAGCAGGAGAATGGCTGGAGAATGACTGGAGAATGAAAAATTCTAGATCAAAATAGCCAAACCAGAAAAATTCTCCCTTTCATCTCACTTTCCAAATCGGCTATTTTGACCTAGAATTTTTCATTCTCCAGTCATTCTCCAGTCATTCTCCTGCTTTTCACGCTCTCTGAATAACCCTGATAGTCTTCAACATTATTAAGGAATTTCCCAATATACATTACAAAATAGATGTTCATTTAAAAAAATTATAGGCACTACAGTACTCAATTTATTTTCATGTAGCAGAATTTGAATTAATATGGTATTTTTTTACAACTTTAGCCTCCAATAGTATGCATGGTCCTAACGTACAAATTAGTTATAACATAGACCAACGTTATATGGTATGAACAAAAAAAGTATCTGTACCAAGTATTCTAGCTTTGCACACACATTTTGAATACAATGTATCAACATACACCACGACAATTAATTAGAATCAAATATGAAGTTAAATAATAGATAAGTTGATATATTATGCAGCATTAACAGTACAGTGCCAGAGGGGATCTACCTATATTTAATTTAGCATGTGGTTTACAATATATTTTACAACTGAGACGTCAGGCATGCTGTTTATGATCACACGCATATAGGCATCTAATGATGTTCGTTCCAGTAAGCATAACATCTTACATTTGTTTATATTTTATGAAAATAATGATTTGAGAAGAGTTGCTCTTTTTATATCACCACAAAGAAGATGTTAAAAAATCTATCCTTCGATCCACTGCCTGGCCAAAATGTCACCACTTACTAAACAGGTAAGAACCTTCCACTGAATAATTTATGCAGTGATTAATATGTTTCAGCTGGCAAAAAGCGAGATCAGCTGACTGGCCGAAAATTCTCAATGACCAGGTTTCTCCAACAATGGATTTTTCCTCTTGATGGCACAGGTATTTTCCAAGATATCAATGCCAGTATACATCAGGCTCAAATTGTGTTAGAGTAGTTCAGGGAGCATGAGAAATAATTTTTACACGTCTATTGCCCACCAAAATGCAGACCATAACCACATTGAGAATTTTTGGAATGTGCTGGAAAAGACGTTATGCAATGGTCCAACTCTTCCATAATCAAAACAAGATCTTGGCTAGAAATTAATGCAACTCTCGATGGAAATATTGTGACATTACATATGCTTATCAAAAGGAGAACATGGCTTATGCATGACGTAATCAAATCAAAAGACTGTCCAACAAAATATTAGAGTGTGTGACCTTTTTATTTTGGTCAGGCAATGCACATTGAGGTGAAAGTGAGTTGGCTGCTCTCCTGTCCTCTTCTCATGTCACTAATTTCCTTCTTGATTCTGTTCTTTCTCAACTCTTTTTTTCCATCTCATAGTGGTATTGCTAGGGGTGTGCAATGCACCAGGTGTCAGCATGCAGAGGGGTGAACACCCGGCTGGCGAGGTGTGAGCTGTGCTGGTGTCTAAAGTATTTGCGCAGTTCATCCATTTTCTGTGAGTTAGCCACTGGGTTCTCATCTCTGCACAGGCCCATGCATCCCTATGTGGCCATGGCTCCAGGCAACAAGAGCAGCATTTTGCCATTTACATTTTTTCTCTGTTCTAAGACAGTGACATTATGTACTTTTACATATGTAGCAAACAATGCTGCTGCCCTAACTCACCTTCTCATTTCCAATGTCAAGAGCAAAAGGGGAGGTGAAGGTGTAATGCGTTATTATGCATTTGTCCATCTAAAATACAAGCCGCAACACCACTGAGGGAGACTTATGGATCCCTGTGTCTCCATTATTTACACCCAACAAAGTTAAGTGTCATTGGACAGGTCAGTGCTATGGCCTTTTTAATGAAACCACACATGACCGGTTTGAATTGAAAAGAAAAAAGAACACAAACAATTTTTTTTTATTTATTTTGTGTTTTAGTTTTTTTGGGGAGATGTTGGGGGTGAGAGCGAAATTGCATGGGGGTCCCAAAAAATGCTTGCCCAGGACTCAGTCAATTTTAAAAGCGGCCCTGCTTGATCTACACATCCTATCTTAGAAAGCTCATTAGTTCTTTTGGTTTCAGTACCTTCTTTATACTGACGACACCCAAATATACCTGTCCTTTCCAACATTATCTCCCTTCTTTCTGAGTTGGGAATCGGAATGTCTTTCCAATATCTCTTCTTGGATGACATAACTAGGGATGAGCCGAACACTCCCCGAGTTCGGTTCGAGCCCGAACCCGAACTTCCCATTTGTCGAACCCCATGTAAGTCAATGGGGCTGAAAATTCGTTTTTTTAGAGTGCCCTCCAAGAGGGCATATATGCTACATATTTGCCATAAAAGGTGTATGGGGGTCCGGGTAGTGCCCTGGGGGACAGGACACAAGGACAAAAACTTAAAAAAAAACGTTTTTAAAGGGACAGTGAGTTTTCCATGAAATAAGGGTTAAAAATAAAAACCAAAAATTCCTTCAAATATCGTGCCTAGGAGGTCCCCATAACCTGCCCGTGAAGTGGCGGATTTCTAGGATGTATAGAAACACTTAAAAACAAAAAAAATGACGTTTCATATGACGGTAAATGCTTTTCCTTTAATCTATCCATAAACAACTGCTTGGGGCGGCAGCCTGTATGAAAAGACATTTTAGGACGCGCAGAAAAGGTTTAGTGATTTTTTGGGCTAAATTATTGTGAAACTTATGCAGGCTTTGGATGAAAGTAACAATAGGTGCTTTAAAATTGGGCTTTTAGCGTCGGCAACAGTTCCGTCACACCGTAACCCCTCTGAGGATATTAATCTGATACAGGCGTCAGTGGCAGTGCACCCAGATATTGTGCCTTTAGTGCCAGGCATGCAAGTACTATCATACAGTAACCCCTCTGTGGTATTGTGGAAGACTGCAGGGGTGGACCATGCGGTCCTATATTAAAAAGATATGAATCTGGGAATGGGCGTCAGTGCACCCAGATATTCTGCCTTTGGTGCAAGACTGCCAGGGCAGCAAGTATCATCATACAGTAACCCCTCTGTGGTATTGTGGAAGAGTGCAGGGGTGGACCATGTGGTCCTATATTGAAAAGTTTTTTATCTGGTAATGGGCGTCAGTGCACCCAGATATTGTGCCTTTAATGCCAGGCCAGCAAGTATCATCATACAGTAACCCCTCTGTGGTTTTGCTGAAGAATGCAGGGGTGGAACATGTGGTCCTATATTGAAAAGTTTTTTATCTGGTAATGGGCGTCAGTGCACCCAGATATTGTGCCTTTAATGCCAGGCCAGCAAGTATCATCATACAGTAACCCCTCTGTGGTATTGTGGAAGAGTGCAGGGTTGGACCCTGCAGTTCAAAAAAATAAAATGATATAAATCTGGCACAGGCGTCAGTGCAGCCAAATATTGTGCCTTTCATGGCAGCAAGTGCCTTCACACAGTAACCATTTTGTGGTATTGTGGAAGAGTTCAGTGCTGGAGGTTTTGTGAATGCAGAAGAGGACATCCCCTATCTATTCCATTACTTCAGCATCAGGGAATTGATAGCTGCTGATCCAGGACTGATTCATTTTTATAAATGTAAGCCGGTCTACAAAGTCGGTGGACAGATGCACTCTTTTGTCTGTGACAAAACCTCCAGCGGCACTGAACGTCCTTTCGGAAAGCACGCTAGATGAAGGGTAACCTAGTAGCTGTATAGCATATTGGCTAAATTCTGGCCAGTGATCCAATCTCAACACCCAGTAAGCCAGTGGATCATCTGCTGGAAAGGTATCCAGGTCTGCCCTTGCCCCTAGGTAGTCCTGCACCATATGGTGAAGACGCTGGCAATGGGTGCCTACATTTGACGTCCCTGGGCATCGTGGACTAAAAAAATTTAAAAAAGCATCAGTCAAGTGGCCCTGGCCTTCACCGCTATACCTCTGATCACCCGCAGCCTCAGAAGCACGTGTGTCAGCACTTGGTAATCTACCAGTGCCTGGAAAGGTGTTACACAAGTGTCGCTTTAGAGCGTCCTCAAGTTTTTTCATCCTGTGCTCCCTCTGTGTGGGCAGGATGAGCTCTGCAACTTTCCCCTTGTATCGTGGATCAAGAAGGGTTGCCAACCAGTAATGATCCCTCTCCTTGATAGCACGAATCCTGGGGTCCTTTAGCAGGCTTTGCATCATTAGGGAGCCCATGCAGCGTAGGTTGGAGGTGGCATTAGCTGCCGAGTCTTCCTGGTCAATGAGGATGACCATATCGTGCACTTCCTCCTCCCAGCCATGCACAAGCCCTTCTGTTTCTGGGCACACAAAACCCTCGCTTGAGGAATCCCCACCTTCAATGCCCCACTACTTTAATAGTCCTCCTCATCCTCCTCCTGTCTGATCTGAGTAGGACCCGCTGGAATGCTGTCTGCGGAAAGACTGGGGCCTTGAGAGCTAGGGAAGGCCTCCTCTTCCTCCCGCTGCTCTGCCTCTAGAGCCACATCTATAATTCCCCGCAGAGTGTGCTCCAGCAGGAACACTAAAGGAATTGTGTCACTGATGCATGCACTGTCCCTGCTCACCATCCTTGTTGCCTCCTCAAATGGTGACAGTACAGTGCATGCATCCTTGATTATCAGCCACTGCGGGGGGGAAAAAAACCAAGTTGACCTGAACCTGTCCTTGTGCCATACTCACACAGCTACTCATTGATGGCCCTCTGCTGCTTGTGCAGACGCTGCAGCATTGCTAATGTCGAGTTCCACCTGGTGGGCATGTTACAGATCAGACGGTTTGTGGGAAGGTGGAATTCTCTTTGAATTTCTGCCAGGCGAACGCTTGCTGGGAATGACCGTCTGAAGTGGCTGCAGACTTTTCTGGCCTGGATGAGAAGCGCTGGCAGCCCTGGGTACTTGGTTAGGAAACGCTGTACCACCAGATTTAGGACGTGTGCTAGGCATGGTACATGCGTCAATTTACCCTTGCGTAGGGCGGAGAGAAGGTTGCTGCCATTATCGCAGACGATCATTCCCAGCTCAAGCTGGCGTGGTGTTAACCATCTCTGTACCTGCCCCTGCAGAGCTGACAAAATTTCTGACCCGGTGTGGCTCCTGTCCCCTAAACAAACCAGCTCAAGCACAGTATGGCATCTTTTTGCTTGAGCCATTGCATAGACCCTGTCAGGCGTCGGTTTAACTGCCACTTCGCCAGAGACAGAGAAGGAGGAGGAGGAGGAGGAAGAGGTGGTGGAGCAGACAGACCTCATACAAGCAGTTTTCTGGAGGCGTGGTGGATGAACAAGCTCCAGCACAGAGCCCCGTCTTGGAACCCTCCCAGCTGCAATCAGAGTTACCCAGTGTGCCATGAAGGAAATGTAACGACCCTGTCCTTGTTTGCTGGACCACGTGTCTAAAGTGACATGCACCTTGCTGCTGACTGCCTTTCCCAATGACTGGATAACATTGTCTTCCACATGCTGGTATAGTGCTGGAATGGCCTTGCGTGAAAAGTAATGGCGTTTTGGAACCTGCCACTGTGGTACAGCACATTCAGCAAATTCACGGAAGGGAAAAAAGTCCACCAGCTGGAAAGGCAGCAGCTGCAATGCGAGTAATTTTGCTAAGCTGGCATTTAGACGCTGTGCTTGGGGATGGTTGGGACTTTTTTCTTTCTTTCGCTGCAGCAGCTGCGGCAACGTAATCTGACTGCGTCAATCTTCAGCTACTGGGATGATGTCACATTGTGAGGAGGGACCTGCTGGTACATCCATTACTGTATTATCATCCCTGTCGGTGGAGGATGTAGGCAATGACATGGCAGGACATACAGTGTGTGTAGAGACAGATGAGGAGGAGGAGGACCTACGCAAAGTTTTGCGCCAACGGGATGTGTGGCACTTGTTCATATGTCGCCTCAAGCACGTGGTACCCAAGTGTCCCGTGTTTATCCCACACTTTAGCCTCATCTGACATAGATTACAAATAGCAACGGTGGGGTCTGCTGCACATTTCTTAAAGAACTCCCAGACAGCAGAGTTCCTGCATGTGTTCTTTGAGACAACAGCGCTCTGCACCGGAGCAGCTCTGACATGTGATGCCTTGGACTGGCTAGTGCTACGGTTGGTCACAGAGGATGTTGTGCCTCGTGTCTGCTGTGCCTCCTCCTCCTCCTCCTCCCCCTCCTCCTCACTTGATTCCTCAGTTCGATCTGGCACCCAGGTGGAGTCAGTGACCTCATCATCAATGTCATCTTCACCCCCTATCTCCTCGTAACTGGAGCCAACTTGGCAGTATGCTGCAGCTGCTGGGGCAACATGAGTGCCAGTTATTTGTGTGCCATCACTGGCACCCCCTTCCTCTAGGTTGATTATACTCCCTTGCTCAACCTCAGAGATTGAATCAGAGCACTGTACTTGCTGCGCATCCTTAAGCAGCATGTCACTCTCATTGTAGTCAAACAATTCAGCTGACTCCTCCGTGTGTGATAGCGAGGCTACGGCAGGAGTAGCTGTGGACATGGAGGCTGCATTAGATGCTTTGGCAGCTGAGGTGGACTGTAAAGAACTAGAAGCCTGGCTGGCAGAGGACTCGGAGGACTCGCATTGCCTGGTTAGCCAATCCACCAAGTCCTCTGTATGTTGCTGCTGCTTAAGACGGCCAGCACCAGTTAGAAAGGACAAGCGTGCCCCTGCAGAGGATGCACCACGTCCACCACGACCAGAGACACAGCCTTCCGACACAGGGGCTGCTTGCCCTCTTATCTGTGTCTGGGAGCGTCTGCCTGTCCTTTTTGTTCTTTCAGACATGGTGAGTGATTTATAGATTAATTTATACAGAACTCTGATTCAACTCTGGTATAAAGATTTAAAGAACTCTGGTATAACTCAGTGAGACACACTGATAGCTGGCAGCCAGTGACGAGACACAGATCACCTCAATTCACAAATGTTTTAAAGAAATGAGTGAGCCCCAAAATACAGCGTGGTACTGGATGTGTGACAAGACACAGATCACCTTAATTCACAAATGTTTTAAAGAAATTAGTGACACCCAAAATACTGCGTGGTACTGGATGTGTGACGAGACACAGATCACCTTAATTCACAAATGTTTTAAAGAAATTAGTGAGCCCCACAATACAGCATGGTACTGGATGTGTGACGAGACACAGATCACCTTAATTCACAAGTGTTTTAAAGAAATTAGTGAGCCCCAAAATACAGCGTGGTACTGGTTGTGTGACGAGACACAGATCACCTTAATTCACAAGTGTTTTAAAGAAATGAGTGAGCCCCAAAATACTGCGTGGTACTGGATGTGTGACGAGACACAGATCACCTTAATTCACAAATGTTTTAAAGAAATTAGTGAGCCCCAAAATACTGCGTGGTACTGGTTGTGTGACAAGACACAGATCACCTTAATTCACAAATGTTTTAAAGAAATTAGTGACACCCAAAATACTGCGTGGTACTGGTTGTGTGACAAGAGAAAGATCACCTCAATTCACAAATGTTTTAAATAAATTAGTGTGCCCCAAAATACTGTGTGGTACTGGATGTGTAACGAGACACAGATCACCTTAATTCACAAATGTTTTACAGAAATTAGTGAGCCCCAAAATACAGCATGGTGCTGGTTGTGTGACGAGACACAGATCACCTTAATTCACAAGTGTTTTAAAGAAATTAGTGAGCCCCAAAATACAGCGTGGTACTGGATGTGTGACGAGACACAGATCACCTAAATTCACAAGTGTTTTAAAGAAATTAGTGAGCCCCAAAATACTGCGTGGTACTGGTTGTGTGACGAGACACAGATCACCTTAATTCACAAATGTTTTAAAGAAATTAGTGAGCCCCAAAATACAGCGTGGTACTGGATGTGTGACAAGACACAAATCACCTTAATTCACAAATGTTTTAAAGAAATTAGTGAGCCCCAAAAAGATTTGCTGGCACAGTGACAAGACCCAGAAGATCACCTTAATTCACAAATGTTTTAAAGAAATTAGTGAGCCCCAAAATACTGTGTGGTACTGGATGTGTGACAAGACACAAATCACCTTAATTTACAAATGTTTTAAAGAAATTAGTGAGCCCCAAAAAAACTTGCTGGCACAGTGACAAGACACACATCACCTAAATTCCCTGATATTTGGTAGAAATGAGACCCAAAAAGACTTGCTGGCACAGTGACAAGACCCAGAAAATCACTTCAATTCACAAATGTTTTAAAGAAAGTTGTAAACCCCCAAAAAACTTGCTGGCACAGTGACAAGACACACATCACCTAAATTCCCTGATATTTGGTATAAATAAGACCCCCCAGACCCCCCCCAGTAGCGTGGCAGACCGGCAGTAACAAGACACAACTATCTCCTTTGAAATCTCCTCTGAAATGCGTGCAGAATCAGCGTGTGGAAACGTTATATAGTGTGCAGCGGGACTTAGCTCTGTGGGCCCATGATTGGCCAAAATTTGCCCAATCAGGACTCTGAGCGGTGATTGGCATAGTGTTGAATCAGTCTTGCACCAGACCTGTGGTCAGGTGCAAGGCTGTAGCCAATTACGAGCTTCAGGCCAGTGGGAAAATGCATTGTGGTCCATTGTGGTCGAACATGCGGCGAACACCCGGAAATGTTCGGTGTTCGCGATCTACTCGAACAGGCTAAGTTCGGGTCGAACCCCGAACCGTCCGAACCCGAACAGCTCATCCCTAGACATAACATCAATTTCATCATTTCAGAGACTGTACCTCTGGTGCCTGCCACAGTACATGCACCTCAGACAGACTTGTCATTGTTGAAGGCTTATAATTATCCAAATGTAGCGCTCACCCCCGGAGGAGCCGCTGATAAACCCAGGATAGTCTCACCGCACTAAGAATTACTATGCACCGACACACTGTTGTCAATTTTTTAAGTTATATACTTTACTGAAGCAATAAAGTGGTATTGAATACACATATACTTTGAGGCAAAAAGCAATTTGCTAGGATAGATAACGTGATGCGCAACGGGAAAACACACGGCGGAAAAGAAACGGTTAATACCCCTCAGTTCATGGGTTTAAGTTCCTCTCAAAAAGGCTCATAAATTGGTGTCCTAGGGTACCCGGGTACTAGATTCAACTGGCCAGTGAATGAACAAAAATATCTTCGACTAGTCAACAATGGGGCCCTGTAATTTGAAGCAATCAAATAAGTGCGCACTGTTATGGAACTGCAGGCCTTGAAGCCTCTCACCCATCTGGCGAACAACTTGCCCAGATCCGAGGACTCGACCAGAAGATCTCTCTCTCTCTCAGCCGACTGGAACCCGGTGCCAACGAAATCCACTCTCCCAATGCCGAATCTCCGCAGTCAGGAGTCGATCCGCCGACTGCACTTCTGTTCCGTCTGCGGCCTCCTTACTCAAGGTCCTCCTGGAACATGTTTGTCGTCCGAAACTGCTCAGCGGAATGTGGTACATGATGATGCACACTCTTTCCCCGATCTCTAGCACTGGATAACGCCACCTGTACGCGCTCCAACCTGGTTTCGTTCCCGGACAGTGTCTCTCATATGTCTCTCTCCACACGCTGCTCTGCTCGTTCTGACTATGCCGTGCACGAGGTTCTTACCTCTTTCCTGGCACCAGCACGCCCACTTCCTCTTCTCTCCCCCTGGGTTTTTGGGAGATAGAGTCCTTTAGTCCAGCATAGTCCTTTACACAATTATGCTCTTTCTCCCTCTAGTGGCAATATCATTTCAGATTTCAGTCCAGAGAGCCAAACTAAACACAGCGCTACACAAACAACTTCCCATGTCTTCTGGAATGTCATACCATGTCTTGTGGCTTGAAAAGCACAAAATATTAAAATCCATTCTAATAATATTAACATTATTATTCCTAGCTAGACATTTGCAGCATAACTCATCCTAGAACTTTCAAGCTAGCACCTCGAAATTTAGTACGGGCCCTCAGCATGTTCTGACTTCGCCTGCTATATCTTTTCTTATCGGTCTGATTTCTGGATTTTCTGTACGGGAATTCTAAAATACCCAAAAGACTTTCATTAAGAAGGAGAAACCTCTGACATCCAAGTGTAAATTTCAACTGACACTTTGAGCTGAAGGTCTGTAACTGTCACAGTGAGCGCTAATTTTTTTTTAACTGTCAGTTTTCAAAAGCTTTATTTTAACTGACAAATGGAGAGGAATATTTTTTTTAAAAATCTATATTTAAATAACCCAGTAAAATATTTATAACTACTCACACACACTCTCATACGTAATACAAACTCACATAATCACTCAAACTCATACAGGGTTATTCAGAGAGAGGTGAAAAGCAGGAGAATGACTAGAGAATGGAAAATTCTAGGTCAAAATAGCTGATTTGGAAAGTGAGATAAATGGGAGAATTTTTCTGGTTTGGCTATTTTGAACTAGAATTTTCCATTCTCCAGTCATTCTCATGCTTTTCACCACTCTCTGAATAACCCTGATTGTTACACACACTGACACTCACTCATACTCAGATTCATACTCACACTCAGACTCATACTCATACTCATACTCACACAGTCACTCACACTCAGGCTCAGACACTCGCTCACTATTTTAAACTTTCAGGCAAACCAGCATCAAAGTTAGTTTATCAAACTTTAACCTTTCTAGTAGACTCTGCTCTCTGCTATATGCCCCACTTTCAAATATTTACCAATTACTGTTGCTTCCACCTTTGTAACATATCTCAAATAGGACCATTTCTGTCACAAGCCACAACGAAAATGTAAAATCTTCTACTTGTCTGCTTACTGTTTGCTTATGACCACTATCTTGTCTGCTGCTCTTTGGGATATTTCACACTCTCACCTCCTTCCTCTGCATAATGTTGTCCTCTCTATGGCCTTGAGCCAATGACCCAATTAAGCCTAATGAGTGGACATTTAGCTCAGAAGTCCTTGTGATCATTTAAGGACAGGGGCAACACCTTCTGAAAGGGACAGATAGAGCACGTGTAAAATGTTCTCAGAAAGGAAACGTCAATATTGATGATTTTCTATCAGGGTTATCCAAAGAGATTCGAAAAGTCACCGCACGTTCGGTGACTTTTCGTTCTCTTCAATTCGGTTCCTTTTGCCGATTGCATTTCGGTGACCCTGCGGTGTATTCAGCAAACAGCACAGGGTCCCCGAATTGCAGGGAAAAGCTGCCGAAAACCTGACGAACACTAACCGAATGCATGCTTAAAAACAAGCAAAAACATCTGGATTAACCTTCGAAAAAGCCGAACAGGAGCCGAACAGGAGCCGAACATGAGCCGAATCACACAGAGCCGAAGCAGCTGTGACGTAGAGGAGGCAGTGAATAAATTAGAAAAACCATTTGTATGAATCTGGGAAAAAGAAACGCTGTTTGCAAAGAAACTACTGAGCGAAAATGTCTGAAATTTTCACAGGAGGTCCAGGGAATGATAATAAAGAGGGCTGTTACAAAAAAAATAAGTTAATTGAAAAAAAAAAAAAAAAAAAAATCGGACTTTTTAAAAAAAATTAAAAAAATCTGAAAAATGCTTAAAGTATCCTAAAAAATCTATAAATAAAGAGACTTTTTGCTGCAGAATTTTATAATGAACGGTTTATTAGATATTGAATTAAAACGGGAATATTTTTAACATTGAAGCCTATGGGATTCTCCTGAATAAATTTGCCGAATGAAACCACCGAATGGCAGGACATTAGGGGAACCTTTCACTGCTGGTTTGTGTTCTCTGAATAGACGAAGCATTGCTTCTCTATGGGGATTTCACTGCCCTCGAACAGGCACCGAACAGGCACCGTATGTGCAGGCAATTCGCCAGGATTTGGCGAATTGCCTGCTCTCTGGATAGCCGAATGGCCAGGAAAGGTAACCGAACGCTGATTTTCAGCATTCGGTTACCTTTCTCAAGCAATTCGGATCTCTTTGGATAACCCTGTGTATTTTGTTATCTGACATGCTCAGATGTTGCCATTATCAATCAGGTCATAAAATAAGCTTAAATGTTTTACATTTTTTAAAAAAATATTTTTATTTACCCCTTTCGTCACTGGAAAAATACTAGTCTTGAGATTCGCCTCAAATAACATTTTTTATCCTTTAATTTTATTTTTTCTCCCTAAAATATGCTTGGGTATTGCCTCCACTGCGACAATGGATCAGTTTCCATTGCTATAAAATTATATTATGGCATTTTAATTTGATCTGGACATGTCAGCTTTCAAATACATATTAAGACATATCACATCCAGCTCCAAGTAAGTTAATTGGTAGTTATGAATTATAGATTATAGACAACTAAGTGCCTCTGTTTTGTGGATTTAAAGTCCCTCTGCAATTTGCTGAATGCCTTTCCTACATTAGTTTGATGCTGCATAATTTTTTACCAGATTAGACCGAAAATTATTTATTTTCTCACTGGAACAGCTATTATATGTGAACTTGTGCACTGTCAATTGAAATGAGTTCCTAGGAACTTTAGCCATTATTAAATTTGATTCTTATTCTTTATCATTTGACAATATGTTGAAATTAAATTGATCGTTTCCTGTTACAGCTGACTGGAGAGTTATTACGGATGCATGGTTCAGGGGCTTAAATAGCTTTAGCATGAACATAGAATTTTTTTTTAAAAACCAAGTATATTCTTGCCCGTTCCTTCAAGTTGTGAAATAGTTTAGGCAAACATATGTTGTTTTCTCACATATAGCAAATTGCCATCTTTGTGGTTTTAGTCCAATTTACTTGGAAGCGGCTTAGAGTCACATTTGAGGGGTTATTCAGAGAGAGCCGATCTGGCCCCAAAACGTCACCGAACAGTGAATTTCCCCGTACGATGACATTTCGTGGCCGTTTGACTATTCAGAGAGCAGGCAGATCACCAAATTTTGGTGAACTACCAGCAAATACGGTGCTGTTCGAAGGCAGTGAAATCACCTATAGAGAAGCAATGGTTCATCTATTCAGAAAACACCGACCAGCAGTGAAAAGTTGGTGAAATACCCTGTGTCATGAGTGCCAACGTCTTAAATTTTCCCTCGGCTGTCGGGAGTCGTTCGCCTACACCTGTTCCCGGATTCTCCCCTCAGCCTGCAGTGCTAATTCAACGCCAGTTCTTAATTTCTCCCAATAAAGCAGACGACACTGGTCATATTGGGTTAAGCAGACTCACTGGCCATTTCACATGGCCTGCTTTTATTTGGTACAGAATTAGATAAGAATAGTTAACATTCCCGCCCACCAGACATCTCGGCACCGCCATTCAGCCTGCTCTCAATCAGGTCCTCTCAGAGTGCCAGCTCTTGAGCAGGGTCCTCCCTGATACTGTTCTATGTGTTTAACTTGTATGTATATTGGTTATTCTGTCTCTCCCATTGTACAGTGCTACGGAACTTGGTGGTGCCTTACAAATAACTGTAACTGCAGTCATACAGAGCATGGGTCCTTGTTTGGGGGTGATTCCAGGGGAGCAGCAGCAATACAGGGGTACTGTTTGATAACTCTGGCCCCCATGGTGTCACAGTCTAAAAAGCACTCAGATCCAAAGGCAGGGCAAGGATGGCAGCGTGTAGCAGTTACCCTCAGCTGATGCCACATGGTCGCTGCTGCCTGAGCTGCTTGAGCCGAGAAAGGCTCAGCAACGTGTGTTCCCGGTGGAGCACCCTCCTGAAAATCACCACAATGGTAGCTCCCGTGAGAGGGACCCTAAACCCAAAAGAGCACCCTGCTGTATCAAAGGGTTTTCAGGGCACCGGAATTTAAGGTTTCTGCAGATGTTTCCATTAAAATGAATGCTGTGCAGTCCTGGAATGGGATTGGCTGGAGTTTCAAAACCAGGCTTCCCCTGGTGGCAGGGAACATGAGGGACAGGCTTAAAGACATTTGTATTATATTCTGCTGTGGGAAAGTCACAAAAACATCACTTTTAACAGTAAAACATAAACAGACAAATAACTTGTATGGAGGGAATAGCAGAGGAGTGAGTTTTTAGTACAGTCCAGTCTCTGAGCACGGGATTCTGTGACACCCTGCTGTTCGGTGGTTTCATTCTGCAGGTTTATTCAGGCAAACCCCATAAACTTCAATGTTAAAAATATTCCCGTTTTAACTCAATATCTAATAAACCATTTATTATTTTAATCTGCTCAGCGTTTTTTCGGCAGGTTTTCAACAGGTTTTCCCAGGCACTCTGGGGACCCTGTGGTGCAGTGGCGTAGCGTGGGTTGTCAGCGCTCGGCGGCCACCAAGAATTGTGCGCCCCCCAACCTGTGGACACGTTCATCGATATGCCCAGCGCACACACATGGTTTGCCCCAGCTCACACATGGATTTGCCCCAGCTCACACATGATTTGCCCCAGCTCACACATTTTGCCCAAGCTCACGGATTTGCCCCAGCTCACACATTTGCCCCAGCACACGGATTTGCCCCAGCACCTCATGGATTTGCCCCAGCTCATGATTTGCCCCAATCCCAGCTCATGGATATTCCCCAGCTCATGGATATTCCCCAGCTCATGGATTTGCCCCAGCACATGGATATTCCCCAGCTCATGGATATTCCCCGCTCATGGATATTCCCCAGCTCATGATTTGCCCCCAGCTCATGGATATTCCCCAGATCATGGATGTTCCCCAGCTCATGGATTTGCCCCAGCTCATGGATATTCCCCAGCTCATGGATTTTCCCCAGCTCATGGATTGCCCCCAGCTCATGGATATTCCCTCAGCTCATGGATATTCCCCAGCTCATGGATTGCCCCCAGCTCATGATAGTCCCAGCTTCATGGATTTGCCCCAGCTCATGGATTGCCCCCAGCTCATGGATATTCCCCAGCTCAATGGATATTCCCCAGCTCATGGATTTGCCCTCCAGCTCATGGATATTCCCCAGCTCATGGAATCATCCAGCTCATGGATTTGCCCCCCAGCGCATGGATATTCCCCAGCTCATGGATATTCCCCAGCTCATGGATTTGCCCCCCAGCTTCATGGAATATTCCCCCCTCATGGATTTGCCCCCAGCTCAATGGATATTCCCCAGCACATGGATATTCCCCAGCCACAGGAATATTCCCCAGCTCATGGATATTCCCCAGCTCATGGATTTGCCCCCCAGCTCATGGATAGTCCCCAGCTCATGGATTTGCCCCAGCTCATGGATTTGCCCCCCGCTCATGGATATTCCCCAGCTCATGGATTTGCCCCCAGCTCTCACCTGGATATTGCCCCAGCTCTCCGGCAGCGGAAGTGCCTGCCGACTGCCCGGTCCTGAACAGTGAGTCGAGTCCGTCCTGTTGATTGAAGGGGCCTGCGTGCGTGCGCAGCTCACGCGGTCCGGCCAGTTCAGGTGGTACAGAGACTCAGTACCACCTGATTAGACGGACACGGTGACCTGGTCGCCTGCACGCAGGCCCCCTTCAAATCAACAGGACGGACTCGACTCACTGTTCAGGACCGGGCAGCCGGCAGGCACTCCCGCTGCCCGGCATCTGGGTCCCCTCAACCCGCGGGCCTCGGGCGGCGCCGAGGGCCAGCCGGGTCGTCGGGCACAAGTTTTGGGGGCGCATAATTTCAATAAGAAATTATGCGCCCCTAACAAAACTGCGCCCGGGGCCACGGCCCCCGCTGCCCCCCACGCTACGCCACTGCTGTGGTGAATGCTGAATACACCACAGGGTGGGGAACTTTGATTCCTCGAAGTGCAGGGAATCAGCTTTCTGTATAACCCCTTTGGTATTTGCGGAGCCCTAGGTAATAAATTGTAGCAGAACCCACTTTACAAAGTGAGACGCGAGCTTAATTCGTTTATATTCACAACACTCCAATTCTCTGCCTATTTTTGCACCAAGGAATGAATTTCCCTCCTCTTCAACAGGCCCTGACCAAGTGCATCACTAACAAACAAGGTTCCCTTTAGATACAAGGCAGGAAATAAAGGTGGACCTGGATAAAAGAGAAGTTAGTCTCACAAGACAAATGGAATTAATTGCTGCCTTTTTGTCTTTCTCTGTCTCTGGATCGGGTTCTCTAAGGGTCACATTTTAAAAATACGATCTGTGCCAATATATTGCAGTGAGAAAATCATCAAATTCAGTAAGCCTGCCTAATTAAGCCTCAATATATCACACATTATTGATATAGGATCTTACATGGGTGGATTGGGTCCATTGCTCTTGTATCAGTGCTTAAGGATGCCACCCTCTGTGTCTCTCCTTCCACACTCTATCTCGCCCTCTTTCTTTCTCTCGCCCCCTTTCTTCTTTTCTCTCTAGTTCTAAAGCTGATATCTGTTTCTCTTTAACAATGAAAAAGTATTCGAGGTCTGTGTTCTGTGTATCAGAGAGTTCACTCCACATTCCTAGAAGCTGGAAATGTAATGGATGCAGAGGCATATTTCGACTCATTGCCGCCCTAGACGTTAAATGTATTTTTTTTAACATATAAGTAAGATAAATATTCACAATCTATTGTGATCATTTTTGTCAAAATAAGTAATTGAGAAGATAGCATGGTAGTTTACCTAACACAGAAATAAATATACAGGAAATATATTCAATATATGTTCATTGGTTAAAATACTTGATAATAAAGGAATACTAATACAAATCCAATAATTTATCCCAACCTACAGTCCCTGTCCTCCTGTGCTCAAATACTGCTTATGTATCTGGTAAGCACACATCATATGTTCAGGATTATAGAACTTGGGCAATTTTTCAAAGCCATCATGTTAATTACCATGTTGGCTACCATAGATGTGTCCCTTCATGGGCCTTACAGAATAATAAATGATATTGGGCAATATTACAATCTTAACGCTAACGTTAGCGCTCAGCTATGTGAGCATTAACATTAGGTTAAAAGGCCCTAGCGCGGGCCGCCCATGTTACATTCCGAATGCTAATGGGATGATAAACCCACTTTCCAGCACGAGCTTACTGTACTTTGCGCTCCCTATGCTTAACATGGGGAGCGCAAAGAGTAATTAGCGTTAGGATTACAAAGTCCTAACGTTAGTTGTGCCCCACTGCAGTTAACTGAAAAGTTAACCACAGCTAGGAGCTGGTGCTAACTGATTTTGCTTCTGCGCTATCAGTTAGCAGCAGCTGAAAATGCCCCCTAAAAATCAGATACTCACTTCTCATCTTCCGTCAAGAAAGGCGGCTCGATGCGCCACTTGTGGCCACCAGGAGCAGAGTTAGATTGGGGAAAAAAGTCCCCAGCCTCCCTGCACGATCACTCCGCGGACCTGCAGGATCTCACGAGATGCGAGATCCTGCAGGTCACCTGACCCGGCAGCACAAGCCTCCATGGAGGGGATACTCGCGTCAGCACCTTAGCGCTGCCTCGAGCATCCAGTGTCTTAGTGCTGCATTATGGGGAAGGCTACTCAATCAGCACCTGCCCCGTAATATGGAGCTAAAATTAGATTAGATTTGGTTTTATTATTATGCTCATAGACAGCCAGGCAGTTTATGAAGTTTAAGCTATAGGTTTACAAATATGAAACCATGAAACCAGATGAGTGCAAGTGCCTTATCATAATGATTGTAATGTTTGTCTGGAATCAGTTATTCATTGAGTTTATGTCTGAACTCATAAGATGTATGACAATGCAGCTTATAAATTATGCCATGAAGTTGCGTAGCAATAGCAATCAGATACCATAGTTCTAATGCTGTAGATAGATGAATGCTTCAGCACTGTATTGGTACTTTAGTCAGGATAAATATATGTAGAAATCTATGTAAACAAATAAAAATTTATTAATGAAACTATTTATTGTTGGCACTTTGTCCTTCTGATTCCCTGGTTAGCATGTTAGTCTTTCTGTTTGGCATCATTTTTGTAGGTCATTTTATGTGTTTGTGCATTTATGTTGTTGCATATGGGTGTCTTTGTATAAAATTATTTGTAGCTGTACAGAAAGCTAGCATGTGTCAATTTTAATCTATGTATGTGTTTGTATTTAATTTTTAGTTTGTCAATTTAATTGTGTATTCCAGTCTGAGCATATGTTACAGTGCGCGTACGGTGAGCCTGTGTATCAGTCTTTGTATGCTAGCCAGTTGCTATGTCAGTCTGTGTGTGCTTCTGTTCCTGTGTCCCTATTTATTTGCATGTGTTATCTTCAAAACTCTCCCCTGTGCAGTGCCAGATGGCCAGTCTAGCCCAGCCCTGCCACTTGGCAAGTGCAAGAGAGAATCCACGACAATAATTAAAAAAGAAAAAAATAGAATTATCTATGGCCTCCAAAATCATGTTTGTTTCTTCTTAAGGAAAAGTAATACATCGTCGAATTCCGTTTACGGCACAATTAATCTGATAATTCAATATCTAAGAAAGACATTAATATATTGTCTAGATGTAAAGCAGTGTTTCCCAAACCTGTCCTCAGGACCCGCTGACACGCCAGGTTTGACAGATAAATGAAGCACAGCACAGGTGACATGATTTGCTGCTCAGTGATTGTAGGATTCAGTCTGCATTTCCCCAAGATGATCTGCAAAATCTGGCCTGGTTGAGGGTCCTGAGGACAGGTTTGGGAAACACTGATGTGAAGGAACCCATAGATAGATACACATATATAATATCACATTTGTGACCGCCTTAGTTTTAATAGTTTTTGATTTTCACATGAAATCAACATCACCTTGTATCAAATATGAAACTAAATCTTGCAAATGAGGGTTAACATCTATCCAAGAATGACTTTGGGCCCTATACCGTAGTTGTTTGTAAAATGGAGATGCAGATTTTTCTTACCATCTCCATTTTACTGACTTATTCCAGGGTAGGTGCCTAGCCCCAGAACTAAGCACAAAGCTAGCTGATACCAGCATGGAGCCTTGCTCGTCACGGTTGCGATCTCTGCGCGAGTTCGCTCTCGCGAGACTGTGCAGTGACGCAGATGGATCACGGAGCGAGACTAGGTACTATTTGTTTCCAGTCTCACTCTGCTCCTGGCGAGAAGAAGCAGTGGATTTCGCTGTTCTTTTTACCATGGTATGAAAGGTGAGTATAGGATTTAATTGGGGGGGGGTAGGAGAGCGTGTTATGTGATTTTGCAAATGAAAAATTCCTTAACGTCAGCTTTGAGGAGATGTTTTTTCACAGTGAAATAATGTCTCCCAAGTGGAAGCACTGACTACTTTGTAATAGCCTGTGCTTCCACGTGGAGGTGAAAATTAACATCTCCCATAATAAGTAAAGGGCACATTAATTTACATTAATCACGTGTAGCGCTGTTTAAAACTCTGTTGCTGTATTGGCCACCAGAGGGAGACAAGCGCAATGTGAACTATACTGGACACAATGGGACTACGTTTTCCAGCATGCTTTGGGGCTGAGGCAGGAAGTGGGTGGGGAAGGAGGAAAGGACATCCGCAGCCTCGTGGAAGGAGAGCCAGTGTGAGCCGAGGGGTGAACAGAGTGAGATGCACGTGAGACTGTGAGCGATTGTAACCAGGCCAGAGAGCAGGCGCTGCCTTGCCGATGCTGGGGATCGATTCAGTGACTTGCCAGAGGCCCAGTAATCCACCGCTGAGAGGTTTTACACAGACGCAGAGTTCCAGATTGGACCCCGAGTTAGGAGACCGCAATGAGCCACTGGGAGTGCAGGCCGTAGGCTGTAAATCTTGTTGTAGAAGACGGACAAGCAAGAGAAGCAGATCCGGTGGCACAGAGTCCCAGCATAATTCAGTGGAGAGACGTCCTTGATCGGGCAGCGGAACAGATTGTCTGGCAGATGAGTGAGAGGCCTCCCAGGCCACAGTGAAAGTTTAACCAAGCATGCTGCTGTACTGCTAAAATCTACAGGGCCCGAACGTGACTAGTCGAAGATTTATTAAATCCATTCACTGGCCAGTTGAAATATAGTACCCGGGTACCTGAGCTCACACACACACACTTTTTGGGACATAACCTGCACGGGAATTACACTCCAGAAACGAAGGGGTTAAACTTTTCTTTTACCGCTGCGCGTTTCCCGCATTACGAAATCCTGTTTTCTATACACCGTGCTTACATTATATATGCCGCTTTATTGAGACCAGTATAGTATATAACTAGTATTCACTACGGACAAAAAGAAGGGAAGTGTCACCCTGTATTTGGCCGCAGGCTTTTCTTCCTTGAGCCGGGATCTTGCAGGCTCCCACAAATGTGAGTGGTCTAGACTTTGGTTTTAACAATTTGACCAACTTTGTAATGACTATCTGCACTATTATTCTTCTATGATGTGTTTTTTTGAGGGACACTGACGAATAAAAGAATTCGACACCAGCACTTTAGAGAAGATCAACACATCCTCCCTCATCATTATTTTGAGTATTGAACTATTATACACTTGAGCACTTTTTTCGCACATTGGACTTTGTTTCTGGACTTTACCTCATGCACTTTAAATGATGTTTTAAAAGACATTTTTAACGATATTAAGCACTTTTACCCTTTTTCTAGCATTATTGTTATGAACTCTATATGCTTATTAACTTATTAATCGATTTGAATGCGCCGTATGGTTTCGTTTTTTATCTTTGTCCTTTCTGACACATATTTTGGTTGTTTTATATGTGTTTTACCATGCTATAGGCAGCATTTGACTATTTATTAGCACCTCACTTAGCACTTTAACCGAACATTAAATTAATAGGCGCCCACACTGTATAGTGTATATATATACACACTCCCTAATTTGCAGGGGAAAGTGTCTGAAGAATCCTATTGCGGGTATATGGGCACCTGAACATCTTTGAAGACCCATAACTGCCATCCACCCTAGAGCCGAGGTCAGGCTCAACAACATGTGAGGAGGCCTGCATTTAAGGAAGCTACGCCCTCCTTAGAATGCTTCCACATTGAAGTCCCTGACTGTGCATACCTGTTACTGAAAGCTACCTGAACTTCCAAAGAATCTTCTAAGAATCATCTGCTGAACCACCAAAGAGTTTACTGAGGACCCTCTGTTTATTATCTGGACATTTACTTCATTCATACCGGTACCCCCCCCCATCCTGCTCCCGCTGCCCCCATCTAGGTTCACCGTGCACCAAACCCATTGTTTGGACTCTTGACAACTCTATTGCCTTCGCCTTGCCTGAGACCGTTGATTCCTATATCTGTTATCTGTGTTATCTGTATTATTGTTATTACTTATACATTGTCTGCCCCTATGTATTAGTAGATTCGTCTTGTGTCTATTTCTCCTTTCGCCTCTCTAGTATTCTCATCTTGCTATTCATTATTTCTCCTGTTTCCTAACTACTCCCATATTCAGTTCTCCCTAACCTCCCTTCCCACTACTCTCAACCATCCCTCTATTGTCTCAACCTCCTTTTCTTTCATCTCCTCTCTTCTCTAATCTATTCCCCATCTTGCCCAGTCTCCTCCATTGTCTAGTTCAGACAATGATTGTCTTGTTTAGTTCATGTTTCTTATGTTCTTGTGTTTATTCTAAATAAACCCCTTTTGTGTGCTATATCCTGTTTCATCTCCTCAGAGCACTGCATCTTGGGCTCACAACCACACCTGCTGCATAGATTTTGTTTGCATAATTTTTTTTTGTTAGCCATAAATGGCCTCAGTAGGTCTTCAATGTCTCTAAGGTCATGTTTGTATTCTTATTTATTTCAAATAGAGCAGTAGAAGTCTTTTTCTTTTTTTGAGAAAGTATTTTTACCAGGAACGATACATTGAGATTTCTCTCGTTTTCAAGTATGTCCTGGGTGGCGAGTATGTACCGTTAGGTGTCTTGCCCAAGAACACTTACTGGAGAGGTGTTCTTACCAGGATTTGAACCTGTGTCTCCACGGTTATAGAGCAGTAATGTTACCTCTACTCCACCCAGCCAGTACAGTTAAGTTAAAGTGCCTACGGCAGCACCAAGCCTAATTACTCCCTTGTTTCAGCCATCCAGCATGACATTGAACTGGCATTTAGGGTGCCCACACTACAACAGACCTTTGGAAGCATGTAAGTGAGAAATTGTGGACTTCATTAGCATACCCTACTTGGAAATCAATCAATTCATTATTCTAGCACTTCGCAAAACAGAATTATTTTCTCTTTTAAGAGCATTTGTCAACTACTGTAAGATTAAGATATCAGTCTTTTTCTCTGGCAAGTGAAATGTTAGGTCTTCTATTTCCTAGAAGGAACTTTGCTGAAACATATTTCATTTCTATACTTTCATATTGTTGTTTCCAGTCTTTGACACTTTGTATTAATTCATTGTACACAGACACATCAAACAACTACAAAGTCCCATTACATACATCATTAAGTTTGCAATTTGCACATTTCACAAGCCATTATTACAAAATGATAAAATTACTTAGGGAAATAGTAGACGAACCCCATTTCCTTCAGCTCGCTTTTCAAAATTTGCTCTTTGAAATGGGCTTGCTCTTGTTCTGTGTGTTGGCTAAAATTAAATACAAAAAACAATGTATCATTTTGTCAGCAATGTAATTGTTTGTCTTAAAAAAATGGTTGATGGATTATGTTGTGTCTTTCTAAGCTTTGGTTTGTGAAGTAAGCACTATATCATGATATGACTATGAATTTACTAACTAAACTGTTATAGTAAAATGAATAAATTAACCCCTTCATTGCCAATATCGCGATATCTCGTGCTTCGAAGGCCCCATCTGGCGCCCCCGAAAATCGACAAATGCTAATCTGCAGCCCAAAAGCAAATGAAATCTGTTTGCTGCAAACAAATTTTGTTAGCTTTTGGGCTGCAGAAGGTGCCCCCAATGCTTGAGTTCTGTGGGCATAATGCCCAAAGAGCTAAAACTGTAAAATCAGCAACTGAAAGCTTTGAAATATCAGGCTTTCCGAAGCTGTCAGCAGCCGATGCAGGAGAAATAGAAGAAAATAGATCTGCTATTAAAACCTCTGTAACTCAATTTGACAGTAGATGGCGCCATCTACTGCCCAAATAGGTTATTACAGTAATAGATATGTATTACTGTACAATTTATTAAAAATGATTTTTCAAAAAAACACTGGTTTCTGACAATGGTTTTTTTTTAAATCACTTGGTAGTGAAGGGGTTAAAGGTGTACCCTAAGGTAAAATTGGAAAGGGGAAAAAACAAAGGAGTCATTTTCAACCCTTCCTGACATCCCACCCACTTGTGTTTAGTATTCTTATAAACTAACATCAATTCTAATTCTGTGTCTCTCTCTGCACTCGTCCAGGACTGAGTGTGTTTGCTTCAGCTACATCACTGACTTGCATTTTAAATGCGTTGAGAGGCAGTGGCTGACCACCATCCTTGCAATGCTGATCGGAACCACATAATGCTGTCAAGTGTGACCTTATAGTCATCTGAGTGAAAGAAAGCTTTCCAATCTGGAAGTATATCATAGCTCTCCAAGACATCCTAGTGGGGGAGGGAGGACAACTAGTACAGCATGAACAATGAACTAAATTAATTTGTTCTTGGTGGATCGTGTGTCCCTTTGATGAGTGGTACAGGGTTATTCAGAGAAAGATGAAACCCTGGAGAACTTTTGGCGAAGTGAAAATACTAGGTCAAAATATCCAATTTGGAGAGTGAGATAAAGGGGAGAATATTTCTGGTTTGGCTCTTTTGACCTAGACTATTCACTTCTCCAAAAGTTCTCCAGAGTTTCACCTTTCTCTGAATAACCCTGTTAGTTTTCAGCATATTTTATTCTTTCTTGTCAAGGGTGATATTGTGCCAATATATCAAGCTCCCAAATTTTGTTGAATGAATAAACAGTCTCCATGATTGTGTGGTCATAACTTTAAAGGGCTGATATAATTTTTTTCTAGTGTCTAGTATTATACTGAGCATCGCAGACAAAGACCCTGGGGAAGAAAGATTTAGATCCGGTCCTTAACGAAGAATTTGCCCTCAGAAATCCAGGAATAATTTTAGAAGATGCCATGAAGAAAGTTGTGTAATAGATAGGCATGACCTTTTATTCTTGAGCTGAGAGATGTCAGGCCTTAAACGCAGTGTGAGCTGTCTTTATCTACAACCCCAGAAATAATGAAGTGAGCTGAAGTTTAGAGTCCTGCTTCACCTATTCCAAATGTCATGCACTTATTCAAGTGTGAAAGTGTTTGCAGACTCCTTAAAGTCGAAACCCAATCTATTCAATATGCAGATGTTATTCAGTGTGCATGTCACTGCTCTTAACCCTTTCACTACCAAAACCAGGTATACATTAATTTCCTTTGAATTACAATGAAAAATAGCCCAAACAGCCCCTTTTGCAAATCTTTTTTTTAATGCAAACTAAGGGTTTTCCATGAAGAGAAACAAATTTCAATGAGATCTCACTACTGTCACTTTGTATTCCTATATAGAAAAAAATCAACACATTTTACTTGTACATTACAACAGCCATGGATTTACTGCTGCATTACAACAGCCAATGAAAGGACAGAAGACAAGGAGAGCTCGGGGTCATCTGCTATTATAGGGATATAAGATAAAGGTGGGTATTATTCCTGAAAACCCTACAGTACAGATAAATGGTGTTAATCTAGTTTGCATACACAGGCATTATGTCACATACAGATATTACTTTTACATTCTGTTGGAATTTTTTGGAATCTTCATTGCTAATAATCTCATTATGATCACTACAAATCCCCATATGCAGGAGACCTGACCACTTTATTATATATCTATCACATTCACTGTATTTGACACAAAGACCATTTCTGTCTGTAAACTGATAAAGCAGACCCTGTTTGTAATTGTACAAGATAATCTAGAGTTCAGAATCTCTCGTCTCAGAAATCTAATTGTAAGGGATAAACAAATACATGAAAAAGTAACAATGAGCAAATTTTGATTATGTTACTCTTTTGTCTCAGAGTAAAAAGCTTTATAAAAAATGGCTGTTTTACTCTACATATATCTCAAATAAATGGTATGATTATTATTTTCAGCAAAAAGCTCCTGGTCCCGAAAGGGTTCAAGAAATGAAGATCAGTGAAAAATTAATAACATTAATGGTAGCTCAGACAGAAATAATTGTACCAAATTATGGAAGAGAAGCATAATAAAACACAAGTATGTACAGGACAGAGTAAAATTAAGAGCAAGCACAGGAAAGAAAATAGAATGGAATAAATGAAGAATAAAGCCCAACAAAAATTTACGGATGGAATAAGTACCCTACCAATAGGAGAGACAGAATATTATCAAGGAAAAGTTTACAAACTTAAAATAAACAATTAAATGAATTAGAGGAAAAACTGTAATTAAAATTATAATGGACACAACAAGACATAATAATTGTCATAGAGTGGAACCCATCAACAAATGACACAGGGACTTGTTAACCTCCATGGCGGTCCGATTCTGACATATTTTATATGTCAGAATCTGTCCTACTTATTCTGGCCCCCTAGCGGTATGAGTGTGGCTCGGGGGTTAACTTTCAATACAGAAAGCGGTATCCTCGAGACACACTCGGGCCAATACTTACATGTCCTGCGCTCCCTCGCTGTCCCCGCAGTCACACTGCAGCCGATCGCGTCGTCATACTTCCTGGTTCACTCCTCGCGAGAAGAGATCCAGGCAGTGTGACTTTGCGAGCGGCTGGAGGAGACTGCGGGATCAGCGAGGGAGCGCAGGACATGTAAGTATCCAGCCTGAGCGTGGCTCGGGGATACCACTTTCGGTACGAAAAGTTAACCCGGAGCCACACTCGGGAATACCGTCAGGGGGGTTAAACAAACCTTTTCCTAATTTGCATCCATTATTCACTTCCAGTTTTTAATAAGATACTCCTTTTAAAAATTAGAGTCCACAAACTTTTCCTTATTGACCTAAGCAAGCACTTTACTTATAAACTAAATTCCTGTACCGAGTCCTGCTTTGAAGAAATAAAGAAAGAAAGAGAGAGAAAAAAACGAAGAAAAGAGAGAAAGAAAGAGACAAAGAGAGAGAGAGAAAGAAAGAGAGAGAACAAGAAAAAAAGAGACAAAGAGAGAGACAAAGAGAGAGAAAGAGAGAGAAAGTGAAGGAAAGAGAGAGAAGGAAAGAGAGAAAGAAAGAGAACGAAAAAGAAAGAAAGAAAGAAAAAGAGAGAAAGAAAGAGAGAGGAAAAAAAATAAAAAGAGAGAAAAAAAGAGAGAGAAAGAGAGCGAAAGAAAGAAAGAAAACGAGAGAGAGAGAAAAAGAAAGAAAGAAACCACAGGGAATATTAAACTGAAAATAATTATTGGGCAAGGGGAAAAATGTGACCATTAATGTCTCCACAAGTCCCAGCAAGTTAAATTGTGGTGCCTTTAACAAACCAGTGCATCTTTCCTTGTTATAGAGCACAGTAAACAGGCCAGACAATATGCAGAATCACGGTGGGATACGCACAGATTTATGGCTGCTACAATCTACCCTCTTGCCGGCAGCAGCATGTGTAAAAATAAAAACTGTTCTCAAAGGGATAATACATATTGTACAGCTGTGCACGCACATAGTAGAGAGAGCGAACATTAATACCATGAATTATGCATCAGGCTAGTATGAATTCAGATTGTTGTTGTTCTTAAGGAAAATATGTAGCACATCTTCCCAATACTGTGCAGTACAAAAAGATAAGTTTAATAATCGAAAAACGTTTTGTGCTAGATCTGATGCGGAAAAATCTCAATCTTATGACATCGATGTTTCTTTTAATTGTGCGCATTTCCATCTTGGCATTTCCTATTATCTCCATTTTCTTTGGGATCAAATCCTATATGTCTATGACTTACTATCCTGAGAGACATTTTTTCAGTGCTTATTAAAATGGAAAACTTATAATAGAACTGAAAAATACCACAGGGAAATAGTTTAATGGTACCTGCCATTTATATATCTGTTACGGGTAAAGCCAGGAGTGCGGTTAATCCTAGGAGTACCCGGGTAATCCTGACATCACACAAAACCGCTGGGTAAAGCTGCAAAAAAATGAAAATTTCGGACTTTACCCGGGTATTTTTAGGACTAACCAACTGCCCTTGGGTAACAGTCTGGAAGAGCTGAAAAATGCGCACTTTACCTGGATAATGTGCAAGTCTGAAGCTTCACCTGGGTAATCTGAGGACTATCCACAGCTTCACCTGGGTAATCTGCAGAGTGTCCAACCCCGCTTGGGTAAAAGTGAATTTTACTATTATTATGTGTCATATGTGCTTATATATCATTTATAAAATGTAATAACCATCAGGTTACTTTTTATATACTATCTTTATCTTCATAAATTAATTTTCGGACAATTAATGCACAGAGTAAACTTATGGTTATTTAGTGCAGTTTGTGACCGTGGTTACAATTTCATTAAAAATAACCAAAAACACAATCTTGTTATCGGTCGGATAACAGTTTGCAGCTTTATCCGGGTAATCCTTGGAATTCAGTCAACTGTAACCTGCTGAAAACCCAAGAAAAGCGGAGCACCAAGAGGCGTTTGGATACTTTGCAGATTACCCGGATAAAGTCTGATGTTTCGCTGCACATGACACTTTATCCAGCAACACTAGGGTAATGTCCGAATTACCCAGTTAAATTACAGCAGAAAAGCGGAGTACCCAGAGGCCTCTGGATACTTTGCAGATTACCCGGGTAAAGTCCGAAATTTAATTTCACTTCGGATTTTTGCTAATGGAGCCTAGGTAATGTCAGGATTACCCGGTTAATCCTAGGATTAACCGCACTCCTGGCTTTACCCGTAACATATCCACCTAAATTAGAGCTTTGCCCAGGGCATTGTCTGGCACTTGTTAAGTAGTGAGTAGTCTGATTTCTGGACTTTTCTGGGTTCTGTCAGTTTATATGTAGTGGTATCAGTAATAGAGAAAACAGAAGAAAAAAACAATAAAAAATCACCTCGATTAAGACATGTTACGTTCAAAACGCCTTATTACTGCAGGTCCTATTTGTTCTTTATTAACGATCTTGTTATTGTGTTATTGGGTCCATGAGATCAGGACGGGAACCTTCTTTTACTTGTATCAATTACGTCTCAGACATAATCAGAGTTGTTGTAGCCCCTGCTGATCCTGGCAGACAAACTGAGTACACTGAAAAAGCAGACTGCTGTGTGACTCAAAAATAGATTTTGCTTTTGTCTGTCTGAAGCTGCTTTCATTCCACCTGTGCCAGAATCTCAGAGATTGGTAAAATATGGGTGTCAGGTAGATGTCTGGAAAAGAATTGAAAATATCGGTTGTTCAATTTGAACATCTGAGAAAAAAATAATAAGAAGAGTGACAGGTTTTTTTTTAGTAAGAAAGTATTTTACTAGGAATACTTCCTCAGTAAAACTCTAAATATCAGAAGCAACATCCCAACACAAGATAGTTATCTGCCACCTCCACTCCCAGAGGTCCCCTCTGCCACCCTCTGTCGCTTCCTCCCAGCCACTGAGGAGGACGTCAATTCCTTATTGTCCTCCTCACATCTCACCACATGCCCGCTCGACCCCATTCCCTCACATCTAATTCCTCCCCTCTCTTCCTCCCTCACCCCTGCTCTCACACACATCTTCAACCTATCTCTCTCCACTGGCTCCTTTCCATCCGCCTTCAAACACGCACTAGTTACCCCTTTACTAAAGAAACCATCCCTCGATCCCAACTCTCCATTCAACTACAGCCCTGTATCCCTGCTTCCCTTCACATTAAAGCTCTTAGAAAAACTAGTCTTCAACCGCCTCTCCCTCTTCCTGTCCTCCAATTCCCTACTTGACCCCCTGCAATCTGGCTTCCGTCCCCTACACTCAACTGAAACTTCCCTCACCAAAGTCACCAACGACCTCCTAACTGCTAAGTAACACGGCCACTATTCTATTCTCATCCTGCTCGACCTCTCGGCTGCTTTTGACACTGTTGACCACCCCCTCCTTATACAGACCCTCAACTCTCTGGGTCTCGGTGACACTGCACTCGCTTGGGTCGAATCCTATTTATCCAACAGGTCCTTCTGTGTGTCCTTTGCTGGAAACTCCTCCTCCTCATTGCCTCTATCTGTTGGTGTACCTCAAGGCTCTGTCCTTGGTCCTCTGCTCTTTTCCATCTACACCTCCTCCCTGGGCAAAATCATCAACAGCTTTGGCTTCAATTACCACCTCTACGCTGATGACACTCAGATCTACCTCTCTACCCCTGATCTCTCTCCCCTTGTCCTTTCAAAAGTCAGTGACTGTTTATCTGGCATCTCCTCCTGGATGGCCTCCCACCACCTAAAGATCAACATGTCAAAGACTGAACTCCTACTTATTCCTCCCTCCAATGCCTCCCCACCTCCTGACTTCTCTATCACGGTGGAGGGTATCACCATTTCCCCATCAAACCAAGTTTGCTGTCTTGGAGTTACACTTGACTCTGCTCTTTCCTTCATCCCCCACATCAAGTCTCTTTCCTCCTCCTGCCGATACCAACTGCGTAATATTTCCAGAATTCGGCCATTTCTTACCGCTGTCGCCACAAAACAACTCATACACGCCCTGGTAATCTCCCGACTCGACTATTGCAATAATCAAATATCTGGCCTCCCTCTGTCCCGCCTCTCCCCCCTACAATCCATCCTGAACGCCTCCGCCAGGCTAATTCACCTCACCCGTCGCTCTGTCTCTGCCGCTCCCCTCTGCGAGTCCCTTCACTGGCTCCCCATCCACTGCAGAATTAAGTTCAAAATCCTTATCCTTACCTACAAAACCCTCACTAACTCAGCTCCCCACTACCTGTCCTCACTAATCACCAAATACACCCCAGCCCGCTCCCTAAGGTCAAACAGTGACCTGCGCCTAGCTTCTCCCCGCATCACCTCTTCCCATGATAGACTGCAGGATTTCTCACGCGCAGCTCCCACTCTCTGGAACGCTCTCCCTCGTACTGTCAGACTTTCCCCTAACTTCTCTTCCTTCAAACGCTCCCTTAAAACATTCCTATTTAGGGAAGCCTACCACCCAACTCACTGACGCAACCATCAATCACTCTCACCTTACAGTCCTCTCCTCCTGTTTCCAACCCCAACCCTCCCAGATTGTGAGTTCCTACGGGAATAGGGCCCTCATCTCCTCCTGTACTGTTTGTCAAATGTTGTTCAATGTATTGTAACCCTGTCTATACTGTGCTTATTGTACAGCGCTGCGGAATATGCTGGCGCTTTATAAATAAAGAATAATAATAATAATAATAATAGGAAGGATACATTGAGATTTATCTCGTTTTCAAGTATGTCCTGGGTGGCGAGTATGTACCGTTAGGTGTCTTGCCCAAGGACACTTACTGGAGAGGTGCTCTGGCCAGGATTCAAAACTGTCTCTCCACGGTTATAGAGCAGTGATGTTACCTCTACTCCATCCATCCGGTATATTAAGTTCCATTTGTGTCCAAAATTAAGAAACAAAAGTCATTATTAAGGACATTTAGGAGAATGAAGTGCTATCCTATAACAAAGAATAACTCTTAAAATATAGCTGAATATTGTCCTTTTAGAGATCTTATATTGTTTCCATGAGGAGGTGGATTCATTATAGTTATGTTACAAACACTATTGATGGTTAAGAACACTGTTTGGCTGGTTATGGTTGTAAAATCGATTTTAAAAGGAAGTTGTAGTTAAGCGAAACATGGAGATGGGGATAAAGATTGGGAGGTCTTGGTATGTTAGTATTGGATATATATTTAAGGGTGAGGAAATATTTTACATTAAGGAGAATTTGGTTTAAGGGTTTGGAGTCAGCATTAGGTTTACAGGAAGCTTATAGGGTTCTTCAAAGAGAATCGAAAAGTCACCATACGTTCGGAGACTTTTCATTCTCTTCAGTTCGGTGCGATTTGGCGATCCCATTTCGGTGACCCTGCGGTGTATTCAGCAAGCACCATAGGCCTGTCGTAGTGCAAGGAAAAGCTGCCGCAAAACACTCACCGCAAAACCCGGCGAACGCACACTGAAACCTGCAAAAACATCTGGATTAACCCCGCCGAACACACCAGAGAAACCCGAGCAGCCGTCGATCACAGTGCAGAGCAGCCACCGGAAAAAGCCGACACCGCAGACGAATGGAGTGAAAAAAAAAAAAACAGTACGCTTGAATGTTTGAAAAGTGAAACACTGTTTGCAAAGAAACTACTGAGCGAAAATGTCTGAAATTTACATATAAGATCCAATGAATGATAATAAAAAGGTCTGTTACAGAAAAAAGAAAAAACGATTTAAAAAAAAAACGGAAAACAATGTTTCGCAAAAAATCCCACAAAATGCCTAAAATATCATAAAAAATCTAAAAATAAAGAGATTTTTTTACTGCAGAATAAAATAATAAACGGTTTATTAGATATTGCATTAAAACGGGAATATTTTTAACAAGAAAAAAAATATGTCATCTGTGCTCATTTCTATATATTTCCATGTGCAACAAAACACTGTCAGGTTTTAGTTTGCTTAAATGGTCATTGAAGCGTAAGCTCATTTGCCCTATCAAGGCACCTCTCAGTAGAGTGAGTCCTAACCAATGTACGTAATTCTGTAACGTAATGTTTGTAATTCTTTGGTATGTTGTGCTATTCAGATGTTGTTCCACACAAAATTAAGGGCCCCAAACCATAACACTGCCCCCACCAGCTTGAAGGGTTGTACTCATGCATGTGGGGTGCATGCTTTCATGCTGTTTCCGCCAAATTCTCACTCTGCCATCTGCATGATGCAACTGGAAAGGTGATTCATCGGACCACATGACTTTTTTTCCAATGCTCGACTGTCCAATCCTTGTGTTCCTGTGCGAATTGGAGACGCTTTATCTTGTTAACTGCAGACAGCAAAGGTGTTCGTACAGGCCTTCGGCTTCCATATCCCATACGATGCAGTGTACGGCGAACAGTGCATTCAGAGATCATTTGAGAGAATCCCTGATTAAGAACTACAGTAATTTTATGCACTTTTGCCCTTCTGTTGTCTTCTACCAGTCTTGCCACTCTCCGTTCTGCCCTCACATTGACTAGTCGCTGACGGCCACAATTTGCACGTTGAGACCCAGATTTTCAGCTGACAGTCCAGTCTTTAAACACTTTAACAACAGCTGCTCTTGAACATTGAACGAATTCTGCTGTTTTGCTGATACTCGCTCCATGACTCTGAGCGTCAACCTTCATCAAACGTTCGAAGGCTGTTAAATCACGTTGTTTACCCATATCTTCAGAAAAATCACTTCTACTGTCGTGGTAAACAACCCTGCTTCCCTATTTATAATGGTCTGGCCCTCTAGCAACTTCAGCACGAAATTATAGCTAATTTGCCTAAAAAAGTCAGGTGGTCATAATAATCAGGCCACTCAGTGTACACTCCATCAACAGAATACTTCCTATATCTACATATATAGGCATCGAAATCTTTCATTCGTGGAGCCAGACCAAAATGCCCTATTCCAGAGAATAATGCCATGAGAACATGCTGATAACACTATCACTCTAATCGGCACCTTGTACCTTATACAGGGCCAACTATATACAGGCCCTGGAACATGTAAGAGACCATTTGCTAAAATATTAGCACTTATTCTTTTTGCAATAGCTATATTGCACTATTATCACTGATTTGTATAAGTTATACTGCACTAGTATTGCAGTTTATATTAAGATAATAAAAAATATCTTTACATTGATTGCTATTTATTTATATTTAATTATTTTTTATACCTCAACTTTATATTTGTAATCATGACCTGCTAGATCAGTGTTTCCTAAACCTCTGCTCGGGACCCTCAACCAGGCCAGATTTTGCAGATCACCTTAATGAAATACAGACTGAATCCTGCAATCACTGTGCAGCAAATCATATCACCTGTGCTGTGCTTCAGATATCTGGCAAACCTGGCGAGGCGGAGGGTCCTGAGGACAGGTTTGGGAAACACTGCGCTAGATTGATTGAAGAACTGTCAAACGGTTCTTAATTTATATCTTGATTATAGGTATGTAAAGAATGCACGCATGGAGCATTTATCACTTACACACCGTAAATAATTAAAGTCAGTTCTTGTGCTCTTTATTATGAACTAAATTAAGAATCATCAAAAAAGTGTATCTGTTGACAAATAAAATGGAGAAGCAGAGTCAATTCAGTCATCTGTCACCCTCTTCGTGGACGCTATTCCATATAATATTATTTTTTCCCTTTCAATATGTGTATCTCTCTATTATACTGAGTATTTATATAATACTAGGATGTAAAGTAGTATGTTATGTTTTAGTAGGTGTGAATCCTTGGTCTCTGGTGTGTATTTACTGAAATATTTCAGTGCAAGCAGTTAAAATAAGAATATGAGGTGAATAGAGGTGACAGCAACAGATTGCAATTTGACAAATACAACATAATTATACCCAAGTCATGGAATTTCGAATAATTATCAGTGATAAAGATAATCTAACCTGTGGGGAGACGGCAGTGATTTGTTCTACTGACTCTGCACACTCCATTTACCATACAGATTAGATTATGGTATGCCCAAAATTAATCTTCCTTTCTCGCCACCAGTTTGACTCTACTAACAGGCCTGAGAAAGTTAATTGACATTTTTTTTTAAGTCCCCCAGTGATCAGTCCATTCTGCTCCTGACTTTCTGCTTGCCAAATGTACTTTGCCATCTGGACATACTATTATGAGGAATATAAAAAAAAAACAACAAACAACACAAGAAGCCACAAAATAACATATTGTGCAATAACCATCTTCCTGCTGCAGCCCTTCAAGCATTATTTTTAATTATCTTTCTCCTAATGCTTATCAGTGGACTTATATCCACAGTGAAATCTGTTACTCTGCTGAAGAAGAACACAAAAGTGGTCATGCACATTACATTTTTTTTTCCAATATCAAGTCTTCTGATTACATCCCAGCTGGCTAATGAGCAACCTGAAGATGCAGAAAATATTCAAATGCGATCTGAGAAACCCTACCTCAGTCCTGCAATTTCTTAGGGCTCTATTAAATTCTTCGCTCAAACGGTAACGCGTGCGCAAAAACGCATTAACGCAAGGGGAAAAACCCTTTGCGCAGAACGTCATATTACAATGTCTGCGCAAAAAATGCACGTTAACGTCTACTGCGGGTGAACCTGCGCCAACGCTGCGCGAGCGTACTGTACTGTGTGCGTCCTATACTTAACATTGTGAGCGCAAATGCGTTTGTGTGCTGGAACGCGGATGGTATTACAATCCATGCGAAAATCTTAACGGACAACGTTTGCGCGCATAATTTTAACGACTTTTAAAAGCTGGTGTTAATGGCAAATCTGAATGTTCTGGCCGAAACCAAATACACCAGCCCAAAAAAAAAAATACAGCAACGTATAGTTACACATTCTACACATACACAAACAATAAAATTGAGAAGTTGTGCGTGTTTTTATTATTGCTGCAACATATATACTCAGTTCGATTTTGACAGGCGCAAAAACTGAACGGGAGACAATTGTGGTTCTTAATTCTGATTGGCTGAATCGCGTGAAAAAACTGTCCGCACAGCGCACACCGATTTCTGCGCGCAGCGTTAATGCGTGCGCGTTTTTGCGTGTCTTTTTTATGCGCGTTAATTTTTGACGGATGGAAAAATGCGTTCAGATTGTAATACCAGCGTTAATTTACGCGCATTAACGTTTAACGCTTCGCGCACAAATTAAGGTGCTGCACGAGCGTTTTTACGCAAAGAATTTAATAGAGCCCTTAGATTGTGCAAGTTCTCAAAAGTTTCCGTGCTTACTTTTGTAGATCCATGTATTTTTACTACAAAAAAGTTAAGTTATTCAGAATCGAGATGCTCATTGGATAGTCTTACCTAAGTCATAATACGGTGAGAGATGAGCAGTGGACGAAAGTATATGTAGTCAAGTAGTAGTTGAATATTTAGTTGCAACCAGGGGTACAGGGAGTACACTCTAGAAGAATAAAGCACACAAACTTTTCATATTGCAGCATGTATTGACTATTAAAAAATAGACCCCGTAGAAATGCACTCACAGGATAAAAAATGAATAAAAGGCACATAATCAAAGACCTGCTTCAATGATACCGCTCTGATGGATTCTCTTGCCTGTTAATGGTAACAATGAAATTATATTTTCTCCCTGATGAAGTCTATTCTTTGTATATAGAAGAAATGCGTTGAAGTATTCTGTTTACTACCTGTGTTACTATTAAATCTTATATTGATTGGAGCAGCTTATTTTGGTTTGTCCTGTGCTGGCGGGGTACCAGGTCTAGGTGAGAGAATCCACCAGAGCAGTGTAGCGCTGCTTTAAAAAAGACTGTGTTTGCTGCATTTACTTGTTGTGGCCACCAGAGGGAGACAGAGGCAATATGAACTATGCTGGGCAGGACTGAACTACAATTTCCAGCATGCTTTGCGGTGGAGACAGGAAGAGAGAGAGAGAGAGAGAGGAAGGGACGTAAGCAGCCTAGTGCGGAGGAGGGCCAGTGTGAGCCGAGCGGCAAAAGACAGAGGACGCAAGTGAGACTGCTAGGGATCAAGATCAGGCTGGAGTGCAGACGCTGTCTCGAGGGCGCTGGAGATCGGGACAGTAACTTGCGGAGGCATACCCATTTATCGCTGAGAGGTTTGCGCAGAACTTCAGTTCCAGTTGGACCCCCTGTAAGGAGACCGCGATGATCCATAGGGAGTGCAGGCGGTAGGCCGTAGTTTTTTGTGTTGGAGATCGGACAAGCAAGAGAGCGGATCCGGTGGCACAGAATTCCGGAGGACAAGCGGAGAGACATCCTTGATTGGGCAGTGGAACAGATTGTCTAACAGATGGGTGAGAGGCCTTACAGGCCGCAAGTCTGAGCATAACCAAGCACGCTGCATTATTGTTAAAATCTACAGGGCCCCAACGTGACTAGTCGAAGATTTGCTTATTCCATTCACTGGCCAGTTGAATACAGTACCCGGGTACACGAATCAATACACGTACACCTTTTTGAGACATTACATCCACGGGATTTACACTCCAGAACTGAGGGGGTTAATCCTTTTTCTTTTGCCGCCGTGTGTTTTTCCCGCATTACGAAATCCTGTCGTTCATATACCGTATCTACATTATATATGCCGCTTTATTGGGATCAGTAAAGTATATAATCTATAAAATCCACAACAGTGCTGGTGTATATTTATTCCCTAGAGCGGTGAGACTAACCCGAGGTTAATTCAGCGGCTCCTTCGGGGGTGAGCGCTACACGTGGGGGCTCGTCCGGGATTTCCAGTCTCTGTAGAAACCGCAATTAAAGGGTTAATGAAGCAGCAGAGTGGTGTAAAGCACAGGGTGGCCAGTTAGAGTTGAGTGTAGTAATGGATTTTCCTGCAGGCACCTGGGCAGAAGAACAGATCCGCTGGGCCGTGGCAGCATTGGCGCCTGATCAGTGGGGGTTTCTAGCGAACATTAAAGTGAACCCAGAGACTTCTCACACGTATGTTCTTTTTGAGTGGAGAAAGGTTGAGAAGATGACAGAATACATGAGGCGCCTGGATAAGATACTGTACCAAGTACTGTTGAAGAAAGGAGCAGACCCCACTACAGTAGATCAGGTTAGAATGTGGCAGATATTGAAAGGTGCTTTACCCTTAGACCCTGTGATGTTGCAACTAAAGACTCGAGAACGTAATAAAGAGTTAAATTATCTAGAACTGATTTGAATTGTTCGGGAAGAAGAAGCCCTTCTGGAAGAGAAGCTTGCAAGAAGGGGAGAAACGGTCTATGCGCAACCCATAGGGTATAACGAGTGTTCATCAGATGAAGATGATCCGGAAGAGACATATGAGCCGGAGATAACCCAAAAGTCATCAAACCAGGTGTATGGTGAGATACAAAAGACTCTCAAGATAGTACAAGAAGCCCAAGTTAAGATGGAACAGACACACATGGATCTATGCCGGGCAATCTTGAAAGTAGCAGAAATGCAGACTGAAATACAGAGGTCTCTCTCAGATATACGAACAGCAGCGGTTGCTGTGGCCTCCGACAGGGGATTTTTAAATGAGACACAGGAAGAAAGTGTGCCCTCATCCTCATGGGGAAGATGTTTTGCCTGTGGGGAATTTGGCCATTTCAAGGCTCAGTGCCCGGAAAGGAGACAGGGAGGGTCCCTATATGTGCCTGCTAGAACTAGGAGATCCTCTCCCTGGAGGTCCATTCCTACGTCACGGGAAGACAATGTACGCCCGCAGTCGCCACGTATGAGGACGAGGGTTAGAGTACAACAAACTGGGTCTACATCTCCTGCTGCTACGAAAAAGTTCCCTGGCAAGTTGATAGGTCCTTCGCCCATCATCCCGGTTCAAGTAGAAGGAGTCTACACTAAGGCTCTTCTAGATTCGGGTGCTCAAGTAACGCTGATTTACTGAGACTTCTATCAGAAATATTTGAAGCATATACCCCTGAAGAGGTTGAAGGATCTTGAAATCTGGGGTATGGGGACTGAGAGGTTTCCCTATGATGGATATATACAGGCGAAGCTAGAATTCAGTTCAGTAATCGCTGGACAACCGGGAGTATGTGACACGTTGGCCATTGTGTGTCCTCGTCCCTCGGGAGCTAATCGAAGTTCTATGATAGTGGGGATGAACACTGATGTGTTGAGACACCTCTTAACCCCACTGGTGACAGGAGAGAGTCCTGCTCCTAAGAAGGCACACTCGATGTTACGACCAGCCTGTCCACGGAGGGTCAAAGAACAGAGAGCCATTACAGAAGTGAGAAAGCTGAGGAGAACGGAAGGGACGGAGAAGGTCCTACGGTCAGGAAAGACTGTACGAGTACCGATTGGAGACAAGTTCTCTTTGCCTGGTCCGCCTATATCTCGTCCGACTTCTATTACTCGGTCTCAGCAGTTCCGTTCCGTTGGAGAGAGTGAAGAAGACAGTGAGGAAGAAGGCTGGTGTCTAAGCTGGGTGTGGACACCTGAGTCCGAGGGCGTCAAGCCAGTCTCTGACCGGGGTGAGAGTGATTTAGAGCCTGATATTTCTGAAGTTATGACTCAAGCACCTGAAGTACCTGAGACCTCAGAAGTTCCTGAAGTTCTAGAGGAAATATCCATAGATTACAGTTCTATGCCTTCACTGGAGGGCTCATATTCCAAGGAGATGTTTGCTCTGACTGTTGATGAGAGAATTGAGCTCGTAAATGTGACTCACCCACCTGAAGTCGTATCGGGAGATGACAGTTCTATGCCTTCCCTGGAAGGTTCATACACCGAAGATGTATCTACTCAGTCTGCAGGAGAGAGAATTGAGCCTGTGGAGTCAGCTCTCCCAACTGAAGAGGGTCCTGAAAAATTTGAGTCTAAACGTTCAGTACGACCTCCTCGGAGACTCACGTATGATTCACCAGGACATAGCACAGAGGAAGCTGTAACAACTGTGCGGAGGTTTCCTGAAGTGTCAGCCCTACTTGCAGAGGTGCCTAGGGGTTTAGGTGAGATTGAGGATATTTGCTGCCTGTTGTCAACCCTGAATATATAGGTTAAAGTGAGAATTGTTGTGTTATGTATGACCGATACATGTACCCGTTACACTCCCTTGGAGGGACCCAAGAGTTCAAGGGGGGGAGAGTGTAGTGCTGCTTTAAAAAAGACTGTGTTTGCTGCATTTACTTGTTGTGGCCACCAGAGGGAGACAGAGGCAATATGGACTATGCTGGGCAGGACTGAACTACAATTTCCAGCATGCTTTGCGGTGGAGACAGGAAGAGAGAGAGAGAGGAAGGGACGTAAGCAGCCTAGTGCGGAGGAGGGCCAGTGTGAGCCGAGCAACGAAAGACAGAGGACGCAAGTGAGACTGCCAGGGATCGAGATCAGGCCAGAGTGCAGACGCTGCCTCGAGGGCGCTGGAGATCGGGACAGTAATTTGCGGAGGCATACCCATTTATCGCTGAGAGGTTTGCGCAGAACTTCAGTTCCAGTTGGACCCCCGTAAGGAGACCGCGATGATCCATAGGGAGTGCAGGCGGTAGGCCGTAGTTTCTTGTGTTGGAGATCGGACAAGCAAGAGAGCGGATCCGGTGGCACAGAATTCCGGAGGACAAGTGGAGAGACATCCTTGATCGGGCAGTGGAACAGATTGTCTAACGGATGGGTGAGAGGCCTTACAGGCCGCAAGTCCGAGCATAACCAAGCACGCTGCATTATTGTTAAAATCTACAGGGCCCCAACTTGACTAGTCAAAGATTTGCTTATTCCATTCACTGGCCAGTTGAATACAGTACCCGGGTACACGAATCAATACACGTACACCTTTTTGAGACATTACATCCACGGGACTTACACTCCAGAACTGAGGGGGTTAATCCTTTTTCTTTTGCCGCCGCGTGTTTTTCCCGCATTACGAAATCCTGTCGTTCATATACCGTATCTACATTATATATGCCGCTTTATTGGGATCAGTAAAGTATATAATCTATAAAATCCACAACAGTGCTGGTGTATATTTATTCCCTAGAGCGGTGAGACTAACCCGAGGTTAATTCAGCGGCTCCTTCGGGGGGTGAGCGCTACAGCAGTAACATTGAAGCAGTGGTAAAAGTGGTATTTCTTCAACCACTATGTAATCTCCATTCTCAGATGTATGTCTGCAGTCTTGTTAGAGAACCTGAAGGAACATGGCTTTGGTTTATCTGCCAATATCTACTCTTGCAGATGTTTGTTTTGATTCTTTCTCTCATTTGAACATATTAACCACTTACTGGCGGTTGGGTACTAGTATACTAGTACACCCTGATCCCCGGCCGCTCCTCTGACCCGCATATGAGTTCAGGCCATCCTGTGGCAGCAAATGACACGAGTCAACTCGTGGGCAGACCTGTAGAGGCCCATAGACACCAGTGTCCCAGCCCCCCCCCCACACTTTCTGGTTTCGAGCAATCGTGGCCGCAGGTCTGTGTCACAGGCGGAGCATAGCGTGATGACACAATGCCCGCCAGATTAAAAAAAACAAGCATTGAATTGAGCTCACTGCCATATCATGGTTTTTCCGTTCGGTGAGGTTCCTATATTCTCTTGAGTGTTTATTCTGTGTATGACCACTGGTTTTGCTTACTGACCATTCTATCGTATTAACTCTCTCTGCTACTATTGTGTACTGACTCCTGGCTTTGTATGATTACCCGTTCTGGCTCTGATTCCTAGCTTTGTCGGACTTGGTATTCTGACTCTGACTCCTGGCATTGCATGATTATAGGTATACATGACAGCCAACGGGGCGTGCTGTGCCGCCCCGTGGTGTTGAGTCCCACCTGCCACGGGGACGGCATAGTATGGCCCGTGGAATAAAAGGGTTAATACTTCTGTTTGCTGCAAAACACCAAAAATAAAGAATGATAAGAATGGGGCATAGAGGAATAATGAAAAGGGAGAAGGATATGGGACAGACACAATGGAATTATAAGGGATACAGCAGGAGCACAACAAAATCATCAGCTTGGGCTCTTAATTCAGCATGGATGTTGGGACCTCTGTGAAACTGCTGAAAGGCAAAATTATATGCTATTTCATAACAGCTGTACGTAAGCTGAATGCTTAATACTTCTTTATGTCTATAAAAGAAATACTAAGTTTCAATTCAGTTTGACCCACTTTGTGCGTAGGACACGCTGAATTAAAAGACTACACGGGCACGCCCTATCCCTTTGATACAGAAATGTTCAGTAAAGCATACTTGAATGTTATCCTACCCACATGTTATCAAAGAAACAACAGTATTTTTTGTCTATATAGCAAATCACATGAAGTACACTCGGCTCTCATCTTGTGACTGTTCACATTTAACCTCTGGCACACCAGCTGCAATATTGGGGCACTCGCTGGGTAGGGATGATGAGTGCAGTAGTTCAAAACAGCAGGAGTCGCAAAATTGCTAGTTCTTGCCATCCTGACCTTGAAAAAGATGTTCACATGGTCAAACCTCTATGTAATCTCTAATTACAACCCTCAAGGTCTTTGCACACATTTGACTTGGCACACATGGCCATATGCAAATGAGGATGCAGATGTTGATTCTAAAAGTCAAAGGATGGTTTTCAACGTTGTTGTTTGACCTTGTCCAAAATCTGTTTTTCAGCAGATGTGGGGAATTACAATCAGCAGCTGTGTGCTGGCCATTCGCTGATTTCCTGAGTACATATTGGAAAAGGCATGAACACCTTTAAAGCAATTTGCCAGTTAACTCCTGCATAGCTGAGTTTTAAATATTGTTAATTTTTAATACCACTGTTAAATCCTTGTTGGAAACACATTCACAAAATTGTTATATGTTGACATGCTGACTCCATTGCTGGCAAATTGGTGTCTTAGGCCATGGTCAGACGAACGTTTTTAAGTGCAGAAGGAACGCCCGTGAGAGGGGACATTCCTTCCACTCTGACGCCCGTCTGGCCACCTCGCTGAGCACAGTTAGTGCGCTCAGCAGTGCAAGGCTCGATCCTCCTATGGAGGATTGCACTTTGCAGCCTCGTTGAATGCGTGTCGTAGCACTTCAATGGGGAGACTTTCAGGACGGCCGCTGTTGCGTGTGCAATTCGTGCACGCGCTACACCATGTGGCCAGCCTCGAAGCGTCACAACGCTGTGACGGACGCCGGGAGGCACATCAGTATGGGCGCACATGGTATGCTCCTCTGACCCCGGCCTTAGTGGATAGCAGGGAGTGGAGAACTGCCTGTATAGGGATCGTCCTGCTTATATTCTTCGTCATAGGGGTCTGCCATGAGAATGGACCCCTATGCCAAAGACTTTGTTGGCATGTAGTGGAGTTAGGTATTTTTCATGTTGTTAAGAAATCTGTGCAATAGGTAGCGAATTTGGTGCAATCCAGTGGTTTTCTCTGACAGGGGAGGGGATAAAAGAAATATAGCAAGTGCAGGTTGTGTATCCCTATATAAAATGCTTTTTTCAGACTTTTAATCATTTGCATATAATAATAATCAAACATCTCCAGGATGGGATCCATATCTGAACAAGAAATTCATTTATGTTTCATAAACACCATATACACATTGCCTGAAAGCAATTTTATAGAATATTTTTAATAATTGTGTCCCCGTCAGACAAGGTCAGGTGTGGAATTTTCCACTTGAAGTGTCAAGTCGAAGCTCAAAATGTTTTTGAATTATGGAACGTTTCAGATTTCAGATAATGGATACAAAACCTGTGCTTACATGTAAAATATTTGCCACGTCCCTAATTTCAAGAGTTAAATGTTTAGCCTTGGTGATACAAATCGAAGGTATACAAACAAAAAGCAGTTATTGCAGTTAGCAGGAGAGATTTGCATTCTTGGAAATATAGGAGCAGTCATCCAAAAACAAACACTCCATAAACAATGTACTATATCCCATATATAGACAAAAGTAGCATAAAGTAGCTCCCACGAATTCACAAACCATTCTGGTCTCTGTTAAAAATATAAGTAAATGGTTATAACTGATGAAAAACGGTGGTAATTAAATTATTCCATAGGGCAAGTCTCTCCCCTTCCTGCCTGCCTAAGATTTGTCATGAATCCGGATACTGGCAAACGACTCAATCACAATGATGATACAGTTAGACCAAAAAAGAGGAAACAGGGCTCCATCGTAAAAGCTCCATTTGGTTACTGAAGGAATTGTAAGAGAATGTTTTTGATTGTTACTATACTTTTTCTTGGCTAATGAGTATCCAGTATATTATTGTACGCGCATTACTTGATGTCAGACAAATATATCCTCTCAGTGACCTTACCTTTTACAAAAGGGTATTAAATGCGAAGGATTATCACAGTGTAATCCAGGCTCATGGTTATTTACAACTGTCTTCTTATTCTATTTGTGGATGCCAATGCGAGAAATAGATTAATGAATGTAGATATTATATGGAAAAGATACATAAGAAATGCTAAAATCATTTATATTATGGAGTGGAGAGATCCTAGAAATACATCAAGGGACTCAGGGTAAATAAATATGCCACATGTTATTCACTTAATATAAATAGAAATTTGGGTCACAAGTGGACCTTTTATAGCTGTAAAGGAAAAGTGATAGGAAAAGGAAAAGAGTTAACTGATTAAAGAAAGGAAATAATGCATAGATCATATCACCTTCCAGAACAACTAGTAAAGAGACACACTAAAGCTAAAAAGGCAAGGGGGTGGCCAGTGCCAGTTTATCCTCAAAGTTCCCTAGGTGCCTGTCTAAAGCCTGGGGCCTTCTCTGATGCCCAACTGGTCAAATGCCATTTATTTATTTACCTTATCTTGTTGACTTGCGGTTGGGTCCTTTCCCCAAGCAGAGGCTGTCCCTGTATCAGAGTGGACCGACCATTCAGGCCTGTCCTGCTGGTGGGGAAGAAAGATGCAAGGTCCCTCCTCAAGTTCCAAGGCCACTGGAAATTACCAGTATTTTAAACAGAGGACTCCCCATAATGTATCACGCAAATGTAGTGTTACACTCTGTTGTCACAAAGTCACCAGGCCATGACATGCTGATCATTGCAGCGACGATCTCTGGCTCAAGAGCTCAAGCATCAAGGCTTTGAGCAAGTTGTCAATAACCAGGGGCAGAGTAACCATTAGTGCCGCGACGTAGAAGGAGGCCCTATGAGGATCCGCAGAGAGAGATTGGGGGATTTTTTTCCCCCAGTCTCTCCCTGTTCCCGGCGGCCAGAAGAGGTGGTTGGAGCCGCCATTCTCTCTGCGGGTGGAAGGTGAGTATGTGATTTTTTGGTGGGAATTTTTGGCTGGTGCTGGCGTATTCCGCAGAAGCGGAATCCGTTAGCACCAGGTCCTGGCTTTGGTTAACCTTCGGGCTGACCGCAGCTGGACGGTAATTAGGATTTTGTAATCCTAATGCTAATTAACACTTTGCACTCCGCATGTTAAGCATAGGGAACGCAAAGTACAGAAAGCTCGTGCAAGGGAGCACAAGCTCTGAATCGCTAACAGGTTTTTTAACCTGTTAGCGATCGGATGGTACTATGGTGCGCCTGCGCTAGGGCCACCAATGCTAATCTTAACGCTCACGCAGGTGAGCGCTTACGTTAGAGTTTGGAATGTAATAGTGCCCTACATAGTTCTACATAGTTACATAGGCTGAAAAAAGACATGCGTCCATCGGGTTCAGCCTCTCACACATCACCTACTGCTGTTGATCCAAAAGAAGGCAAAAAAACCCCAGTCTGAAGCGCTCGCCAATATGCAACACACTGGGAAAAAATTCCTTCTTGACCCCAGAATAGCAGTCAGATTTCTCCCTGGATCAAGAAGCTTTTACCCACATATTTAAATATTATAACCCTTATTATTCTGTGTCTGCAGTAAGTCATCCAGTCATTTTTTAAAAGTCTGTACAGTCTCTGACCCAACCACCTCAACAGGCAGAAAATTCCACAGTTTTATTGTTCTCACCGTAAAATAATCCTTCCTATGCTTTAGGCCCTAAGGCTAGGGTCAAACGAAAGCATTTTTACACGTGAACGTAAAAAAGTGCATCCGAACGCATTGACGTATTTTTTCACAGAATACGCGAAAACAGTCATACGATGCGCATTTTTGTGCGTGATTTTTTACGGATCCAAACCAGGAAACTTTGGGTGTCTGGACGTTAAGTTGGCCGGACATGAGCAGGGTCTGACGTCTCCAAATCACGCACACACGCCGCTAGTGGACGCAGCGCACTCTGTACGTCCGTACTAGCGGTTCTGTGTTCTCGAAAAAATGCATTCATTTTCCACTTGCGTTGCGCAGCCGGACTTTCGTGCGACCGTACTTCGTATATTGGCCGTCATTGCCCATCATTTGCTGCTAGTGCGGCCGTGATTAAGTGCGCCAGAACGCACGTTAAAAGTGTGCTGGTCTGACCCCAGCCTAAGTCGGCTGGATACTTCTGGTTTACGCAGCTGCCCTGGTATGAAATAGGCACAAAGCCAAATATTTCTGGATGTATGTAGGGGAAATATATTGGGTTCCTAAGTCTCTGCAAATGATAAAGCGCGATTTGCAGATAAAAAAAACATTTGTTTGTTCCATGAATTTCAATGTTTTTGCTATCATCAATATATCCAACATAAAATGTTGTGAGTGATTCTGTAAGTAAACATCTATGCATCTGCAAAAAGGATATTGTAATGTGGTTAGCTGGGAAGATGTTGAGAGGGATTCTTTATTCATGCGTGTAATCACTGTGAAGATATAATATTAAATGGAATATTTATATTAGTAGGCAGTATTAATTCATTTTGATAACATGTAACTTTTGAGGCAGAGAAATTAGATGCCAGCTGCTGCTGAGGTAACCGTAAAATGCTTATTTCTTCCGTATGATTTATTTAAACATATTGAATTGGGACAGAAATCAAAAATTCAGTGAGAACGATCATAAGGTCTCTCGCCACTTATAGGAAATTCTGCTGACTCAGGATTTGTCAATATGTTCTTTCCATATTTAAAGTATTTTCCATATGTCCATTTCATAGAGCAAATTTGTAAAATTAAAAACAAAAAACAAAACTTATTAGGGTCATTTATCTGTGAATTTACCATATTATTTATTTGATGATTTTTCAACATAGCAGCATGTTTGCATGGTTTACTGAAAAACACCAAAATAGCAAAAATAATATAAATGCTTGTTATATACAGTATATGTATATTTTTCATTTTAACTGTTTGCACACTATTCAGTCATTTGAGAATAAGTTATCCATAAAATGATTTTGCTAAAAATAAATGGACTTTTTTAGATAAACCCCTGCTGGGAATTATATTAACAATTAGCTTAATGTATATTTAATTGTTAATTAATGTATTTTTGACTTTTTTTCTTCATGGGGTGGAATTGCAAATTATCAAGCAGTGTCCTAATCTTGAATGAAGCAACAACATGGTCATCGTAATAGCTGATCTTATGCCAGTTGTGGTAAACAAATAAGTAAATATTTTATAATTAGTGTTAAAGTGTACTTCGCATTCTTGGTACTTGGCATATATACGACCATCATCAAATGTAGTCAACTTGATGTTAGTATCGAATGTTCTTATCGTATCAAGGCCTTAGGTTCAGGTAAGTAGAAATTACATTTAGCACAAAAAACTTGTGGGGGGGGGTTATTCATAGAGCACCGAAATGTCACAGACATCTCTCTCTCGTTCCCCGCACTGCCCTGCACTTCAGGGAATCAAACTTCCCCACCTGTGGTGAATTCAGCATTCACCGCAGGGTCCCCGAAGTGCGGGGATGACCTGCCACAAACTTACCCACCAAAACACCTGCTGAAGTCCCCCCGAAAGCCCACCAGAACCGCCACAGAAAAACACAGCAAACACATCGGAAAAAGCAAAGCCGCCTGTCACGACCCACCACGCGCGCTGCTGCGCAAAGACGCCGGGTTAAGCCGTGCACTATCTATCTATCCTAGACCCAGATAATTACGCGCACTTATCTACCCATCCCGGCCACACTTTCTCCCACAACAGGCACGTAGAGCGCGATATACTGATCCCAGGATTGCAACGCAATACAAGTCTTCTCCTGAAGCGCGTACTAACTACGTCTCTCACAATCCCAGAGCTCACTTTCTTATTCTATTAGTAACGCTGCCACCAGTCCTCACGGACACTACGCGCGTCGCAACAGGAGACGCAGGGCTTAGCAGCCGCACTATCCTAGACTCGGACAGTGACTACGGATCCCACAATTCCCTGCTGTTTCCTGAAGCCCGCAACACGCAATTTCTTATATATAATCGAGCTTAAAGCAAATAGCAATACTCCCAATCTCTTAGTTAGCGTGGATTTCATCAGCCAGAGTCAAAACTTAAATACTTTTTGTTTATTTATGATATAAAAAGAATCACAGTGCTTGGTTACATAAAAAATTATAACTAGAATAAATCAATTACTTACACACTACACAGCAAAATATAAAGAAAAAGGTGTTACTCACAGAGCCTTACTTACGACGGAATAATCAGTAGCTAGCATCGGTGCCTCCTGGGGCCTGGAGGTAGGAACATGGACAGATCAGTCCTCTTTAGAAGGTACCCCAAGTGATCAGCAAAAGCACATGGCCAGTGTTCCGAATCTATACACTTCCTGATCTTTCCAGCCCCCACCTACCAATGGCCCAGTGTCCTGGACTCCATTTCCCAGAGTGCAATTCTCGCTCATGCTCAGTAAGCTTGTCAATTAATCTTTAATTGCCTAAAGGCATCCCTCTTCTCTCCAGACCCCCCTTAGAGATCAAGGATGTGCTTCCTGTCTTTGAAGATTGTGTCCCCATCTCTTGGGGCCGACCTGGCTGCCAAGGTGTGATTTTCTATGTTAGTGTACAAAGAAATTCCCTTTTTACAGCTACGTGTTATATCCTCCCCCCAAGGGAGAAAGCTAAACATTTTGATTACATTTCAGCTGTGGACACAGGGATACACTTACCAAATGGCCAGACACAAATATGAATATCACTCTATATGGAGGAGAGGAGATATGTATGAACTGGCAGATAGACACATATATACAGGCAGACCCTTATATAGATAGAAATACAGGTCTAATCGGCCACATCTCCCATAAAAAGGAAGACGCAGAAAGGGAGGCTAACTAACATGCCTCTCACGTGCGTCTTAACACGGGTTCGCCAATGGGCATCTGGCACCTGCACCAGTCGCCGGCGCTATGACGGAGTGGGGGACGCACAGGTGTCCGTGCACTTTGCCCACCAAAGCATGCATTCCCTCTCGCAACCGCATCACGCATTGCCCCATACAGGCCTTTGGCGACTCCACCATTCTTCCCCACCTCTCCCAAACCGGGGGAGGGGGTCACTCATACTGCACTCACAACATGGCACAGACTCGGAGAAGCCCCTGTGCTTTGGCAGCCCCTCCGGGTGCAGCACGTGTGGCTCACTCTCAGCTCGCACCTGAGTCTTACAGGCAGCAGAATCCTCGTAGCCCATAGCCTGCTCAGGAGCCATTCTTACAGCAGGGGTTATGGAGAAACAGGGTGAAGCGCCCCGCTCCCCAGTAAATGTCCCCCCTGCATCTGCCAACGGAGTCAGGTATCGTACCTGACTCTGGGCAGATAACTGGGAGGTCCCAGGAGCCCCACCAGGACCCGCTGCCTCCCCGTCTCTCACTGTCCCCGCACATTCCGAATTTGGGGAACCATACAGATGGGGTACAAGATTCTCCACGCTCACCTCGCCGCCCATTGCACACAGTTTCCCCACGTTATCACACAGTTTATCAAGCACGCATTGCTTCGTAACCGATGAGCATACAGCCGTATGCCACCCTCCTCCACAGGGAGGTTGCTCAGTACCAGTTTCCTGTGGTACTGGGAATCTGGTTGGCTTTCCCCCAGGGCAACACGCGTCCACCCCAGGCCCTTCCTCCTGATCACACAGCATGCGCTCGGTGCCACCCGCAGCCTCAGACACATGTGACACAGACTGGCATACCACAGTATCCTGCCCATCCAGGATGTTCTGCCCTCCACTCCTTTCACCTGGCACCGCCAACCTGGATGGTTCAGGCCCTGGATAACCCTCTGCCACCCTAGGCCTCTCCTTCCGACCACCCAGTATGCCCTCTGTACCACGCACAGTCTCAGACACCCGCGACACAGGCTGGCACACCGCAGTATCCTGCCCATCCAGGATGTTCTGCCCTCCACTCCTTTCACCTGGCACCGCCAACCTGGATGGTTCAGGCCCTGGATAACCCTCTGCCACCCTAGGCCTCTCCTCCCAACCACCCAGTATGCCCTCTGCGCCACGCACAGTCTCAGACACCCGCGACACAGGCTGGCACACCACAGTATACTGCTCATCCCAGGCCTTCCGATGCCCACACCTTCCCTCCAGCACCACCGACCCAGTTGGTTCAGCCCTAAAGGAACCTGCTTTGGTCCTTTGTTCTCCCTCCCAACCGTGTGGTGTCACAGACACACCTGAGTCTGGTCTAGGCAGGCACACCACAGTATCCTGCCACCCCCCCCAGGCATTCTGATCCACACCATTCTCACGGGGCACTAGAGTCCTGATTGGTTTAGGCGCAAGCAGACCCGCAGTCATCCCTTGCCCTTGCTCCCAACCATATGGCGTCACAGACAAACCTGAGTCTGGTCTAGGCAGGTGCACCACAGTATCCTGCCACCCTTCCCAGGCATTCTGATCCACACCATCACACGGCAGAGACGGGCCTTGTGCCCTACTCCCCGCTGACCGCCAGCGGGTACCCACTTCCACCATGGGCACCGCGGCCTCCCCACGCATGGGGTCCAGGGAACCAGCTGACTCGGGTGCAGGTGTGCATTCACTCACCCCCTGCCTTTCTTCCCCGTCACACTGCCCCATCATGCTACCACACAACACCTCAGGCACACCTGGCGCAGGCGCAGACTGACTCACTGCCATCCCCTGCACTCCCGTCCAGGAATCCTGTTGTGCACCCCCACACACAGCCCTCCCCGCTGTAGAGCCACTAGTGGGCCTGGGTAAATCCCCAGCATCCCTTTCCAGCACATACTGTGACACCAATTTACCCAAATCCGTGCCCAGCAACACATCTGTAGGAATATTTTCAGACACTCCCACCTCCCGCAGACCTCTCCCCGCTCCCCAGTCCAAATAAACCAGTGCCATTGGCACCGCAGGACATACCCCACCAAAACCCTTTACTGCTAGAGTCCTGCCAGGAATAAAGTCTGCAGGGCTGACTAACCCTGGACGCACCAAAGTTACTTCAGCCGCCGTATCTCGTAAACCCACAGATACCTGAGTCCCAACAATGACTGCTTGCTGGTTCACGTTGGCACTGCCCTCCGATCTGGTCACAAACAGGACAGAGGGTGATGTTGAGGGGTATCCTCCCCCAGCTGTGGATGCAGGTTTCTTCCTCTGCGGGCACGCTGCCAGGAGATGATTGGCACTGTCACAAATAAAACAGCGACGACGCACACTTCTTCCAGGCGAAGAAGGATTCGCTCCCCCCTCCCCAGCAGAGACTGGCACAGAGGGGGCGCTGCCGCCGGGATGTCGGGGGGTCGTGCTGCGTTGGGCTTCCATCCTGATGATCCTTTGGGGGAACCTCTGCTCTGGTCCACAGACGCTCTGTTTGCCGCATGGAAGTCGGCCAGCTCTCCAGCTTCCAGGGCCGTCTCGGGTTTGCGATCCAGAAGCCATTCCTGGATCTCAGGTGGGCACAGCTGCACGAACTGCTCTTTGATTAGCAGGTCTTCCAGGGATTCCAAGGTATCAATCTTCAGCTCCCTGACCCATTGTCGAAATAGGGTGGTCAGGTGGCTCACAACTGCAGAGTAGCTCTCCGCGGCCCGTTTCTGCAAGGACCTGAACTTTTTGCGATATACCTCTGGCGTGAGGTTATACCGTCTCTGCAGCGCGACTTTAATCGCCTCACAGTCCTGGTCGCTCTCAGCCGGTAATTCTGCAAAGGCTTCAAGCGCTGGACCTTTTAGTCCAGGAGTGAGGTACCTGGCCCATTGCTCCTTGGGCAGCTGGTACTGTCGACAAGTCTTTTCAAAACTTTGCAGTAAAACATCCAGGTCCCATCTTTGTCAAGAGTGGGAAAGTTCTCGGCACGAGGTCTGGGCGTAGAGAGTTCTGCAGCGCCCGCAGGGGCAGGAGATAATGGCGTTCTGCCTGCCTGTGCCAGAGCCAGCTGATGTGCCCATTCGTCTTGGCGCTCCACCGCTTCTCGCTCACCCACAGCCCTGCGCTCCGCAGCTTCTCGGTCCGTTTGGCGCGCTGCTGCCTCTTGCTCGGCTCTACGCTCCGCAGCTTCTCGGTCTGCTTGGCGCGCTGCGGCCTCTTGCTCAGCTTCGCGTTCAGCTCTGCGCTCCGCAGTTTCGCGTTCAGCCTCAGCTCTGCGCTCCTCTCGCTCTTGGTACTGCAGGATGAGCTGAAGCCGCGTCTGCGAGTCCGCAGAGTCCACATGTTTTAAAACAGTCTGCAAGTAAACATCCAGGGCAGTATCACCCTTGGGCGAAGCACTTGACACTGTCCTTTCCACTGGACCTGCGCTTCCTTCGTCTGGGTCAAGCATGGTACCCTGCTCTGCTGCGTCCTGGACTGCTTGCCTCGCCTCATAATCCTCGAGGGCTTGCAAGAGTTCATCTTTCTTTTTATCCTTCGTCGAAATATTTTTGTCTCGACATAATTGTTCCAAAGTCTTTTTCGATGATTGTTGCGACATTCTCACTCCAGCCAAATAAAAGATAGAAAAGAAAAACAAAGAAGGGGAAGGGAACTGCTGTGTATTGTGTAAATTCTAATAAATGTACTGAGTTCTGCTCTGGAAATTGGAAAACCAATTTCTTTAGTATCTGGGTCTATGTTGCTTCACAGATCCAAATACAAACCTGATATCCCACCGCTGCCACCAGTCGTCACGACCCACCACGCGCGCTGCTGCGCAAAGACGCCGGGTTAAGCCGCGCACTATCTATCTATCCTAGACCCAGATAATTACGCGCACTTATCTACCCGTCCCGGCCACACTTTCTCCCACAACAGGCACGTAGAGCGCGATATACTGATCCCAGGATTGCAACGCAATACAAGTCTTCTCCTGAAGCGCGTACTAACTACGCCTCTCACAATCCCAGAGCTCACTTTCTTATTCTATTAGTAACGCTGCCAATTAGCTTAATGCATATTTAATTGTTAATTAATGTATTTTTGACTTTTTTTCTTCATGGGGTGGAATTGCAAATTATCAAGCAGTGTCCTAATCTTGAATGAGGCAACAACATGATCATCGTAATAGCTGATCTTATGCCAGTTGTGGTAAATAAATAAGTAAATATTTTATAATTAGTGTTAAATTGTACTTCGCATTCTTGGTACTTGGCATATATACGACCATCATCAAATGTAGTCAACTTGATGTTAGTATCGAATGTTCTTATCGTATCGAGGCCTTAGGTTCAGGTAAGTAGAAATTACATTTAGCACAAAAAACTTGTGTGGGGGGGGGGGTTATTCAGAGAGCACCAAAATGTCACAGACATCTCTCTCTCTCTCGTTCCCCGCACTGCCCTGCACTTCAGGGAATCAAACTTCCCCACCCTGTGGTGAATTCAGCATTCACCGCAGGGTCCCCGAAGTGTGGGGATGACCTGCCACAAACCTACCCACCAAAACACCTGCTGAAGTCCCCCCGAAAGCCCACCAGAACCGCCACAGAAAAACACGCCAAACGCATCGGAAAAAGCAAAGTCGCCTGTCACGACCCACCACGCGCGCTGCTGCGCAAAGACGCCGAGTTAAGCCGTGCACTATCTATCTATCCTAGACCCAGATAATTACGCGCACTTATCTACCCATCCCGGCCACACTTTCTCCCACAACAGGCACGTAGAGCGCGATATACTGATCCCAGGATTGCAACGCAATACAAGTCTTCTCCTGAAGCGCGTACTAACTACGTCTCTCACAATCCCAGAGCTCACTTTCTTATTCTATTAGTAACGCTGCCACCAGTCCTCACGAACACTACGCATGTTGCAACAGGAGACGCAGGGCTTAGCAGCTGCACTATCCTAGACTCGGACAGTGACTACGGATCCCACAATTCCCTGCTGTTTCCTGACGCCCGCAACACGCAATTTCTTATATATAACTGAGCTTAAAGCAAATAGCAATACTCCCAATCTCTTAGTTAGCGTGGATTTCATCAGCCAGAGTCAAAACTTAAATACTTTTTGTTTATTTATGATATAAAAAGAATCACAGTGCTTGGTTACATAAAAAATTATAACTAGAATAAATCAATTACTTACACACTACACAGCAAAATATAAAGAAAAAGGTGTTACTCACAGAGCCTTACTTACGACGGAATAATCAGTAGCTAGCATCGGTGCCTCCTGGGGCCTGGAGGTAGGAACATGGACAGATCAGTCCTCTTTAGAAGGTACCCCAAGTGATCAGCAAAAGCACATGGCCGGGGGCGTGTCCGGACCGCTGACCATGATGGCCGCACACTGAATGCTCTCTCCTTCTTCCTCCGACAAAAAGCCTTCTAATTCAGCTACCCCACTACTATGGGACGCGGCAAACGAGCACAAGGCGACCCTAGGACACCAGGCAGACCCCTAAGGACAGTTACTCGTCCGCTGGACACTTACCTGCTTCCTGCGCCGAGCTCTCCGATTCTACCCTCAGCTCCTAAGATGGCGGGCACTCCGACTCCAACGGCTACCACGGACCCGACGGTGGCCATCACCAGGCTGGAACTTCGGATGGAGTCCCTGCTCGCTGGGATGCCGACCAAGTCGGACCTGGCGGACATGCTGTCGGATATCCACAACTCATTCCGGCGCGACATAGAGGAGGTGAGAGGGGATGTGTCGACACTCGCAGACCGCGTGGCCCAACTCGAACAGGCCGCAGTACACCCAGCCATCCAAAGGCCTGACGACACCCCAGCTCTCTCGGGAATGCGGAGGTTAGTAGATGACCTCGATAACAGAGGCCGCCGCTGCAACCTGAGGCTTCGGGGTCTCCAGGAGACGGATCCCCCGGAACCACTGGAGGACGTACTCAAACGCTTCTTTAATGGGGTACTAGGCCGCGATCCCCACCTGGCACTTGAATTCCACAGGGTACACAGGGCTCTCAGACCTCGTCCACCGGACGGTGAACCCCCCCGGGATGTAGTATGTTGCTTCGCGTCCTATAAATTGAAGGAATCCGTCATGCAACGAGCACGTACCTCACGCTCGTGGAACTTTGAGGGTCAGGACTTGGAAATTTATCATGACCTATCCCCGTTCACTCTAGCAGCACGCAGACACCTGCGCCCGGTCACTCAAGCGCTCAGACAGAAGAATGTCCCTTACAGGTGGGGATTCCCGTTCGCGCTAGTGGTACGGCTGAATGGGGTCACACACGCCATTACATGCTATGGGGATGTCGCCCCCTTTGTGGAGGCCTTGGACCTACCCCCGCTGACGGTGGTGGACTGGGAACGGGGAGACGGACGACCTGTGGGAGGCCAGGGCCGCCCTCAAAGACCACCACGGCGTCGACAAGCCAGAGATGACCATGCCCAGGAAGACCCGGATCGATTGGAAGCTGGACGATAGCGCCGTGCCTCCTGCTGATGACCTCTCCCGCAGAAATGCCACATAGTTCCGCTTTACCCGTTTCGCTGGCCCGCTTCTCTCCGGAGCACTCACCCCTGAAGGAGTCCACACCACCCGTATGGCTGACACCCTCCTCCTAGTCTACCACAGAGACGTGAGATAAGGGTGGGGAGAGCTGGAGGCCTGATGATACCAGGGATGGGGCCCTTGATTACCCGGGATGAAGGCATTAGTGGATGGAGAGCCCACTCCTCCCTGACATGACAGACTTCGGTGAACGTTATTTGAAATGTCCCGTCAAGCTGGACGACAATGCCACTATTCTGCCTTCCCGTGCTCATTTCTCAGGTTGTTTGCACGTGAGCGGCCCCGATTTCGCCCTTAGTGTCAGCTTGTCTCCCCGCACCAGTTGCCCTCATGGAGACTTACGGGAAGGCTGACACACTTGCTTGCCTGCCTAACTGCGCACTCTCAACCCAGCGGACGGACATCTGCAGATCATTACTAGTGTCTGGAAGCAGATTTTGATCATACCTGGCCCGGGTGGGGGTGGGGGGTTGGCAACATGTTTTGGGGGTAGATCCCCTTTGATTCGACACTAAGAGTCCCAGGATACACAAACTAGAGGTAATAGGAGACGCAAGTGGGATGTGGGGGCTCTTTTTCCCTTAAACGAGCATGACGTGGGAGGAGGTTGACTGACGCGCCCCACAATGTACGTCTGTGGGAGGTGACACCTCCTTGCTTGCACGCTGACGCCTTTGACGGGCCTGGTACCGACCTGCGGGACACGGGAATATTTTTGGACATATGTTCCAGACTGATTCATAGCTGGTCGTCAAAAAGTCGCTCAATTGTCGTTGCTGGCCCCCGCCCAATACAGCCCCGCGCAGCGCTCACATGGAGGGAGGGGGGTTCTGGTTCCCGGATCCCCTGTTCTACCGCCCTGACGCACCCAGACCGCGAACCTCAGTCTTGGCCAGCTTGCTGCTCCCTGATCGGGGGTGGGGGAGGGGGGATGGCTACCTCTTCGAGGACCTACATTGTCTACGATGTCCCCTGCTCTGACTCCGTGGTGGCCACATCGGACATGGACCTCATGGCTTGGACCGCGTTAGGGCCACCCAGGGCGACCCTTGTGAGAGGATGCGTTCGGATACTACGTCATATTTGCCTGGTAGTTGCGGGGAGGGGGGGTGGGTGGGAACTGGGGAGATGGGTCTGAAAGCCGGTGGTAATTGATCTGGGGGAGGTTGGTGGCGGTTTGATGCTTCGCTTTGTTCAACCATAGCGTGCTGTTTGATTTCATTCTATTAATGTAGTGCTGATTATAATGCGTCTCCTGTCGGAGGAGATTGAATATGGAGAGCTATTGTTCATGTTACCTCTTTTTTCTCTATCTCTGTTTGTTTGAACCTACTTTCTGATCAGAAGTAAGCCGGCGGCTCTATCTGGTCCAAGTTGGTTCCCCGCACGTCCCCACGGGGTCGACGCCACTCTCAATCCGGGAAGTTCTCGACAGTACCCTCACCTCATTTCTAGAGGTCTTGGGTCTCTCATCTTCTCTGATCGGCGTCGGATATCCCTCCTAGACAGTCCGAGTTGCCCTCGGACGCGCTATTTCTCTCCTCCCTTCCTCTGAGAGACCTTACTAACTACCTCCCTCCCCCCCCACTCAGTTTCTAGTGACGAATTACTTACTCGATCGTCACAACTACACGGAGCCTCGGGCCCCCCTCTCTCTCCTTTTTATTTAAAATTCCCCCCTCTCTCTCCCCTTTTTACTTTAAATCCCCCCCTCTCTCTCCTTTTTTATTTTAACCCCCCCCCCTCCCTTAAAAAAAATATATTTTTTTATTTTTTTTTCTCTTCTTCCCCTTTTCCCCCCCTCTTTTTTCTCTTTCTCCTCTCTTTTCCTCTCCCTCTCTCTTCCCTTTCCCCGCTTCTCTTTCTTTCCTCCTCTCTCCTCCCTCTGCCCCTTCTCTCTCACTACAGTCCTTCTTTTCCTCCAGTCTCACTTTTGCCCCCTGCCCTGTCCTCATCATCCGCAGTGCCATACTGTTACATCCTTTACGACCCCTCTGGGTGGGATGTCGGGCTCGGGGGCGGGCGCGGCGGCCCTGGTGCCGGTGGATCTGACATTGGTGAGTTACAATGTCCGTGGCCTTAATAAGCCGGAGAAGAGACGCCGTCTCCTCCGTGATCTAGCATCCCTCCGGGCGTCTGTTGCCTTCGTACAAGAGACCCACTTTTGTTTGACTTCTCCTCCCTCGCTGCGGGACCGCCGATTCCCGACGGGGTTCTTTGACCACACCCCTGAATCCAAATCGAAAGGTGTGGCCATTCTGTTTGCAGCTTCTGTTCCTTTTGTACTTCTTGAGACTTACACCGCCGGCGATGGGAGATGTGTGTTCGTCAAGGGAAGGATGGGAAGTGAAGTGTATACATTTGCCAATGTTTACCTTCCCAATACTAAACAACATCAATACCTGGCTAAAAGATTGTCTTTCTTGGAGTCCTTTGCTGAGGGTACCCTGATCCTGGGGGGGGATTTCAATCTGCCGCTGGTTCCACGGGAGGACTCCTCCTCCACCAATCACCGTACGCCGCACAGAATACTTAACGGGATCCGTCGCTCTTTGCGAAACCTACGCCTGGTGGATGTGTGGAGGGCCCTTAACCCCACCTCACGTGACTATACCTATTTCTCTGCCGTCCATCGCACATACTCCAGATTGGACTATTTCTTTGTCACTCAATACGTTCTACCGCTTGTGCGTGACGCAAAGATTCAGGCGACTACGTGGTCAGATCACGCACCATTGGTTTTCTCCCTGTCTTCCCCCCTACTACGACCTAGGGACGCTATGTGGCAGCTCAATGAGTCTCTGTTCGCCGACCCTGAATTGATCACGAAAGTCGTTGATACACTAAACTCATTCTTTGCAGACCATGAACAGTCAGATGTCCCGCTTCCTACTGTATGGGAGGCGCACAAAGCGGTGGTAAGAGGTCTGCTGATTTCTCTAGCGTCCCGGAAGAAGAGGGAGAGACAAAAGGACTTGGAAGCACTTTACTCCGAAATTCGTCGACTGGAGCTTGCTCACCAGGCTGCGGGCCTCGAGACCACGTACGTTGAGCTGTTACATGCCCGAACGCAACTCAATGACGCGCTCAACCCCCCCTTACAGAGGGCTATCATACAGTCGAAATGTTATTTCGCCCTTCATGAGGACAAACCGGGGCGCTTGTTGGCCCGCCTTCTGAAGCAACAACGACGTAGGACGTACGTGCCGGAGATACGCACCCCTGGGGGCACGGTAACTCCGGACCCGAACAAGATAGCAAACACGTTTAGTGACTATTACTCCGAACTGTACCACACAGTCGAAGACGCAGGACCGCCATCTACGGAGCTTATTGAACAATATCTGTCTACACGGATACCTTATCACCTCACGGAGGAGCAAAGCAACCCGCTGAGCGCGCCTGTGACGACGGAGGAGGTCTCCGCCGCCCTTAAACGCCAAAAACCTGGTAAGGCGCCGGGACCAGATGGGTTCACGGCTGCCTACTATAGAAGATTCGGGACCACTCTGCTTCCACATCTGGTTCGGGTCTTCAACGCATTACTTACTGACCAAGATTTTCACCAGCACTCCCTATCAGCGACAATTGTGGTGATCCCTAAGGAGGGTAAGGACCCCCTCTCTTGTGCTAGCTACAGACCAATTTCGCTACTTAACAGTGATCTTAAATTGTTCGCCTCGATTTTGGCTTCTCGCCTCCACCCTTTAGTACCACTGTTGGTGAGAAAGGATCAGGTGGGGTTCGTCCCGGGACGAGAGGCCAGGGATGGAACCATCCGGACCTTAAATGTACTTCATCTGGCACACCACACGGAGACTCCTACACTCCTACTGTCCACAGATGCAGAAAAGGCGTTTGACAGGGTCTCCTGGCCCTTTCTCTTTGCCACGCTACACGCCATGAATATGCCTCCTGAGTTCGTCCACTGGATCACCGCTCTATATCGAGCTCCAAATGCTCGTGTACGGGTTAATGGTGTTCTTTCCGCCCCCTTTCAGATTCGCAATGGAACGAGGCAGGGCTGCCCGCTCTCCCCTCTCTTGTTTGCTCTCTCACTTGAGCCCCTTTTGGAATCCGTACGTCACAATGCGCAAATACATGGCCTCAAAGGGACACGTGACACTCACAAGGTCTCGGCGTATGCTGATGACCTGATCTTTTATATCACTAACCCCTTAACGTCCCTGCCGGAAATAATTGGGGAATTCCAGAGATACGGTGCTCTCTCTAACCTGAAATTAAACATGGAAAAATCAGAAATTCTAAACCTCAATGTCGGAGAAGACGCAGAACGGTTCCTACGTCGGGCACACCCTTTCACGTGGTGCGCTTCCAAAATGAGATATCTGGGCCTGTGGCTCACAAAACTGCCGCAGGACTTATTCCGAGAAAACTTTACCCCACTCTGGACCGCCCTCAGACGCGACCTCGAAGAATGGAAGCGGTTGAAGGTTTCCTGGTTTGGAAAGATCGGGATATTGAAAATGAATGCGCTGCCGAGACTGCTTTATCTTCTCCAGACGCTTCCCATATACATCCCCCCCACTTTTTTCGCGATGGCCCAATCAGACTGCTCTAGTTTTGTGTGGAACAACTCAAGACCCCGGATCAGCTTTCACACATTGTCGCGCCCCAAGAAGGAGGGGGGACTGGCAGTCCCAGACCTACGCCTTTACTACCAGGCTGCGCACCTCCTGCGGATAGTGGAGTGGACTGGAGGGGGCAGGGGAGCTCTATGGCAGGACCTCGAATGGGGTGCGACTTCTCACCCGACAGGAGTTTTGCCGTGGATAGACCCGAAGCGACGGTCCGCGCAGACTCTTAGACACCCGTTCGTGGGAGCTACCTTACGGGTGTGGCGCTCGACGGTGCGACGTTGCTCTCTATCCTCTTACCCGTCTCCGCTGCTCCCATTAGAGGACAACCCGGACTTCACGGCGGGAGTGACCCCAAGAATCAGACATAGAATTGATACTAACCACGGGCCAAGAGCGTTTCATTTTCTAACCGGAGCAGATCTGAACCCCCCCTGGGAGAACCGTCCGGGTGCTACCCCCCCGACTCCATTAGAGCGCTTTAATTTCGCCCAAATAACACACTACCTGCTCTCACTTCCGGCACGACATCGACTGGTACGTCCTCGTACACCTTTTGAAGAACTGGCCACTGCCAAACGCCCGATCAGTCACGGTATCTCTGTGATATACCGCATTCTACAAACCGCAACGAGTGACGCCCCGCCATCCTTTGAACATACTTGGGACCAGATCCTTGACAGGCAGACAACGGAGGCTCAATGGAAGGACACTTATGAACTTGCCCACAGAGGCTCGCCTCAGGCGAGATTACAATCTAACTCATACAAGGTTCTCGCAATGTGGTATAGGCCCCCGGCATTACTATTTCGCATAGGGGCCCGACATACCCCGAACTGCTGGAGATGTGATGCCCCGTCGGGCTCCTATCTCCATATCTGGTGGGAATGCCCGAAAATTGCTCCCTTCTGGCAACTGATACGGGATACTCTGATGGAAGTCACGGACCTGGACCTGCCGCTCGCCCCAGACGCGTTTCTCCTTACAACCACGCAGTGCCCCGTGACATCGCTTCGGAAATCCGTGGCTCTCCCGATGCTCATGACGGCGCGACTTATAGTCGCACGCACCTGGGGACAGGCGACGACCCCCTCTTATAGAAATTGGCTGACCTGTATGGAGGAGGTGCAGACCCTGGAGGACCTGATGTCCAGGGTACGGGATAAAGTCGAGGATCACCTTCACAAATGGTTCTACTGGAACTCTTATGTGACCTCAGCCACTTGCAAGGCTCGCTTGACGTGAGGTGGAAGGGTGGATGGGTCCCGGCGTTGATGCTGGTGAATGGACCGGGGCTCGCCGCTCCCGGCTCCTGTCGGGCGGGTCCGCCGCTGTCTGGGGTCGCCGCGCCTCTGTTGGGCCCCCACCCCACGATGTAGCTTCTCGACACCAGTCCCTTCCTTCACGCCTAGACCCTTTCTCGTATCTGTCCCTCATTCCTTCCCTTTCCTTTATTTACTATCATTATTATATTTCACTCTTTCTGGAGGGGGGCGGGGGGGAGAGAGGGGGAGAGTTCCCCCCCCTTTTTTTTTTTTTTTTTTTTTTTTTTCTCTTCCTCTCTTTCTCTCCCCCTGTCTTCTCTCTTTTTCTCTCCCACCCTGTATCCTGCTCACCGCATTGTCTCAATGTGTCCTCACCTGGCGCCACTTTTCCTCCCTCGACTACAGAAAGAGATACTGAAATAGAGTTATCTCGCTCATCTCCCTCTTTCTACCCCTTACTGAATAAGAGGACATGTCAACGGAGCCCCAGATCCCATTGGGAGTCCTTCCTCCCCTTCGTTTAGTCATTATGTACCTGGGCCAACTTGGACCAAGAGTTAGCTGGCGCTTTTGCTTCTTCCCACTCCCAATGTGATACTGCCCTTTGTTGGTCTACCCCACTATTCCCTCCTCCCAACTTACCTTCCCTCACCTACTCTTCCCTTAGACACCTGGGTTTCACCTACTGTGCGTATTCTTTCTGCTCCTCACTTACTCAGCTCTCATTCGACTCCTAGAAAATGCTCTCTAAGTCCCTGTTGATGTCTGTTAGATATAGGAGACTTAATATTGGAGACTTGGGGAAGTGGGGAACCCGTACTATTGCTAGTAATTTATGTTTTATATGTTATGCACATCTACCGGTTTCGAAGTTGCTAACTCGCAGACTGAAGTCTGTTCTGTATTGTATTTGTTGCTCCGAATAAAAGCTGTTTATTCAAAAAAAAAAAAAAAAGCACATGGCCAGTGTTCCGAATTTATACACTTCCTGATCTTTCCAGCCCCCACCTACCAATGGCCCAGTGTCCTGGACTCCATTTCCCAGAGTGCAATTCTCTCTCATGCTCAGTAAGCTTGTCAATTAATCTTTAATTGCCTAAAGGCATCCCTCTTCTCTCCAGACCCCCCTTAGAGATCAAGGATGTGCTTCCTGTCTTTGAAGATTATGTCCCCATCTCTTGGGGCCGACCTGGCTGCCAAGGAGTGATTTTCTATGTTAGTGTACAAAGAAATTCCCTTTTTACAGCTATGTGTTATATCCTCCCCCCAAGGGAGAAAGCTAAACATTTTGATTACATTTCAGCTGTGGACACAGGGATACACTTACCAAATGGCCAGACACAAATATGAATATCACTCTATATGGAGGAGAGGAGATATGTATGAACCGGCAGATAGACACATATATACAGGCAGACCCTTATATAGATAGAAATACAGGTCTAATCTGCCACACCGCCGATCACAGCACAGACCAGATGCCGGAAAAATCCAACAAGCTGACGAACGGGGTAAAAAAAAAAAAATATGATTAAAAGTGTCAAAATTGAAAGGTTGTCTGGAAAAAGACTACTGAACGAAAATGCCTGGAATTTACATATAAGATCCTATGAATGATAATAAAAAGGCCTGTTACAGAAAAAAGAAAAAACACTTTAAAAAAAAAAGGAAAACAAATGTTGCGGAAAAAAATCCCGAAAAATGCCTAAAAGATCCTAAAAAATCAATAAATAAAGAAACTTTTTACTGCAGATTAAAATAATAAACGGTTTATTAGAAATTGAATAAAATCGAGAATATTTTTAACATTGAAGCCTATCAAGTTCGCCTGAATGAACCTGCAGAATGAAAGCAAGGCAACAGCAAGGCATTTCGGCAACATTTCTCTGCTGTTCGGTGTTCTGTGAATAGATTAACCATTGCTTCTCTATGGGGGATTTCACTGCCTTCGACCAGGCACAGTACTTGCTGGCAGTTCGCCAACATTTGGCGAACTGCCTGCTCTCTGAATATTCGAATGGCCCCGAAATGTCACCGTACGGGAAAATTCCCCATTCGGTGACATTTTGGGGCCAAATCAGCTCTCTCTGAATAATCCCTTTTGCTTTCCATTTAGCTAGTATAATGGAAGGCTTCCAGTAAACTTTCCAATAACAGGACTCATGGGTGGATAACAATCATAGTGAGCCTCAACACTAAAGTTTCTTTTGGACTTTACCCCTGAATGCATTTAAAGTCAAACTGAGATATAATCAGTCCAGGATTAAGCATTTAAAGGATTTGTATCTAAAGATTTTACTGGGGTTTTGTCCGATCGCTCTGACCCTCCATTGTGCTATCATTCTATCCTCGCTCAATCCCCAAATGTGCAATTGTTTTATTCCTCTATGCCTCCAATTGTGTCATTACGCCCCACCCCCACATGGTAATATAGTGCTGTTGGTTTCCTTGCGGTAGGAATTTGGTGTTAAAACTGTTGGATTCTATTTTAGGGCATTGACCCCAATGGAGTCCAATAGACCCTATGTTATACTGGCTGTGGCCCTAATGATGTCCCATGTTATTATTATTATTATTAATAAAGTATTTTACCAGGAAGGATCCATGTGCATGTAGACATAAACTATTTGAGTGGTGATACAATTTAACATTCATGTAAGGACTAAATCCATATTCAATGTTAGTTTTAAAGACACATCTGTAAATTAGTGTTCAAATCACAATGGACCCTATTCCAAAGTTGGTACTAAATTAGAGCTGTTGTAAACTTACCAGAGCCATATACAGGACTAGATAATAGAGTTCGCACTAATCCGCAAGCGCAACAGACAAAAATTAGCATGAGACAGTAAATGTTAGTGCCTGCCAACTACCAGGCGGATCACCAAGCTCGCACAGGTTCAGCAACATGATTGGTTAGCGTTCGCGTGTGCATGGGCATTAGACATGTGCAAAGCACAAAATTTAGTTTTGAACTAATGGATTAGTCCTAAAATGCAATTTATTTAGTTGCTAAAGAAATTTGTTTTCAGTTCTTTAGTATGAAAACTAATTTCATTCATCTGAAAACCAGTGGATACAATTACTATTGTAGTGGTGGCTCCTCAGAGGGCTGAGATCGCTGCTTGTTACAGTATCTCTCACTCTCAGCACAATGTGTCAGGCAAAACTGTTACAGTAACTGACTGCTGCTTATCACAGCGCTCAGTTTCAGTAAAACTAGTAAATAATATTTTTATATACAAGAGGTTAGAACAATATTATTTCCTTGTTTTACTGAAACTCTGAGCACTGTTACAGTCAGTTACTGTAACAGCTGAGCCAGATACATTGTACTGAGAGATAATATAACAAGCAGCCGATCTCAGCGCTCACAGCCACTGGATTTAAAGGGCTAAAAAAAAGGCTCCTCTCTGTATAATATATAGAACATCCCCCTACATTAATTAATACCCCTCTCTTTATAATGTACAGTTGTGTTCAAAATTATTCAACCCCCACTGAAATTGAGTGTTTTGGCCAGTTTGACATTGATTTTGATCATTCAGTCATCTTGCTTACAATTAAATCAAAGAGGCACGTGTAGGTCAGACAAATATAACATAACATTTATAATGAAATAACCACAAATGTCTTTTCTGTGCTCACATCATTATCAGTTTTATTCAACCCCCAAGTGACATTCAATCTTAGTACTTAATACAACATCCTTTTACAGTTATAACAGCTTTTAAACGTGAAGCATAGCTTGACACAAGTGTCTTGCAGCGATCTACGGGTATCTTCGCCCATTCGTCATGGGCAAAAGCCTCCAGTTCAGTCACATTCTTAGGCTTGCGCACTACAACTGCTTTCTTTAAGTCCCACCAGAGGTTCTCAATCGGATTTAAGTCAGGTGACTGCGATGGCCACTCCAAAATGTTCCAGCCTTTAATCTGCAACCATGCTCTAGTGGACTTGGAGGTATGCTTGGGATCATTGTCCTGTTGAAAGGTCCAACGTCTCCCAAGCCTCGGGTTTGTGACGGACTGCATCACATTGTCATCCAATATCTCCTGGTACTGAAGAGAATTCATGGTACCTTACACACGCTGAAGCTTCCCTGTACCTGCAGAAGATTAACAGCCCCAAAGCATGATTGACCCTCCGCCATGCTTCACAGTAGGCAAGGTGTTCTTTTCTTCATAGGCCTTGTTCTTCCTCCTCCAAACATAGCTTTGATCCATGGGCCCAAACAGTTCTAATTTTTTTTCATCAGTCCACAGAACACTATCCCAAAACTTCTGTTGTTTGTCCACATGACTTTTGGCATACTGCAGTCGACTCTTCTTAATCTTTGGAGACAGCAAGGGGGTGCGCCTGGGAGTTCTGGCATGGAGGCCTTGGAGCTGAAACTTCAGTACCCACATCTGACAAATCTTTTCTCAGTTCCTCAGCAGTCACACGGGGACTTTTCTCCACTCTACGCTTCAGGTAGCGCACAGCAGTCAAAGTCAGCATCTTTTTTCTGCTACGACCAGGTAGCGTTTCAACAGTGCCCTTTGCCTTGAATTTGCGAATGATGCTTCCTATGGTCTCTCTTGGTATGTTTAACATCTTTGCAATCTTCTTATAGCCATTGCCCTTCCTGTGAAGAGTAATCACCTCTTCTCTTGTCTTCCTGGACCATTCTCTTGACTTCACCATGTTTGTAACTACACCAGTAAATGTCTAGAAGGAGCTGAGTATCACAGTCATTTTAAAGCTGCCTAATTGGTGCTTATTATGCTTTATTGCTGCTCCGTGACATCCACAGGTGTTTTCAATACCTGATTGAAAACACTTGAATGAACCTCTGTTCTTCAGAGTGGTAGTCTTTAACCCCTTCTCTGCTAAGGACGCGCTCAGCGCATCCAACCGCATGTATCGTTCCATGCGGTGGACAGGCTGAGCGCGTCCTCTCTTTGGGGTCAGCGTTCGGCCAGGTTCCGGCCGATTGCTGGCCCCCCGGTGCGGGCTGACATCCTCGATGTCAGCCCAGCATCCGGAACCGCCGCCGGAGTAATTAGGTGTCATCGCGGGGGCGCGATGACACCTAATTCAGGCCCCCCCCGCATGTGCGGAGGAGGCGCCTGAAAGGGAGGGGGGGAGGTCCTTCGGACCTCTCTCCCTCCCGATCGGCGGTGTTGCGGGGGTTAACCCAGGCACCGTTTGGAAGGGCACAGCCTGCCCTTCCAAATGGTACCTGGCATTAACCCCATGGGGGCCGGATCACGAATCGGCGCTGAAAAGCGCCGGTTCGTGATCCTTTCCTGGAGCTGGCCGACAAGAATGCCCCCTGAGGACTGGCATCATCGTGCATAGCACGATGATGCCAGTTCTGGAGTTAACCCCTAACTGCCACCAATGGTGGAGATAGGGGGTTCCAATGAACCCTCTATCTCCCGATCCGTGGCAGTTAGGGGTTAATGTTTGGTATTGTTGGATCGGCAAGAGCATGGCCGTTCCAACGATACCAAACATGAGTATAAAAAAGTTTGTAAAAAAAATAAAAATTAAAAATAAAAATAAAAAAATATTTAAAAATAAAATTATAAAAAAAAAAAAAAAAGTTTTTTTTCTTTTTTTTGGTTTGTTAATGCAGAAATATTGTTCCCATTTCAATTATAATGTGAACAATGATGCTGCACTAACGATTTTTTTTATGCGGTGCGTTTGTTAAAAATCGTGTAATTTTCCCCAAAAAAAAGTAACGAGACCCCATCTCTAATTTTTTTAACAAGCGCACCCCATACAAAATATAACCGCAATTGCTCGCATGTTAAAATGTGAAAAAAAAACACTTTACATGTTGTAAATTATTGAAAATTCATATTTTATTGTATTTTTTATTATAATATACAGACAGGTCATGACGTATACATATAATAATGACATATTATGAATCTGCTAAGTCTGACGGAAAGAACGATATATAATATGTCTGGGTCATATACTAAAATAAGCCTTCAAAACACGTTTAAACATGATGAGCAAAACCGGTAAAAATGACCTCAGCACAGAGGCGGGAAAAGCCTCAGCAGCGAAAGGGTTAAGGGGTTGAATAATTGTGTCAATGAAGAATTCACAAAAGAAACATTTACTACTGTATTACAAAACCAATTGATGTAATTTTAGTTGCATATGGTTCTTTAAAAAGTCCTTGTAGGATTTCATTCTGAATACAATTACAAATGTACACTAAATTCCCTAAAACCCTTTACAACATTGGGGGTTGAATAATTTTGAACACAACTGTATACAACATCCACCAGCATTAATTAATACCCCTCTCTGTATAATGTATAGAACATCCTCCTGAATTAATAATGTCCCTCTCTGTATAGAACATCCTCCTCAATTTATACCTTTCTCTGTAAAATGTGTATAACATCCTCCTGCATTAATTAATGCCCCTCTCTGTATAGAACATCCTACTTAGTAGGACCTACTGCATTGGCATGTGGAGGGTGCAGAACTTCAGAATGCAATGCTTATCCATCATAGGAGAGGGAACTTTTAGTTAAACTTTGTATCTCTGTGGGGGAGAGAGACGGGAATATAAAAGCAGGGGAGAGGGAAAATATTAACGTAAATCGGTCTGAAAGCTCAGAGAAGAGATGACTGGTGCAAATTTATTTTTATAATAAAATAACTTTAAATCCAGGGAAAACAATCAAATAAATCACACTGAAGGCTCATAATGACAGAGTAACTGTGAGAGCTGGATACTAAATGTACCAGACGTAAAAAAAACTTTATAGCAAGCAGCACTGGGAGAGGAGAGGGACTTTATATAAAAAGTGTATTATAGATGAGGAAAGGGGGATAGTGTTCCAGGATAATATAAAATGTATCAGACCTAAGCCCCTATTATGCAGAGCGGGAGGGGAGATAACACACATTTTATAAATCCCTCTCTTCTCCCAGCACTGCTAGTTATAAAGGGTTTTTTACTATCGAGCCCTCCTCTGTCATTAGCTTTCAGTGTGATTTATTTGAATGTTTTCCCTCTTCAGCTGCTTTTATCATTTTGTCTGCCTCATAGACATGCATGGGTTAAGTAAAGGTTTCCTCTCCTGTGCTGGCTGTCTGTGCTGCGAGTGTGTATTCTGGAGCTCTATCGCTGTCAGATTTTCGGGTAGGGGTCGGGAAGGATTACGCATACAAACCTTTTCTGTAGCTTTGCGATGTTGCGTTCTTCATTGCTGGTCTCCACCACTCATCAATGTAATATCACAAAAAGGACTGAAACTAAAATGTAGTACATTTTATTTTAGTTTCTTTCGTTTTTTGTACTGGGCAGTTTCGTATCTCTTGAGTCAAACAAAAACTAAATAATCCCAAAATTCGGACTAAATTGTTTTAGTACTAAAATGAATGCACATGTCTAATGGGCATGTCACGTGCGATTCCTTTCCTGCAGCGTATGGATTGTACATGGTGCAGGGTGGCATTTTACCTGTATTGCCATTACAAATGAGCGATTAAATGTCCATGAATGCATAGCGCATCTGCCAAGGCAGAAAGTGATATGCATTTACACAGACAATAGTAAAGATGCTTACGAACGTTACCGGTGAAGAATTGCTGGACAATGCGCTGCCTGACATCTGTCCTCACGTCCTCAGCATCATCAGGGGCCACATTAAGGTCATCCAGTAATTCCAGTGCATTGCCATCGTCTATGGCCATATTGTGCCGCATGGCGCATGCCATAACAATTAACCCCTTCACTACCAAGTGATTTTGCAAAAAAAAGGTAGAAACCATGGTTTTTCGTAAAATCATTTTAAACCTATTATACAGTAAGAAATAGTTCTTACTGTAAATAACTTATTTGGCCAGTAGATAGCGCTATCTACTGCCAAACTGAGTTATAATTCCTTTGAGCTGCCGTTCGATTTTCTTTCCCCTGCAACGGCTGCTGAATGCTGCTGATAGCCCAATATTTCAGAGCATTCAAAATTTGGAAAACTGAACAACATAAACAGAAGTGATTCCAAAAGGAACTACTAGATGGTGGTCTAACCCCACGATCCTCAGGGCCTAACCCTCATAACCTTAAACACAACACAAATAACACTCCGGCACAAAAGTGCACGAAATGTTAATAAAGGGTTTGTGGCTCCCCACCTCGAACACAATTATTGCATAAATAAACCCAAAAGCTTTATTATAAAAATTACACAACACATAACCACAATACCACAAAGGTTAAAAACCAGAAATTAATGAGAGGTCTGTATATATATGCCGTACCATAAACGGCTACAAGGTATAATCGTCACAATAATAACAACAACTGAGGACCGGCAGTATTAAAGTGATACATAGACTGCTACTAATAAAAAACTCAAGATACCAATATCGTATAATGAAAAAATTTATTTACCACGGTCCGTGCAGCAACATGATCCATAAATATACACACATAAACCTCAGTAAGTGCCACTCATTCAACAGGCCGGCATTCCAACATTGTAAGCAATAAGTTGACTCCCTGCAATATACCAGCAATTGAAAAGCCAAAGCAAGTGCCTGTCAGGCATATATACAGATTAAAAAGACATAACCAGAAACACCACTCCTTCCACGTGGTCTTGTTCTTAACTGTTTGGGGTGCCCATCAAATCCCTGTTGTTTCTGGTTACAGCCTGGGCCGGCCCGACCATGGTGCACAACGGAGCAGTCGCTACAGGTGGCAAATTCCATGAGCGGCATATTTTGGACACCGGCGCTGCACTATTTTTTAATTTGTTGCGGCGGCAGGATCTCGTGTAGGCCGGTAGGAGTCAGAGCAGTGACCACGCACCATCTGGGCCCACACACTTGACATGCGCCAGTTGGGCCAGTGGAAGAGCGGGATTGAGGCGTGGCTAGTGCATGTGTGGGCAGATCCTTCAGGCTGTAGCCGGCTGCTGAGACCACTTGCCTTTCCTTCCGAGTCATGCTGGAGACTCGGGCCAGCATTGGGCCTGACTGCTCCCCGACGGACCCCCCTCCCTCTGGCTGCGGCAGCTCAACAGTGAGTCTCCTCCCAAGTCCCGACGGCACCACTGCATCTGCACCAGCCACCAGCTTGCCGCAGAGCAGACCAGACGGCAGAGGAGAGGTGAGCTGGGGCAATATATCCATGTGTGAGCTGGGGCAATATATCCATGCGTGACCTGGGGCAATATATCCATCTGAGCTGGGGCAAATATATCCATGTGTGAGCTGGGGAAATTATATCCATGTGAGCTGGGGGCAATATATCCATGTGTGAGCTGAGGGCAATATATCCATGTGAGCTGGGACAATATATATCCATGTGAGCTGGGGCAATATATCCATGTGAGTTGGGGCAATATATCCATGTGTGAGCTGGTGGCAAAAATATCCATGTGAGCAGGGGGCAAATATATACATGTGAGCTGGGTCAATATATCCACGTGTGAGCTGTGGGCAAATATATCCATGTGAGCTGGGGCAAATATATCCATGTGAGCTGGGGCAATATATCCACGTGTGAGCTGGGGGCAAATATATGTGAGCAGGGGCACTATATCCATGTGAGCTGGGGCAAATATATCCATGTGAACTGGGGCAATATATCCACGTGTGAGCTGGGGGCAAATATATCCATGTGAGCAGGGGGCAAATATATACATGTGAGCTGGGGCAAATAGATCCATGTGAGCTTGGGGCAATATATCCATGTGAGCTGCGGCAAATATATCCATGTGAGCTGGGGGCAATATATATATATCCAAGTGAGCTGGGGCAAATATATCCATGTGAGCTGGGGCAATATATCCATATGAGCTGGGGGCAATATATCCATGTGAGCTGGGGGCAAATATATCCATGTGAGCTGGGGCAAATATATCCATATGAGCTGGGGGCAAATATATCCATATTAATGCTGCTATTATAAATCATGCAATAATAATTATAGCAAGCTTTGTTTTATTTATTTAATTAAATAATACAAAGCTTGCTATAATTATTATTATTATATGATGTTCGGGGGGGGCAGCATATCATCCTTTGCTCCAGGCAGCACAATGTCTTGGGCCGACCCTGTCTGGTTATGTCTTGTTAATCTGTATATATGCCGGACAGGCACTTGCTTTGGCTTTTCAATTGCTGGTATATTGCAGGGGGAGTCAACCTATTGCTGACAATGTTGGAATGCCGGCCAGTTGAATGAGTGGCACTTACTGAGGTTGATGTGTGTATATTTATGGATCATGTTGCTGAACTGACCGTGGTAAATAATTTTTTTCATTATACGATATCGGTATCTTGATTTTTTTACTAGTAGCAGTCTATGTATCACTTTCAGGCCCATGTCAGATGAACGCAGGGATCATGTCTGTGTTGCTGCACAGTTTAACGTCCATCGTTGCATAGAATCATGATCAATAGAGACCCACACACGAAGTACATGCGCACCAACGCGTGTGGCAAACTGACGCAAGTTAGGCAAGAACGTAAAACTGCTAGATGGACACGCAGAGTGCGCCACGTCCACGTAGCGCTCTGTGTGAGTGATGAGGAGATGTCAGACGCAGCAGATTTGCGACATCCAGCACCTTGACGCACAAAACGGCTTTTGATATCCTTTTCAAATTTCTATAATTTTTTATATTAATTTTATTTCCTATAGTTCCCTTTTTTTTTCTACTTCACCTTGTAGCCGTTTATGGTACGGCAGATATACAGACCTCTTTCTCTTTTTTTCTTTAATTTCTGTTTTTTAACCTTTGTGGTATTGTGGTTATGTGATGGGTAATTTTTACAACTACTGAAATAAAGCTTTTGTGTTTAATTATGCAATAATTGTGTTTGAGGTGGGGACCCACAATGCCTTTATTAACATTTCGTGCACTTTTGTGCCGGAGTGCTATTTGTGTTGTGTTTAAAATTTGGAAAACTGCCTGCTTTTTGAATAGCCAAATGGCCACGAAGTTGCACCGTAGGGGGAAATTCAGTGCTTTGTGAAATTTCGTGACCAGTTTGGTGCTCTTTGAATAACCCCTCTGCACTCTAGATGAGACTGCAGCTGAAGGTAGAGTCTGGATATCTGGTCATTATTATTATTAATATTATTATTCTTTGATTATATAGCGTCAGCATATTCCGCAGCACTGTACAATGGTACAATATAGACAGGGTTACAATACATTGAACAACAATTGACAAACTGGTACAATAGTAAATGAGGGCCCTATTCCCGTGGGAACTCACAATCTAGAAGGGTTGGGGGTGGAAACAGGAGGAGAGGACTGCAAGGTGAGAGTGATGGACTGGTGAGAGTGATGGACTGCTAGGTGGGAGTGATGGACTGGTTGGGACAGTGAGGATATCAGTGAGTTGGGTGGTAGGCTTCCCTAAACATGAATGTCTTAAGGGAGCGTTTGAAGGAAGGGAAACTAGGGGAAAGTCTGACCGTACGAGGGAGAGCGTTCCAGACAGAGGATGGGGGCTGCGCGGGAGAAATCTTGCTGTCATGGGTCAGTCTTTAGCTAAGACGACACTCTGCATCAGTGACATTATCCAATGTTATTCTAGTGCTTTGGACACAAGGTGACCGTGGGACTGGACATGCCCTTTCCAATCCTGCTGGTGTTGGAGACCATTTCTGCGTATGTAATGACGTGTAATAATGTAATGTAATGTAAGAACGAAAGAAGCAGCGATATTGGCGCAAATGCCTGACAACACCTATCGCATATCAACTCTGAACACTAGGGGCTCTATTACATTCTTCACACAAAAATGCACTCAGAAAGCGTGAATTTTTGCACGCAGCGTTAAACGTTAACGAGCGTAAAACAACGCTGGTATTGCAATCCTCTTGCATTTTTTCATCTGTCAAGAAATAACGTGCGGAAAATGGACGTGCAAAAACGTGCGCGCAGCAACGTTGCGTGCAGAAATCAGTGTGAGGACTGTTTTTTCACTCGATTCAGCCAATCAGAATTAAGAACCACAATTGTCTCCCGTTAAGTTTTTGCGCCTGTCAAAGTCAATCTGCGCATATATGCTGCATCAATAAAAAAACACACACAACTTCTCAATTTTATTGTTTGGGTATACGTAGAATGTGTAACTATACTTTGCTGTATTGTTTTTTTCGGGCTGGTGTATTTGGGTTCGGCCAGGACGTTCAGATTTGCCGTTACCACCAGCTTTCCAAAGACGTTAAAATTAAGCGCGCAAACGCTGTGCGTTAAATTTTGCGCATAGCTTGTAATACCATCCGTGTACCAGCGCACAAACGCATTTGCACTCACAATGTTAAGTATAGGACTTGCGCAGTACAGTACGCTCGCGCAGCGTTCGTGCAGGTTCACCCGCGGTAGACGTTATCGCACATTTTTTGCATGGACATTGTAATACGACGTTCAGCGTAAAGGGTTTTGCACCTTGCATTAATGCGTTTTTGTGCACGCGTTAACGTTTGCGTGAAAAATGTAATAGAGCCCTAGGTCACTAGAACAGCTGTGCTTTGCTTCATTCCTTTTTATGTGCTTTAGAGTTTACGTTTGGCCTGGTTGTACATTTTTAAAATTAGCATCAGCTTTGAGCAGTTGCTAAAATTTTTCACATCGTATCCGTGCGGTAATTAACGCCACTTTATAACCGCTGGTTAATCGAAGCACAAATGGTCGTTTTCCCTACTCATGTTAAGTACAGGATGTGCAAAGTACAGTAAGCATGCAGACGTCTTGTGCAAGCTCCGATGCGCTAAACTATTACTAATGGGTTAGCACTATAATCTGGTGGGCAGGCATGCGTGAAAGTCAATTAACCTAGCCTTAAAACATACTAACCATAACTAGGGATGAGCCGAACACGCCTGTGTTTGGTTCGCATTCGAACTCGAACTTTTCAAAAGTTCGCATTCGAACTCGAACTCAATACAAGTCAATGGGACTCAAAGTTCGATTTTTAGAGTGCCCTATGCTAGATATTTGCCATAAAAGGTGTATGGGGGTCCGGGTAGTGCCCTGGGGGACAGGAAACAAGGACAAGAAGTAAAAAAAAAAAAGTTTTTAAAGGGACAGTGAGTTTTCCATAAAATAAGGGTTAAAAATAAAAACGAAAAATTCCTTCAAATATCGTGCCTAGGAGGTCCCCATAACCTGCCCGTGAAGTGGCGGATTTCTAGGATGTATAGAAACATTTAAAAACAATGTCCGGGTCCGGGTAGTGCCCTGGGGGACAGGAAACAAGCACAAAAAGTAAAAAAAAATAAGTTTTTAACCACTTCACTGCTGACGACGTGTGGGACACATCCTCAGTTACTCCCGCTGTATGCTGAGGAGGACGTGTCCCACACGTCATCAGCATTGCGGGACCCCCGGCGGAGATACTCACCTCTCTGTCTGGGGTCCTGCGGCGTTCTGACTTCAGCATCCTCAGACGCTGAAGTCAAGCTCCTCCCGACGTAAATGACGTCATCGCACCATGCGCGATGACGTCATTTCCAGGTGACCCCCGGCCAGGGCAAGCATTTTTATCTAGTCAGGCGAAGGTGCATTTTGGTGCCCCCCCCATCCGTGTCATGTCAAACCAATCAGGATAGAGGTGCCATGATAATCTCTATATATACACATATATATACACACACTAGGGTTGCTCATATAAGTATATTTGCCCCCACTCACATGGGTATATTTGCCCCCAGATCACATGTGGATATATTTGCCCCCAGATCACATGTAGATATATTTGCCCCCAGATTACATGGGTATATATTGACCCAGCTCATGGATATATTTGCCCCCAGCTCATGGATATATATATATTTGCCCCAACTCATGGATATATTTGCCCCCAACTCATGGATATATTTTCCCCCAGCTCATGGATATAGCTGCCCCCAGCTCATGGATATATATATATATTTGCCCCCAGCTCATGGATATATATATATATTTGCCCCAACTCATGGATATATTTGCCCCCAACTCATGGATATATTTGCCCCCAGTTCATGGATATATTTGCCCCCAGCTTATGGATATATATATATTTGCCCCCAACTCATGGATATATTTGCCCCCAGCTCATGGATATATATATATTTGCCCCCAGATCACATGTGGATATATTTGCCCCAACTCATGGATATATTTGCCCCAGATCACATGTGGATATATTTGCCCCAACTCATGGATATATTTGCCCCCAACTCATGGATATATTTGCCCCAGATCACATGTGGATATATTTGCCCCCAACTCATGGATATATATATATTTGCCCCAACTCATGGATATATTTGCCCCAGCTCATGGATATATATATTTGCCCCAACTCATGGATATATTTGCCCCCAACTCATGGATATATTTGCCCCCAGCTCATGGATATATATATATATATATTTGCCCCCAACTCATGGATATATTTGCCCCCAAATCACATGTGGTTATATGTGCCCCCAGATAACATGTGGATATATTTGCCCCAGCTCATGGATATATTTGCCCCCAGCTCATGGATATATTTATATATATTTGCCCCCCAACTCATGGATATATTTGCCCCCAGATCACATGTGGATATATTTGCCCCCAGATCACATGTGGATATATTTGCCCCCAACTCATGGATATATTTGCCCCAGATCACATGTGGATATATTTGCCCCCAACTCATGGATATATTTGCCCCCAGATTACATGGGTATATATTGCCCCAGCTGATGTGGAGATATTTGCCCCCAGCTCACATATGGATATATCTGCCCCCAGGTCTCACCTGCTGCCAGGCCCCCCAGGCTCCTCATGGTGGTGAGTGGCCGCTGACATGATGCAGCTTTGCCGCTCGCCTGGCGGGAACCACATGACCAGCGCAGCCACGTTCTCGCAAGATCGCACGCGGCGCTGGTCAGGTGGTTCGGCCCCTAGCGCTGCGCCGGGTCTCCTCGGCCCACCAAGATGGCGGCTCTTGGGGCCGGGGAATTCGCTACGCTAGCGCCGGCCCTGCCCCCGGCAATGCCGGGAGATCGCCTGGATGGGAGGAGCGATCCGTTCGGATCCCTCTCCCTCCTGATCGGGAGGTCCCACAAAAAAAACAGGCACCATTTAAAAGGGGAGAGTCTCCCCTTTTAAGCGGTGCCTGGCTTTAACCCCTTAGGCACTGGGTCACACTTCAGCGCCTTGCGGCGCCGAAGTGCGGCCTAGCTCCGGTGGGGGCCGCCATCTTGGATGGCGTCTCCCCCCCCGGGTCCCCCCTCACTGCCTGACATCCTCACGCATAGCGTGATGACGACAGATAGCCGGGGAACCCCTAGCTGCCCGGAATCCCCTGGTGGAGATAGGGGGTTCATTTGAGTTAGGGGGTCATGGAGGGTGTCAATCGAAAGGCCTGAGCATGGCCTTTCGAATGATACTCAACATAACCAGGTATAAAGTAGAAAAATAAAAAATAAAAAAACATGTATTTTTTTGTGTGTTATTTTTATTAATGCAGCAATATTGTTCACATTTCAATTATAATGTGAACAATGATGCTGCACTAATGATTTTTTTTCTATGGTGTGCGTTTGCTAAAAATCACATAATGCCCCCCAAAAAATTTAATAAGTCCCCATTTCTAATTTTTGTACAAGCGCACCCCATAGAAAATATAACCGCAAATGTTCATGTGATAAAAGGTGAAAAAAACACTTTACACGCTGCAGATGATTAAAAATTCAAGTTTTATTGCATTTTTTGTTATAATATACAGGCAGAACATGATGTATACATATAAAAATGATATATTATGAATCTGCCGAGTCTGCCGGAAAGAACGATATATAATATGTCTGGGTCGTATAATAAAATGTGGCTTCAAATCGCGTTTAAACATTATGAGTGAAAGCGGTAAAAATTAACTCAGCACACAGCGGTGAAATGCCTCAGCAGTGAAAGGGTTAAAGGAACAGTGAGTGTTCCATAAAATACGGGTTAAAATCAAAAACGAAAAATTCCTTCAAATATCATGCCTAGGAGGTCCCCATAACCTGCCCGTGAAGTGGCAGATTTGTAGGATGTATGGAAACATCGCCAACACAGCACAGACCAACACACGACACCTGGCACCTCCAGTCTGCATACAATGTATCAAATTCATGAGACGGACTAATTAGAAGCACATGTTACAGTGGCAAGAAAAAGTATGTGAACCCTTTGAGATTACGTGGAGTTTTGCATGAATTGGTCATAAAATGTGCTCTGATCTTCATCTAACTCACAACAATTTGAAAAACAAAGTCTGCTTAAAATAATACAACACAAACATTATATGTTTTCATGTGTTTATTGCACATAACATGTAAACATTTACAGTGTAGGGTGGAGAAAGTATGTGAACCCCTAGCCTAATGACTTCTCCAAGAGCTAATTGGAGCCAGGGGTGAGCCAACCTTGAGTCCAATCAGTGTGATATTATTGGATGTGTTGCTGAAAGCTGTCTTGCCCTTTAAAAACACACACCAGTTTTGGGTTTACTGGTTTCAAGAATCACTGCCTGATGTGAACCATGCCTTGCAGAAAAGAGCTCTCAGAAGACCTACGATCATGAATTGTTGACTTGCATGAAGCTGGAAAGGGTTACAAAAGTATCTCCAAAAGCCTTGATGTTCCAGTGTCCACGGTAAGACAGACTGTCTACAAATGGAGAAAGTTCAGCACTGTTGCTACTCTCCCTAGGCGTGATTGTCCTGTAAAGATGACTGCAAGAGCACAGCGCAGAATGCTTAATGAGGTAAAGAAGAACCCTAGAGCGTCAGCTAAAGACTTACAGAAATCTCTGGCACATGCTAACATTTTTGTTGACACATCTACAATAAGGAAAACATTAAACAAGAATGGAGTACATGGGAGGACACCACGGAGGAAGCCATTGCTGCCCAAAAAGAATATTGCAGCACGTTTGAAGTTTGCAAAAGAGCACCTGGATGTTCCACAGCACTACTGGCAAAATATTCTGTGGACAGATGAAACCAAAATTGAGTTGTTTGGAAAAAACACACGACACTATGTGTGGAGAAAAAAAAGCACAGCACATCAACATCAAAACCTCATCCCCACTGTAAAAGATGGCGGAGGGAGCATCATGGTTTGGGGCTTTTTTGCTGCCTCAGGGCCTGGACGGATTGTTGTCATTGATGGAAAAATGAATTCCAGAGTTTATCAAGACATTTTGCAGGAAAACATAAGACCTTCTGTCCACCAACTGAAGCTCCGCAGAGGATGGGTGATGCAACAGGACACTGATCCAAAGCTTACAAGTAATTCAACAAAAGAATGGCTTCAACTAAACAAAATACTCCTTCTGGAGTGGCCCAGCCAGAGTCCTGACCTCAATCCGATTGAAATGCTGTGGCATGACTTTAAGAGAGCGATTGACACCAGACATCCCAAGAATATTGCTACACTGAAACAGTTTTGTGAAGAGGAGTGGTCCAAAATTACTCCAGATCGTTGTGCAGGTCTGATCTGCAACTACAGGAAACGTTTAATTGAGGTTATTGCTGCCAAAGGAGGGTCAACCAGTTATTAAGTCCAAAGGTTCACATACTTTTTCCACCCTGCACTGTGAATGTTTACATGTTCTGTTCAATAAAAACATGAAAACATATAATGTTTGTGTTGTATTATTTTAAGCAGGCTGTGTTTTTCAAATTGTTGTGACTTTGATGAAGATCAGAGCACATTTTATGACCAATTCATGCAAAACTCCACGTAATCCCAAAGGGTTCACATACTTTTTCTTGCCACTGTATTTCCAAACACTAATTAAACACATGTTGTTTACGCAGTTTGAGAGCACAGGTCATTTAGAGGTGAGAATCTTTGCACGTAGACATTATTTTTTAATTCTATATCTAATAAACCATTGCTTATAATATTCTGCAGTAAAGAATTTTTATTTTTTTCGAACTCGAACCGAATACGCCAAAAAGTTCGAAGTTCGCGAACTTGCGAACGGCCAAAGTTCGAATCGAACTCCGAACTGATCGAACCGAACAGCTCATCCCTAACCATAACGCTAACGGTAGCGTAAAGTCTATGATCTGGCCCATAGTCTATGGAGCTGTTAAGTTTACAACAGCTCTGTTAGTACCAACTTTGGAATATTGCCCTATGTGTTTATAAGTGAATTTACTTCGTAGAGTGAATAATTAATATCCATATAAATGTTCTGCGAGAAAGTTGTGGTTGTCCGTGCTCATATATAGCACAGTACACTTGTAAGATTAGTTATTTGGCAGACATAGGAAAAACATTTGAACAAAAGAAAAAGACCTTGCAAAGCGATGTTATCTGAATCTTTATTCAGTTTAGAATGTACGTTCCTTATTGTTGGAATCTGAATGGGTGGGTATCTGCATAAATCAAAGGTGAAGCTGATGAGAATAATTTAGCTCCCTGGGGAAGGATAGCGGAGTGTCAGCTTCACAATGATCCTCTGACAGATGTTTGACAGTGTCGTATGCATAGCTGGAGATTGTGTGTGTCGTGCAACTTTCTGGAGATTTAAATAATCACAGATTGCTTCTGGCAGTGAAGGCGATGTACTCCATTTCATTTAGGAATGATCACTCTATGAAGGAATTTCCTGGAGAATATTCTACCGGTACCATAGTCCATCACAGAAGGGCATTTCAAAACAGAAATATTCTGATGATAATTAGCTTTGGGCCACGACTAATTAGTTTAAATAGAAAACAGATAATTGTTTGAGTCTAAAGACAATAATAGATATATTGCATTCTTATAAACATCATTTCGAGCAATGAACAAAGTAAAATAAAATGTCTTTAATAAGTGTGCTTTTTTATTAATGGAACAATCTAGGCAAAAATGGGGCGGGGCTCAATTTTCTCTCTGCAATCCTGTTTCTAGGATAGAGGGTAAATAAAAACTTTACGTTATCTCTTCTAACATGTGTTTTCCCTCACTCATCTGGCTAACTGGCACCAGCCAACCTGATTCAAAGGAGTACGTGAATCCTTTCATTGCAGAGGTACTAGGCACACTAGGCAAACATTTTCTTGTCCCCCCCCCATGCAATTTTGCTCTCCACACCAACATCCCAAAAAAACAAAACACAACATAAAGGAATCCTTTTTTTTTCTTTTAGGTGTCACATTGTCATATTTTGTATCATTGGAAAGGCCAGACTCTAACCTGTCCAATGATACCTAAATTGGCTTTCTAGGGTGTAAAGAATGGAGATACATGGGCCCAAAGGACCTCCGCTTTCTTCAGAGTAGTGTGGCAATTTATATTCTAGATGGGTGAATACGAAATAATGCATTGCCAGACCCTGACCTTTCCAATGACACTTCACTTGACCTTGTGCAGTATAAAGATTAGAGTTGTAGTGTTCCAAAAGACCCCTGTATCTCCTCCATAGGGAACTCCCTGACTGGCTGCGGAAGTCCTGTTTTTGATGTCATTGCGCGCATGCAAGACGACATCAGTGGGTGGGGAGAGGTCCCGCAGACAGGGCTGCCATGTCTGTAAACAGCAACAGATCAGCAGTGGGCCGCGAAGCGGGCCATGGCTTTTGTAGGCTCAAGGGGCAGCTGCCTTGGGCCCCCCCAACAATAACTAGATCCAGGGAAACTGCTCTTTTAGTCCTGCATTAAAGACGGCCCTGCTAAGAAGAATCAGGAAATCTGTTGGTTGATTGACTTTGTCAATAAACCTGCATTGACCTTACTCCCAGAAGGTTGTCCCGAAGCTGCTGATTGACAGCTTTCATAGTAAAGTAATGATCTCCACTTTAATGTGCTGTCACATCACTCAGGGACATTCAGATGGGGACCATTTAAACTAACTTAAATCAACAAAGTGGCTAGTGTCCTTAAAAATATCATCAACAAAATTCAGGGGCTGATTACTTTGGAGCCGTTATCATTAACCAGTGATTTATTAACTCTAAGTTATGCTGCAGCTCAGCCAGGAAGTCAGGTTACTGTACATTTAAACTTCATGCACATTGTATCTTAAGCACAAATGAAGTGACAGTCAAAGAATGAGTGATTCCCAGTGTCTTGTTATTCATTTGAGCGGCCATAACAAACTAAAAGAGAACACTTGACAAAAACTGGAGTTTGCAACTGCAAAATCACTTAACACCCCCCAAAGGAAATTAATAAAAATAAAGTTTACATTTGGTCCTTCAATGAAAAGGAGGGTGTGACCTGTTACCTCCTCCTGCTGTAGAGTGAAGGACATGGAGAACAAACAGTTCTCTGTTCTACCATTAAAAAGTGATCCTTTGACATCATATATTAGGGATTAGAAACAATGTCCTTCCAGTTCCAGTTCCAAGTATTTATAAAGTGCCAACAAGTTCCGTAGTGCAGATGAGGCTTTGTTAACCTAATCAGTACCGGAGCATCATGGGAGATGTAGTTTCAAAACATATGGGGGGTCCTGATTACTAACATCTGTCATACACCAATCTCACCATAGAGTCCTGTAAACTCCGGGAGAGAGTACCATTGACGTGCCCTGCTACTGGTATTGAGAATCAGAACAAATGTGAACAATTACAAAACAAATGACTTGTAATTAAGCAGGTGTCAGCGACTTAATAGCTTCCACAAATGTGTTTTTATTGAGGCTCTCTAAAAGTCAGGCGAAGTATGAGCTGTATTGTTTAATGACCATATGTATTGCAGTAAACGTGTGATGGCAATTAATTTGATAAAGTTTGTTTTTTAGATTTATTCTCTGAATAATTATTGATGGGATCAAAGCCTGAACTTTGACCTACATGTACACACAAAGCTATTGTCCATTTTAACATGTGTGGGTAAAATATAGTAATTAATGTGCACAATATGGAAATACGTGGTCCTGATTGTACGCGTTTTCCTCTTTTTTTCTATCCCTAGAAAGCAATGCATTTTTATTTCACTACAGCAAAAATGTAGATATGAGTAATCAATTATTTATGCAACTTTTGATCTTGATATTTATTTGAGTCCAATCATTTCCCCTTGTTTTCTTTTGAAATTGGTTATACAGGGTAATTTGCCTTTTTTAAAGTCCTCACATTCTGAAACCAGTGAAGAATTGTGAAGAGTTTACGGTTGACAACTTTGATTCAAAAGTCTTCATTCTTTTTAACCTTTCCTAGATAGTGGCACTTTACGCAGACAGCGCAGGGAAGTAATTAGTGCTAATTCTACAGGAAGGGATCTCAAAGGATGTCATTGTGATCACAGGGCACCTTAGGCAGGCAGCCTTTATCTTGGCTGTATCCCATGAGAATGTGGTAGTTACACCATGAACATGTTAAAAAAATCCATTCAATTAGAACATTTCTATGCAATGCTGCAGAAAAAACCCCAATAAAATGTATTTAGAATTAACTCTTTTATTGTGTTTTCAAACATATATTATTAAAATGTGCTAAATATGAATATGATATGCAAATCACATCATGTAATACTGATTTGGAATTTAATGTTCTTTCTTTATATTTCTCCATACACACGCAAAATAAGCATGTATCACATTTGACATAAAAAACGTTATGACTTCATTCTTTGTCTTGAAATAAATACTCAAGTTAAAAGGAAACATTCATGGTAGAGATATTAAAATCATTTGAGGATTAATCAATTTAAAATTAAGTTTCTTCATCAATAGTATTTTAGGAAGGCAAATAGAATTTTAATTTTAAAAATAAAACAGAAATAAATATTAATAGAAAAGATATAATACATTCAAATTATCTACATGTAGATTCCAAAAACATTTTAAAATGGTAAAAGTATTTGTATTGAAAATATTCATAAGCCTAGGGGTGGAGATGATGATTCATTAGTGCTAATTAGGGAATAGTATTGATTCATTAAGCTGCATATATTATTCCTCACACAGTTTAATGAGGGTTTTGTTTTTATGCTTTTACTGTACGTGCATCTGCTTCTTTTTTGATCTTCTAGACATAGAATTCTTCACAATGGTTTGTTAAACTAGTATATATTACTATTAATCTTTACATGTTACAAGACTGGATATAAACTCTGTTTATTAAAAATGGTCACATAATTAAATACAGTATGAATTTAAGTGTATTTTTCATATACATTTACATATTTGAAGCTGCATATATTTTAAATGAAAATATAACCTATCTCAAATTTTATACACAATAAACTTAGAATTTGTTAAATTACACTTTTAGTGGTGGGGAGATGTAAGGATAAATGGATCCAATACTTAGGCAATCATATCCATTAATGAGGTTTTCTGGCAATTAGCTAGTTTGCACTTGAGAATTTTCATTAGCAACTCTGAATGGGTGTTCTTTAATGCTACTTAAAATAATGTAACACAATACACAATGTAATTAATAATGGAAAAAAAAAGGAAAACAGATGATTATAATTTGCAGAAATGGTTAATTGTCTAACAGCTAATCTTACATTGAAGGCGATTTATTTGCAAAATTAAGCCATATTACAAATGTAACATTCAAGAACATAAATTTACAGGGTTATTCAAAGAGCCGATCTGGCCCCGAAATGTAACCGGACACTGAAATTCAGCGAACGGTGACATTTTGGGGCCATTCGGCTATTCAGAGAGCAGGCAGTTTGCCAAATGTTGGCGAATTGCCTGCACGTATGGTGCCTATTCGGTGCTTGTTTGAGGGCAGTGAATCCCCCATAGAGAAGCAATGCTTCGTCTATTCAGAGAACACAAGACAGCAGTGAAAAGTTGCCGAAATGCCCTGCTGTTCGGTGGTTTCATTCGACAGATTTATTCAGGCGATTCCCATAGGCTTCAATGTTAAAAATATTCCCGCTTTAATTCAATATCTAATAAACTGTTCATTATTATATCCTGCTGTAAAGAGTCTCATTATTTATAGATTTTTTAGGATCTTTTAGGCATTTTTAGGGATTTTTTTTTCAACAATTTTTTTCAGGTTTCTTTTATCGTTTTTTTCATTTTTCTGTAACAGAACTTTTTATTATCATTTATTGGATCTTATAAGTAAATTTCAGACATTTTCATTCTGTAGTTTTTTTGCAAACAGCGTTTAAATTTTGAAACTTTCAAGCATACTTTTTTTTTTTACCTCGTTCGTCTGCGTGTCTGTTTTTTCCGGCGGCTGCTCTGTGCTGTGATCGGCGGCTGCTCGGGTTTCTCCGGTGTGTTTTGCGTGGTTAATCCAACTGTTTTCTGCGGGTTTCGGTGAGTGTTCGGCGAGTGTTCGGCAGGTTTGCGGCGAGTGTTCGGCAGATTTGCGGTGAGTATTCCCTGCACAACAGGGGCCCTGCAGTGCTTGCTGAATACACAGCAGGGTCGGCGAAATAGGATCGTCGAATCGCCCTGAGGTGCAGGGAACGAAAAGTCAACTGAACGTGCGGTGACTTTTCGATTCTCTTTGAATAACCCTTTTAGTCAATCTCATACTCAATATAGTAAAGAAAATTGAAAATAAAACCCGAATATACATTTTCATCTGCTATACTTTTGGTTTTGTGTTAGTGTGAGATTAAGATTAGAACTCCAGAGGAGTCAGCAACCACGGCTCTTCAGAAAATTTAGAACTTAAATCCCCAAGAGATTTAGCCAACCGAGGTCACTGTTACATAATACCTGCTAAAACATATGCAGGTGAACACTTAGCGTCCCCATTTTAGCACCCTATTACGGGGCAGGTGCTGATTCAGCAGCCTGCCACATAATGCAGCGCTAAGCCCCTGGATACTCGCGTTAGCACCACCATGAGTATCAACTCCTGCAGGGTTATTCAAAGAGATCCGAATTGTGGCCGAAAGGTAACTGAACAGTGAAATTCAGCGCACATACGGTGCCTATTCGTTGCCTGTTCGAGGGCAGTGAAATCCCCATAGAGAAACAATGCTTCGTCTATTCAGAGAACAAAAACCATCAGGGAAAAGTTGCCGAAATGCCCTGCTGTTCGGTGGTTTCATTCGACAGGTTTATTCAGGCAAATCCCATAGGCTTCACTGTTAAAAATATTCCTGTTTTAATTCAATATCTAATAAACCGTTGATTATAATATTCTGCAGTATAAAGTCTCTTTATTTATAGATTTTTTAGGATTTTTTGGGATTTTTTTGTGAATTTTTTTCCATTTTTTTTTTTAAATTCTTTATTTAAAGATTTTAAACAGGGTCACAGTTCGATCAGACATAACGCGGCCACGCAGGGCCGCCATTTCTACTGTCATGGAAAAAAAACTAAACAATCAATATAGACATGAACACATACAAAACGTTCACGTAAGTCAAGAAGCAAAAAGTAGATAAAATAACACAAAAGAAAACCTAAGACAAGACACCATAGGGAAGATTAAAGAAAGCTCCACTCAAACGTCCGCGGGTAGAGAAAATAAAAAGAAACCCGCCTATGTCCTCAGAATCCCTTTTTTTTAATCGTTTCTTCTTTTTTCTGTAACGGCCCTTTTTATTATCATTCATTGGATCTTATATGTAAATTTCAGACATTTTCGTTCCGTAGTTTCTTTGCAAACAGTGTTTCACATTTCAAACATTCCAGGTGTACTGTTTTTTTTCTTTTCACTCCATTCGTCTGCGGTGTCGGGTTTTTCCGGCGGCTGCTCTGCGCTGTGATCGGTGGCTAGTCGGGTTTCTCCGGCATGTTCGGCAGCGTTAATCCAGATGTTTTTGCAGGTTTCGGTGTGCGTTCGCTAGGTTTTGCTGTGAGTGTTCGTCGGGTTTGCGGCGACTTTTCTCTGCAGTACGACGGCCCTGTGGTGCTTGCTGAATACACCGCAGGGTTGCCGAAATGGGATCGCCAAATCGCACTGAATTGAAGAGAACGAAAAGTCACCGAAAGTGCAGTGACTTTTCGATTCGCTTTCAATAACTCTGCTGGAGTCCATAGCACACCATAGAGGCTTGTGCTGTCGGGTCACGTGACCTGCAGGATCTCGCTCGATTGTACAGGTCCACAGAGTGATCGCGGACGGAGACTGGGGATTATTTGTCTCACTCTGCTCCTGGCGGCCAGCAGTGACGGATCGGACCACCGTTCGTGCCACGGGATGAGAGGTGAGTATCTGATTTATGGGGGGTTTACAGCTGGTTTGAACTGATTCTGCAGAAGCGGAATAAGTTAGCACCAACTTCTATCTGTGATTAACTATTTAGTTAGCCGCAGTGGTGCGGTAATTAGCGGTAGGACTTTGAATTCCTAACGCTAGTTACTCTTTGCACTCCCCCTGTTAAGCATAGGAAGCATAAAGCACAGTAAGCCTGAGCTAGAAAATGCAATCTTTGTTGCGCTAATGAGTTTTTTAACCTGTTAGCGTTCGGAATGTAATATGAGGGGCATTCACTAGACTCACGTAAGCTAACATTAATGCTCACATATCTGAGCTCTAACGCTAGAGTTAAGTTTGTAATAGTGCCCCTAATAAGTGTCTGAGATTCAGGGGAGATGTAGTTCCAAAACATCTGGAGGACCAAAGCTGCTGATTCTCATTTTACTACAGAAAGTTATATTATAAATATATGCTTTCATTTATGAGAATGGGTGCATTTGACTAAGGCTATGAAAAAGCCTAAATTTAAGCTTTGAATACACATTCCTATTCGCAGAATTAAACATAACATAGTCAGGATCCTATTCATTGAATTAAACATGGAACGCTGGGGATTTTTGCATTTTCACATTGACTTTGGTGATTGTTTAATTAAATAGATGGGAGAGGAAGAATTCAGACACAGCTGGAGACTGCAGCTCAAATCATATAAAAATTGCAGAGATTGCATTTTAAGGGCCTTTTCACTACAGAAACCATTGAGCAGTAATTATATTGTAATTAGATGTACACCATACAGCAATTGAATCCCTGTCGCAGTCGGCTAATGTGTTGTCTGTGTCTAGCGGATCTTTTAAAGGAAACTAAAATTATTTTAAATACTTGTCTAGATTTAAAATTAAAATGTCTTCATAGAGTATGTTCACCAAATGTAGTATTCTTTTTATTTAACCCTTGCGGACCAATGACGTACATGGTACGTCCTGAGAGAGACTCTCGTTAAGAACCATGTACGTCATGGTCCTCTAATCCCCCTCCCTCCGTATACTCACCTCTCTGGCCCAGGTCCCACGTTGAAGTCAGACCAACTTTTTATGATCCTCAGCTGTCGCACTGACGTCATCGCCGGGCAAGATGATGTCAGTTTCAGACGCTCCCCGGCACCTGCCAGGGGAGAGCCTGAAAGGGGGGTGGGTCCTTTGGACCCCTCTCCCTCCCAAACTGCTAAAGGTAGAAAAAAAAAGAGAGGCACTGCTGGAAAGGTCACAGTCTGCTATTAAAATACACATACACCACCCCCTCCATTACTATACCCCTGTTCAAGAACTGGTCCCAGTTTTGGGAGAAATGTTTTTTCTGCTGTCTCTGAAAACACTGGTCAACAAAATAAAACTTTTTTCTTTCACAAGAATGAAATTAACTGAATATTACAGAGTTATTCAAAGAGATCCGAATTGTGGCCGAAAGGTAACCGAACAGTGAAATTCAGCGTACGGTTACCTTTCCTGGCCACTCGGCTATTCAGAGAGCAGGCAGTTGCCAAATTTTGGTGAATTGCCTTCACATACGGTGCCTGTTCGTTGCCTGTTCGAGGGCAGTGAAATCCCCATAGAGAAACAATGCTTCGTCTATTCAGAGAACAAAAACCAGCAGTGAAAAGTTGCCGAATTGCCATGCTGTTCGGTGGTTTCATTCGACAGGTTTATTCAGGCGAATCCCATAGGCTTCAATGTAATAATATTCCCATTTTAATTCAATATCTAATAAACCGTTGATTATAATATTCCGCAGTAAAAAGTCTCTTTATTCATAGATTTTTTCGGATCTTTAAGGCATTATTCGGGATTTCTTTGCGAAAAATGTTTTTCTGTTTTGTTTTAATCATTTTTTCTGTAACAGCCCATTTTATTATCATCATTGGACCTTATATGTAAATTTCAGACATTTTCGTTCTGTAGTTTCTTTGCAGTTTCTTTTTTTCACCTCCTTCGTCTGCAGTGTCGGCTTTTTCTGGCGGCCGCTCTGCACTGTGATCGATGGCTACTCGGGTTTCTCCTACGTGTTCGGCGGGGTTAATCCAGATGTTTTTGCGGGTTTCGGTGTGCATTCGCTGGGTTTTGCGGTGAGTGTTCGTCCGGATTGCGGCAGCTTTTCCCTGCACTACGACGGCCCTGTGGTGCTTGCTGAATACACCGCAGGGTTGCCGAAATGGGATTGCCAATTCCCACCGAATTGAAGAGAACGAAAAGTCACCGAACGTGCGGTGACTTTTTGATTCTCTTTGAATAACCCTGTAAGTGTCTTTGTCATGCTGAGTTCAAATATAGTTACATTTTATAGTTAATAGGCAGATTTTCTCCATCGGGCAGGGGTTTCTTGTGGCACACGTTTAAATTTATTATTGAATTAATACTTACGTAACACTGAATGATAAATATACACCTCCTTTTGGCTTACCTAAAACGTTTTATATGATGATTTTCGGAGTTATCACTTAAGGTCATGAGTTATGGACACTTTGGTACAGGGTACTCTTCATTATATAACACAGGCCTCATTGCAGATCGCACATTGGGATAGTTAATTAACTCAACGCCGCAGGGCGTTCCATGCCGTCCTGCATTTGGCGGGCTTTAACGCCGCAGGACGGCATGGAACGTCCTCGGCGTTAGGAGCCCAGCCGGCGGTAATACTTACCTCCCCGGCAGCTCCCACGCAGATCTGGCTTTGATGAAGCCTGATCTGCGTCTTTTCTAGCCTCCCGGCGCACTGACGTCATCGCGCTGGCGCGATGACGTCAGTTTCAGGCGCTCCCCCCCGCCGGGTGCTACAAGGCTGTGGCCAGCATCGCTGGAACGGTCACAGCCTGACCTTTCCAGCGATGTATGGGGGTTAACCCATGAGTTGCCAGGTCGCGAACGGGCACTAATTTGTGCCCGATCGCGGCCTATTTCCGGTGGGGGCCGCCATCTTGGATGGCAGCCCCCACCTCTGGGTCCCCCCGCGTCAACTGACTCATCGCGCCATGCGCGATGATGTCAGTTAACTGGGGAAGCCCCTAGCTGCAAAGGGATTTCCTAAGGAAATCCCATGATGGAGATAGGGGGGTTCTTTGACTCCATAGGACTCCATTGAAGAAGACGCCAGCGGTCACATGACCAGCCGGATCACGCCTTGCGAGATCCGGCTGGTCAGCATAGTGATTCTCAGGGGGAGACTGGGGGGGACTTTTTCTCCCGCCTTTCCCTGCTCTCGCCGGACTGAGGAGGCGGACAGAGCCGCGGTGTCACAATCAGTCACAAGGAGGGCACCTTGCACTTGCCAAGGTGAGGCACTGGTACAAAGGAAAGACCCAATATGCAGATAATACGGAGTAGACAACCTAGGCCAGAGACGCTGCACGGTAAACAGCAGCCCTATTCTGAAAGACCGGTCTTTAAAATAGCCAGATCTGCTCTAAAGGAAAATAATCTAACAGTGCCGCCCAGAGTCTAAGGACCTACAGATGAGACAGGAATATAAATATATTAATGGTACAGACAAGGAGTATCCTAATAGAGAAGTCAAGAAAAAGCAAGGAGTCATACACCAGAATGTATACCTTATACTGATGCCAGGGATCCAGAACCGAGAGATTAGTCAGCCAGGCAAAAGGGTCAGAACCAGGTAATCAGTCAGACATATAACATAACCAGATAAAGGAGAAACACTAAAACTAATTACACAGGAATGACTGGACTAACTAAAGAAACAGCATACAGATAAGGAGACAAGACCATACAAACTTAACAGAATAAGAGCAGGGAGCTCTCAGGAAACAAACACTCAGCGGGAATCAGAACTGAAAGCGAACCAGAATGCATGAGCGATGGGATAAGGGCCCATCGCAATATATAGGGAGGTGATCAGCCCACATCACCAGCAGGAGAGCTAACTAGGAAGCCACTTAACCCCTGAGTTGTAATCCAGGGAAAGCAACGTACAGAAACATATGGGAACCACAGACATAAAGAATACAGAGGGCAGGGGGACAGGACTGGAACAGGGAAATGTGATAGTAGCCCCATCTCAAACGATGGCCTCTGGGCACCCACAAAAAACAGAAATACACACTCAGTCATCTGAGTCCTCATAATTTTTCTCGAAATATCTCCAGATATTAGGGTGTCGCTGAAGCACTGCCAAGTGTGCCTCACGGACCAATAACCCAGAAGGCGTCCTCATGAATCCTTTAGGAACAATTCTCCATTTGGGAAACATTTTACCCATCAGACTACCAGATTGCTGAGATTCCTCAAGGCAAGCAAGGAATACGGCCTTATTGGACTAAGAGTGGAGCGTGGCATCCTCGGACCCTGGGCGGAGAGTGGCATCCTCAGACCCAACTAGACTAGAGCTGGTCAACCTTTTTTCGTCTCCTCCTTGAGTGAGACTTGACATGGGTGACCGTATCACAGGACATAGTACTAGTGGACCCACTGTGGGACATGGGCACAGTGGTTTTGCAATGTGGTTCTGGCACCACAGACACGCAGCTTGACTCGGGCACAGCTTCCTCGAAGCTTAACATTGGTTTGACTGGCAGCTCGCCAGCATCGGGCATGAGGAGCGCATAACCCAAACCAGACATGAGGGGCTTATCATCCGAAACAGACATGAGGGGTTTATCGCCCCAAACCAGACATGAGGGGCTTATCGCCCCAAACCAGACATGAGGGGCTTATTGCCCAAACCAGACATGCAGGGCTCTTTGCCCAAACTAGACATGAAGGACATGGCTGCCTTGCAACTCAGCACCTCGCCAGGACCGGGCATCACTGGGACCTCACCAGGACCGGGCATCGCTGGCACCTCGCCAGGATGGAGCATCGCTGGCACCTCACCAGGACCGGGCATCACTGGGACCTCGCCAGGACAGGGCATCGCTGGCACCTCACCAGGATCAGGTTCGCTGGCACCTCGCCAGCATCGAGCATGGGTGGCACATAGCCAGCATCAAGCGTGGGTAGCACATAGCCAGCATCGAGCGTGGGTGGCACATAGCCAGCATCAATCGTGGGTGGCACATTGCCAGCAACAGACGTGGCAGCTTCACTGTGGGATGAAGGCATCATGGTTTCACCACTGGAGATAAACATTGCGGCCGTGCCGCTAGATTCCGTGATTGCGGCCTCGCCGCCAGACTCCATGATTGTGGCCTCGCTGCCAGACTCCATGAATGCTGCCTCGCCACCAGACTCCATGAATGCGGCCTCGCCGCTTGGCACAAGGAGTGCGGTAGATGGTTCAGATAGGCGAACCGCACCGCAGGTAATTAAACCTGTATTTATACGTCGCCCGCCGGACTGAGGAGGCGGACAGAGCTGCGGTGTCACAATCAGTCACAAGGAGGGCACCTTGCACTTGCCAAGGTGAGGCACTGGTACAAAGGAAAGACCCAATATGCAGATAATACAGAGTAGACAACCTAGGCCAGAGACCCTGCACGGTAAACAGAAGCCCTATTCTGAAAGACCGGTCTTTAGAATAGCCGGATCTGCTCTAAAGGAAAATAATATAACAGCGCCGTGCAGAGTCTAAGGACCTACAGATGAGACAGGAATATAAATATATTAACGGTACAGACAAGGAGTATCCTAATAGAGAAGTCAAGAAAAAGCAAGGAGTCATAAATCAGAACGTATACCTTATACTGATGCCAGTGATCCAGAACCAAAAGATTAGTCAGCCAGGCAAAAGGGTCAGAGCCAGGTAATCAGTCAGACATATAACATAACCAAAGGAGAAACACTAGAACTAATTACACAGGAAAGACTGGACATGAACTAGAACCTGGACTAACTAAAGAAACAGCATACAGATAAGGAGACAAGACGATACAAATTTAACAGAATAACAGCAGGGAGCTCTCAGGAACAAACACTCAGCAGGAATCAGAACTGAAAGTGAACCAGAATGCAAGAGTGATGGGATAAGGGCCCATCGCAATATATAGGGAGGTGATCAGCCCACATCACCAGCAGGAGAGCTAACGAGGAAGCCACTTATTAGTTGCAATCCAGGGAAAGCAATGTACAGAAACATATGGGAACCACAGACATAAAGAATACAGAGGGCATGGCGACAGGGCTGGAACGGGGAAACGTGACACGCGGTCCTCACCACAGGACAGGAGGTAAGTGACTGCTCACTTTTTTTATTTTTTGGCTGGTATTAACGGATTCTGCAGAAGTGGAATCCGTTAACACCAAGTGCTGGCTCTGGTTAACTTTTTGTTAACCGCGGCCGAACGTTAATCAGCGTTAGGACTTTGTAATCCTAACGCTGATTAACACTTTGCGCTCCCCATGTTAAGTATAGGGAGCGCAAAGTACAGTAACCTCGCGCTGAAAAGCGCAAGATACCAAATGCAAACGGGTTACTTAACCCGTTAGCGTTTGGATTGTACTTTGCGTTAATTATTTGGGCTAACGTTAACGCTCACTCAGGTGAGCGCAAACATTAGCACCAAGTATGTAATGTGGCCCTTATTCTTTTATTCTGCAGTAAAAAGTCTCTTTATAGATTTTTGGGATCTTTAAGGCATTTTTCGGGATTTGTTTGGCGAAATTTTTATTCCGTTTTTTTTAAATAGTTTTTTCTTTTTTCAGTAACAGACCTTTTTATTATCATTCATAGGACTTTATATGTAAATTCCAGACATTTTCATTATGTAATTTTTTGCAAACCGCGTTTCAATTTTGAAACTTTCAAGCATACAGTTTTTTTTTTACCCAGTTCGTCAGCTTGTCGGCTTTTTCCAGCAGCTGGTCTGTGCTGTGATCGGCAACTCATCGACTTTTTCCGGCGTGTTTGGCGTGATTTTTATGGCGGTTTGATAGGGTTTCGATGGGATTGTGGCGTGTTTTCCCTGCACTCCAGGGACCCTGCAGTGAATGCTGAATTCACCGCAGGGTGGGGAACTTTGATTCCCTGAAGTGCAGGAAACTGCAGGGAACGAGAGAGCACCGAAATGTCGGCAACATTTCGGTGCTTTCTGAATAACGGCTTTAGTTGTCTTGTGTAAAACAATCATGTTGACCAGTGTAATCAATAGATTACTGTTGCAGATATGAATCCTTCCCTTCATTTTTTTGTTTGGGTATTACCCATAATGATGCTGCCATGGTTAGCCAAGAAACCAGAAAATTGATTCCAAACTTAATGGAATTTCCTGGCTATTATCCATGGCAGGATCACACTACCGCCTCCTTTTTTTCAGCTTTTGCTTGAGAACAAAATCCAAATATGAATTGTAAGTGGCAAATACCCTCTTGATAAAGACCCAGTTGGGTTGAAATGTTGTTCCTGGTGATGCTCCAATAAAGCTACACTGCTTGTGAAGAAGTGGAGTGCCTGTGCCTTTCTTTGCTACATTTGTTGAGAACAAGTGGTTTTGGGGAGTGGGAACCTTCAAACACAATTAATCAAACATGTAAGCATCCTGTCCTTTGACCTAAAGGCAGAATTAACTCCTAAGTGATGCTGGCATGGATATTAGCGCAGAAAAGAAATCTGCAGTATGGTATACAATTGGCACCAACAACTAACCCAGCTATAGCAAGTTTGAGTGTGTAACGTATTCCAGATCTCTCAGTATTTATTGAAATGTCATCAATTTTTTTAACTAGAGGTGTGAGTAATTGTTAACTACAAGGCTACAGAGAGCATGTACTATTTCCCAGCCAAATAATGCGATTCAAGAGTAACTCAAAGCTTTTGAATCTGTTATGTTACTTTGAACTATTTGATTTGTGTTTTTATTAAAAGCTGTTAAACATTTTAAAACATTATCAGTTACAAGATGTAGACACATTTATAGTGCCATATAATGCTGTAATAATGTTTCATTTAACATTTTGCTGAAGTCACTTTAAGTGTGGATTCTGGAGTCTTTATGAGCAGCAATTAAGAGGAACAGTAAATTTTTCTTTTAAGCATTTGAAATGTCTTGATGGTCTCTGTCAGCCCTGTCTTGCAGGTGAATGGACCTGTGAGTATTCCCCTGTAATTGCAAAGAGCAGTTGTTTTATTGTACTGCATTTGTCAAACAATAGAGAAGAAAAAGAAGAGCCAAAACGGGCACTTACACTCGAAACATGGTTTAGGGATTATGAGCATTACCTTATCATAGCACGCTACTCAAATCCTAAAATAACAATTATCAAAACTAATAGGTTTTTGCGATTTAAGCTTCCAGAACTAATTAATTTTAACTTTCAATTTAACCAGCCTTCATCACATGCTGGAAAATCTGCCCTTCTAGGAAACCAGAGAATAAATCATACTTTAAGAAATCAAACATATTAAAGACTGACCCCTGCTGGTTGTATAGGGATTTAAATACATACTTAGTCACTGCAAAAAGACAAATGATTTCAATTTGGGCTGACATTTTAATTCTTTGTTTGCTTATCACAGATATTTACCATTCTTTTGCATAATATTAAAAAAAACATTCATCTTATAGAACATGTAGGCAAATGTGTTTTAATGTTCCAGTAGTAAAATCAATCAGTAAAAGATATATAATAATCTCAATATTGTATGAACAATGTAATACTCAAAGGCAATGCATTAATTTAAGCAAAACAATTCGTACTATGTTGTGATTTGTAATAAAAAAAAAACTTTAGAAGATTTATTTCTTTGAGTTATGTTTCATACCCTTATGATCTGCTTTAAAGAAATATTTTTTCTGATCTCACAATGTATGATTTTTTTCAAATCAGTCTTTAATTTTAACGTAAAAACATCATTATGTAATGTATATTGGGTTAAAATAATATTTAGATACACATGTTAGTGATATAATAGTGCAAATTGCATATTTAGGGAGACTTTATTATCCTAAATATTTCATATTATAATTTTAAGGCAGTCTAATAATACTTTATATGACAAAACACTATTTTATTTATACATTCTGCTTATTTTAAGAGTACTGCAAAGAGTAAACCTTTTTTGCACAAAGTAAATGTAAAAATGTAAAGTAACTGTAAAAAATCTTGTAATTAGCAGGTCAGCTCTGGAACTGCCAACATCATGTCCTAAGTATCAATTGGGGCAATTACTCATCATCACTGGTCCCAACCTTGTGCCCTAGAAAGGCACTTTCCCCAGTAAGGTCATATTTAACATGATCATAAGACTGTCCCCATCCCTGTAAACTTGCTGTTGTCCCCCTTAAGGTAAACCCATCCCTTTTACTGCTCTTAATCCTTTTCTTACCTCTGCGCCTATTGTTTCTGTCCTTGAAGTAGATAGATTCTGTAATGGTCGTATGGCTACAATGGAAGATGTTTAACTTGTGAGAAAACTCTCCAAAATCACATTGCATGTGGTGATAGGCTGATCACTAATGGGCATAACTGCCATGTAAAAAGCAGATTATAATGTCTGTGCATTAAACTGCTACTCGATACTCGATGTGAGTCACGATGACTGTGTGCATGTCACGGGGGCACCCGGAATGAGCCAAGGTGGGCCCCATATTCGGGTTAGATAGCCCTTTATGAAGGAATGCCGCTGGCTGCATGATTTGCAGAACAGGGGGTGAGGTAGCCATACAGCTGGGCATGGAAACAAGATACACAGAGCAGAACAACAGGAAGGGCAAGGGTTAAAGGAGACAACTACGATACACTGGCACCCAGCAGCACACACAAGGGAATCCTAATCTAATATACTGTTCTTAAATGGCCATCTATTCTAAGGGTGGGTAGAATACTGCTGGGTGAAACACAGAGCCAAAGACTGAACAAGAGAGGCAAAACTGGAGTTATAGTCAGTAGAAAAGCCAGGTACGGTAGATGATCAAGCAGAATGCAGAATGGAATGGAGAATCCAAAAGGGAAGTCAAAATATAGAAGCCAAGGTTGGTACACAGGAAAATATCAAGAGCAAGGAGCACAAGGGTTAACAAGAATAGAAGAGCCAAAGCGCCAGGCCCGAGTCATACATGGGAATATCAATATCACACATAGAAACACAATAAATCAGGATAAAGCAACAGACAAGGCGACTGGAGGGACACACAGACAAAGGAAACTAGAACCCATAAATAAGCTGAACAAGAGAATACAAAGTAAAAATAACAGACAAAAACTAGTATCAGAAACAGGATCACAGGCAGAACCACAGGGAGCAAAGTGCTGCTTATGAAAGAGCCCAGGGAAATGGGAGAGGCTGCCTTATAAAGGAAGTAGGCCAGAGCTGACAGGTCATGTGATCAAGGACCTGGCAGGCTAAAGGGAAATCCTGGAGCAGAGGGAAAGGAGTGAATGGCTCAAACAGGGGTAAGAGCCAGCCCGGATCAGCTCACAATATGGCTACGGCTGTAAACGTGTGGAAACATGACAGTGCATGATCATATTCACTTGCATGTCTGCTTTTTCTGAAATATGTGTTGATGAGTTAGAAGAGTCACATAAATCTATAAAGTGTGCCTTGCCTTGCTAATTTTGGGTTTTGGGGGGAAATTTTATGTTTTTATTTACTTTTGACATTTGTGTGCTTACAAAGTGCCTGCTGAAACGGGGACGTGAAGGTGGTAAACCCCTTAGTGTCCCTATTTTAGCACCATTATTACAGGGCAGGCGCTGATTCAGCAGCCTGCCCTGTAACACGGCTAAGCCACTGGATACCCGTGGCAGCAGTGATGGTGCCGCCACGAGTATCACCTCATGGAGTCCATAGGACTCCATGGAGGAAAGGCTGCTAGATCAAATGACCTGCAAGATCTCGCTCTCGCAAGTCTCACTCTGCTCCTGGCAGCCAGAAGCGGCAGTTCGGGCCACCATTCGCGCAGCAGGATGAAAGGTGAGCATCTGATTTTTGGGGTTTACAACTGGTGCTAAAAGATTCCGCAGAAGCAATATCAGTTAGCAGAAGCGAGCGCAATCACCGATGCACTAATGTTTTTGTTTTTTTCGTATTAAGAATTTTAATTTGGAAAAAAAGTCGGCAAGACATAGCAAAAGAAAATGGCCCTGCAGGGCCACAACAAGTCACCGTGCACAAAAGAACATTGAATAAAATAAGTAGGCATCAAAGACAGCACTGCGTGTAAATAATATGAAATAATAAAAGACAGCTGAAGGCATAATAATAAATCAAAGAAAAGTCAACTAAAGACATTCAATATAATAGGGGGGTGGTGGGAGGGGAGAAAAAACAAAACATGGGGTAGGGGCAAAAGGCCAAAATTGTACCGTCCCTGGCGTATTCCTGTCACTCCAAAAGGACCGTGGGAGACCAAGGGAAACTAATGGCACCAGGCCCGGGTACCTGTATATGCCAGAAGGAGGAAAAAAAAAATCAAAAAGAGGAGGTGAGGGAACAATAAAATAAAAACAGAAGGGAAGATAAACTCAGCTGCATTATCCCCAGCCAGGGAGAACTCATAGGGGTATGTCAGGGGGGTCTCGTAAAACAATAGGCTCAAAAATAAATAAATAAGAGTCATCTGGGTCCCATCAACCTGTATCGTGAAAAAGGGGTGCCCGTAGGGCAGGCAGGGCGCCGCCAGGGAGGCCGGAATAAACCACCCAAGCCAGTCCATCCTCCAGGAGCAAGGTTCGCAGCTCCGGTGAGCCCCCCGCCGCCCAGAAAGCCTCGACACTGGTCACACAAAGAACCTCGGTCAGCAGCGGAGTGAGAGCTGGGCCATGAGGCCCAAGCCGCTAGATCTTCTCAGTCGGTAAGGAGGGGCCCTCAACTCCCTCCAAGCCTCGACTAGGGCCTCCAGGCCGTGTCAACAAACACTACATCCAGTACCGCGGGGACTTGCAAACCGGGTGCTACATACAGATAAGGGCTGCCCCGTGGCACAACTCAGCTGCCATCTCAGAAGTCTGTATCAGCTGAGGCTCCAGGTCACCACTCGCCCTCCGTGGGCCACCAGACTCCGATAAGGGTACACATCCATGTGCCGCAGTCTCCCAACAAACGCCTCCAGGCTCCGCAGAGCCTCCGTGAAGCGTCACCTGGCGCCCCATGTCAGCGGATACCCGTCGTCCTCCATCGTCTGCAGCCACTTTTCCAGGCATGAAAATGCAGCCTCCATGCCTAATCCAGGGGGGAGGTACGGGTCATCCAGCTGCCGCCCCACGGGCACTCCAGCTAACCCACCCACCAAGTTCATTGAAATGGCCAGGAGATGGGGGGGCCCTCCATCTCCCCAGCCCATGTCATCATAGCTGAAAATAGGCTGCAGTGTAGTAGAGGCATCGCAGCACAGTGTAAGGCCCCAAGATGGTCGCCCAGGGAACTCACCAGTTGAGAGACTGTCAGGGCAAGCAATCCAGGAGCAGCGGAGACTGCAGCACAACCCTCGGCAGCGACCAGAAGCACCAGAACCGTGTGACGAAGGGTACAGTCTCGAGCAGGTGTCTTCAGGGGAACTCCACAAAGGGACAGAAGGAGCCCAGAGTTAGACCTCAAAATGGCCACTGGTAGCGCCCCGCCACCGCAAAAATGGCTGGGGAAGAGAGGTCTCTTGTCCGGTGAGGGGGGACAAAGCGGGCACCGGCCAACTCCCCTCCAGTGGCCGGCCAGTCAGTGGCTATAAAGAGGAGAGATCTGCTCTGTAAATCAGCTTAAAGTCCCAAAATGAGCAGGCAGAGACGGAGCTCCACCAAAACACGTCTCGATACCCACACAGCCGGCCACACCCCCCTCTACTGGGTTTTTGAACCCGCTAGCATTTGGAATGTAATGGGGAAATGCGTTAAAGCCACTTAAGCTGGCGATAATGCTCACATAGCTGAGTGCTGACGCTAGCTTTAAGTTTGTAATACTGCCTATTGTGTTTTTCCCATGTTTTATTTGCTTTTGTTTGGGGGAAGTCGCTATATCTCCATTTTTTGGCAGGACATATGTTTCTATTCTATAATATTCAAGAGATCACGACTTCTGCTGGACGGTCTATTTTTTTTTTGCGACTTTGCCACTGAGAAATACCTATAGAAACTTACCTCTTTTACCACTGTAATTCTGAGGAATAAGTGTTTTCTGAATCTGAAACACTACAGCTTTTACCTGCAGTAGGATTTTTCCAGGTAGATACTGATCACTGGGGGATTTTTAGGGAACAATGTGTCTCGCAGCAAACTAAGTTGTAAATCGTAGCTATCGTGTTTCTTCGAAAATAAGACACTGTCTTATATTTTTTTGGCCCCATAAAAGCAAACTAGAGGGTCTATTCAAAGAAAGGTGAAACTCAGGAGAATGACTGGAGAAGAGAAAATTCTAGGTCAAAATAGCCAAACCAGAAAAATTCTCCCCTTTATCTCACTTTCCAAATCGGCTATTTGGTCTAGATTGTTCTCTTCTCCTGCCAATTCTCCTTGTTTTCACCTTTCTCTGAATAACCCTGATAGTCTTATTTTCGGGGTAGTTCTTATTTTTTTTTTAATACCAGTAGAAGACTTGCAAGACAGGACTGAGTGGCAAAGTTAAGAATAGGGTGATAAGAGCAATCAGGGATGCCATACCTTTTCAATAGCAATTTGGTAACCAATCGCTGGGCAGAATGAGCGAAGCGCGCTTTCACCATTGATTCCTCACAGACAGTGTACATCTGGTATCACTCTGCCTGTGACAGGAGCCGGCGCTAGAGGAAGCATTGGCTTATGCGGCTCTGCTTCCTCCACTGCCGCCTCGCTTCCTTTGGTGCTGGCATCGCTGATTCTCTCCTGCTGCAGCTCTTCAAGCTGCCCTTTATGCCACCACCAGCCCTGGGAGTCATCAAACTAGGTCTTATTTTTGGGGTAGCATTTATCAAAAATAGTACTAGGTCTTATTTTCAGTGTAGGTCTTATTTCGGATGAAACAGGGATATGCATAACGGTCTGAGCATTGTAAACAAGAACATACTGAATAAATATGCAATTATCAGCAACAATATGTGGATACAGAACTGCTGTGCCATAATTTCATAGCTGCAAAAAAATAATGTTATAGAACTTTAACATGTTGTTAGATAAATTATATATATGTTATGATAAACAATAAAACATTTTTTAGGTGCGGTATAATAAGTAGCCAGTAAAAGTAGTCACAGGTGGAAATTGGGCAGGAATTGATCCAGTTGCCAATCTGAGCCACACCTGCTGTCCATAATTTAGCTCCAGCAAAGCATCACCTGTGATGACTCTATCACTGTACATGTTGCTGTTAATATTTTCAGACTGGAAAGCTATTTTGTCTACGCCGTCAACGACAAAATAGCCAGAGACTTTAGGACTGAATGATTCAACGGTGTACTTGAAGACATATACTCCAAGATAGGGGATGTTAAATTTTCCAGTGCTAGGTGTATATGATGATCCATAATTTACATAAAGATTATTAAATCTTATGGGTCCCGGAGAAGTCATTCCATATGTGTGAGATGCATAAAATGCCACCATTGGTGCATAGCGGTAAGATCCTTTCGAGAAATCTGTATTGGAAAAAAAAAAAAATCAGTCTTAAAATTTTAATACTCCTATATTAAATAATATAATTAAAATGACAAATAAATACTAAAAAGTATTGTAGGAATTTTTCCGGGGGTGCAGAGAGGGAGTCAAGGGTTGATTCTGTTATAATTGGTCTACATGGACCCTTAAGCCCATAAATATATCAAAGAAATTTCAGAACCAGGAGCTTACAGTGACTACGGGTGTGTGCTCAAGAGTCAAGAATAATTTGGCATATTTTGTTATATTTAGTAATGTCATATTAGGGGGAAAACAGAAATGCATTACAGGACTTTGTTTGATACCGTGGTTTAAAGTATATAAAGAATAGAAATAGGAAAATATATTTTTAATGTTTTTGTATAGCAATTTCAAGAAAAAAATTGTGTTCTGTTCTGCCAATCAAAGGGTTAACTACTTCTGCAATTATGTCTTAAATAACCTGTCAGTGTCTTGTAACACAATACAAACTGCATAAAAAAAACCTGATGGTTTGACATCTCATTTACATGTACATTGTCTGAATGTTAAAAAAAATAAATCACAACCCGGAATATGAAGTAGTAGCGGTGTTGATTAAATGAAGGAAATCTATTCAAAATAGATAAGAAGCATTGCTGGGTGAGTAGTCCCTACTTGTCCACCTTTTATGACCCTATCTACACTTTTTTTGACTATTTCTTATTCATTTCATAATAAGAAGCAAGAAAATTGACTGTGATTATTTACAGTATGGAAATAACACATTTCTGTCAGTGCACCCGAATATATGGACTATGCACATCTATGACAAGACATACTAGGCAAATACAAAGGTTCTGATAACAATCTGGACCATGCATTTATATACAGTATAACGAATAATAGTATTAAGGCTAGTGTCAGACGAGCGTCTTTGGAGAGCAGAAGGAACGTCTGTGAGAATGTATGTTCCTTCCACTCGACGCCCTTCTGGCCACCTCGCTGAACGCACTCAGTGCTTTGCAGCTCCGTCAACGTGCGTCCTAGCACTTTGAAGGAGAGGATTGGAAAATGGACGCTTGTTGCGCGCGCATTTCGTGTGCGCACACAAGTATGCACAAGCGTGTGACCGGCCCCGTTGCAGTGTCACAACGCTGTGGCGGACGCCGGTAAGCACGTCAGTAAGGGCGCACATAGCGCGCTCGTCTGAAGCCAGCAAAGATCCTATATTTGCCAGTAAATACTGTATATGGTAAGTTTATTATCAGTTTAACATCTACTGATCTTTGTTGTTTAAAAAAACAAAACAAAACACTGTATGGCCTAGAGCAGAGGTAGCTCTAGGTTTTGCGAGGCCTTATGCGAAGCTCAGTTATGAGGCCCCACAGGGTCAAAGATTGTGTATGAGTTTATAACAGAGCTCCACAGCAATAAAACTCACGATAATGTGTATTGTGTATGATGAGTGTATTACAAAGCTGCAGAGAAATCAAACTGACAAATATATACTACAAGAAATTATACAGTATATTATTAGAATGAATAGAAATCCAGGAATTCCAACCAAAAAGTAAAACAAATACATGCTGCTACTGCTGTGTGTAAACATGTTGGACATGTTCTGACCGGTCCAATGATACCAAAAATTAATCCCCAGCTGCCAGGGATCGGGAGATAGGGGGTTCATTGAAACCCCCCATCTCCACCATAGGTGGCAGCTGGGGGTTAACTCTCGAACTTCCATCATCACGCTATGCACGTTGATGCCAGTCGCCAGGGGGAGATCCCAGAAGCTTGGCTGACATCCAAGATGTCGGCCAGCTCTGGGAAAGGACCGCGATCTGGCGCCTGTTGGTGCCGAATCACGATCCAGCCCCCAAGGGGTTAAAGACAGACACCGCTGGAAGGGCAGGCTGTGCCCTTCAAAGTGGTGCCTGCCTTTTACATGTGCCCCAAGCAGATCGGGAGGGAGAGAGATCCAAAGGACCTCCCCCCTCCCCTTCAAGCACCTTCCCCGCACTGGTGGGGCGGGGGTGCCTGGAATAGAAGTCATTGCGTCCAGCGCGATGATGCTATTCCTGCCTGCCGGGGTCCGGAAGCTGGGCTGACAGCCAAGATGTCAGCCCGCAGCGGGGAGCTGCAGCCAAGTGTCCATGCGGCTGGATGCGCTGAGCGCGTCCTCCGCATGGAAGGGGTTAATATTATCATATATCTTCTGAAGAAAGTATACATATATACTGTGTGTGAACAGCTGCAAACCACGTTGGATTATACACTGGTCCAGATTAAGTCACGGACAGAGGAAACCTTTCCTACACCTTTATCATATCTGTAACAAGCAATTATAAAAATAATAATAATAAAAACAAATTACCAGGAAGTTGGGTATTTTCATCTGACATCTTGAGGCTACAGTTAGCACCTCCAAAAGGATGGCGGCATGCACACACAAAGGTCTTCTTGTCATTAATGCAAGTTCCGCCGTTGTAACACGGATTACTGCTGCAACTGGGTTGTTCATCATCTATTAAAAAAGTAAAAAAATAAAAGTAAAAGATAAGTTTAGTAGGTGTTTTAAACAAGATGCACACACATACATTAGAGATGATTGGAACTTTCAAATAAATTTTAATAAAGATGTATGAGCTAGGAAATCTATCAGTACAGATTCTGAGAAATACAGGGTTATTCAAAGAGATCCGAATTGTGGCCGAAAGGTGACCGAACAAAGTACAATTCAGCGTACGATTACCTTTCCTGGCCATTCGGCTATTCAGAGAGCAGGCAGTTCGCCAAATCTTGGCGAATTGCCTGCACATACGGTGCCTATTCGTTGCTTGTTCGAGGGCAGTGAAATCCCCATACATAAGCAATGCTTTGTCTATTCATTGCATCTTATATGTAAATTTCAGACATTTTCATTCTGTAGTTTATTTGCAAACAGCGTTTCACTTTTCAAACATTCAAGCGTACTGTTCTTTTTTGTTCACTCCATTCGTCTGCGGTGTCGGGTTTTTCCGGCGGCTGCTCTGCGCTGTGATCGGCGGCTGCTCGGGTTTCTCCGGCTTGTTCGGCGGGTTAATCCAGATGTTTTTGCAGGTTTCGGTGTGCGTTCGCTGGGTTTTTGCGGTGAGTGTTCGTTGGGTTTGCGGCGGCTTTTCCCTGCACTACGACGGCCCTGTGGTGCTTGCTGAATACACCGCAGGGTCACCGAAATGGGATCGCCAAATCGCACCAAACTGATGAGAACGAAAAGTCACCGAACGTGCAGTGACTTTTCGATTCTCTTTGAATCACCCTGATAGACATTGATGTGTCAACTGATATCGAAGGTGTGGAACGCAACACATTGAAACAGATAACCTAAAAATACATCTTATCTTGGTTCTTACTGATACCTTGCAAAACAGGTTTTTCAGGCTCTTTTGCCCACACACCGTTTAAGTAAATTTGATATCTGTGATCTGTGTCAGATATCAAAAATCTTTCTCTAATAATAATGATGGGGAAGCTAAACGTGCAACTTACAAGATCGATTCTAAATGGAATTTCTTAATAACCAGGCGCTATACTGTGTAAAAGGTTTAAATTGTAAACAACTCGACATCGATTGGTAACTAAGTTTACTGGTAAATTCAGGGGTTAACCACAAACACTGGAGAAAATTGCTGCTATTGAAGTATTTATAGTAAAAGCTTCTCCTTTCGCTGTTTAGTGTATAGTTTTGAGAAACAACATTTTTTGTCGACACTGCAAAACTGCTGAATTTCAGCTAGCAAACACCAATACATAGTGGATAACCCCTAATCCTAGCACTGGCACCCATTCTACAGTCCACAGCACTCCACTGTGTTACTGCAGCATTGCTGTTTCCTGTGTTACTGCAGCATTGCTGTTTCCTGAGCCTTAAGTTATAATAAGTACAGGAGGAGCGATGTTGCGCCTATTCCCCAATGGGGCGGCTGCAACCACCAAATTGTTTCTAGCCCAGCAACATGTATAAAACTTAACAAGAAGAAAAATGTCATCTGCGCTTATTCCTATTACACGGTGTAATAGGAATAAACGCAGATGACATTTTTCTTAACTCATAATTAGAATCCCTGGTGGAAGAACTCCAAAGGGCTGTTTGATTCCAGTATCTTCACTGAAATCTTATTATGGTAGCTAAGCAGCTATTAGTGTGCTTTCACATTCTCAGGGCTAAATCACATAGCTGGCGCTTCTGTTAGGGTATGTAAGTGTTAACGCTAGGATAAGTGACTTTAACGGATGCCCCCCCATATTACATTTCTGATGTTAAACAAATGAACCATTTGTGAGAACTCTTAATGCAAAACATGTGAAAAATCCATTAGTAGATCAGTGATTTGTCAGGTATATTACACAAGGGAAAAATTAAAATGGATGCCTGTAGCCATTTTGTTTTTAAAGACAGTTTTTTTTCTCCAAAATTTCTCTAGGTTTAGAAATGAACGAGATTTTTTTTACAGAGTTCATTCCTGGGTGAAGTCTTTTATTTTTTTTTAAGAAGTGCCAGACATGAAGGAACCTAGAATGTTTGTGTGTGATAAGGCTAGAGTTAAGTGCTAAGACGTGTCATAATTAAATTTATTGGTCTGTCTTAAGTTTTTAAAACAAAAGAGATTTTGTCTTTTGGGTATAGGAATAAGAGTTAATATTCTGTAATATAGATTTATATTCACAAAATATATGTTTATAATCAAGGTATATTTTATTATATTTACAGTAGGAAATATATACTCCAATAAATATTGTATAAAGTATATAATAGGTAAATAATAAAAATTACTAAAGAATAGATTCTGTTGAGTTAACCAGAAAAGAATTTAGCTGATAGGACTCTGAGTAACCAAAAGGGAGTGAGGATATAAATCAGGTATGACAGATAGAGACACTGTGTCTAGTTGGGAGAAGAGAAGGTCTTTGTGTAGATTGAACTTTTGACCCAAGATAAGAATATTAAAAAGAAATGGTGGAATTAATTAAGAAGTGCAATACTGCCCTCTAGAGGATAGTAAAAATTATAATTGATATACCAATAATATTGCCAGTGACGTCAAATTGGCTATAATAAGCAGTAATGTTATTTGCAAGTCAGTCGGAGATTCCAGCATTCAGACTCACACCGCAATGCATTCAGACGTCCAGTACACATGACACTCTGAAAGTCCGAGATTCCAGCATTCAGACTCACACTGCAATGCATTACACATGACCCTCTGAGAGTCCTAGATTCCAACACTCAGACTCACACCACGATGCAGGCAGATCCCAAGACATGAGGCAATCAAGATTCTCACCAAATCTCTAACTCACATGCATTGATTATCTGATATCGATAATCTTCACACATTCCAAAAATATTACATCAGGAATTTCAAGGCAGAATTATCAACATCCAAATTGGACAGGTAATGTATGAAATTAAGGAATTAATGTACATATATATATTTGTAGATATTCTTGCAACGTAGACTGAGACTTCTCAGATACGGTTAGATCCAAATTCTAAGTATTTTCTATTCTGCAGATAGAAATATGAAGAAGTGGATATAAGGATTTATTCCTAAAAGAAATGTTGTAAGATTGATACCAATATATATATTGAATTTGGAAATTACTGTGATTAAAATTAATGAGCAAGGAATTATATAACTGCAAAATAAAAAGCAAAAGATTAGAAGTTTGATTCTCGAGATTAGGGGTGGATTCACTAAATAAGTTTTTATTACTTATTAAATTAGCTCATCTTTTGTTGATCCATGTAGTATAGATATATATATATATATCTATAAGAGCTGGCTGGTTAAACATTGTTTGCTGGGAATTGCATGTTGTATTAAGCAGAAATGTTTATTAACCATTTGTGTATTAGTTACTAACTGATAAGGTAAATGATATTAATCATATATGCAGTTACTAACCGGAGATACATATATTGTGAAGCTGTTTTTTATATGCTGATGGATTGTGGTTTATAAATTGTTGTTTATGATATGAGATTTGAATTTTTTTTGTATACGTAATAAATATATATATATTTTTATCCGATTATTGATTATTGTATTTTTCAAAGCAAAACACAGACAATTAAAAGAATTCAGGATAATTTCTAAGAAATATAAACGATTGATATTTGTGTCTCGTATAAATTTCATATGAAATAATAATCCCTGATATATTGGAGGCAACTGCCGAGGTAGGTCCAGTAAGTCCAATATAGACATATTGATGGCTTGGCTGATAAGTCCAATATATAACGTGTTGTATTCACGTGCAGAGATTATATCCGACAGATTGCGCTAGCTTGCGTACGCTTAATGTACTTTGCGCCAGTGGCGTAGCGTGGGGGGGCCATGGCCCCGGGCGCAGTTTTGTTAGGGGCACATAATTTCTTTTGAAATTATGCGCCCCTAAAACTTGTGGCCCGACTGACCCGCCGGGCCCTCGGGCGCCGCCCAAGGGCCCGCGGGTTGAGGGGACCCAGATGCCGGCCCGGGCAGCGGGAGTGCCTGCCCGTGCCCGGTCCTAAACAGTGAGTGCGTCCTGTTGAAGGGGAGGTGGCTGCGTGCAGGCGCAGGTCACGTGGTCCATCTAATCAGGTGGTACTGAGTCTCTGTACCACCTGACTGGCCGGACCGCGTGACCTGCGCATGCACGCAGCCGCATCCCCTTCAACAGGACAGACTTGCATGCTGTTCAGGACCGGGGCGGGCACTCCCGCTGCCCGGGAGCTGGGGCAATATCCAGGTGAGAGCTGGGGGCAAATCCATGTGCTGGGGCAAATCCATGAGCTGGGGCAAATCCATGAGCTGGGGCAAATCCATGTGCTGGGGCAAATCCATGTACTGGGGCAAATCCATGAGCTGGGGCAAATCCATGAGCTGGGGCATATCCATGTGCTGGGGAAAATCCATGAGCTGGGGAAAATCCATGAGCTGGGGAAAATACATGAGCTGGGGCATATCGATGTGCTGGGGCATATCCATGTGCTTGGGCAAATCCATGTGTGAGCTGGGGCAAATCCATGAGCTGGGGCAAATCCATGTGCTGGGGCAAATCCATGTGCTGGGGCAAATCCATGAGCTGGGGCATATCCATGTGCTGGGGAAAATCCATGAGGTGCTGGGGCATATCCATGAGCTGGGGCAAATCCATGAGCTGGGGAAAATCCATGTGTGAGCTGGGGCATATCCATGTGTGAGCTGGGGCAAATCCATGTGTGAGCTGGGGCAAATCCATGTGTGAGCTGGCTGGGGCAAATCCATGTGTGAGCTGGCTGGGGCAATATCCATGTGAGAGCTGGGGCAATATCGATAACGTGTCCACAGGTTGGGGGGGCGCACAATTCTTGGCTGGCCCCGGGCGCTGACAACCCACGCTATGCCTCTGCTTTGCGCATCCTGTGTTTCACATGGGGAGCGCAATCAGTAATTAGCATTAGGATAAGTAAGGTATTACAAAGTCCTAGCGCTAATTAGTGCACCGAAGGGCTGAACAAAATTTTAGCGACACCTAGAAGCTGGTGCTAACTAATTTTGCTTTTGCAGAATCACTTAGTACCCCTAAAAGCTCCCCAATAAATCAGATGCTCACCTCTCATCCCACGGCAAGAACGGTGGTCTGATCTGTCGCTTCTCCTGGCTGCGAGCAGAGTGAGTCTGGCTGCAAATAGTTCACATTCTCCGTCCACGATCACGGCGTTTTGCAATCACAGCCCGGCAGCGCAACCCTCCATGGAGTCCTATGAAATCCAGGAGGTGATAATCACCGCGGCCCAGAAGCACTACTGCAAGTAGCACTGAGGGTATGGTTGCCTTCCGTGCAAGGTACTGAAGTAGCACCTGCTCTGGAATCTAATGCTAAAATGGGGATGCTACGAGGAAACCTGCAGGCATAGGTTTTCAACTTCAGCGTCCCCATTTTAGTGTTAACTAGGGAATCTAGCCCTCAGTGTTCTTATAAAACCTATTTATTTTACTCAATACATCAGTCCCACCATTGCTGTGCAAATATTTTGGTATATAAATATATACAGTGTAATAAATATTTTGCAAGCATAGTAAATTGCTCACCGTACATATCTAAGATATGTATACTTTAATGGCTGAACAGTTTCATTTGAAGGATTTGCAGTAAATTTTAACATATATTAATATTAAGCAGAGAAATGCAATTTATTAAAAATGGACATCCAATCCAATTTGCAAGAATTAAATACCTGGGATAAAACTAGCAACCAGTGCCCAAACACATTCGTTTTTAGTTCCTCTGTATTTAATTGTATGTGTGGTTAAAGTGGTATCCTGTAAAATCAATCCTACGGACTCCAGGAGGTGATACTCGCCGCCGCGTGGAAGCGCTACTTCAAGTATCACTGAGGGTAGCGTTGCATTAAAGGGCAAGGAGCTGAAGTAGCACCTGCCCCGGAATCTAATGCTAAAATGGGGATGCTACGGGGAAACCTGCAAAGGCTTTTACTTTGATTTGTGAAATGCCTCAATGGACTTTAATGCAACCACAAATTATAGTAACAGGACAGTGAGAATCACAAGAAAAATAGTCTTGGTTGTCAGCTTCTTACTCTTCCACTATCAAGTTGTTTTCCATAAAATCAATGTCATAAAATCACATTGCAATAGCCATACAGTAAAAAATGAGCTTTGTAATCTTAGAAGCAAATTTTAATACTGTGAATTTACATTTACATACATTTTGATTCACTCGGGCAGATTACACCCTCTGCTAGCCAAAATGTGCTACTACAGCTCTATAATACAGCCTGGGCTCCAATTTTCCTTCAAAGCAAAATGAATCTCTAAGCTGTTCAAACTGTTCAAAAAAGTGAAAGTGCTATTGAGAGGACAGTGTGGATACTCAGAAATACCATTCTTGTGTTAAGTGATTGGGTAAGGCAATCAAATGTAGTAAAATAATCAAATGAAAAGCTAATGGTCACAGGACTGTGAAAACTGGCCAAATCACAAAACACCCTCACGTGTCCTAATATCACAATAAAATGTATTATGTATAAGGTAAGCAACACTCGAACAATATATATAATTTCTCAAAATATTCAGACCCTTATTTATAAATGTTTGCTATGGGGAGGAGCAAATGTGTCATGTGTTGCCTGTTTTATCTCTTGTATACTTAACGAGAAATTTAAAGGCACACATGATTAAACTAACTTAATTGATTGTGGTGTGCTCAGTGTTCCCCTCCCAGGACTTCCTTTATCTGTGACAGCTTTCATAAGTGGATGGCTTCCCTCCAACTACAAGGTTGTCAACCAGCTCTTGCCAAACACACAGATGAAAAACAGAGGATCCAGGCACTCCAATGAGAAGTTAAAATAAAGGGAACATTTATTACGGAACCTGGAATGTTTTGGTTGAAATCTGCTTTTTTCAAGCCTTGATAAAAGCGGATTTCAGATTAAATGTTACAGATTCCTTAAAAAAACTTGTTGGAGTGCTTGGATCTTCTATTGTTCATTTGAATGTTCTACAACATCCTTGAGAACCTAGCAGAAAACCTTCTCAAATTATAGTTTTGGTGTGCACCTAATTCTTTGGTGTAACCAGCAGTGGATGGACAGTCTTTTTGGGTTATGATCACCTCTGCGCGAGTTTTGCAGAGGTGATCGTCCAATGTCTCTCAGCATGCAAAATCATGTGTTCTAGACCAGCACATGTCAAAGAGCAGAGTGGCAGTGACCATGCAGCAGACACTTTAAGTTCAGAAGAGGAAAGGGCAGAAATCAACATTGGAATAAAGGTATATTTGGCAGATATTCTAAGTTTAATAAAAAGTATGGGGAAGGGGTCAGGAGGGTTTAATAAATAATCCCTCCATTTATCCTGTTTCTCAATTATTAATTTAGAGCATGCCTTTAATTTATATCTAACCTGTTCTGTGAACTGCAAACTTCTTTTCATTAACGCAGCCAGGAGCTGAATTATTTTGGCATAGGTTTTTTAATGTCACTTCTTCCTGTAGTGCAGTGGTTCCAAACCGCGGTCCTCGAGTACCCCTAACAGGCCAGATTTTAAGGATTACCTTGGAAAAGACTGAATCCTGCAATCACTGAGCAGCAAATCATATCACCTGTGCTGTGCTTCAGATATCTGGAAAACCTGGCCTGTTAGGGGTATTTGAGGACCGCTGTTGGGAACCACTGCTATAGTGCAAATGCAGAGATGAGTACTAATCGATGATGGACATTCACAAACCGCAAATGACACAACACCTCAATCCACGTACCTTGGTCTGAGGCATCTGAGTTACGCTGGCTTCTGCCAACAAGAGTTGCACTTGAACTTTCATCTTCCTTTTTGGGTACCACTGCTTTCTTCATCAGGACCTTGACTTGCTTTTGAAGCTTTGCGACACTGTTTGCAAGCTCAGACATGCCCTTTTCTGTATACGCAGTCATATTAAACATAACCACTTCCATTTTCACTTCAATTAAAGACTTAATAAATTCTTCGAAACCCATTTGAATACTTGCATAATTTGGTTGAAAAGCTTGAACCACCTGAGGTATGCTTTCATTTACTTTTTTGACAGTGATAAATACTGTTTTACATAAGCCTTTTACTTCATACACAGTTTTGTTTAACCTTGGCATGTTTGCAGATAATACCACTGATTTAAATTCCAGAACTTTAACTCTAGAGTACAACTCTTGAATTGCTTTGTCTTTAGAGATCCCTTCAACTTTTATTGTCTTTGGCGACACTGTGGGATTCATTAAGATCATATTTACTTGAGATTCTATGTTCTGTAGTCGGGACTGACACTTCATTGTATCCATTCCAGTAGTTTGCAGCCTTTCTTCCATCTGCGAGATGTTGGACTGGCATTGGTCTAATCTAAATAATGCATCGTTTATCTTTTCAGAAAGATTAGCAAAAGTGGGAAGTTCCATATTGGCTTCCTTATTTGACAGGCTGTCAAAATCTCTTTTATCATCATAAAGATACATTGATTTAGACTTATTAATCAAGCCTTGTAGTGTTTCATTTAGTTGGTGAATAACTGGAATAGCTGAAAATAATGTCTCCAATTGTTTTGTTGTGGTATTGTGTGTCTGTGATAACTGCTCTATTTTAATGGCATCTCTTTTCTGCATATAATTATCACGAATAGAATCAACGGCATTATTTAGGATGTCCATGGTGTTATTCAGACCATCTTCCACTGCCATAAGACATTCATCAAACCGTTTTTCGAACATCAACTCGCGATTTTCAGAATTACTTTGAAGCCCCGTTTGACTGATCATAAGTTCATGGACTCTAGAAGTCAAGTAACCTAGAACATCTGTAAGGTTCTTAATACTTTCTTTAACTTCTCCAATGTCGTTCTGATGCCTATATTCGAAGTTCATGTTAAAAGGAGCTCCTTTTTCAATAAATGGTTGTAAGATTTCCATATCGTAACACAAATCGTTTATTTGATCGTTCATTTTATCGATTTTGTCATCAAGAGGAAGGACGACATCAGACATGGTTTTGTTTAGGATGTGTACAGTCTCTTCTGTTCCTTTCAGCTGCGTTCGGAAAGCATCTTTGCAGGATGAAAATCCGTCTTCACAGACTCTCTCGATGGCCTTCCTCTGCACTTCCATTGTCATTGTGAAATTATTTATTTTGTTGTCGTGAACATTGATATCATCATACAGCTGCAACATCAGAAGGTTCTGTTTCTTCACTCTGTCTTGCAAAGAAAGCAGATAATCAGTAATATTATCATTTTCAGGATTATTTTGTATTGATGGAAGCCGTGTCTTGGCACGGTCATCGGACAACATCTCTCCATGAATCTCCTTCATTTTGGACAATGTTTTATTGAGCGTGTCAAAGTATATGCTGCTCCTAGATCTCTCTTGTTGCAACAGTTCCTCTAAAGAAGCATGCTTTTTTTCCATCTCCTTGAAAGATGTGCTACAAACAAAAGCGGTAGTTTTCAAGTGCTCCACTCTGTTCTTTAGGTCTGCTATGTCATCCATGGTCGGCTTGCTCTCATCTTCTGTGCTACATTTATGATTGTTGAATTCTACTGTTTCGTTAAGTTGTTTGACTATCTCTTTTGTTTTCTCGAGTTCGACAGACATACCAGACATGCTTTTAAAAAGTTGCGCAATTGTTTCTTGCATTTCCCTTTGGAATCCTGTTAACTCATTTTTAATGATCTCCTGAATTACACTTGTGATACTTTTTGATTTAAGATCTGCAGTAGAAAAATAGAATGGAAAAATTACACAGTTTTAAGCAAAGGAATATTTTTACAAGAATATAATGAACAAAAATCGAATTATCAAGAAAGAATGCAATTTGATTGAAAAAAGGCAAAAGAGGGTTTGTATTGGTAGTGAATTCTTTCTATAGCCAGAAAACTTCTACCATTGAGCCCAAACAAGAGGGAGTAGGAGTATTGACCCCCCATCACTAGCAAATTATGTTGAAAATAATATTATCATAACATTTATTTGAAACATGGGATGAGTAGTTAACAACTAAATATACAGGATCTATTCAGAGAGAGGTGAAAATCAGGAGAATGACTGGAGAAGTGAAAATTCTAGGTCAAAATAGCCAAACCAGAAAAATTCTCCCATTTATCTCACTTTCCAAATCGACTACTTTGACCTATAATTTTCACTTCTCCAGTCATTCTCCTGGTTTTCACCTCTCTCTGAATAACCCTGATAGTGTAAATTAGCTCAATTTCGATGTTCATTTTTTCATTACAGAAATAATGCTGAGATAAAAGATTCTAAACTCTGCCTAGTGCCCTTTATCTTACTCAATTTCACAGTTACAAGTATTTATAAAGCGCCAACAAGTTCCGTAGTGCTGCACAATGGGCAGAATAACAGGTATACATACACGATACACACACAGAACAGTAGGAGATAGGACCCTGCTTGAGAGTTTACAATCTGAGAGGAGAGGGGGATACACTAGCTGAGCATGAATAGCTGAGTATGTGAGATAGTTGAGAGCATGTGGGCTGATGGGAAGATGGTGCATGAAATGTACAGGGGGGACTATGGAGTGAGCTGATAGGCTTCTCTAAAGTAATGTGTTTTGAGAGACTTTTTGAAGGACAGGAGAGACGGGGAGAGTCTAATGTTGCGGTGGAGGGAGTTTCATAAAAAGGGGGCAGCTTGGGCAAAGTCCTGAAGATGAGAGTTAGGGGTGCGGGTACGAGGAACTGATAGCATCAGATCATTGGCAGAGCGAAGTGGTCGGATGGGATGTACCTGCTAAACAAAAAGTGTCATCTGCGCTTATCCCTATAACACCGTGTGAAACAAAACAAAAACCTTTAAATTGTAAAGCATTGGAAAGGGAAATTGACATTATCAGTTTCTTTATAACAATGTCATGTTAACACAAGTAACTGAAAATTGATAGACATACAAACATCAAGCACACATGTACATGCAATTGGATAGTTATATACCTTTTAGGAATGACTGCAGTTCTTTCCCTTGGGAATCATCATTGATTTTTTCCTCCAGAGAGAATAATGTCCTGCGCACATCACTCATACTTGAGGAAATGTTCTCCACTTTTCTTTGAAGTATGGCCAGCTTGATATCTTGATTGTAAATCTGATCAGTCAGCTTTTTTTGCAGTGCTTCATATTATAGTATATGAAAAGGAAAAACACAAGCAAAACCTTATTTTTGAGTAATAGACTAAGGTTCCTGGATTTATTCTCCACGATATGATAGGAATAGTTCACTGTCATTCGTGTAAACAGTTAGGCGGATCATACAGATATCATCCTTATGTAAGGTATGGAGTATCAGGCTGACAGTTGTAACTATTGTTACTTTGAACTTGAAGGATAGTTGATATTATTGAAGCTATTCTGCCTCCCTTCCAAAGCTGTAAGATGAGGTGCCGAGGACTATCTGATAAATCTGAATGGACCTGTATGCACATGATGAAGCTCAGCAGTCAACGACAACTCAACAAAACTGACACATAGAAGGAGTTGTCAAGTAGAAATGTAATCTTCAGGCTGACAATCCTTGAAATACAGATGAAAACACAGTAGTTTTGCTAGCGTGGAGAGAAAATGGCTGCTGCAAACCAGGATGAGGAGCAGCACAGGAAATGAGAAAGAAAGGGAGGAGCCACCTGAATGCAGCCAGACTAAGGAAACCCAGCAGGGACAAAAAGAAGAGATAGGAGCAAGCAACAAACAGCAGATTCAACACAGAACACAAACTAATAATAAAAAATAAACCCTGAGTCGTGGGACATGACAGATGCCCATTCATAATTTAAAATATTGTTTTTTTTGACAAGTAGAACTATACTGAAAACACTAAAATGTATTATATACAGGGTTATTCAGCGAGAATCGAAAAGTCACCGCATGTTCGGTGACTTTTCATTCTCTTCAATTCGGTGCAATTCGGCGATCCTATTTCGGCGACTCTGCAGTGTATTCAGCAAGCACCACAGGGTCCCGAAGTGCGTCGAACAGGAGGTGATGGAAGCCTTCGAACAGCCTGGCGAACAGGATGCCGAATGAAGCGGCACCGAATGACGTACCATAGGGCCGTTGTAGTGCAGGGAAAAGCCACTGCAAACCCGACGAAAACTCACCGCAAAACCTGGCGAACGTACACCAAAACCCGCAAAAACATCTAGATTAACCCCGCCGAACATGTCGGAGAAACCCGAGCAGCCGCCAATCACAGCGTAGAGCAGCCGCCGGATAAAGCCGACACCGCAGACGAATGGAGTGGAAAAAAAACAGTACGCTTGAATATTTGAAAAGTGAAACGCTGTTTGTAAAGAAACTGCAGAACAAAAATGTCTGGAATTTACATATAAGATCCAATGAATGAAAATAAAAAGGGCTGTTACAGAAAAAAGAAAAAACGATTTATAAAAAAAAAATGGAAAAAAAATTGCGCAACAAAAAAATCCTGAAAAATGCCTAAAAGATCCTAAAAAATCTATAAAGAAAGAGACTTTTTACTGTAGTATATTATAATCAACGGTCTATTAGAGATTGAATTAAAACGGCAATATTTTTAACATTGAAGCCTATGGGATTCCCCTGAATAAACCTGTCGAATGAAACCTACCGAACAGCAGGGCAATTTGGCAACTTTTCACTGCTGGCTTTTGTTTTCTGAATAGACGAAGCATTACTTCTCTATGGGGATTTCACTGCCCTCAAACAGGCAACGAACAGGCAACGTATGTGCAGGCAATTCGCCAACATTTGGCGAAATGCCTGCTCTCTGAATAGCCGAATGGCCAGGAAAGGTAACCGTACGCTGAATTTAACTGTTCGGTTACCTTTTGGCCACAATTTGGATCTCTTTGAATAACCCTGATAGTTTTATTTCTACTTTCTTATTACAAGACACTGTATGGCAGCTGCATGTCCACAACTTGTTAGTGGTACATAGACTTGTCTAGAATTTTTTTTATATTCTACCTTCAATGAGCATCAAGAAGCAGAAATCAGGTTGTTCAGTTCTACTTTGTGCAAGAGTGAAATCACCAAAGAATTCAAAATTATTCTACCATGTAAAGATTCAATTTTATTTTTATAGACTATCACTTAATCAATCCATTGGTATGGTTGCATAAATAAAAAAAACAGGTGCCAAATTCAAAACTACATAAGCTTCTCTACTCTATTAACTTCATTTTTAGCTGCATTACAGGTGCACCTACATGGTTTTTGCATGTTTCTGTTTAAACTGGTGTCATATGTTTTTTTGTACCAACACACCAAGCCTGACTATTGTCAGGGCCATTATGCAGGGTGGCAGGTGAGAGCGCAAATTTATGGGAAACACATCAAAAACAGGCAGGGTAAAGAGAAATCCAGGAGGTATGAGACACGACAGTCAGAATGCAGGATACAAACACAGTGTACATACACAGCACAGGAACACAAGGGCATGACTAGATACTGGCAGGAACTTGGGAGCACAGCCTGAAACAGGCAGGAACACGGGGTGATGGGGAACACAAGCACCGTGCACTGAACCTCAATAGCAAGGCAAGTCCATAGGGGGGCAACTCCTTTAAATAGATGTCCTTGGTTGTTAGACTTGATGGAGATCAGTTGAGGCTTCCTTCAGACTTGGTAAGGAGAATACATGGACTAGATTGAAAATCAGGAGTTGGACAGGAAAGGTGCTGCCAGGTTATATAACAGCAGGAGCAACTCTAGAACAGGTCTATCTGTGGCTCCTGGGCAAGTATCCTGACCACTATATTGTACCAAGCATTTAAACTTGTTTTGAATGCAGCTTTGGCAGATATCTGAAGCACAACACAGGTGATATCATTATTTGCTGCTTGGGGATATGTATATATATAAATCACGAGTATAGCAGAATGCAGTGATACCTTTTTTATTGGACTAACGTTACATTTAAAATACAAGCTTTCGAGAGTGATCCTGACGAAGAGAGGATCACTCTCGAAAGCTTGTATTTTAAATGTAACGTTAGTCCAATAACAAAAGGTATCACTACACACTGCTATACTCGTGATTTTGGCATCTGGACTAACACGGCCTACCTAATCTATATATATATATTTGGATATATTCAAATCGACAAAGGCAGAAAATTTGGAAATCCAACATTTTGAGCTGTGCACATGTCTAGTATTCAGTCTGCATTTCCCCAGGGTAAGCCTTAAATCTGGCATGTTAATGCTTCTTAAGGACAGGGATAGGAAACACTTCTGTGACCTATACTAACAGGGTTATTCAAAGAAAATCAAAAAGTCACCGCACGTTCGGTGACTTTTTGTTCTGTTCAATTCGGTGTGATTTGGTGATCCCATTTCGGCGACCCTGCGGTGTATTCAGCAAGAACCACAGGGCCGTCGTAGTGCAGGGAAAAGCTGCCGAAAACCCGACGAACACTCACCGCAAAAACCCGGCGAAGGCTCACCGAAACCCGCCAAAACATCTGGATTAAGCCCGCCAAACACGCCGGAGAAACCCGAGCAGGAGCCGATCAGAGCACAGAGCAGCCGCCGGAAAAAGCCGACAACGCAGACGAATGGAGTGAACAAAAAAAAAACAGTGAATGTTTGAAAAGTTAAACACTGTTTGCAAAGAAACTGCTGAGCGAAAATGTCTAGAAATTTACATATAAGATCCAATGAATGATAATGAAAAGGGCTGTTACAGAAAAAAGAAAAAAGAAAAAATGATATAAAAAAAAATGGAATTTTTTTTCGCAAAAAAATCCCGAGAAATGCCTAAAAGATCCTAAAAAAATTGAAAAATAAAGAGACTTTTTTCTGCAGAATAAAATAATAAACGGTTTATTAGATATTGGATTAAAACAGGAATGTTTTTAACATTGAAGCCTATGGGAGTCTCCTGAATAAACCTGTCGAATGAAACCACCGAATGGCAGGGCATTTTGGCAACTTTTCACTGCTGGTTTTTGTTCTCTGAATAGACGAAGCATTGCTCCTCTATGGGGAATTCACTGCCCTCGGACAGGCAATGAACAGGCACCGTATGTGCAGGCAATTCGCCAACATTTGGTGAACTGCCTGCTCTCCGGCCAGGAAAGGTAAGTATACGCTGAATTTCACTGTTCGGTTACCTTTCGGACACAATTTGAATCTCTTTGAATAACCCTGAATATGTTATTAGAAATAACTTGTGTAAAACATTGTTTTGCATACCTTTCATGGACAGAAAAAACCCCAATAGACTAATTGAATGTTTCAGGGTTATTCAGAAAGAGGTAAAAAGCAGGAGAATGGCTGGAGAATGGAAAATTCTAGGTCAAAATAGACAAACCAGAAAAATTCTCCCATTTATCTCACTTTCCAAATTGGCTATTTTGACCTAGAATTTTCCATTCTCCAGTCATTCTCCTGCTTTTCACCTCTTTCTGAATAACCTTGTTTATGTTGATATAGATTTGTTATACTTTCATATTTATGTCAATATTTATTTGCTTGGCATTGGGGAGGGTGGGGTGGGGTTGGGCAACAGAATTTGTAGTACAAAGGACAGCACCAGCCTAAGTACACCTCAGCTTTGTCAACTAATGTTCAATTGTGTCCTTTTGTACCCTTGTAAACATGACAGTGTACTGATTCATACTTTAAATCAATCCTAACAATAAGGTATAATTATGTTCACATTACAGAGGGTTGATTATATTGTGTTTCTCTATTTTTGAAACATAAGATTGTTAACTCACCTGGATATCTAATTATCCATTTAACATTTTGAAAACTAACAAGTAACTGTCAATCAACACTGTAGACAACACTAACCTAGTTCAGTTTTTTTATCCCCAGAGTCCACAACATTTTCAGGTACATTGCTCTCTGCTTGGCTGTCTTGTATTTCCCGCTGGACTTGATCTGTTTGAAGAAGAAGTAAATGTATTTGCTTATATGTTAGCATTAGAGATGCACCGACAACCGATACCATTTTTTTAAGAATGAGTATGAGTACTGATATTTATTTAGAAGGAGCCTTCTTTCTCTGACTGAAATGTAGGCTTGCAGTCCTGATGAAGCCGTTCATTAACCCTTGCATAGCAACGGCAAAATGCACGTGTGGAATTTAACTATTAATTGACTGGTATTGGAAAAACCGGCAGGCAACCATGTGCAAACCTTTCCTAATTTTTGCTACTTTCTAGCCCTATATGCACTTACCCTAAATTTGCCTACAATATTGCCTAACCCTAGACTATCACCTTTACTCATTAACATATGCATTGCCATAGCAAGGTGAAGGGTGCCAGTCCCCATTTGGCACATGTATTGTTTTTTTTGTTGCAGCTGGGACGGGTTGGAAACATTGTTTCCTTGCAAGTTTTGATAGACTCGTCTACTGTAACTGGTATATCCCTCATTGAAGTACAGCATACCCTTTAGATTCTTTCCCATCTATCCTGCCAACCCGAACCCACGAAGGCCAGTTCTATCTTTCTCTTGTCAGTTTATTAACCCTTCTAGAATATTTGGGGTGCTATACTTAACCTCTTCCTCGAATCTTAGGTGATATATTTTTGGGGCTTATGCTTTATTTCATTTTTCTTTTGCTTGTTTTTTCTTGGTAACTACTTTAAGATCATGTGATCTTTTTTAACTCTTTGCTTCCCATTAAAAAAGTTATGTTTTATCTGTATCATGTGAGCTTTTCCCTTCCACTTTCATCTGAACATTCATCCCACAATCCCCTTTCCTACCAGATTACTGGATTTGACTGACTCTACCTAAGATTATTTAACAACTCATCACCTGGGTTTGATCCATACAACTTTGTTTGTTTTCCTTTTTGATGATTTTGAGGGTCGCTCCCTATTTTTCATTCAAAGGCCTTCCTATATTGCGTATTGATAACCAGACCCTTGGCATACCTCAGGTACCTGCTTTGCTTGCTAGATCTTGCAGAGTTCGCGAGATCTCCCAAGAGTGCGACTGGTGGCCCCAGCAGCTGCGTTACGACCTACACATACCGGCGGACGCTTGCTGGAACGTGGCCAGACAGAGGGCCTGGCAGAACACCCCAGCCTCTCTGATACCACCCGGCAAGCCAGCCCAGTACTGGCTTCAGGTATCGGTATACGTAGGGCACCAATACTGCAATACTGATAGTAGTATCGTATCGGTGCATCCCTAGTTAATGTAATACTCAAGGGTATTATTGATGTCTTTAAATGTTTTATGCAATCACCTCAGAGTTATATTTTTTTTAAAATGAAGAACTCTTAATAAGAGAGAAATTAATTGTTCTGGAGACACAGACATTATGAGAAAAATAACGCTACTTATAATTCTTTGTTCATTTTGTCCTGGTCTATATATCAGAGGGTAGGATTATCTTAGGACTTGCATGTATAGCTAAGAAAATATTTTACTCTTTTGCATCACCTGCACCTTGAATAAAATGCTCCAGCAAGTTCAATAATAATATTCAATGTTTGTATTAATTTATTTATAGCATGCATACTGATGTTATATATGTTGAAAGGTCACCTTGACTATCCATGGGAAAATATACAGAGGCCTTTCAAAGGATAATGATTTAACAGGTGCTTCCTGAGTTATTATCTCATAAGTAGGGATTTACTTTTACTTCAAGGGAAAACAGAATCTAATAAAATAATGGTATTTCCATGAATTATATCCTTGGAAATTCGACTTGCTACATTTCCTTAATTTCAGTCTTCAAGGGCAACTGTCTGGTAAGCATTGTACTCTATTTACTTCTAATTATTATTTTTTCATTAGGCATTGGAGTCCTGTTAGCGGTATTGAGGTCAGCAGGTAGAATTTTCAGAAACCCATATTCTTGTGTCCCAAGATGTGATTTCAGAAAGCTTTAGCAATCTTTTATTTATTGGAATGTCTAGTTTATTGTTTTAGAATTCTGTCTGGAATGAAGCAACCAGTAGTGTCAGATGCATCTAAAAAAGTAACAAAAAAAAAAAACAATACAAAGATCACTAGTTCCATTGAAGTGTCAATTCTTAAAAAGGGGTTATTCACTAACCACAGTTCTTTTATTGTACCTCACTATAGAGTTAGAGAAGACCGTGTAGAATACATTCAAACAGCATAGGTAGGATTTAATGTGATGTGTTGGTTTAAAAAACAATGTTCAATTGTTATTGGCATAAAAATCAACGGGAGTATAGATGAGTTTCTTCCATTATAAAATATACATGAACATCTCTGTTGTGTGGCGAACCAAATGGTCATCTATTGAGGATTTCTCTCACTCCTTCATGGTCTGTCTATAGTTGCCTGTTCTATATTTGTTTTATATTATTTGCACTATGTATATGTGCGGAGGAAAGCTCCAAAACAGAGCTGAAACGTTGACTCCCACAGAAGAATAAAGTGTTACTTTGTAGTCCCTGAGTGCCGCTATATTATTTCCTTCATCTATGTACAGTTGCAAGAAAATGTATGTGAATCCTTTGGGATTACATGGAGTTTTGCATGAATTGGTCATAAAATGTGCTCTGATCTTCATCTAAGTCACAACAATTTGAAAAACACAGTCTGCTTAAAATAATATTATTATATTATATGTAACATTATATGTTTCATGTGTTTATTGAACATAACATGTAAACATTTACAGTGCAGGGTGGAAAAAGTATGTGAACCCCTAGCCTAATTACTTTGAGAGCTAAATGGAGCCAGGAGTGAGCCAACCTTGAGTCCAATCAGTGTGATATTATTGGATGTGTTGCTGAAAGCTGCCCTGCCCTTTAAAAACACACACCAGTTTTGGATTTACTGGTTTCAAGAAGCACTGCCTGATGTGAACCATGCCTCGCAGAAAAGAGCTCTCAGAAGACCTACGATCAAGAATTGTTGACTTGCATGAAGCTGAAAAGGGTTACAAAAGTATCTCCAAAAGCCTTGATGTTCATGTGTCCACGGTAAGAAAGACTGTCTACAAATGGAGAAAGTTCAGCACTGTTGCTACTCTCCCTAGGCGTGGTCGTTCTGTAAAGATGACTGCAAGAGCACAGCGCAGAATGCTTAATGAGGTAAAGAAGAATCCTAGAGTGTCAGCTAAAGACTTACAGAAAACTCTGGCACATGCTAACATTTTTGTTGACACATATACAATAAGGAAAACATTAAACAAGAATGGAATACATGGGAGGACACCACGGAGGAAGCCATTACTGTCCAAAAATAATATTGCAGCACTTTTGAAGTTTGCAAAAGAGCACCTGGATGTTCCAAAGCACTACTGGCAAAATATTCTGTGGACAGATGAAACCAAAATTGAGTTGTTTGGAAAAAACACACAACACTATGTGTGGAGAAAAAAAGGCACAGCACACCAACATCAAAACCTCATCCCCACTGTAAAACATGGTGGAGGGAGCATCATGGTTTGGGGCTGCTTTGCTGCCTCAGGGCCTGGACGGATTGTTGTCATTGATGGAAAAATTAATTCCAGAGTTTATCAAGACATTTTGCAGGAAAATGTAGGACCATCTGTCCGCCAACTGAAGCTCTGCAGAGGATGGGTGATGCAACAGGACAATGACCCAAAGCATACAAGTAATTCAACAAAAGAATGGCTTCAACAAAACAAAATACGCTTTCTGGAGTGGCCCAGTCAGAGTCCTGACCTGAACCCGATTGAAATGCTGTGGCATGACCTTAAGAGAGCGATTCACACCAGTCATCCCAAGAATATAACTACACTGAAACAGTTTTGTGAACAGGAGTGGTCCAAAATTACTCCAGATCGTTGTGCAGGTCTGATCTGCAACTACAGGAAACATTTGGTTGAGGTTATTTCTGCCAAAGGAGGGTCAACCAGTTATTAAGTCCAAAGGTTCACATACTTTTTACACCTTGCACTGTGAATGTTTACATGCTCTGTTCAATAAAAACATGAAAACATGTAATGTTTGTGTTGTATTATTTTAAGAAGACTGTGTTTTTCAAATTGTTGTGACTTAGATGAAGATCAGAGCACATTTTATGACCAATTCATGCAAAACTCCACGTAATCCCAAAGAGTTCACATACTTTTTCTTGCAACTGTATATAGCCATATATACGCCTGGGTTTAGGGCCTTTAATATATAACAATGGTAGAGCCTTTACCATTGTGTCTACTGTGATCTTACTATTGCATTTACAGGGTTATTCAAAGAGAATCAAAAAGTCACCGCACGTTTGGTGACTTTTCGTTCTCTTCAATTTGGTGCGATTTGGCGATCCCATTTTGGCAACCCTGCAGTGTATTCAGCAAGCACCACAGGGCCGTCATAGTGCAGGGAAAAGCAACCGCAAACCCGCCGAACACTCACCGCAAAACTTGCGAACGCTCACTGAAACCGCAAAAACATCTGGATTAACCCCGCCGAACACGCCAGAGAAACCTGAGCTGGAGAAACCTGAGCCGGCGACGCCGATCAGAGCACAGAGCAGCCGCCGGAAACACCTGACACCACAGACGAATGGAGTGAAAAAAAAAGTACGCTTGAAAATTTGAAAAGTGAAACGCTGTTTGCAAAGAAACTACAGAACGAAAATGTCTGAAATTTGCATATAAGATCCTATGAATGATAATAAAGAGGTCTGTTACAGAAAAAAAAGGAAAAACTATTTTATAAAAAATGATTTAAAAATGAAACGGAAACAAGTTTTCACAAAAAAATACCGAAAAATGCCTAAAAGATCCTAAAAAATATATTAATAAAGACACATTTTACTGCAGAATATTATAATCAACGGTTTATTAGATATTGAATTAAAATGGGAATATTTTTAACATTAAAGCCTATGTTATTCGCCTGAATAAATCTGCCGCATGAAACCACCGACCAGCAGCGCAATTCGGCAACTTTTCACTTCTGGTTTTTGTTCTCTGAATAGATGAAGCATTGCTTCTCTATGGGGATTTCACTGCCCTCGAACAGGCAACGAACAGGCAACGAACAGGCACCGTATGTGTAGGCAATTCACCAACATTTCACAAACTGCCTGCTCTCTGAATAGTCGAATTGCCAGGAGAGGTAACCGCACGCTGAATTTCACTGTTCGGTTACCTTTCGGCTACAGTTCGGATCTCTTCGAATAACCCTGTTAGTACACTTTACCATTGTGGCTACTGTGATCTTACTAATGCATTTATTGTGACACTGGCTGCTATTTGCATCAATATTTATTACACTCAGTAAGTATTAAATGCAACATATTAGTATCGCTTGCATCTAATAAGCTACAGATGGTACTGAGCTAGAATAACAGTTTTATACTGTTTTGGACACGATCAAATACTTTGCACCACTAGGAGTCCCCTCTACTGTTCTTGTATACAATTTCGCACTTTTTTTTGTTGAGGTTTATGTGCATATCCTTGTAGGCAGCATATTATAACTCTTATCCTACTATACATTAGTGCCTCTCCAGACCTACATCTCTCTGATCATTATAAATATCATCTATTTATCATGACTAAGCATGGGAACATTTGACTGAATGCATAACTGAAAGCTTTCACAGTTTGTACCGCATGGGAAAAATAGTGGTAGAAATGCTAATTTTATCTGCTCATCTTGACCCCTGTTTCCACCAAATGAATGGCGGAGATGGAGGATTATTGTTCACTCTGATAAAAGATTATCCTGTTATTGTTGAAAGACTTCAAGAAATGAAGATCAGAAAGACATCTGAACATGAGAAGGTGTTTGGATTTTAAGCACCTTTTTAAGTGGTGGCTGTTTACGTTATAGGCAAAGTCAATAGAGATTATTATTGTTTATAAAGTGACTTTGCATTTAATCATTGAATCTTAACTCTCACTTAGCTACACCAGTATTTTGATTCAACCTGGTGTTGTTTTCTTTTATAACAGTGATCTTGAGCAGATAACCATTTTATAGATTTTAGGCCAGTTTCCTTTAGAGAAAAATAAAATGTATATATGGTGGATAATTTTGCTATTTTTGCTAAAATATTGTCAGTATGTGACAGCCCATTACTGACTCTCTATTGAATTATGGGCTTAGTGTTACTTTTTTTGTAATGAACAAAAACTGAGGCTTGAAAACCTACCTGTTCCTTGGCAGTTATGTCCACTGTAGCCTGGACAGCATTTCCATTCCAGAGACGTCACAATTTTATGTCTCATCCTATAAACGGGTTGGGAGATTACACGATTCCTGAAGTAAAAGAGTATAGTGAAGATTAAACAGAGGATATACAGTCATGGGCGAAATTGTTGGCACCCCAGATATTTTTCCAGAAAATCAAGTATTTCTCACAGAAAAGTATGCAGTAACACACGTTTTGCTATACACATGTTTATTCCCTTTGTGTGTATTGGAACAAAACAAAAAAAGGGAGGAAAAAAAGCAAATTGGACATAATGTCACACTAAACTCCAAAAATGGGCTGGACAAAATTCTTGGCACCCTTTCAAAATTGTGGATAAATAAAATTGTTTCAAGCATGTGATGCTCTTGTAAACTCACCTGGGGAAAGTAACAGGTGTGGGCAATATAAAAATCACACCTGAAAGCAGATAAAAAGGAGAGAAGTTCACTTACAGGGTTATTCAGAGAGCGTGAAAAGCAGGAGAATGACTGGAGAAAGACTGGAGAATGAAAAATTCTAGGTCGAAATAGCCAAACCAGAAAAATTCTCCCTTTCATCTCACTTTCCAAATCGGCTATTTTGACCTAGAATTTTTCAATCTCCAGTCATTCTCCAGTCATTCTCCTGATTTTCACGCTCTCTGAATAACCCTGTTAGTCTTTGCATTGTGTGTTGGTGTGTGCCACACTAAGCATGGACAACAGAAAGAGGAAAAGAGAACTGTCTGAGGACTTGAGAACCAAAATTATGGAAAAATATCAACAATCTCAAGGTTACAAATCCATCACCAGAGATCTAGATTTGCCTTTGTCCACAGTGCGCAACATTATCAAGAAGTTTGCAACCCATGGCAGTGTAGCTAATCTCTCTGGGCGTGGATGGAAGAGAACAATTGATGAAAGGTTGCAATGCAGGATAGCCCGGATGGTGGATAAGCAGCCCCAAACAAGTTCCAAAGAAATTCAAGCTGTCCTTCAGGCTCAGGGAGCATCAGTGTCAGCGCGAACTATCCGTCGACATTTAAATGAAATGAAACACTATGGCAGGTAGGGATGTGCGTTTTGGGTTTCGTAATTTCAGAATTTTCACGAAATTTCCCGATTCGTGTCTTCGGATTCGGCCGATTTACCGAATCGGATCGGACCCAAAAACCGACAGATCCGAAAAGTTTTCCAAGCCGAAACGAAAATTTTTCGGAGTTTTCGAATGGACTTGAAATGTGTCAAATGGAAATTTATTTTCGCTCTATTCATGATTTCGGTTCCATTCGTGATTTCGGTTCCATTTCGGTAATTCTGGACATCGTATATTTAACTATTATCGGTTATATCGCTGATTCTGTAAATTTTGTATTTGTAAATGCGTATCACTTGTTTCTTGTTTCCAATGATCCGATAATTCTGGGGGTTTTTTTGTCTGTTTTAAATCATTTTATTTGTTGTTTTTTTTTTTCGTTTCAGATCATTTTGATCAACTATTTTTCCGTTTTAAAACCTTTTGTTCTGGTTTTTATTTTTAAAGTCAGACCATTCGGGTCAGTTTAGCGTTTTTTAAATCGTTTTTTTTTTTGTTCCTTGGCTTTCATACCATTTTTTTAATGTGATCAAAATAAAGTTGTTTTTTTCAATAAGAAAAAAAGGATCTTTATTTAATAAAAAAAATCGATAGAATCGCCAGAATTATCGTATCGACAGAATGAATTATCGGATCCGAAAAACAAACCAAAAATGTACTATTTTTTTTTCGTTTCAGATCATTTTGATCAACTATTTTTCCGTTTTAAAACCTTTTGTTCTGGTTTTTATTTTTAAAGTCAGACCATTCGGGTCAGTTTAGTGTTTTTTAAATGGTTTTTTTTTTTGTTCCTTGGCTTTCATACCATTTTTTTAATGTGATTAGATAAAGTTGTTTTTTCATAAGGAAAAAAGGATCTTTATTTAATAAAAAAAAACACGATAGAATCGCCAGAATTATCGTATCGACAGAATAAATTATCGGATCCGAAAAACAAACCAAAAATTTATTATAAAAAAATATATAAAGTATAAAAAAAGTAAACCATAGTAGTTTACGTCAAAACGAATAGAGTTAGACACTTTGAAACGAGGAGAACAGACGTTCCGAAAAAAAAGAAAATTTCCGAAATCACTAAAAGTCGATACAAAAAAACGAGCAAAGTGACCCGAAAACACGAAAAATGGTCGATATTCCGAAAAAAAGATGTACATGAAAAATGAGCCGAACCGAACCGAATCGAAACAGAAAACGGTCGAAACGAGCCGAATCGAAAATTTTAAACATCCGAACAAATCGAACCGAATCGAACCGAAAAAAAAATCGGTGCACAAGCCTAATGGCAGGAGACCCAGGAGGACCCCACTCCTGACACAGAGACATAAAAAAAGCAAGATTACAGTTTGCCAAAATGTACTTGAGTAAGCCAAAATCCTTCTGGGAAAACGTCTTGTGGACAGATGAGACCAACAGGGTTATCCAAAGAGATTCGAAAAGTCACCGCACGTTCGGTGACTTTTCGTTCTCTTCAATTCGGTTCCTTTTGCCGATTGCATTTCGGTGACCCTGCGGTGTATTCAGCAAGCACCACAGGGTCCCCGAATTGCAGGGAAAAGCTGCCGAAAAGCTGACGAAAACTAACCGAATGCACGCTGAAAACAAGCAAAAACATCTGGATTAACCTTCAAAAAAGCCGAACAGGAGGCGAAAAGGAGCCGAATCACACAGAGCCGAAGCAGCTGTGACATAGAGGAGGCAGTGAATAAATTAGAAAAACCATTTGTATGAATCTGGGAAAATGAAACGCTGTTTGCAAAGAAACTACTGAGCGAAAATGTCTGAAATTTTCACAGGAGGTCCAGGGAATGATAATAAAGAGGGCTGTTACAAAAAAAATAAGTAAACTGAAAAAAAAAAATCGGACTTTTTAAAAAAAAAAAAAATCTGAAAAATGCTTAAAGTATCCTAAAAAATCAATGAATAAAGAGACTTTTTGCTGCAGAATTTTATAATGAACGGTTTAGTAGATGTTGAATTAAAACGGGAATATTTTTAACATTGAAGTCTATGGGATTCTCCTGAATAAATTTGCCGAATTAAACCACCGAATGGCAGGACATTAGGGGAACCTTTCACTGCTGGTTTGTGTTATCTGAATAGCCGAAGCAGTGCTTCTCTATGGGGATTTCACTTCCCTCGAACAGGGACCGAACAGGCACCGTATGTGCAGGCAATTCGCCAGGATTTGGCGAATTGCCTGCTCTCTGGATAGCCGAATGGCCAGGAAAGGTAACCGAACGCTGATTTTCAGCGTTTGGTTACCTTTCTCAAGCAATTCGGATCTCTTTGGATAACCCTGTAAGATAGAGCTTTTTGGTAAAGCACATCACTCTACTGTTTACCGAAAACAGAATGAGGCCTACAAAGAAAAGAACACAGTACCTACAGTGAAATATGGTGGAGGTTCAATGATGTTTTGGGGTTGTTTTGCTGCCTCTGGCACTGGGTGCCTTGAATGTGTGCAAGGCATCATGAAATCTGAGGATTACCAAAGGATTTTGGGTCGCACTGTAGAGCCCAGTGTCAGAAAGCTGGGTTTGCGACCGTGATCTTGGGTCTTCCAGCAGGACAATGACCCCAAACATACATCAAAAAGCACCCAGAAATGGATGGCAACAAAGCACTGGAGAGTTCTGAAGTGGCCAGCAATGAGTCCAGATCTAAATCCCATTGAACACCTGTGGAGAGATCTTAAAATTGCTGTTGGGAAAAGGCGCCCTTCCAATAAGAGAGACCTGGAGCAGTTTGCAAAGAAAGAGTGGTCCAAAATTCCAGTTGAGAGGTGTATGAAGCTTATTGATGGTTATAGGAAGCAACTGATTTCAGTTATTTTTTCCAAAGGGTGTGCAACCAAACAACCAAATATTAAGTTAAGGGTGCCAAGAATTTTGTCCAGCCCATTTTTGGAGTTTTGTGTGACATTATGTCCAATTTGCTTTTTTTCCTCCCTTTTTTTGTTTTGTTCCAATACACACAAAGGGAATAAACATGTGTATTGCAAAACACGTGTTACTGCAATACTTTTCTGTGAGAAATATTTGATTTTCTGGAAAAATTTCAGGGGTGCCAACATTTTCGGCCATGACTGTAAGTATACTAATCAAAATAATAAAGTGCACACAAATGTAGAAGGATTCATAATTTATATTAAAAATTATTAAAACATTGCTTTGGACTGCAAGCCACGAAAACCTCTAGTTAAGTGGTCTTTGCACTCACTTATAAGGGGATATTAAGTCGAAATAGTCATCAAGATCTTACACATTGAGATATCTGAAATAGCTTTACCAGTATATACGATAAATTATTAATTTCACCTTCACACCCGGCATTTGTGTTTCATGTTTTTTGGTGTAGCCAGTGGGGTATTTTGGCCTAGGCCAACAAGGCCTAGGCCTAGGGCGGCACTTTCCAGGGGGCGGCGCCCCGCACTGGTGGCCCCACCCCAAAATTTTTTTTTTTTTTTCATACTTTTGCAAAGTATTTTGCCAGGAAGGATACATTGACAGGGTTATTCAAAGAGATTCGAAAAGTCACGGCACGTTCGGTGACTTTTCGTTCTCTTCAATTCGGTTCCTTTTGCCGATCCCATTTCGGTGACCCTGCGGTGTATTCAGCAAGCACCACAGGGTCCCGAATTGCAGGGAAAGGCTGCCGCAAACCCAACGAAAACTAACCGCAAAACCCACCGAATGCACGCCGAAAACAAGCAAAAACATCTGGATTAACCTTCGAAAAACCCGAGCAGGAGCCGATCACACGCAGCGACGCAGCCGAACAGGAGCCGAATCACACAGAGCTGAAGCAGCTGAGACGCAGAGGAGGCAGTGAATAAATTAGCAAAACCGTTTGTATGAATCTGTGAAAATGAAACGCTGTTTGCAAAGAAACTACTGAGCGAAAATGTCTGAAATTTACACAGGAGGTCCAGGGAATGATAATAAAGATAATAAAGAGACTTCAATGTTAAAAATATTCCCGTTTTAATTCAATATCTAATAAACCATTCATTATAAAATTCTGCAGCAAAAGTCTCTTTATTTATAGATTTTTTAGGATACTTTAAGCATTTTTTCTGATTTTTTTTTTTTTTTAAAGTCCGATTTTTTTTTTAAGTTTACTTCTTTTTTCTGTAACAGCCCTCTTTATTATCATTGACAAGATATGGTATCAACAATAACTAATTGAATAATAAATCACACATAGGGTGATACCCCTAACAATACAGCACAATACAGAATAAATTGGTGCAATGTATTCTTAGATATAACCACTCACAGGCTGCTGGTACTGGGAAGACACATAGCAGGTTCTTGAATGTCTCCAGGCCAAGATGATAGCAAAAATTTAAAACAAATGGAGCATAACATCACCAACTCCCATGACCCAATTCGTCTGAAGGTGTCTGAAGGTGTTGCTCGACGCGTTTCGTCACGTGGACTTCATCAGTCACGCTCCTGATGAAGTCCACGTGACGAAACGCCAAATTTTTGCTATCATCTTGGCCTGGAGACATTCAAGAACCTGCTATGTGTCTTCCCAGTACCATCAGCCTGTGAGTGGTTATATCTAAGAATACATTGCACCAATTTATTCTGTATTGTGCTGTATTGTTAGGGGTATCACCCTATGTGTGATTTATTATTCAATTAGTTATTGTTGATACCATATCTTGTCAATGATAATAAAGAGGACTGTTACAGAAAAAAGAAGTAAACTTAAAAAAAAATCGGACTTTAAAAAAAAATCAGAAAAATGCTTAAAGTATCCTAAAAAATCTATAAATAAAGAGACTTTTGCTGCAGAATTTTATAATGAATGGTTTATTAGATATTGAATTAAAACGGGAATATTTTTAACATTGAAGTCTATGGGATTCTCCTGAATAAATTTGCCGAATTAAACCACCGAATGGCAGGGCATTAGGGGAACCTTTCACTGCTGGTTTGTGTTCTCTGAATAGCCGAAGCTGTGCTTTTTTATGTGGATTTCACTGCCCTCGAACAGGCACCGAACAGGCACCGTATGTTCAGGCAATTCGCCAGGATTTGGCGAATTGCCTGCTCTCTGGATAGCCGAATGGCCAGGAAAGGCAACCGAACGCTGATTTTCAGCGTTCGGTTACCTTTCTCAAGCAATTCGGATCTCTTTGGATAATCCTGTGAGATTTCACTAATTTTCAAGTATGTCCTGCGTAGGCAAGGCCTTGGCTTTCACTTTCCAGGGGGCAGCAAAAAACCTCACCACTAAATGGGTTACTCACAGAGAAATAAAATTTCCCCACCCTGCAGTGAATTCACCATTCACCGCAGGGTCCCCAAAGTGCATGGAGTCGGCCGCTGAATGCTGCCACCGCAAACCCGTGGCCTGCTGTTTTCAAAAGAACTACTGAACGAAAATGTCTGGAATTTACATATAAGATCCTATGATTGACAATAAAAAAGTTCTGTTACAGAAAAAAGAAAAACCGCTATTAAAAAAAAAGGGGGGGGGGAATTTTGCTGAAAAATTACTAAAGGGTACTAAAAAAAAAAATCAAAGACTTTTTACTGCAGATTAAAATAATAAATGGTTTATTAGATATTGCATAAAAACGGGAATATTTTTAACATTGAAACCTATGGGGTTCGCCTGAATAAACCTGCTGATTGAAACCACCGAACATCAGGGCATTTCACTGCCATTTCTCTGCTGTTTGGTGTTCTCTGAATAGATTAACCATTACTTCTCTATGGGGATTTGCAATATCTTCAAACAGCACCGTACTTGCTGGCAGTTTACCAAACTTGTGTGTGAGCATATCACAGAGCAGTGGTGCACTTAGGGGAGTGGCGGAGGGCGGGCCGCCCCAGGTACCAGTGATTATTTGAGTGTCATTAGGGGGTACTAGGAGGTGCCACTGTCATTGTGTATCAGCTTTGAGCTGTGTTCTCAAACAACGAGCAGCGGAGCAGGGCGTTTGCATACAGAATAAAATCGAATAGAATAAAAAATCCCCCTCTCCTCCCTCCATAGCTCCTCCCCTGCCCCGCAGCAGCTCTAGGAGAGGGGAGGGGGACATGATTTGTGTGCAGAGAGAGAAGATGACAGTAAATGGCAGGTAAAGGGGGGGTATCAGCAGAATATGAAGCCCTGTCTGCTTACTGCTGTTTAACCCTTTCGCTGCTGAGGCTTTTCACACCTCTGTGCTGAGGTCATTTTTACCGGTTTTGCTCATCATGTTTAAACGTGTTTTGAAGGCTTATTTTAGTATATTACCCAGACATATTATATATCGTTCTTTCCGTCAGACTCGGTAGATTCATAATATGTCATTATTATATGTATACGTTATGTCATGTCTGTATATTATAACAAAAAATGCAATAAACTATGTATTTTCAATAATTTACAACGTGTAAAGTGTTTTTTTTCACATTTTAACATGCGAGCAATTGCGGTTATATTTTGTATGGAGTGCGCTTGTTAAAAAAATTAGAGATGGGGTCTCGTTACATTTTTTTTTGGGGAAAATTACGCGATTTTTAACAAACGCACCGCATACAAAAATCGTTAGTGCAGCATCATTGTTCACATTATAATTGAAATGGGAACAATATTGCTGCATTAACAAACCAAAAAAATTTTCACAGTAGTGTTTGGTATCGTTGGAACGGCCATGCTCTGGCCGATCCAGCAATACCAAACTTTAACCCCTAGCTGCCACGGATCGGGAGATAGGGAGTTCATTGGAACTCCCTATCTCCACCGTTGGGGGCAGTTAGGGGTTAACTCTAGGACTGGCGTCATCGTGCTACGCACGATGACGCCAGTCCTCAGGGGGAGTTCCCGGAGGCTTGGCCAACATCCAAGATGTCGGCCAGCTCCGGGAAAGGATCGCGAACCGGCGCTTTTCAGCGCCGATTCGCGATCCAGCTCCCCAGGGGTTAATGCCAGGCACCATTTGGAAGGGCAGGCTGTGCCCTTCCAAATGGTGCCTGGGTTAACCCCCGCAACGCCGCCGATCGGGAGGGAGAGAGGTCCGAAGGACCTCCCCCCCTCCCTTTCAGGCGCCTCCTCCGAACATGCGGGGGGGCGCCTGAATTAGGTGTCATCGCGCTGTCGCGATGACACCTAATTTCAGCGGCGGCGGTTCCGGATGCCGGGCTGACATCGAGGATGTCAGCCCGCACTGGAGGGGCCAGCGATCGGCCGGAACCCGGCCGAACGCTGACCCCAATGGGAGGACGCGCTCAGCGCGTCCTCCGCACAGCAGCGGTAATGCGGAGGACGTGCTGAGCGCGTCCTCCGCATTGGAGTGGTTAAAGTGGACCTTTCCTTAACCAGCACTGCAGTGATAGAAATTTGTCATTGAGCTGCCTGGCTCCTGGTGAGGCTGCGTGCGTGCAGGTCACACGGTCCGGACAGTCAGGTGGTACTGAGTTAACTTATTTTTTTCTGTACCACCTGACTGGCTGAACCACGTGACACGCACGCAGCTGCCCACCCTTTCATTAACACAGACTCTCACTCTATTCTGGACTGAACACCCAACGGAAGGGAATCAAGGCCAGGGTGCACCCTCTGGCAGTGGCACCCCGCTGCTGACAAGATGGCTCCACGCACAGACACAGCCGCGATCCTGAGTTCGTACACAGTCCCTGCTGACTCTGCACACAGCCCTACCGCAGACGGAGGCCGGTAAATATAGAATAAATAATTGCTGTGTGCTCATATTCACTCGGTTTGCTGGGAGTCTTATTGCAGTGGATTCTGATGCACTCATACACACCGCACATTGCATTGCTGGGAGTTTTGTTGCTGTGGATTTTGATACGCTGACACACATACCGCACATTGCATTGCTGGGAGTTTTATTGCTGTGGATTCTGTGATACACACTGCATATTACTGTGAGTTTTATTGCCCTGGAGCTCTGGGATACGCTCATACACACTGCACATTACTGTGAGTTTTATTGCTGTGCAGTTCTGATATGCTCATACACAGTGCCCATTTCTGTGGGTTTTATTGCTGTGCAGCTCTGTGATACACTCATATGCAGTGCACGTTTCTGTGGATTTTATTGTTCAACCAATTAGAGCGGCTGTGATCCAGTATACTTGACATGCGTGGCTGTTCTTTTGTAAAAATGCTTGAATTTAAACATTTCATAATTTTATTTATCGCAATAGGTACATTTGAAATGGTATGCAAAATATACAAGTAGGCACTTGGTATCCACTTTTAATATAAAGAGAGGAAAAGGCGGAGCTCTAAGAGGAAAAGGTGGAGCTTAAAGAGGAAGGGCGGGGATTAACCAGGAAGAGGTGTGCCCTTGACAGGAAGGGGTGTGTCAAATTTAAATTAGGGGGTGCACGAGTTTAGTCAGGCCTAGGGCAGCACAAAACCTAAATACACCACTGGGTGTAGCATCACTATTTTGAGAAGCTGTAGCTGCATGTCCATTGCTCTGTGTTAAGGAGAGCTCTTGCAAACATCACAGAGCCAGCTGTAGAAATAGTGCAGACCTAGGCAAAGCGATCTCAATCGTTAAGTAAAAACTGCTGTTTAGTCAAGTGAGGGTCATATGGTTTTCTTGGTAAACTGGAGTATTTGAATGAAGATCTGAAATACAGGTTCTGTATTTGGGTTAATTTTTTATGTTTAAACCCTTCAATACTATGACCAAGGTAACTCAATCTTTAAAAGCTCCGGCAGGAGCCCAAAATCAATTTAACTCGATCTGTTCTTATTCTGGGGTAATGCTAAGGAATTTTGCTTGTAACAAACAAATGAGAACCAGAATATGGCCATAAAGTTCAGCACTTTGGACATGTCAACTGATGTGCTGAAACAGTTTGAACAGCTGGGACAGCTAATTCAAAATTGTGTCTATGTGGGTTGTTTTCGTTCACTATAAAATTAAAGATTTTGGCACTGTTCGTATTTCATTCCTTCTTTGTTCTTCTAATTTTAATTGATTTGTGCTCAGCCTTCAACATATGTTGACATGTCCCCCTTATCTTTTTTTGAGTCATGTGAAACACTCATGGTTCTGTTGCTGGTATTTCAAGCTACCTGTGTTCATGATTGGTACCTCCATCTCACTTGCCAAGGAAGGGGTGTAAGGAATGGCTGTCTGCCTACCTTAGCTGCTCACTAGGCTCACTAGCACAAGTTAGCTTAGCACTTTATCAATCAATTTTGGGTAATTTGAAAAGGGACTGCATGCTTGTTAAAAGTATTCATATAATCCATTATTTATCCCATTTTGGTACATTAAACATAGTTTACATAAAAAAGGAAAATATAGAATTTTGTGGATACATACCTCACTGCACAACCTCCAGTATTCCAAGAACAAGGTTCTGCTCCTGTCGAAACTATTGTTTCTACATTGTCCATTGCAACAGTTGGCATGAGTCTAGTATGGACATAAGCACACCAGTTCCTGAGACAAAAAAAGCAAAGGTCATATTAAAACAACTAATGTCTTTTAGTAGATTTCACCTATCATTTTACTAAAATACATTATGGTATTAAAACAAAATATTTTAGTAAAAAAAAAATATATAGTGTATATATATATATATATAGAAAATGCACGAACTGAGCACTCCAACTTCCAAGTTTCCCTTGTGCCCGGTGCCTGCCGAATTAAGGCTAAGAATAGACAGTTATCGAAGGAAGAACGGCGGCACTCCAGGACAATAAAAAATCCAAGCGTTTTTATTCCAAAATCAACGTTTCAGCCCCAACCCGAGGCTTTCATCAGGACATAAACACAACATCAAATAAACAATATTTATAGACATCGCCATGCTTACCACTCCCTCTAGAACGGCGTTCCCAAACGTCCAACGCACAGGTGCCAGGTGCGTCGACGTAATCAAACATGGACGGCGCGTAACCCCGGCAACCCGCAACGCAGCTCCCATCGGAGCGTCGGAACGAGGGAAAAAAAAGGCACATAAAAACAAAACTGAAAAAAAATACAAAAAGAAGTGTGAAAGAAAAAACCGATTGGGTTTTGCATAAAGGCACAAACCCTCGTGCAATAAGGTTTGTCACGGCTAGCACTCACCGCGTTCTTTACGTCAAGGTCCCCGAGTGTCCACTACTCTCAGACCCCAAGCGTCACAGACGCAACTGGGCGTGGACAACGCGTAACCCCGGCAACCCATGACGCATATTGAATCACGTACATCTCAATAGAGGTAAAACAAAAAGGACTCCAAAAAAATACAAAACCAAAAAAAACAAAACCAAAAAAAATAAAGCCAAACTTGAAAAGAGGCAGAAAAAAGGGTATGCCAAAAATTAATATACATATGGACCCATGTGTATAAAGAAAATAAACGATCACCATGGGGAAAAAACTAAAGAAAAAAGAAAAAGAAAAATAGACAACACACACAGGGATCTTAATACATAAACCAATCCCATGGAAAGAAAAAAACCCATAAAGACTATTGAGACTAATTCGCATAATTCCTAAAGTGATTATTGTAAAGCCCAAATAACTAACCACCGAAGAGGCAGAATAGACAGCATGAATGACCCTGGTCCTCTGGGACCTTCAAAACATAGAAAATGTCAGTTTTTCATTTAAGCCATCCGGGTGGACAGTCCTTAGGCGATGGATCCAAAAGGCTTCTTTTTGCAAAAGTAATCTACCACGATCTCCCCCTCTTCTAGGTGGCGGAATATGGTCGAAAGCCACAAATCTCAAAGAAGTCAGAGGGTGATTTAGATTCAAAAAGTGCCGAGCCACCGGTTTATCGGAGCGACCATCACGAAAGGCTGTCCGGATGTTGGAACGATGGTTGCGAATCCGTTCGCATAACTGGGTTTCAGTTTTTCCGATGTAGGCCAACCCACAGGGACACATGATTTTATAGACTACATACTCGGTCTTACAGGAGATGTTATAACGGATTTTAAAGGTCTTGCCAGTGTGGGGATGAGAAAAGGTCTTGGAGGATATCATATGGCCACAGGTGACGCACCCTAGGCACCTTTACAACCAACATTAGAAAACAATCCAACTCCCCGCGAATAACTTGATACAGGGTCAGTGTGGACCAAAAGGTCCTTCAGGTTTTTACCCCGCTTATAGCAAGTCATTGGTCTCTGTTTAAATATGGCCGGTAGCGAAGGGTCCTGTTCCAGGGTGTGCCAATTCCTATTGACCGATGCCACAAGTTTGGACGTAGCAGTGTGATATTGCATAGGGAATCTAAGGCGAGGCACCCATCTCGTTGAAGTCTCCTGTGGCAATTCGATTTTCCTCAGAGCCGAATCCAGGACTTTGGTCGAATAGCCCCTATTCCTGAACTTCTCATACATAGACTGCATCTGGCGCTCACGATTTTCCGATTCAGAGTTATTTCTAGCAACCCTCATGAATTGGGCATACGGTAGTGATTTCACCACATGTTGAGGATGGGCACTAGAAGCGTGTAGCAGAGTGTTACGGTCAGTAGGTTTGGAGTATAGAGAATAGTGTAAACTATTCTCTTTGAGGTAAACCTCAACGTCCAGGAACTGTATCCTCGTAGTGTTCACCTGTAGAGTAACCTCGACAGTGTTCCTAAATTGTTGATGTATATTTCCAACTGTCTTGCCTCTTCCACTGTCCCTCGCCAAACTATGAAGATGTCGTCGATGTAACGAATATATTCGACAATGTTTTCTACAAAGCGGGGTAAGATGTGTTGCTTCTCCCACATGTACATGTACGCGTTGGCGTACATCGGCGCCATCGCGGCACCCATGGACGTCCCTGTGCTTTGTAAGAACCAGTCGTTTTCAAACCGGAAGTAATTGTTTTGAAGGGTTAACAGCAGTAGTTCCAAGACAAATTCGATACAGGGTCCCGTGTACCTATCAGATAAACAGAGGAGTTCTCTCATCGCTTCCACCCCATCCTCATGGGGGATGATCGTATAGAGGCTCCTAACGTCCATGGTTAGTAGGACCACATCGCCAAGATCGCCTTTCACTTCAGAGAGCCGATGTAGAAATGTTGGTGTGTCCTTGACACAAGTCGGTATGCCAAGGACCGGCGCTTTAAAGAGGAAATCCAGCCACTTGGCGATGGGCTCTAGGACTCCATCGACTGCCGACACAATGGGACGCATAGGAGGCGCCTGTAAACTCTTGTGCACTTTGGGCAATCCATAGAGGACCGGAGTGCGAGGGAACTTCTTGTGCAGATACCCAAATAGCTCAATAGTGATAAAATTCATTTGTAGCCCTCTCATCAGGCTATCCTCGAAGGTCCTCTGTATGGCAACCGTGGGGTCATTACATAGTTGTCTATATGTGGTGGCATCACTTAGAAGTATACGCATCTGATCGGAATATTTAGAATAGTCCATGACGACTATTGATCCGCCCTTATCCGCAGCCCGTATCGTGATCGTTGGATCCCCAGCTAAGTCCCTAATGATACACCACTCCTTCTTCGTGGTATTATTATGTCTCACATGATGATTTTGTATTTTCTGAACAGTATCCATTTTGACTGTTTTTAAAAAGGTTTTGATGGAAGCTTGGTTGGGGATCGGGTCGAAGGTACTCCGTGGGCGGAATTCTGAAAGATTATTAGTTTGCGTATTTTTAAAAAAATCAGTAAGTCTTAAAGTCCGACCAAATTTGTATAGCTCTATGTTCCATTGTAGCTCCTGAGGCTTAGCCGTAGGAACAAAAGATAGCCCCTTCGCCAAAATTTGTGTTTCTTCAATGGTGAGTATGCGGGAGGATAGATTGAATATGGGATTCATTTCTTGTAGAGGGGTGGTTTGCCTCTTTGTCCAATGGGGTCGCCCCCTTTGGCCTCTTCTTGACATCCTGGGTTTTCGGTGTGTTTTAACCGACTCCTGGTTGTGGCACCTAAGTTTTTTGACGCCTGATCCTGTTCAACATTCTCAGCTCTTGATAGCCCTGTACCAGAAGATTCCCCCTCCGAAGCTGATTCACCTGATGTCACATCTATAGTAGTAAGGTTAGGCTTATAAATCCTTCTCCGTGGTTTTCTATAGGGTCTAGGATGGTCATTACTGTTGCTGCTAAGCCACTTGTACACTCTGTGCTCCTGATAATCCATTTTAACCCGTTCGAACTTATCCCGTTTAAATTTAACCAGGTCGTTCTTATATTTCTTGTTCTCCTCATGAACTCGTTGGATTAAGGTTAAGCCCTCAGGGGATTTCAACGTCTCCTCATGTTCCAGCTCAAAGGCACCAAGGCTCTTTTTAAGGTCTTCAAGCTCTTCTCTGACATCTTGGATCGCCACTAACATCAGGTCCAGCGAACATTTATTCAAAACTGCCGTCCAGTTTTTGCAAACTTTGGGCTTGGACCTTCCCAGGGTGGGGATGTTATTGATCCTAAACCCTCTAGGTATCCTCTTGGCTCGGTGATAATCAGAAAGAAATAGACCGTGTAAGTCCAAGTCGATCTCTTTCTTCTTAAGTCGTGATAGTTCAAAGTAAATATCCTTGTGGGACTTAACACAGGGGAGTTCAGTGTTGGTAGTAGACCATAGGATTGCTTCAGCCTCCTCCTGGGAGAACTGTAATGTCTGGGCAACCTCAGAGTAGGCCCCAGCCTGTTGTAAAAAGTCCTCCATTTACACGGTGGCCCAAAAAAACACACACTTCAATCTTGTAAATATACAAAAAAGGTATAAAAAATGAATACCTGACGAGGTAGTATACGTAAGGATGACTAGTCCCAGTCAATTCGGTCGGTGCTTCAGATTAAGTAGAGCCAGTCTTTGTTATATAGAAAATGCACGAACTGAGCACTCCAACTTCCAAGTTTCCCTTGTGCCCGGTGCCTGCCGAATTAAGGCTAAGAATAGACAGTTATCGAAGGAAGAACGGCGGCACTCCAGGACAATAAAAAATCCAAGCGTTTTTATTCCAAAATCAACGTTTCAGCCCCAACCCGAGGCTTTCATCAGGACATAAACACAACATCAAATAAACAATATTTATAGACATCGCCATGCTTACCACTCCCTCTAGAACGGCGTTCCCAAACGTCCAACGCACAGGTGCCAGGTGCCGTCGACGTAATCAAACATGGACGGCGCGTAACCCCGGCAACCCGCAACGCAGCTCCCATCGCGAGCGTCGGAACGAGGGAAAAAAAAGGCACATAAAAACAAAACTGAAAAAAAATACAAAAAGAAGTGTGAAAGAAAAAACCGATTGGGTTTTGCATAAAGGCACAAACCCTCGTGCAATAAGGTTTGTCACGGCTAGCACTCACCGCGTTCTTTACGTCAAGGTCCCCGAGTGTCCACTACTCAGACCCCAAGCGTCACAGACGCAACTGGGCGTGGACAACGCGTAACCCCGGCAACCCATGACGCGTATTGAATCACGTACATCTCAATAGAGGTAAAACAAAAAGGACCTCCAAAAAAATACAAAACCAAAAAAAACAAAACCAAAAAAAATAAAGCCAAACCTTGAAAAGAGGCAGAAAAAAGGGTATGCCAAAAAATTAATATATATATGGACCCTGGCACCTGTGCGTTGGACGTTTGGGAACGCCGTTCTAGAGGGAGTGGTAAGCATGGCGATGTCTATAAATATTGTTTATTTGATGTTGTGTTTATGTCCTGATGAAAGCCTCGGGTTGGGGCTGAAACGTTGATTTTGGAATAAAAACGCTTGGATTTTTTATTGTCCTGGAGTGCCGCCGTTCTTCCTTCGATAACTGTCTATTCTTAGCCTTAATTCGGCAGGCACCGGGCACAAGGGAAACTTGGAAGTTGGAGTGCTCAGTTCGTGCATTTTCTATATAACAAAGACTGGCTCTACTTAATCTGAAGCACCGACCGAATTGACTGGGACTAGTCATCCTTACGTATACTACCTCGTCAGGTATTCATTTTTTATACCTTTTTTGTATATTTACAAGATTGAAGTGTGTGTTTTTTTGGGCCACCGTGTAAATGGAGGACTTTTTACAACAGGCTGGGGCCTACTCTGAGGTTGCCCAGACATTACAGTTCTCCCAGGGAGGCTGAAGCAATCCTATGGTCTACTACCAACACTGAACTCCCCTGTGTTAAGTCCCACAAGGATATTTACTTTGAACTATCACGACTTAAGAAGAAAGAGATCGACTTGGACTTACACGGTCTATTTCTTTCTGATTATCACCGAGCCAAGAGGATACCTAGAGGGTTTAGGATCAATAACATCCCCACCCTGGGAAGGTCCAAGCCCAAAGTTTGCAAAAACTGGACGGCAGTTTTGAATAAATGTTCGCTGGACCTGATGTTAGTGGCGATCCAAGATGTCAGAGAAGAGCTTGAAGACCTTAAAAAGAGCCTTGGTGCCTTTGAGCTGGAACATGAGGAGACGTTGAAATCCCCTGAGGGCTTAACCTTAATCCAACGAGTTCATGAGGAGAACCAGAAATATAAGAACGACCTGGTTAAATTTAAACGGGATAAGTTCGAACGGGTTAAAATGGATTATCAGGAGCACAGAGTGTACAAGTGGCTTAGCAGCAACAGTAATGACCATCCTAGACCCTATAGAAAACCACGGAGAAGGATTTATAAGCCTAACCTTACTACTATAGATGTGACATCAGGTGAATCAGCTTCGGAGGGGGAATCTTCTGGTACAGGGCTATCAAGAGCTGAGAATGTTGAACAGGATCAGGCGTCAAAAAACTTAGGTGCCACAACCAGGAGTCGGTTAAAACACACCGAAAACCCAGGATGTCAAGAAGAGGCCAAAGGGGGCGACCCCATTGGACAAAGAGGCAAACCACCCCTCTACAAGAAATGAATCCCATATTCAATCTATCCTCCCGCATACTCACCATTGAAGAAACACAAATTTTGGCGAAGGGGCTATCTTTTGTTCCTACGGCTAAGCCTCAGGAGCTACAATGGAACATAGAGCTATACAAATTTGGTCGGACTTTAAGACTTACTGATTTTTTTAAAAATACGCAAACTAATAATCTTTCAGAATTCCGCCCACGGAGTACCTTCGACCCGATCCCCAACCAAGCTTCCATCAAAACCTTTTTAAAAACAGTCAAAATGGATACTGTTCAGAAAATACAAAATCATCATGTGAGACATAATAATACCACGAAGAAGGAGTGGTGTATCATTAGGGACTTAGCTGGGGATCCAACGATCACGATACGGGCTGCGGATAAGGGCGGATCAATAGTCGTCATGGACTATTCTAAATATTCCGATCAGATGCGTATACTTCTAAGTGATGCCACCACATATAGACAACTATGTAATGACCCCACGGTTGCCATACAGAGGACCTTCGAGGATAGCCTGATGAGAGGGCTACAAATGAATTTTATCACTATTGAGCTATTTGGGTATCTGCACAAGAAGTTCCCTCGCACTCCGGTCCTCTATGGATTGCCCAAAGTGCACAAGAGTTTACAGGCGCCTCCTATGCGTCCCATTGTGTCGGCAGTCGATGGAGTCCTAGAGCCCATCGCCAAGTGGCTGGATTTCCTCTTTAAAGCGCCGGTCCTTGGCATACCGACTTGTGTCAAGGACACACCAACATTTCTACATCGGCTCTCTGAAGTGAAAGGCGATCTTGGCGATGTGGTCCTACTAACCATGGACGTTAGGAGCCTCTATACGATCATCCCCCATGAGGATGGGGTGGAAGCGATGAGAGAACTCCTCTGTTTATCTGATAGGTACACGGGACCCTGTATCGAATTTGTCTTGGAACTACTGCTGTTAACCCTTCAAAACAATTACTTCCGGTTTGAAAACGACTGGTTCTTACAAAGCACAGGGACGTCCATGGGTGCCGCGATGGCGCCGATGTACGCCAACGCGTACATGTACATGTGGGAGAAGCAACACATCTTACCCCGCTTTGTAGAAAACATTGTCGAATATATTCGTTACATCGACGACATCTTCATAGTTTGGCGAGGGACAGTGGAAGAGGCAAGACAGTTGGAAATATACATCAACAATTTAGGAACACCTGTCGAGGTTACTCTACAGGTGAACACTACGAGGATACAGTTCCTGGACGTTGAGGTTTACCTCAAAGAGAATAGTTTACACTATTCTCTATACTCCAAACCTACTGACCGTAACACTCTGCTACACGCTTCTAGTGCCCATCCTCAACATGTGGTGAAATCACTACCGTATGCCCAATTCATGAGGGTTGCTAGAAATAACTCTGAATCGGAAAATCGTGAGCGCCAGATGCAGTCTATGTATGAGAAGTTCAGGAATAGGGGCTATTCGACCAAAGTCCTGGATTCGGCTCTGAGGAAAATCGAATTGCCACAGGAGACTTCAACGAGATGGGTGCCTCGCCTTAGATTCCCTATGCAATATCACACTGCTACGTCCAAACTTGTGGCATCGGTCAATAGGAATTGGCACACCCTGGAACAGGACCCTTCGCTACCGGCCATATTTAAACAGAGACCAATGACTTGCTATAAGCGGGGTAAAAACCTGAAGGACCTTTTGGTCCACACTGACCCTGTATCAAGTTATTCGCGGGGAGTTGGATTGTTTTCTAATGTTGGTTGTAAGAGGTGCCTAGGGTGCGTCACCTGTGGCCATATGATATCCTCCAAGACCTTTTCTCATCCCCACACTGGCAAGACCTTTAAAATCCGTTATAACATCTCCTGTAAGACCGAGTATGTAGTCTATAAAATCATGTGTCCCTGTGGGTTGGCCTACATCGGAAAAACTGAAACCCAGTTATGCGAACGGATTCGCAACCATCGTTCCAACATCCGGACAGCCTTTCGTGATGGTCGCTCCGATAAACCGGTGGCTCGGCACTTTTTGAATCTAAATCACCCTCTGACTTCTTTGAGATTTGTGGCTTTCGACCATATTCCGCCACCTAGAAGAGGGGGAGATCGTGGTAGATTACTTTTGCAAAAAGAAGCCTTTTGGATCCATCGCCTAAGGACTGTCCACCCGGATGGCTTAAATGAAAAACTGACATTTTCTATGTTTTGAAGGTCCCAGAGGACCAGGGTCATTCATGCTGTCTATTCTGCCTCTTCGGTGGTTAGTTATTTGGGCTTTACAATAATCACTTTAGGAATTATGCGAATTAGTCTCAATAGTCTTTATGGGTTCTTTTCTTTCCATGGGATTGGTTCATGTATTAAGATCCCTGTGTGTTTTGTCTATTTTTCTTTTTCTTTTTTCTTTAGTTTTTTCCCCATGGTGATCGTTTATTTTCTTTATACACATGGGCCCATATGTATATTAACTTTTTGGCATAGCCTTTTTTTTGCCTCTTTTTAATGTTTGGTTTTATTTTTTTTGGTTTTGTTTTTTTTGGTTTTGCATTTTTTTGGAGGTCTTTTTTGTTTTACCTCTATTGAGATGTACGTGATTCAATACGCGTCATGGGTTGCCGGGGTTACGCGTTGTCCACGCCCAGTTGCGTCTGTGACGCTTGGGGTCTGAGTAGTGGACACTCGGGGACCTTGACGTAAAGAACGCGGTGAGCGCTAGCCGTGACAAGCCTTATTGCACGAGGGTTTGTGCCTTTATGCAAAACCCAATCGGTTTTTTCTTTCACACTTCTTTTTGTATTTTTTTTCAGTTTTGTTTTTATGTGCCTTTTTTTTCCCTCGTTCCGACGCTCGCGATGGGAGCTGCGTTGCGGGTTGCCGGGGTTACGCGCCGTCCATGTTTGATTACGTCGACGGCACCTGGCACCTGTACGTTGGACGTTTGGGAACGCCGTTCTAGAGGGAGTGGTAAGCATGGCGATGTCTATAAATATTGTTTATTTGATGTTGTGTTTATGTCCTGATGAAAGCCTCGGGTTGGGGCTGAAACGTTGATTTTGGAATAAAAACGCTTGGATTTTTTATTGTCCTGGAGTGCCGCCGTTCTTCCTTCGATAACTATATATATATATATATATATATAAATACACAAGAAGGGCAGCACTCAACCTTAACTACGCTTTCAGTGCGGGTGCATCTCAAGACAGTATAATACAACAAACCAAGAAGAGAGCACTCCAAACAACATGCACAAACAGTACAGAAGAAACACAACAACAGCAGCTAATTCATTTAAAACAGGAGATTTAACCAGGTTTAACCCTTTAAATGCCTACAAACAATTCTTATTCCCTTCAAATGCACTATAGATCTTAACCCTTGAATGTTGAGCTGTGTTGAAAATGGTGGAAGTTTAGTTTGCAATGGATGGCCATGGATTGCGTAAGCCTGCCAACAGCGACAATGTATTCCACCCTTGGCAGGTCCTATCATACTAACCTAATGACTGCTCTTATGGGATAACTTACTTAGGGTGGAATACACAAGGGTGGAATACATTGTCGCTGTTGGCAGGCTTACGCAATCCATGGCCATCCATTGCAAACTAAACTTCCACCATTTTCAACACAGCTCAACATTCAAGGGTTAAGATCTATAGTGCATTTGAAGGGAATAAGAATTGTTTGTAGGCATTTAAAGGGTTAAACCTGGTTAAATCTCCTGTTTTTAAATGAATTTAGCTGCTGTTGTGGTTTCTTCTGTACTGTTTGTGCATGTTGTTTGGAGTGCTCTCTTCTTGGTTTGTTGTATTATACTGTCTTGAGATGCACCCGCACTGAAAGCGTAGTTAAGGTTGAGTGCTGCCCTTCTTGTGTATTTTGTATGAAAAGGGCTGACAACCCTTGGGCAAGCACCCCTCCCTGTCACAGGTGCTCCACCCGCAGGTTCTATTTAACCTTGATCTGCAGGGAGCTTCAGAAAGGACTGGGTCCTCAATAAGTAAGTTTATCCCATAAGAGCAGTCATTAGGTTAGTATGATAGGACCTGCCAAGGGTGGAATACATTGTCGCTGTTGGCAGGCTTACGCAATCCATGGCCATCCATTGCAAACTAAACTTCCACCATTTTCAACACAGCTCAACATTCAAGGGTTAAGATCTATAGTGCATTTGAAGGGAATAAGAATTGTTTGTAGGCATTTAAAGGGTTAAACCTGGTTAAATCTCCTGTTTTTAAATGAATTTAGCTGCTGTTGTGGTTTCTTCTGTACTGTTTGTGCATGTTGTTTGGAGTGCTCTCTTCTTGGTTTGTTATATATATATATATATATATATATATATATATTATTTTTATAGATTTTGCAAACATTTTGCATACAGTAGCATAAATCTATGAATAACTCTTATTTTATAATAACATAGTTCAACTTTTAATGTAAAAACACCAAGAAGTGAGGTCAGTCATTTTTTGAATGAGCAATAAAGTATTACCGTTTCAAGACCCCTTCACACAGAGTAGAAGTTGGAAATAGTACAGGATGGAAATAATGGGAAAAAGTCAGAAATAGAACAGGATGAAGATAATGGATAGCTATGTGTTGATAGTCCTTCTATGTGACCAGTATTGGCATAACTCCAGAGACCAAAATTTATAATTGTACATTGTGCGGGGTGGTTCAGCTGCACCTGTGTGAATCCCACAGTCGTAATTTACCAATAGTTGCTGCATTTATGCGTTATATTGATTTCCCAGCAGTAAATGGCAAAGGCATTACATTGACTAATTGGTTCCATGTTTTATAACCATTACTACTGTAGTGCTCACCCCCAGAGGAGCCGCTGAATAACCCAGGATTGGTCTCACCGCACTAACAATTCACTGTAACCAGCACACCTTTGTAGATTTTCTCAAATGTACTTTACTGTAAGCAATAAATCTCAATAATTACACGTGTATGTTAACCGTGAAAACCGAGCAGTCTAGGAAAATGAATGACGGTAATATGAAAGCGTAAACTATATAGCGACTAAACCGTTAATATAATTCTCAGTCCTTTGGTTCAAAGTCCCACTTTAGGGTACACGGGTACTAAGTCCACTGGCCAGTAAATGGATGAATATCTACGACTAGTCAACGTTGGGGCCCTGAAAATGTAGCAAGCAGATAAGTGCGCACTGTTAGCAATGTCATAGGCTGGAGGCCTCTCACCCAACTGGCGAAACAGCTTGTCCCGGACCGATGAAATTCTGCAGAAATGTCCCTCTCGAGAAGATCCATCCTCTGTGCCGTCTGGAGCCCGATGCTGTCGAAGTTCAGGCTCCCAATCCAGTTCTCCTCAGCCAGAAGTGGAATACCGCCAGCACTCCGCTCCACCTGCAGCCTCCTTGCTCGAGGTCCCTCTCGAACACTTTTGGAACAGGAACAGTTAGCGTGACGTACAGCAAGTCGATCCTCACTCTCCCTGATCACTCCAGCAATGGATGCCGGCTGTTCTCCGCACTCCAACTGGCAAAGCTCCCAGAAAGTACCACACGAATGACTGCCTTCTCTCACCGTTTTCTCAGTTCTGCCCACGCTGCACACTCCTCTCATTTTTTGGCGCCAGAGAGCTTACTTCCTTCCTTTTCTCCCAAGGGCTTCAAGGGGACGTGGTCCATAAGTCCATTACAGTCTTTCCCCATACATTGCACTCTGGTTCCCCCTAAAGGCATAACAGCTGCAGTTCTCAGAGCCAAAATAAACACAGGGCTGCACTACCTATCAGACATTTTCCAGATTGCCAATGGCCAGCTTGGACCTGGGCATAGGATATACCTATTTAAATTTAAGCTGTAAAAACAGTAACATTAGATAGCATTTCCAGTTTGGATTACATTTTGGACTATTATTTGCAGTTGTCTTGTCAGTTTTCTAGATTTCTGGATCAAATAAATACACTAAATACATGTTACAGGATATATATATAACATGTATTTGTAATATCTATGGTTTTTCTTGATTATTCAGTTCAAGTATTTCTTCCTTTTAAAGACACAATAGAACTTAGTTTTTTTGGATTTGGATTATTTTTTTTGGATTTTTGGCTTCTAGAAGCGTATGAATTTTGAAAGAAACTGAGAAAGTCATTTTTTTCTGTTTGAATGATTTCTATTAGGGACATACCCTGAGGCTTTATCAAATTAATTCCATTAAAACTGTTAAATTATTCAGGCGGGGCATCATTCCATCTTTTGGAATAATTTATTCTTATCACTCATTAGGCAATTTTATTACATTTATTATTAAAAAATGACTTTTCAGTTACAGTTTTGGTCACTGGGTTTACCAGGCTATAACTATCACCATCTTTTCTGTGTATCTACAGTATGTTTCTCTCTCTCTCTCTGTCATGCTCACCTCATCACCATCTCCTGATATTCCTGGCAGTACACTGTATGTTCTGTTCCACCCCTGAACCTGCATGCAGTATAACATCCAGCAGCGAAACAGTTAAACACAAACATCTGACACACAGAATAAAGGCACCACGCCCCAGCCAGAACATTGCTGGTTCATTACAGCTCTTGTGTTTAGAGAGAGAAGTTCTGTTACCTGCTGCTCTGCAAAAAACCTATTGATTTTGTTTTCCTGGTTCCTGCATTATTTCCATGCTTCCCATCATCATACAGAATCCAACCTGGTCAGTTTCCTTTATTTTCACTATCCTCCACCCCTACCAACCTGCTTATTTGTGCTAATCTGCATCCTGGGTTCATATCCCCTATATCCCGGTGCCACCCTGGTATCTGGGCATGACAGAATGAACCAGCCAAACAAACGTAGATAAACTCACAGTCCTGCACTCCACCTTACCATGCCTCCAGGAGATGCTGAGAAGCTTTGCTACTCTGGTGGGGAGCTTGCTGCACAATCTGCAGACAACTGCACCCAAGGAATGTGTATCTACGTCCAGAAGGCACAGAGACTCCCTGTCTCCCGAGGAATGGGCCAGGAGACAAACTGCCAACCTGTGCCTATATTGTGGGGACCCCACCCATTGGCTCGTGGACTGCCCACTAAGACCCCAGAAACCTACTGCTGTTTCTAAGCCTGTTACTACCTCCAAGCAAGCTCCAGTGCTTAGATCTCTGCAGCAACCCCAGGCTTCCAGGCCTACTGCTGTCTCCAAGCAAGTCCTGTGCTGAGCTGAGTAAGTAATGAATATTCCAGCAAACCTCACAGAGCTTACCTGTAAGAACTGATAGCCTGAAGCCACCCCCCAAAATCAGATTTGTGGGTAATCTGGAGGAAGTGTGGAGATCATTTAAGTAGAGATTTATCCTCTATATGAAAGCAACAAACACCTGCACTTTGCCAAGTGATCAGAAAGTAGCATTGCTCTTAACTATTGCTGGAGCAGAAGCCTTGGACATTTATAACAGTTTTCAATTATCTGAATCTGATGGTGAGAATTATGAGATTGTCATGGAAAGATTTGCTGCATATTGTGCACCAAAGAAAAATGAAACATATGAGCGTTTTGTATTTAACTCAAAGGTGCAGCTGCCACATGAGACAGTGGAGGAGTTTGTCACTGACCTAAGATTAAAAAGCAGGTCTTGTAACTTTGGCCCTCTACAAGAATCTTTAATCAGAGATAGGCTTGTGATAGGCTGCAACAGTAATAAAATACGTGAGCGACTACTAAGAGATTGTGATTTGACTCTGCAGAAAGCTGTGTCCATATGTCAGTCTGCAGAGCAGACCAAAAAACAACTAGATGCTTTGTGTAAGCAAGATTGTCAGGAACTGGTTAAAGAAGTCAGAAAACACAGATCTGCAGGTTCCAGAAGACAGTCCTTTCCACAGATGTCAAAGAGACCAAAGAATAAAGTGAATGTACAAGATGCAAAGTACAAAGATGCTTCATGTGGCGAAATGTGGAAAAATTCATGAGTTCCGCAAATGTCCAGCCTTTGGACAAAAATGTAGTATCTGCAAAAAATATAATCACTTTGCCAAACAGTGTAAGCAAGCTACACAACTACATGCTGTTAAAACATATGCTTCTAGCTCAAGTGATGATAATCTTTTTGTGGATGTGGTCAATCAAGTACCTACAACAGATAGGGAATGGATTGTAGAGGTAGAAGCTCATGGTGTACTGATAACATTTAAAGTAGATACTGGAGCAGAACCCAATGTTATTCCAGAGGCTCTATGGAAACAACTGCAACCTAGACCTAAACTTCAGAAACAAACTAAAGTACTGAAAGCATATAATGGACTTAACATTCCAACTGTGGGTCAATGCATACTCACCCGAAAGCATAACTCCACAGTTACAATACACCAGTTTATTGTGGTTCCTGGAGAAAAGGTTCCTTTAATTGGATTACAATCTATACAACAACTAGGGCTTATCACCAAGCTCTTTGAGCATGAGAGCCTCAATACCTTACTTGAAATGGTGTTTTCAGTGGACTTGGTAAACTTCCCATTAAATACAGTCAGGTCCAGAAATATTGGGACATCGACACAATTCTAACATCTTTGGCTCTATACACCACCACAATGGAGTTAGAATGAAACAAACACAATGTACTTTAACTGCAGACTGTCAGCTTTAATTTGAGGGTATGTACATCCAACTCAGGTGAGCGGTGAAGGACTTACAGCAGTTTGCAGATGTGCCTCCCACTTGTTAAGGGACCAAAGGTAATGGGACAATTGGCTTCTCAGCTGTTCCATGGCTAGGTGTGGGATATTCCCTCATTACCAGGGGCGGACTGACCACTCGGTCCATTCGGGCGCCGTCCGAGGGCCTGACAATGGCGGGGGGGCCCGGGGCCCAGCGCCACACATGCGGCTGGTAGCGTGTGGTCAGTCCGCCCCTGAACATCCGTTGACTGGTTCAGTTGGTTTTCTGTGCGGGGGGCGGCGGTGCTGCAGCATAGCGTGCCTCCCACACTTGGAATTTCAGTCTGGGAGCGGCACGCTACATTGGCACCGCCCCCTCTCGCGTTGCTTGCGAGATTCACATTGGCGGGTCCCACCAACGTGACCTCCTCACATCGTCCAGAAGAGGAGGCAACTGAGTGGAGAAGCAGTAGAGCCAGCCCGGAGGAGCAGCAGAGTAGAGGGCGGCCCATCGGGTGAGTGGCGATATGGGGGTGAGTGTAGATATGGGAGGGTGAGTGCCTACCTGCAAAAAAAATATGGGGACCTGTCTATAAAAAAATGGGGACCTGCCTAGAAAAAACGGGACCTGCCTAGAAAAAAAACAAAAACAGGATCTGCCTATAAAAAAGGGGACCTGCCTTTACAAAACAAAAACAGGAGCTGCCTATAAAAAACAGGACCTGCCTATGAAAAACAAAAACAGGACCTGCCTTTTAAAAAACAAAAACGGGACCTGCTTATAAAAAACAGGACCTGCCTTTTAAAAAACAAAAACGGGACCTGCCTATAAAAAAGGGGACCTGCCTATAAAAAACAAAAACGGGACCTGCCTATAAAAAATGGGGACCTGCCTATAAAAAACAAAAATGATACCTGCCTATAATTAAAGGGGACCTGCCTATAAAAAACAAAAACGGGACCTGCCTAGAAAAAACAAAAACAGGACCTGCCTAGAAAATCCAAAAACGGGACCTGCCTATAAAAAACAAAAACGGGACCTGCCTATAAAAAACGGGACCTGTGTAAAAAGAATGGAGGGGGCCATGGGGGGGTGTGTAATGATGAATGGGATTGGCCGGGGATGTCAAAAACACTGTTAAGCTCTGATACGCTCATACACACCGCACATTACTGAGTTTTATTGCTTTGGAGCTCTGTAATGTGCAGTGTGTCAGTAATGTACAGTATCTTATTTTATTTTTTTTATATTGAAAATTTTTATTTTGAAATTAGGTCAGCAATACAGAATGACAATAGGTAAATAATAGCCGTATAAGGCCAAACAAGACATTCACGGAGAGAGATTTCTGAATGATGGGGGTAGGTATAAATGGGAGGGGCGATGCAAGCTAGAAACACATCAGGCGGGCCTGTCTAGAGGAAACAAAAAAGTCAGGTCCACCAGGGCGGCATCAGGAAAAAAAAAAAAAAGAAAGAAAAAATAAAGGGGGGGAAGGGGGTGACTGCCCACCAATTCGTGGCATACCTGGCTCACCCCGGTAACCCTAGAGAAACCAAGGGCCACGGAAGGGACCACAGGGCTGGGAAGCCTGGGGCCAAAAGGACAGCCAGAGCCTAGGTTGCCGACCTGGTGGCTCGCCCAGGTTACTACCCAATGTCCCTGGCCTCAAAAAAATAAATGCCTGAAGTCCCAGCAGAGAAAAGACAAAAAGCCCTATTACGCAATAGGTAGGACCACTCGTTCGCCCAGGTATACACAAATAAACACATAAGTCCCATCAGGTAAAAACTATGAGTCTGATGTAAATAAGTCTGCTCATGGGGAAAAAAAGACAAGGAAAAAAAAAGGGGGAAGGGTGGGGGTGGTAATCTTCAAAAAGTGTCTTTAATATAGTTAATATAGTCATCGAGAAGGGGGGTGCAAGGTCCCAGAGGGGGATTAACAAGGCTACCAGCAAAGCAGCAAGCGTGGGTCGCGAAGGGGGGCCGAGCAGAGCCCATCAGCCAGTATCCACGAGGAGCACGATGCCCGCGGCACTTACAGGCAGGAAGGAGTCGAGATGCGCATCGCCCCCGGGGTCATGGATAAAGCGATGAGCCCGCAAATCAAACATGGTGCGAACAGCAGCCCCATGTACAGTATCTTTTAATGTGATTGGCAGTTTCCCTCATTTGCCACAGGGACTTTCTGTGCCATGGTGCAGCCTTAGCTGCAATGAGTTGGTGATGGCTGCTGCAGCACAGCGCTGGCCATCTGTAAGCCTGGAGGGGGCAAAATGGATTCCCCAATTCGCTGCTCAGTCCAAATGGATTTTTTTTTTTTTTACACAATTTTCTAAAAGATTATTTTCATGAGTTAAATAAATTCTTTAGTACAATAATGTACATGTGGATGTCGCGTTGTATGGGTGGGGTTTTGTGTGGGCCCCATTAGTTGTCAGTCCACCCCTGCTCATTACCCCAATTACAATGTGCAGATAAAAGGCCCAGAGTTAATTTCAAGTGTGCTATTTGAATTTGGAATCGGTTGCTGTCAACTCTGAAGACGAGATCCAAAGAGCTGTCACTATCAGTGAAGCAAGCCATCATTAGGCTAAAGAAACAAAACAAACCCATCAGAGAGATAGCAAGAATATTAGGGGTGGCCAAAACAACTGATTGGAACATTCTCAAAAAGAAGGAACGCACCGGTGAGCTCAGCAACACCAAAAGACCTGGGAGACCACGGAAACAACTGTGGTGGATGACCGAAGAATTCTTTCCCTGGTGAAGAAAACACCCTTCACAACAGTTGGCCAGATCAAGAACACTCTCCAGGAGATAGGTGTATGTGTGTCAAAGTCAACAATCAAGAGAAGACTTCACCAGAGTGAATACAGAGGGTTCACCACAAGATGTAAACCATTGGTGAGCCTCAAAAACAGGAAGGCCACATTCGAGTTTGCCAAACAACACCTAACAAAGCCTTCACAGTTCTGGAACAAGATCCTATGGACAGATGAGACCAAGATCAACTTGTACCAGAGTGATGGGAAGAGAAGAGTATGGAGAAGGAAAGGAACTGCTCACGATCCTAAGCATACCACCTCATCAGTGAAGCATGGTGGTGGTAGTGTCATGGCGTGGGCATGTATGGCTGTCAATGGAACTGGTTCTCTTGTATTTATTGATGATGTGACTGCTGACAAAAGTAGCAGGATGAATTCTGAAGTGTTTCGGGCAATATTATCTGCTCACATTCAGCCAAATGCTGCAGAACTCATTGGACGACGCTTCACAGTGCAGATGGACAATGACCCAAAGCATACTGCAAAAGTCACCGAAGAGTTTTTGAAGGAACAGAAGTGGAATGTTATGCAATGGCCAAGTCAAACACCTGACCTGAATCCCATTGAGCATGCATTTCACTTGCTGAAGACAAAACTGAAGGGAAAATGCCCCAAGAACATGCAGGAACTGAAGACAGTTGCAGTAGAGGCCTGGCAGAGCATCACCAGGGATGAAACCCAGCATCTGGTGATGTCTATGCATTCCAGACTTCAGGCTGTGATTGACTGCAAAGGATTTGCAACCAAGTATTAAGAAGGGAAAGTTTGATTTATGATTATTATTCTGTCCCATTACCTTTGGTCCCTTAACAAGTGGGAGGCAGATCTGCAAACTGCTGTAGGTCCTACACCGTTCACCTGAGTTGGATGTACATACCTTCAAATTAAAGCGGACAGTCTGCAGTTAAAGCACATTGTGTTTGTTTCATTCCAACTCCATTGTGGTGGTGTATAGAGCCAAAGATGTTAGAATTGTGTTGATGTCCCAATATTTCTGGATCTGACTGTATAAAATTGCCTTAAAGCCAGAAGCACTGCCTGTGATTCATGCTCCTCATAAAGTACCAGTAGCCCTACGTGACCCACTGAAAAACGAGCTACAGCGCTTGATAAAGATGGATGTACTCGAGCAGGTACATGAACCAACTGAATGGGTTCATTCTTTGGTTATTGTGGCTAAAAAGGGCGGTTCCCTAAGGTTGTGTCTGGACCCTAAAGCGTTAAATACCAGTATTAAAAGGGAGCACTACCAAATACGAACACGAAATGAAATTCTAGGGGAGATGGCTGATGCTCAGCTGTTTACAGTTCTTGATGCCTCTAATGGATTTTGGCAGGTACCTCTGGAGAAAGGGAGCCGGCGTATTTGTACTTTCAATACACCCTATGGGAGGCACTGTTTCAAGCGTCTCCCATTTGGTCTGTGCTCCGCACCTTAAATATTTCACCGAACCATCCAGCAACTGTTTGATGGGGTAGAAGGTGTCAAAGTATACATAGATGACATTTTGATATGGGGTGCTGATGAAGCTGCGCATAATGAACGACTTGAGAAAGTACTACTGATTGCACATGACAATGGGTTAAAGTTTAATCAAACAAAGTGTAGATTTCTTCAATCAGAAAGTCTGTACCTGGGAGAGATCATCTCAAATTCTGGAGTGAAGCCTGACCCTGCCAAGGTCCAGGCTATTAAGGACATGCCAAGCCCAGCAAACAAGAAAGATTTGCAAAGATTTCTGGGAATGGTGACCTACTTGGGCAAGTTCATTGCAAATCTGTCAGACAAAACAAAACACATGAGAGTTTTACTAGTTAAGGCTGCTGAGTGGCGCTGGGGAAAGGCGCAAGAGGCGGAATTTGTTTTACAAAAGGAGTTGCTAATGACAGCACCTACTCTACAGTTTTTTGATGCTTCACGTATAACAAAAATTTCCACAGATGCATCCAAAGATGGACTTGGTGCAGTCCTTTTACAACATGATGGCACAGGGTGGAGGCCTATTGCTTACGCGGCCAGGGCATTTACAGAAATGGAATACAAGTATGCTCAGATTGAAAAGGAGACACTTGACATAGCATTTGGCTGTGTAGCATTTCACAATTTTGTCTATGAAACTTCATTTACAATTGAAACTGATCATAAACCATTAATAACTATATCTCAGAAAGAGTTGTGGAAAGCTCCACCTAGAATTCAGAGACTGCATCTCAAGCTACAAAAATATGATTATGTGTTGGAATTTTCCCCTGGCAGACATCTTTTAATCGCAGGCACATTGTCAAGAATTTGGCCTGAAAGGACCAGGTCTCAGGGTGTTGGAATCGATTCTGATGTGGATGTGCATATTAACAGCATTGTGATGTCGGGCGTGATCTCACCAGTCGTGGAAAAAACTGCAACGAGCTACTGCAGAAGATAAAACTCTTCAAAATGTGATACAAGCCATACTTTCAACAAATAAAAAAATTTACATGCCGAAACAATATCTTGCGCACAGGGATGAACTATCAGTGCTTGACAATGTACTCTTGAAAGGCAGGAGATTGGTAATTACGGTTTCTCTCAGATGAGAAATGCTTCAAAAAATACTTGAAGGACATTTAGGAATACAAAAATGTAAACTCGCTGCCAGGCACCACCATTTGTCTGCTTCCTTTAGGCCAGTTCTTATGATATCACCTGACAAGTAAAAAATCGTCAGCTCTGACTGGACCTCGGATTGATGTGCCAATGCTATTGGCAAGATGGCAGCAATCTTTACAATAATGTTATTTTTGTGTCAAAAATATTCTTAAATGGAGTGGACACCTTCAGGGTTATTCAAAGAGATTTGTAAAGTCACCGCACGTTCGGTGACTCTTTCGTTCCTGGCGTTTCGGGGCGATTTGACGATCCTAGTTTGCCGACCATGCGGTGTATTCTGCAAGCACCACAGGGCCCCCCGTAGTGCAGGGAAAACCCGCCGCAAACCCGCCGAACACTCACCGCAAAACCCGCCGGACACACCGAAACCCACAGAAACAGCTGGAATAACCATGTCGAACACGCCAGAGAAACCCGACTAGCCGCCGATCACAGCGCAGAGCAGCCGCGGGAAAAAGCCGACACGCAGACGAACGAGGTGAAAAACAAAACAAAACAGTACACTTGAAAGTTTGAAATTTGAAACGCTGTTTGCAAAAAAGCTACTGAACGAAAATGTCTGGAATTTACATATAATATCCAATGAATGATAATAAAAAGGTCTGTTACAGAAAAATGAAAAAATGATTTAAAGAAAAAAAAAAGGAAAAAAATCTAAAATTTAGAGACTTTTTACCGCAGAATATAATAATAAACAGTTTATTAGGTATTGAATTAATACTGGAATATTTTTAACATTGAAGCCTATCGGATTCTCATGAATAAACCTGTCGAATGAAACCACCGAACAGCAGGGCATTTAGGCAACTTTTCACAGCTGTTCGGTGTTCTCTGAATGGAGAATAGCATTGCTTCTCTATGGGGATTTCACTGCCCTCGAACAGGCACCATATGTGCAGACAATTCGCCAACATTTGGCGAACTGCCTGCTCTCTGAATAGCCAAATGGACAGGAAATGTAGCCGTACGCTGAATTTCAGTGTCCGGTTTCATTTCGGGGTCAGATCGGCTCTCTTTGAATAACCCTGCATGGAATGGTGCAGATTCACTCTGGATTGCATGCAAAGCTTATCTCACATCCACCTTCACATTTGCTTATTCTTCAATTCCTGTGTCAAATGGTATCTACTTCCCTGGTGAAAATGTCTGAAGATAATAAGCCTTGCTGGGAGAGGAACAGGTGGCCGGTGACATCAACATATGATAGCACATTCCCCGCACCAAAATCCTTAACCACAACAGAGCTGGGTAGGATAGGAAGTGGAGAGGAGGGTGTCGCTTGAGAGTATATTGTTATTGGCATCATACTGTGACAGATTCAGCTGTCTCTGGGGCAGTTGGAGGAGCCTGGGGGCTAGCCTCCTTCCTACTGACTATGGACCAAGGTGCTACCTGGGTTTGCCAAATGGATTGCCCATGGAATCGAAGATTTATGTTGACTGTGTTTGTGTATTATTCCCTTATGTATTGTTTGTAAAGTCTCCTGTTGTATATACTGTGTACATTCCCTCTGTATTACTATCCTCTCTCTGCATAGTGTACACCTTTTGTATTACTATCCTCTCTCTGTATAGCGTACACCTATGTTTTTCTATCCTCTCTTTTGTATAGTGTACACCTTTGTATTACTACCTCTCTCTCTGTATAGCATACATCACCTGTAAGTAATTGATTCCTTTGTTTTCACCTGCTCTGCTTCCACCCCAATGCCCCATTTCTCCCTGTAACTAGCAGACAGTTTAAGATAAGGTTGCTTGTGTAAACGGTCCAATGTTATGAATGTACCTTTCCATTGTCCTGTTTCTGGATCTGTTGATAGTATCTGTGATTTATTATCGAAGGGGGTTGACCCGTAATGCACACGGCTTTATGTTTTTAAATGAAGAGTCAGTAGTGTTTTTCACTCTAAAACACTGGTCGTGCTTGGTTATTTTAGGGAGGTTTTGGGCTGAGAATCCTGGGTGTCGGAGTCCAGCTTGGATAAAGCTAGAGTTTGACAGAGGCAAACAGTGGGTGTGCCACGTGGTCTGTCACACACACCATCTCAGTTTACTGGAGAATTTACCTCTTCACTTCTTGGATCAATGATTACATTCTATCTCAGTGACATGGCTTGTACTAACCGTTAGAATAATCAAGAAAATAGGCACAGGTTGAAAAATACATTAAATACCATCTGATTGTGGCTATGTTTAAAAATAAGAGAGTGCCTAGAGACTGTCAGGGTCCCTTCAGACAGACAGCCGTGGCTGCCCCTTTAAATGAGTTTCTGGGCATTGAACTCACCGCTCTAGAACTCTCAGATCCTCTGTCAGCGGAGCTTCACAGTTACCAATGATCCACTACTCTGAATCACTCATGGACTCCTGATTCTGAACTTCCACCATCCACTGGTGGATGATTAATGTCACTTGATGGTAGTTCCCTGTCTACTTAAACCCATACTCCAGAAAACAAATGTTCAGTTATTGTGCTCCCTTGTGGTCCAGATCTGAGTGTGCTGTGTACTGATTGCCTGGCTTGACCATGCTTTGTACCTGACCACCGCATTGCCTGCTGTCTGCCTTGGTACCCTGCCTGTAAATCGACCATCAATACCCACCTTGCGTTTTAGTCACTACTATGCCTGGGCTGTATACGCATAAAGTGTTTTTTCTGTGTAGTGGGTGACCTGATCAGGCCTGCTTCTTTGCACACTGGGCTCCTCTGAACTGTAAGCTTCTGAAAGAGGTTGGATGGAGAACTTGGTGAAAATAGTTCATGTTCCAAACACTGCAAGTATTGCAGTGTTGACAATTTCCTTTCTCCATATGCTTGACCTATAAGTACTAAAAACACAACTCTAGCGGAACTATTAAACTGCAGGTCCAGGTTCCTACCATCAAAATATTCCCACATTAGCTATTTATCATGATACTACCTTGGTCTGGGGAGGGATAAGACTAAGGCACAATGGAGGTGCTTGGAGTAGGACAATAGCAGGGTGGGGATGACAGAGGGGGTGAACACAATGCAATTGATGAAAGAGGAGACAGAGGCATACCAAAAAGGCATACCAGAGGCATACCACTTTTTCTGGCGTGTTCAGCGTGGTTTTTGCAGTGATTTCTGCGGGTTTTCGGGGAGTGTTCGGCAGGTGTCCGTCATGTTTTCGTCGGGTTTGTGGCGGGTTGTCACTGCACTCTGGGGATCCTGCAGTGAATGCTGAATACCCCGCAGGGTGGGGAACTTTCATTCCCCGAAGTGCAGGGAAGCACAGGGAATGAGAAAGCACAGAAATGTCGGTGACATTTCGGTGCTCTCTGTATAACCGCTCAAATGAACAAACCACTGAAATTCAGGGTTAGAAATTCTAAACTCTAATTTTTAACCCTAGTGTAGCGCTGCTTTAAAAATGTGCTCTGGTGCAGTGAACTGTTGATAGTTACCACTAGAGGGAGACAGAGACATTGTGGACTATGCTGGTTAAAAACAAACTCCATCTCCCATCACCCTTTGCGTGAGGACAGGAAGTGGGTGGTACATAGAAACATAGAAAAATGTCGGCAGATAAGAACCTTTCGGCCCATCTAGTCTGCCCAATTACATGGATACTTTACCTAGATTTATCTTTTGTTTAGGATAGCCTTATGCCTATCCCATGCCTGCTTAAATTCAATTACTGTTTTGGCCTCTACCACTTCAACTGGAAGGCTGTTCCATGTATCCACCACCCTCTCAGTAAAATAATGCTTCCTGATGTTACTTTTAAACCTTTGCCCCTCTAATCTAAGACTACGTCCTCTTGTTTTGCTACTTTGTTTCATTTTAAATATACTCCCTTCCTCTACCTTGTGGATTCACTTTACGTATTTAAATGTTTCTATCATATCTCCTCTGTCTCGTCTTTTTTCCAAGCTGTACATGTTAAGATCATTAAGCCTTTCCTGGTAACTTTTCTCCTTCAAGCCGTACACCATTTTAGTAGCCCTTCTCTGAACTCTCTCTAAGATGTCTATATCCTTCTGGAGATACGGTCTCCAGTGCTGCACACAAAGAGGAGAAAAGACATCAGCAGCCTCGTGCAAGGCATGGGGAGTGTGAGCAGAGCCACGAGAGACGTAGGACGCACGCTGGGGCTGTTAGGGTCTGAAACCAGGCCGGAGTGTAGAAGTTGCTACAGTCCTGTTAAAGATCGTGCTGTTCCCTGAGTGTGAAGAGTACAGAGCGAGCAGTGAGAGAGAACAGTCGCAGGTGACACTTCTGGGATCCTGGCAGAGTTGGAGCGCATAGAGACGGCGACATCCATTGCTGCAGTGATCGGAGAGAGAGAGAGTGCATCGGCCGGCTGTGTACTACGCTGAACTGTTCTTGACAAAGTGCGGTAGGGGGAGAAGAGGGACATCGTGTGAGGAGAGGCTGCAAACTGGAGAGGAGTGCTGGCGGCCTATGTGTTCGTGATCTGGCGGAGGAGAACCAGACCGGGAGTGCAGGCGTTAACAGCATCGAGTTCCAAGTGGCAGCGAGGACAGATCCTCTCTCTCGAGATCCCTTTCTCCAGCGTTCATTGGTCCAGGACAAGTGGTTACACCGGATGGGTGAGAAGGCTTCGGCCTGGTGAAAACGCAGAACATTGCGCACTTGCTTATTGTTTCTTTAAGGGCCCCAACGGTGACTAGTCGAAGATTGTTTTTGTTTCATTCACTGGCCAGTTGAACACAGTACCCGGGTACCCTAGACAACACACCACATATATATTTTTGACTTATTTTTCATGAGACTTACACTCCAGAACTGAGGGGGTTAACCGGTTTCTTTTACCGCCGCGTGTTTTTCCCGCGTTACGAATTCATGTTACTCAAATACAGTATATGCGTATTATATGCTGCTTTATTGGGATCAGTAAAGAATATAGTATAGAAAAATCCACAACAGTGCTGGTGTATAGTTATTTCCTAGTGCGGTGAGACTATCCCGAGGTTTATTCAGCGGCTCCTCCGGGGATGAGCGCTACACTAGCTTCTAACACTAATTTCTAATCCTGATTTTCGGTGGTTCGTTCAACAGGTCATACCTTTCCCTGTCCAATGACACCTCACCAGACTTTATGGGCTATACAGAATATAGTGCTTTAAAGTACCCCTCTCTCTTGTTTCAGCAGTATACATTTTAAATTACACACTGTGCCATCTTCTCCACACTTGTTCCTGGCATTGGAAATGAGTTGAATTATTGTAGTGACATTGTTCACTTTATAAGTGAAAATCAGACCGTGCTTATAGACTACAAAAATGTTTTTCCTTGGTTTATATTTTTTATAGTCATGTTTGGTATAGTTGGTAAGGCCAGACTAGAGCATCCTCCACTTCTCTAAGGGTATTTAGCCAGCAGTTGCCCTTGTTTTTGATGTAATCGCAATCTTGTAGGATGTCATCTGTGTTTACGTGACAGTCCCAGAGCGAGGACTGACATCAAGAAAGTCAATCCACTGTGAGAGATGGCTGTGATCAGATGCAGAACTACCTGTTGCTGTGGAGAATGCACAACACATTGCATGTGTTGTCTGCACCACAGAGTAAACCCAATGTCGAGCTTAGAATGTCCACGCAGCGAATGTTTTAAGGGGTTATTCAGAAGGCAGAATTTATTGAAATTTTGGTTCTTTTTCATTCAGCGCACTTTGGTGCACTTCAGCTATTCCAGTTTGTCGATCCTGCGGTGAATTCACTATTCACCGCTGCCTTCCCTGAAGTGCGCTGAACGCCACCGAAGACCGCCAAACGGACCGCTGATCTGCAGGAAATAAATATGGAACTCTGCTACTCTTCTAAAAGAATTTTAAACCAAAAAAATGCGTGAAAATGTGTGTAATTAATAAAAAAGATCCTATAAAAATAATAAAAATATCTATTACAGAATTTTTAAAAAATGCCTATAAAAAATTGGCAATCAAAAATTTCACCTTAAAAAAAAATTATCAAAATAAATAAATAAAAAAACGGTTTGCTGAAAATGAAAAAAATAGATGGTTGAATACCTTTTTTTATAAAAATGATAATATTTTTTTACATTGAATCCTATGGGATTCGCCTGTTTAACCCCTTAGTGACCGCGGACGTACCATGTACGTCACGGCTGCGGGTCTCTTTTAGGCTAGGGTCAGACGAGCGCAGTGCGAACGCGCGTGCAGGCGTACTTAATCACGGCCGTAGTAGCAGCAAGTGCCGGGCAATGACGGCCAATATACGAAGTACGGTCGCACAAAAGTCCGGCTGCGCAACGCAAGTGGAAAACGAACGCATTTTTTCGAGAACGTTAAACTGCTAGTACTGACGTACAGAGTGCGCTGCGTCCGCTAGAGGCGTGTGTGCGTGATTTGGAGATGTCAGACACTGCTAATGTCCGGCCAACATAACGTCCAGATGCACAAAGTGTTTTATTGATGATCCGTACAAAATCACGGATGCAAATGCGCATCGTATGACCGCTATCGCGTACTCCGTGAAAAAATGCGTCCATTCGTTCGAACGCACTTTTTCACAGACAACGCGAAAAATGCGTTAGTCTGACCCTAGCCTTAGACCCGCTGACATACATGGTACGTCCTGCGGTCTTTTGAGCGCTGGAAGCAATCGGATCGCTTCCAGCAGCTCAAATGCCATTGCAGGCTGCCTGGGAGTCCAGGCATCCGTGCAATGGCGGTTAGAAGTGCCCTTGTGATCGCTCCCCGGGAGCGATCAATATCCGGTTTGACCGGAAAGGTGCCCCGCACTTCTACAGAGCGCTGGAAGCGATCGGTATCGCTTCCAGCTGCTCTGAGTATATTGCAGGGATGCCTCGACATCGAGGCATCCTTGCAATATGGTTACCTGCCGCCGGTCCATCCGTGATCGCTCCCCCCGAGCGATCACTTCCGGTAGCGGCAGGAAGTACTGAGTGCCACAAGGTATCGTGGCACTCAGTACAAAAAAGATCACATAAGTGAACAGGTGCTCTGCTGGGTGCCTCGAGGGATCAAGGCACCCAGCAGACTACAAAAAGTGTAAAAAAAGTGTAGAAAAAAGTGTCAAAAAAGTAAAATAAATAAATAAAAAGGTATAAAATAAAAGAAAACTGACAGCCAGGATGGCGCTGCCCTTCTAAGGGCAGGGTCATCTTGGGGCTGTGTGGGATGTTCCTAGCCTGCCTCATTAGAGAGGCAGGCTAGCAACATCCAATCAGAAGTTATAAAAAATCTAAATAAAATTTCTAATTTGTCAGGTCAGGTCAATATATTGTAAATATTGGCCGTGACCTCTGTGATTCTCCCTCCCTCTCCTCACTTGTGTTTTGGTGAGCGAGAGAGAGAGATCAGATTTGACAGGTTAGAGATTTTAGGTAGATTTAGTGAGATTAGAAAAATTGAGGCAGATTTAGAGAGATTTTAGGGAGATTTAGAACAATTGAGGCAGGTTTAGAGGGATTTAGAGAGATTTAGGTGTTTACTTGTATTTTCTTGTGAAACCCAACGGTTCTTTTGAGAACCAATAATCCGCTTATATATATATAATAATTATAAAATTTTATAATCTATTATATATAATGTCTGAGAGGGTGTACAGCACCGAGGAGGCATATGCCATCCTGGCGTCAGAATCTGAGGCATCTGCGTCAGACTCCGACCCAGATTTTGACCCCGCTAAGTGCTCAGAGACATCGCTAGATACATCATCTATGCTGGCTGATGTATCTCCTAGTGATGTTTCTGATGCAGATCCTGGGCCACCACCTGCCAGCAGGAGACGCACAGCTCCAGCTGAGGAGTGGGTAGTGCCTCATCGCCAGAGGCCAGATATCCCTCCTTTCACGGCAAATCCTGGCATCAATATTGATGTTGCAGGATTTACCGCCACACAGTTTTTGCAGGTGTTTATAGGGGATGATTTGTTTGGCTACACTGTTGCCCAATCAAATCTGTATGCCCATCAGCATTGTGCTGCGAAGCCAGACTCCTACTTGGCAAGGCAGCAATGGACCCCGCTAGATGTGCCAGAATTTCTGAAATTCTGGGCACTTACTATGCTGATGGGAATCATAAAGAAGCCCTCAATTCGCTCCTACTGGAGCAGTAGTCCCATCTGCTCTACCCCCATTTACCCCCAATCAATGTCAAGTAGAAGGTATGAAAATATTTTGCGTTTCATGCACTTCAGTGACAACAGCCTGTGCCCTCCTAGAGAGCATCCCCAGTTTGACAGGCTGTATAAAATCCGCCCCCTGATTACCTACTTCGCCGCCAGGTTTGCAGAGGCTTATACACCTGGAAGGAATATCTGCGTGGATGAATCCCTAATGAAATACAAGGGAAGGCTGGGATTCAAGCAGTATATTCCTTCCAAACGCTCCAGGTATGGAGTGAAGGTGTATAAGCTCTGTGACAGCGAGAGTGGGTATACTCAGGCCTTCCGGGTGTACGAGGGAAAGGATAGTAGCCTTGACCCTCCAGGTTGCCCAGAACACATGGGAACCAGTGGCAAGATTGTGTGGGACCTACTTTTTCCCCTGATGAACAAAGGGTACCACTTGTATGTTGATAATTTTTATACGAGTGTCCCTTTGTTCAAGCTGCTGTATTGTTTTGATACAGCAGCATGCGGTACTGTTTGCAAGAACCGCGTAGGTTTCCCAGCACAGCTTGTCCGCACCCGGTTAAAAAGGGGGGAGGCCTCAGCTCTGCGCCAGGAGGCGCTGTTGGCGGTCAAGTACAGAGACAAGAAGGATGTATACCTTCTATCCACCATCCACACTGAGAGGTCTGTGGAGGTCTCTGTACGTGGCAGAGCTGAGCGCATCAGGAAGCCAGTGTGCATCAAAGCCTATAACCGGCATATGGGTGGGGTTGACCTGGCAGATCAGATGCTCCAGCGCTACCAGATTATGCGGAAGTCAAGGGCCTGGTACAAAAAGGTTGCAATTTACCTGGTGCAAATTGCAACCCACAATGCCTTTTTGCTCTGTCCTTTTTACAGTTTCAGCTCCAGGTCATTTCGGGGTTTTTGTACAAGGATGCACCTGCTCGCCGGGCGGTGATGGGGGACAGAGTTGGGGCTACACATTTTATTTTTAAAATCCCCCCTACTGAGGGCAAACACAAACCCCAAAAAAGATGCAGGGTGTGTTTCAAGAGGGGGCAGAGGAGAGACACAATCTTTTACTGCCCAGAATGCCCTGGACAACCCGGTCTGTGTCTTGGGGACTGTTTCAAGATGTATCACACTGTGCGTGATCTGTGATTTTTTTTTTCTTACAGTCTAGTTAGTTCAGTTTAGTTTTTTTTTTTCTTTTACTGCACCAGACTTTTACATTTTATTCCTACATTTTTATGTTCTACAATTGGTGCTGTATTTTGCCAAAATCTTGGCACACCTATGCATGGGGGGCATGGGTGTACTCAGGAGACCTTGCAGAAAACAACCTGGAGAGTTTTCATGCAGTAATCGACAACAGTGTCTCCTAAATCACAGTCCAAATCTAATGTGGGCGTAAAAATCTGAAAATTGAAAAATTATCACCACACACCTTCTCAAATGTTTTGGGCTAAATCCGTTGCATACATGGCATCAAAGCACTCCATATGCAATACCTTGGGGTGTCAACATTTCAAATAAAAATTTTTTCTGGCAATAATTCAAACTGGGGTATGCGGTAGACCCAAAACCAAAGATAGGCCTATCTGAAGAAATAATCTCAATTTCAACTCCAATGACAAAGTCATAAAAATTGTATTTGACCCTTCCCAAAATCCTGACAAACCTATGCATGGGGGGCATGGGTGTACTCAGGAGACCTTGCAGAAAACAACCTTGAGAGTTTTCATGCAGTAACCGACAACAGTGTCTCCTAAATCACAGTCCAAATCTAATGTGGGCGTAAAAATCTGAAAATTGAAAAATTACCGCCACACACCTTCTCAAATGTTTTGGGCTAAATCCGTTGCATACATGGCATCAAAGCACTCCATATGCAATAACGTGGGGTGTCAACATTTCAAATATAAACAATTTTCTGGCAATAATTCAAACTGGGGTATGCGGTAGACCCAAAACCAAAGATAGGCCTAGCTGAAGAAATAATCTCAATTTCAACTCCAATGACAAAGTCATAAAAATTGTATTTGAACATTCCCAAAATCCTGGCAAACCTATGCATGGGGGGCATGGGTGTACTCAGGAGTAGGGATGAGCTGTTCGGGTTCGGACGGTTCGGAGTTCGACCCGAACTTTGGCAGTTCGAAAGTTTGCGAATTTCAACTTTTTGGGCGTGTTCGGTTCGGGTTCGAAAAAAAAAAAGAAATTTTGAAAAAAGTATAGAAAATGCTTAAAAAAATACTAAAAAATCTAGAAATAAAGAGACTTTTTACTGCAGAATATTATAAGCAACGGTTTATTAGATATTGAATTAAAAACTAATGTGTACGTGGAAAGATTATCAACTCTAAATGACCTCTGTTCACAAACGGGCATAACACCAGGTGTTTTTAGTCTGGTAATCAATTTGATACATTGTACAATATACTGAGGGTGGGGTGGTGTCTGCTTCTGATTGAGATTTGAGAATTAATTTCCCTAAAACATCCTAATATGCTGCATTTAACTGGTGTTTGAAAAAAATCTAAAGCAATGTTATTTTTCACCTCGGGATTAAACATTCACAGGGTTATTCAGAGAGCGGTGAAAAGCAGGAGATAACTGGAGAAGTAAAAATTCTAGGTCAAAATAGACAAACCAGAAAAATTCTCCCATTTATCTCACTGTCCAAATTGGCTATTTGGTCTAGATTGTTCTCTTCTCTTGCCAGTTCTCCTGGCTTTCACCTCTCTCTCAGGGTTGTTCAGAGAAAGGTGAAAACCAGGGGAATGGCAGGAAAAGAGAACAATCTGGACCAAATAGCCGATTTGGAAAGTGAGATAAGGCTAGGGTCAGACTAACGCATTTTTCGCAGCGACCGTCAAAAAGTGCGTCCGAACGTATTGCCGTATTTTTTCACGGATTGCGCAAAAACGGTCATACATAGAAACATAGAGACATAGAAAAATGTCGGAGATAAGAACCTTTCGGCCCATCTAGTCTGCCCAATTACATGGATACTTTACCTGGATTTATCTTTTGTTTAGGATAGGCTTATGCCTATCCCATGTCTGCTTAAATTCAATTACTGTTTTGGCCTCTACCACTTCAACTGGAAGGCTGTTCCATGTATCCACCACCCGCTCAGTAAAATAATGCTTTCTGATGTTACTTTTAAACCTTTGCCCCTCTAATCTAAGACTATGTCCTCTTGTTTTGCTACTTTGTTTCCTTTTAAATATACTCCCTTCCTCTACCTTGTGGATTCCCTTTACGTATTTAAATGTTTCTATCATATCTCCTCTGTCTCGTCTTTTTTCCAAGCTGTACATGTTAAGATCATTAAGCCTTTCCTGGTAACTTTTCTCCTTCAAGCCATACACCATTTTAGTAGCCCTTCTCTGAACTCTCTCTAAGATGTCTATATCCTTCTGGAGATACGGTCTCCAGTACTGCACACAGTACTCCAAGTGAGGTCTCACCAGTGCTCTGTACAGTGGCATGAGGACTTCCCTTTTCCTACTGCTAATACCTCTCCCTACACAACCAAGCATTCTGCTAGCATTTCCTGCTGCTCTATTACACTGACTACTTACCCTTAGATCCTCTGAAATGCGCATTTTTGTGCGTGATTTTTTACGGATCCAAACCAGGAAACTTTGGGTGTCTGGACGTTATGTTGGCCGGACATGAGCAGGGTCTGACGTCTCCAAATCACGCACACACGCCGCTAGTGGACGCAGCGCACTCTGTACGTCCGTACTAGCTGTTCTGCGTTCTCGAAAAAATGCGTTCATTTTCCACTTGCGTTGCGCAGCCGGACTTTCGTGCGACCGTACTTCGTATATTGGCCGTCATTGCCGTCATTTGCTGCTACTGCGGCCGTGATTAAGTGCGCCTAAACGCACGTTAAAAATTCGCTAGTCTGACCCTAGCCTAAATGGGAGAATTTTTCTGGTTTGGCTATTTTGACCTAGAATTTTCATTCTCCAGTCATTCTCCTGCTCTTCACCGCTCTCTAAATAACCCTGACAGGGTTATTCAGAGAAAGGTGAAACTCAGGAGAATGACTGGAGAATGGAAAATTCTAGGTCAAAATAGCCAAACCAGAAAAATTCTCCCATTTATCTCACTTTCCAAATCGGCTATTTGGTCTAGATTGTTCTCTTCTCTTGCCAGTTCTCCTGGCTTTCACCTCTCTCTCAGGGTTGTTCAGAGAAAGGTGAAAACCAGGAGAATGGCAGGAAAAGAGAACAATCTGGACCAAATAGCCGATTAGGAAAGTGAGTTAAGGCTAGGGTCAGACTAACGCATTTTTCGCAGCGACCGTCAAAAAGTGTATCCGAACGCATTGCCGTATTTTTTCACGGATTGCGCGATAACGGTCATACGATGCGCATTTTTGTGCGTGATTTTTTACGGATCCAAACCAGGAAACTTTGGGTGTCTGGACGTTATGTTGGCCGGACATGAGCAGAGTCTGACGTCTCCAAATCACGCACACACACCGCTAGTGGACGCAGCGCACTCTGTACGTCCGTACTAGCGGTTCTGCGTTCTCGAAAAAATGCGTTCATTTTCCACTTGCGTTGCGTAGCCGGACTTTCGTGCGACCGTACTTCGTATATTGGCCGTCATTGCCCATCATTTGCTGCTAGTGCAGCCGTGATTAAGTGCGCCTAAACGCACGTTAAAAATTCGCTAGTCTGACCCTAGCCTAAATGGGAGAATTTTTCTGGTTTGGCTATTTTGACCTAGAATTTTCCATTCTCCAGTCATTCTCCTGCTCTTCACCGCTCTCTGAATAGCCCTGACAGGGTTATTCAGAGAAAGGTGAAACTCAGGAGAATGACTGGAGAATGGAAAATTCTAGGTCAAAATAGCCAAACCAGAAAAATTCTCCCATTTATCTCTCTTTCCAAATCGGCTTTTTGGTCTAAAAGTTTCCATTCTCCTGCTTTTCACCGCCAAAAAATCAGTAAACCTTTTCTGCGTGTCCGAAAATGTCTCCTCTTTTCATACAGACTGCCGCCCCAAGCAGTTGTTTATGGATAGATTAAAGGAAAAGCATTTACCGTCATTTGAAATGTAATTTTTTGGTTTTTACATATTTCTATACATCCTAGAAATCCGCCACTTCACGGGCAGGTTATGGGGACCTCCTAGGCACGATATTTGAAGGAATTTTTCATTTTTATTTTTAACCCTTATTTCATGGAAAACTCACTGTCCCTTTAAAAACGTTTTTTTTTAACTTTTTGTCCTTGTTTCCTGTCCTCCAGGGCACTTCCCGGACCCCCATACACCTTTTATGGCAAATATGTAGCACATATGCCCTCTTGGAGGGCACTCTAAAAACCAAATTTTCAGCCCCATTGACTTGCATGGGGGTTCGGGTTCGGGTTCGGTCCCGAACAAATGGGAAGTTCGGGCTCGAACCGTACTCGGGGAGTGTTCGGCTCTTCCCTACTCAGGAGTCCTTGCAGAAAACAACCTGGAGAGTTTTCATGCAGTAACCGTCAACAGTGTCTCCTAAATCACAGTCCAAATCTAATGTGGGTGTAAAAATCAGAAAATTGAAAAATTACCGCCACACACCTTCTCAAATGTTTTGGGCTAAAACCGTTGCATCCATGGCATCAAAGCACTCCATATGCAATACCTTGGGGTGTCAACATTTCAAATATAAACAATTTTCTGGCAATAATTCAAACTGGGGTATGCGGTAGACCCAAAACCAAAGATAGGCCTATCTGAAGAAATAATCTCAATTTCAACTCCAATGACAAAGTCATAAAAATTGTATTTGACCCCTACCAAAATCCTGGCAAACCTATGCATGGGGGGCATGGGTGTACTCAGGAGACCTTGCAGAAAACAACCTGGAGAGTGTTCATGCAGTAACCGACAACAGTGTCTCCTAAATCACAGTCCAAAACTGGTGTGGGTGTGAAAATGAAAAATGACCACCAAACAGTATCCAATTTGTTTGGAGCAAACGGTTGCATCCATGACATAAAAACACTCCATTTACAATACTTTGGGTGTTAGCTTACCAAATATATGCACGTTCATAAAATTGGGGTATGTAAAAAGGCCCCTAAAAAGAAGATAAGCAAAGAAGATATGTCAAATTAGAAAAATGACAAGCACATGTCAAAAGATTGGCGTAGCACACCAAAAACAACAGAATAAATCTATATATGGGTGGTATCAATTTACTCAGAAGATGTTGCTGAACATATTTTGGGGTGTTTTTTGGCAGTAACCCATAACTGGATTTGACAATTCATGCCTAAAGTACAATGTGTGTGAAAAAATAACACAAAAAGTGACTACCTGAAAGTTTGACATAGAGCTAGTGCATGGAAAGTGTTAAAATACAACTCTTTGAAGTACCCTAGGGTGTGACCTTTCTAAAAATATATGGTTTGATGGGGGTAAATTACTTTGGTCGGCTTCAAAAATGTCCCAAATAGGACATGGGTGCATGATGACGAAATGTGAAAATTCCAAGTTGGAAAACTGAAATGCGCACTCCCCCAAATAAGGCCTATTAGCCCCCAAATGACCCGACATACCTATACATGGGTGGTATTAATTTACTCAGAAGATGTTGCTGAACATATTTTGGGGTGTTTTTTGGCAATAACCCATAACTGGATTTGACAATTCATGCCTAAAGTACAATGTGTGTGAAAAAATAACACAAAAAGTGACTACCTGAAAGTTTGACAAAGAGCTAGTGCATGGAAAGTGTTAAAATACAACTCTTTGAAGTACCCTAGGGTGTGCCCTTTCTAAAAATATATGGTTTGATGGGGGTAAATTACTTTGGCCGGCTTCAAAAATGTCCCAAATAGGACATGGGTGCATGATGACGAAATGTGAAAATTCCAAATTGGAAAACTGAAATGCGCACCCCCCAAATAAGGCCTATTAGCCCCCAAATGACCCGACATACCTATACATGGGTGGTATCAATTTACTCAGAAGGTGTTGCTGAACATATTTTGGGGTGTTTTTTGGCAATAACCCATAACTGGATTTGACAATTCATGCCTAAAGTACAATGTGTGTGAAAAATAACACAAAAAGTGACTACCTGAAAGTTTGACAAAGAGCTAGTGCATGGAAAGTGTTAAAATACAACTCTTTGAAGTACCCTAGGGTGTGCCCTTTCTAAAAATGTATGGTTTGATGGGGGTAAATTACTTTGGCCAGCTTCAAAAATGTCCCAAATAGGACATGGGTGCATGATGACGAAATGTGAAAATTCCAAATTGGAAAACTGAAATGCGCACCCCCCACATAAGGCCTATTAGCCCCCAAATGACCCGACATACCTATACATGGGTGGTATCAATTTACTCAGAAGATGTTGCTGAACATATTTTGGGGTGTTTTTTGGCAGTAACCCATAACTGGATTTGACAATTCATGCCTAAAGTACAATGTGTGTGAAAAATAACACAAAAAGTGACTACCTGAAAGTTTGACAAAGAGCTAGTGCATGGAAAGTGTCAAAATACAACTCTTTGAAGTACCCTAGGGTGTGCCCTTTCTAAAAATATATGGTTTGATGGGGGTAAATTACTTTGGCCGGCTTCAAAAATGTCCCAAATAGGACATGGGTGCATGATGACGAAATGTGAAAATTCCAAGTTGGAAAACTGAAACGCGCACCCCCCAAATAAGGCCTATTAGCCCCCAAATGACCCGACATACCTATACATGGGTGGTATCAATTTACTCAGAAGATATTGCTGAACATATTTTGGGGTGCTTTTTGGCAGTAAACCTTAAAGTTCACAGTACATGTATTCTTAAATTGCATTAAAAAAAACTTTGGCATAGATTTGTGGTAAAATGGTTTGCATGGAAAGAGTCAAAATACCCCAAGTTTAATACCTTGATTTGTGTACTTTAAAAAAATATGTATATGTGGAGGGTTATTCAGGAATTAGTGACAGATATCAGTGTTACAATGTCACTATGACTACTTTTAAAAGTAAACCCTTTGTAAATGGCAAAGTGCTACTTTCACTTATTGTTGCATAAGATAAGGAGAAAAGCGAGGAATATGTAAACATTGGGTATTGCTAAACTCAGAACTAAATTTAGAAACTACTAAGGAATTACATTTTTTTGACAATTTTGGGGGTCAAAGTTTGAAAAAGTGGTGTTTTTTCAATTTTTTTGTCATATTTCACAATGTTTTTTATAGTAAATTATATGAAATGATGAAAAAAATGGTATCTTTATAAAGTCCATTTAATGACAAGAAAAACAGTGTAAAATATGTGTGGGTTACATAAACGAGTAAGAGGAAAATTTGACGTAAACCCTCTGCGAGTCCCTTCACTGGCTCCCCATCCACTGCAGAATTAAGTTCAAAATCCTTATCCTTACCTACAAAACCCTCACTAACTCAGCGCCCCACTACCTGTCCTCACTAATCACCAAATACACCCCAGCCCGCTCCCTAAGGTCAAACAGTGACCTGCGCCTAGCTTCTCCCCGCATCACCTCTTCCCATGATAGACTGCAGGATTTCTCACGCGCAGCCCCCACTCTCTGGAACGCTCTCCCTCGTGCTGTCAGACTTTCCCCTAACTTCTCTTCCTTCAAACGCTCCCTTAAAACATTCCTATTTAGGGAAGCCTACCACCCAACTCACTGACGCAACCATCAATCACTCTCACCTTACAGTCCTCTCCTCCTGTTTCCAACCCCAACCCTCCCAGATTGTGAGTTCCTACGGGAATAGGGCCCTCATCTCCTCCTGTACTGTTTGTCAAATGTTGTTCAATGTATTGTAACCCTGTCTGTACTGTGCTTATTGTACAGCGCTGCGGAATATGCTGGCGCTTTATAAAATAATAATAATAATAATAATAATAAAACAGCACAGAAACGTAAAAACAGCAGCGGTCACTAAAGGACAGATTTGTGTAAAACCGCCCGGTCACTAAGGGGTTAAACCTGTCAAGCTGAATCACCAAAAATCAGGGTATTTCACTGATAATTTGGTGCAGTTCGGCGTTCTCTGAATAGATTAACGATTACTTCTCTATGGAGAATTTCACTACCGCAAAGATTGCTGAACTGCAGCGATCTGCACCGTATTTCACTGCCAGTTCGGCAGTATTTGGTGAATTGACAGTTTTGTGAATAAATAAAGTGCCCCGAAATTGCACCTTACAGTGAAATTCACCATGCAGTGCCCTTCATTGGCAAGTTTGTCTCTAATTGAATAACCCCTATACTAAAACCTAGTTTTGATGGTAGGAGACAAACACCTTGTTTTACTTTATTTAAAGTGGGATATATTGATGTTAGCGATACTAAACTGTTGTATATGTTTATATCAGTGCAGCTTAAGCCCAATCAAATAAGTAAATTTGTATTTTTGATTAAATAGTGAACTGGTTAGCATCCTAATTGCCTTACTATATTGATACGTTTTAATTGGCACATTTGACAAGAGTTTAAATGTCACCTTTACAGAACTGCCATTAAAATGGTGCCTGGAACTGGACTGAGGTAAGTTGACATTTCAGATACCGTAACTCCTTAAACGAAAAGATATCAGGTTGACTGTAAGTGGCTAATTGAAATTAAAGTTTTGAATTTATTTCTGAAATCATGAGCATACAGTATATACTTTTTATCCACTGGGTGGCAGGCTGCTCTAATATTTGGAAATCTACAACAGTAGTATGAAGCAAAAGTATTGTTTAGCTACATGAATTATTGTTATATGGTGTTTATAAACATTATTATGATTTTTTTTTCACTGTAGTTTCCTTTAGAGCGATATTTGTTAATTTTCCCATTCCAATAGAAGCTACCTTTTTATATACTGTGTTAATTAAGTAAATGTGAGACGGAGTCCTGTCATTTTTCAAAACACCATATTTCACATGTTACTTTAAATACAGATTAATAGCTTATTATTGAAGGTTTGGGGTAACAAAGGTGATGTAAACTTAACCAGAGCCATTGTAAACTTACTATCACCACCATAGGGCCATAATCTTGGAGAAAGCTGTGTTTTCTCCTATTCAAGGAATATGAGGCATGAATTTGAGCATTGGAATAGAAGAATGAGCATCAAGCAAGGTAGCTCATTCTTCCAGAAATACTTTCTCCTAAAAGCTGGTGTTAAGTGATTTGCAAAAGCAGTCTCACTTATCACACTCTAAATTATACTATAGGGGTTATTCAAAGAGATCCCAATTGTGGCTGAAATTCAGCGTACAGTTACCTTTCCTGGCCATTCGGCTATTAAGAGAGCAGGCAATTCACCAAATCTTGGCAAATTGCCTGCACATACGGTGCCTGTTCGGTGCCTTTTTGAGGGCAGTGAAATGCCCATAGAGAAGCAATGCTTTGTCTATTCAGAGAACACAAAACAGCAGGGAAAAGTTTCCGAAATGTCCTGCTGTTCGGTGGTTTCATTCAACAGGTTTATTCAGGCGAATCCCATAGGCTTCAATGTTAAAAATATTCCTGTTTTAACTCAATATCTAAAACCATTTATTATTTTATTGTGCAGTAAAAAGTCTCTATTTTTAGATTTTGTAGGATCTTTTAGTCATTTTTTGGGTTTTGTTAGGCCAATTTTTTTTCCGTTTTTTTAAATCGTTTTTTCTTTTTCTGTAACAGCCCTTTTTATTATCATTTATTGGACTGTATATGTAAATTTCAGACATTTTCCTTCTGTAGTTTCTTTGCAAACAGCGTTTCACTTTTCAAGCATTCAAACGTACTGTTTTTTTATTCACTCCATTCGTCTCCGGTGGCTGCTCTGTGCTGTGATCGGCGGCTGCTCGGGTTTCTACGACGTGTTCGGCGGGGTTAATCTAGATGTTTTGTGGCTTTAGTGTGTGTTTGGCGGGTTTTGCGGTGAGCGTTTGGCGGGTTTGCGGCGGCTTTTCCCTGCATTACGACGGCCCTGTGGTGCTTGCTGAATACACTGCAGGGTCGCCGGAATGGGATCGCCAAATCGCCCCAAATTGCAGAGAACGAAAAGTCACCAAACGTGTAGTGACTTTTCGATTGTCTTTGAATATCCTGTATAAAAATCCCATACTCACTTCTCATCCCATGGTGCAGAGGGTGTTGCAATCCCCCATTTCCTCACGTCAGGAGCAGTAGGAGACTGGGAATAAATAGTCAGAGCCATTAATTAACAGCCACAGTGAGAAAAGCAAGCTATTCCAATGTGGATAATTCTTCCGTTATGCAACCGGTATTGTTAAAAGAAATACTCCCTCTCAGAACCTGATGTTAAGTGATTACGAGTTTCTATTAACACAAATAGCCCAAGTTCAGTATTCAGTCCAGTACCTGTCCTGTCCACCCTCTCCTGTCCAGTCTGTTTAGTGTGTCCTGTCCTGTATATTGTGATTATCTAATAGTCCTATTCCGTTCTCCCCCAGCCACCTCCTATACTTCCATTATCTATTCAGTATCCCCTTTCTGTTTTTCTCCTATTGTGAATTTTTGCATAATAAACCTTTTATTTCTTGAACCCTTATATATCTGTTTCACTCCACTTTGTAACTACCCATTGGGCTTGAACCTACAACCCCAGCCAAATAATCCTGACACCCCCATACAAAACAACACAATGTTCTTTTGGACAATACAATGTATAACATAAAAACACGCAAACACAGTTAAGTAAACATTATGGGGGATATTCAGAGACCACTGAAATGTCGCCGACACAAGCTGAAATCCCACCGAAAAACGCATCACTTGAAACGCTGCAAAAAACACATGCCAAACACGTCTGGAAAAATCTGACAAGCTGCCGAACATGGTGCAGACCAGCGGCTGGAGAAAGCCAACAAGCTGACGAACGGGGTAAAAAGTGGCCAAATCCTTGCCCCAATCCTGGATCTGGCAGTGATGGGGAATGGGTCTTCCTCCCCTGCAATATAGCCCTAGCTCACAACAAATATGGTTGGATGATAATAATCAGGCAGACTGTTGTAGCTGCTCTACAATAATTATTCATCATCACATTAACACAATGCTGTTATACAATAAGACGGGTCATATTGATGGCTTGTTTTTTGTGAATAAGCGGTCTGGAGATCTATATTCATTGCTGAGTGCTTGTGCAACTGATGAGTTTTATCGTTAAGTGAATCAGTTAATATGAGTTAATACCTCAAGAACCGCATGTTTGTGATTATTCAGGCTTAGCTGGATTTCTGGGAAAGTTTTGTCTAATAATCCTATATGTGCTTATCTCTTCAAGTACCATACTTGATATGCGTGGGCTCTATGCAATATAGCTGTTGAAAGTGTTTACTTTATCTATTTCATGATTATAACTTGAAATTAAAGTTCGATTGAATACCCAGATGTGATTTATAAAAAGACACCATCCAACATAATAAAAAAGCACAGAATGTTCTCTTTCCAGAAAGCTAAACTGTTGTCAGTATGTAACTCAAGGGCTAGATTCAGCAAGACTATGCAGACATTTGATGCACCCAGATAATGAAAGGATGCTGAATTCTAATGTCTATTCTAATTAATGAAATCATAATATAAACTCTGTGCGGCTACCAAATAAGCCTAATTGGGTGTATTTCACTAAATTGGGATTTATACAGAATTGATAAGGAAATGTAACACAGCTTGCGAAAAGGGCAGAGCAGAACACAACTGGGTTCCAATTTAACTGTGTTTAAGTAAAATGTGCAATTCATTTGTTAATTCTTAACAATTCCTGATTTAACCCCTACATGTCAAGTGACATGCCATGATGGTAAAAAAGAAGCTGTCCCTAGAGGACTGTGACAGTCATGACATATCAGCAGCTGAGTGTTATAATTAATTTCCGACGTTGGGAACATAGAAACATAGAAAAATGTCGGAAGATAAGAACCTTTCGGCCCATCTAGTCTGCCCAATTACATGGATACTTTACCTGGATTTATCTTTTGTTTAGGATAGCCTTATGCCTATCCCATGCCTGCTTAAATTCAATTACTGTTTTGGCCTCTACCACTTCTACTGGAAGACTGTTCCATGTATCCACCACCCTCTCAGTAAAATAATGCTTTCTGATGTTACTTTTAAACCTTTGCCCCTCTAATCTAAGAATATGTCCTCTTGTTTTGCTACTTTATTTCTGATATTTAAAAGGAAACAATCAGGAACCCTGCAGCCACATTCCTGATGATGTGAAGCATGGGCCAACAATCCACAACATAGACGTGTGATCCATGTGATTGGCCGTCACATTGATCATATGGAATTATGAAGTCAAGAGGTTCTCATTCAGTAGAAAAAAGGATTAAGAAGAAAATACAAAAAAACTTCCTAAAGTTCCTAAACTAAAATCACCGAAGTAAAAGTGATTATCAATTCTTTGATCACTGCATTTATTTGGTGTGAATCAGAAAGGTAGCATTCATTTTCTTTTACAATCAGGGTTATTCAGAGAGCGTGAAAAGCAGGAGAATGACTGGAGAATGAGAAATTCGAGGTCAAAATAGCCAATTTGGAAAGTGAGATGAAAGGGAGAATTTTTCTGGTTTGGCTATTTTGACCTTGAATTTTTCATTCTCCAGTCATTCTCCTGCTTTTCACCGCTCTCTGAATAACCCTGATAGTGTTCTGTGACAACTAAGCCAACCACTGTATGGCACCTGTCTGGTCATTACAGCAAGCAAGAGCCCTCCTTGCTCTCCATAAACCCAAGCTGCTGTCAAACATCATTAGAAAAGTGGGTCAGAATTGAATTGTCATGTTATAACTTCACATGGGCTTTAGTACTTTCTATACTTTTAGAATTACAACATGCTCGCTATATTTGACTTATTGTTACTGTTCTTATTTTTGTATATATATATATTATAGTAGCATTTCTCATTAAAAGTAAATTCTCGTAGTGTACACTTTCTCTACCTTAGACTCAGACTTTCCAAAAAGCACACTGTACAAAGTTCCAGTGTTCCCTGAAGACCACCAGGGTTATTCAAAGAGAGGTGAAAACCAGGAAAATAGCAGGAGAAGAGAACAATCTAGACCAAATAGCCGATTTGGAAAGTGAGATAAATGGGAGAATTTTTCTGGTTTGGCTATTTTGACCTAGAATTTTCACTTCTCCAGTCATTCTCCTGGTTTTCACCTCTCTCTGAATAACCCTGCATGGAACAGGATCACACCGGGGTTCCATCCAAGGGTCCAGGACCAGAACGTTATGTTAATTCAACCGTTCCTTCTCAGACCCTAAACCACTCAAGGGATGGGTATTCAGCTTTCAGACTACCCAACCTGTAGCACTAATATTGCAGAAAGGTTACTGAGGGAAGCAAAGCCACCAAATCAGGAACCACCAGGAACACTTGGAGTGGGAAAAGAAGTCTGTTTATAAATTCCAGCGTTTCACTTTCTGTATAGTTCTGATACACAGAACCAAACAAGAGAATAATCAAACAGGTACACTACACAATTCCTTCAAGACATAGAGTAATCACAAACACAGGAGCAGTCGACAAACCCAAATTACAATATATACATATCTTGATAACAAAGCAAATGGTATCTATGAAGACAGAGGCTGCTGAGTTACCCTTTGCCTGTGTGTTGGCTTCACTGCCATAGCCATAGTCTCTGGGTAGGAGGATGGCATCCATACTTCTCCAAGGGGTACAAAGTTTGCTGTATTAAGTGACGGCATTGTTGCAATTGACTGTGCCAACCAGAGTGCTAGGACATATGATGGTTGAGTAAAAAGGTGGAGCTTTGTCCAGTGGCGTAGGGGAAAGGTGTGGAAATCTGCCATAGGTGCCACGTTATATCATATATAATACCATTTATTTATTTTGATATTTACATTTTTAGTACAGTGTAATGTTTATTATTTATTTATTGTAATATTTCATTATTTTAATAATGTTCATTTTAAAGGGGCATTTTATGTTTGAGGTCAGCGCTGTTTACCAGGTTATGAAAAGAAATCCATTTAATAACAAAAAATAAAAGCTAAAAATGTTTTTTAAGTTTTTGATTTTTGTCTGCAATGGCGTGGTGCCAAATTGTAGCACTAGTTGCTATTATACCTAGATACGCTTTTGCTTCTGTCATGGAACAAACCTCCCACCTAGCCAATATAAGGCTGACCCTTGCTATGTCCTAAGTCAATGATCTTCCTAACCGGAGCAGCACTGGTGTAAAAAAACATTCTTTGGCTGCATGAATCAGGGCCAAGTGCAGTGTGGCCAGTCTCTATACAGCCACGGGTCAACTGAGACCCTACAGCTATGAAAATAATAAAAAAAAATGGCCTTGCCCTGGAACCCTCCCATGACCTAAGCTTTTACCCACCCACAACTCAATCTCGTGCACCGGCTGAAAATTTTCCCAGGTCAAGACCTGTTCTAACAAATTGTAAGTTACCACCCTACCTGAATAGACTGCTTCCCCCAGCAGTTCCTTCATCCTATAACTTCCGATCCAGGACCTGCACCTTACTTGCAATACCACAGTACAAAAAGAAAGTGTATCGATCCTCATTTTACTACAGAGTACCACAGTTATGGAATAACCTCCCAGACTCCATCAAATCTCCCCCCAGTCTAAAGTCACTTAAAAGATCAATTTACGTCAATATAGAATGCACCTGTAAACATGCAACATAGTGAATATATTTCCTACATATTTATTTTCTGTGTTAATCTGTATATTTGTGGGTTTTTATAATATCTTGCATTTTATTACTTTGTATTTCTGTAACAATTCAATGTTCTTGAACCCAGGACATACTTGAAATCGAGAGAAATCTCAATGTATCCTTCCTGGTAAAATACTTTATAAATAAATAAATACTTTGTGCCTTATTTATCACTGATCAAGTGCACAAAAATACAACTTTTGAAAGAAAGATTTTCATTTTTCATTCAAGAATCTTGATCCCACCAGGTCTCTTGTGGCATAATTTAACATTATTAAAATGTTACGTGGTCATATGATCATTTACAGTGATACATGACATGCTAATCTGTGAAAAGGGGACAGATTTCTTTGTCATAGATGGAAAAATCTTTCAATATGTGCACTTGGCTATTTTACCACTAGAGGTCTCACATAGACTGTGCCTAAATCATAGTTATTTTAGTAATTATTAGACACAGCATCGCTTTACAAAATTAAAAACCGGCTGATGTGACTGTCTTTTGTGAGATGCCTGAACCCAGCGACAAATATGCAAACACAGCATTGTTTATGCATTCAAATATCACTGTTAATTTGGCGAGTTTCACATGCTGACCAACAGATATGGTCTCATTATTTTTTTCAGTGACATAAAAATAAACTAGTTCAAAATATCACCATTAACGTAAGGTTTATTTTAAAGCAGAAGTTACTAAACTGGATAGCAATGGAGAATGATATGAGCTGTTCGGTTTGATCTGTTCGGAGTTCGCATCGAACATCGGCTGTTCGACAGTTCGTGAACTTCGAACTTTTTGGGATGTTCGCCAAAAGTTCTAAAAAAAATAAATTGAAAAAAGTATAAAAAATGCTTAAATACTAAAAAAATCTAGAAATAAAGAGACTCTTTACTGCAGAATATTATAAGCAACGGTTTATTAGATACTGAATTAAAACGGGAATATTTTTAACATCGAGGCCTATGGGATTAAACATTCTTGTTACTAAAACATCAGGCAGACACGGCCCTCTAATCAGGCACTGTAGAGGGCAGCCTGCAGGGACCTCCCAAGGATCCCCTTGAGGAGCATTGAGGAGCATGCGGCCGCCGGATGACAGAGCCGCGACTGTGCGGGCTAGCCACCCGGGTGCATGTGGCAGAGACAGGCAGTGCAGGGAGGGAGCCACTGCAGCTGCGGCCACGGCAGACCCCCCCCACAACCAGGATCCAGGGAGCCCCCACTGACCACCAGGCTAAGGTAAGGCGACACATTTCTAAAATAAAAAAAAATCCGAGGACATTTTTAAATGTCCCCGGGAACATAAAATAAAACTTTTTTTTTTTCTCTACGTGGCTGAATGTATTTAATTATATATATATATATATTAGATACATTCAGCCAGGTAGAGGGGGGGTGGCATTTGGGCTGTGCAGGGTCTCATTCAGTGGTTTGTTTCTTTTGTGTGTATATTTTTAGCAAATTTATAGGGGAAGGTAAGGGCAGGTATGATTATATTTGGTGGGGGGATCGTGCTTATGCGATATGAAGACAAATAGACGTAATATCTTGTTTCAATTGGATAACGCCACTGTTTATTCCAAATGTGATTTTGATCCATCAGATAGGTACAAGGTGATTATTAAATGAGTGCTTGATGAGGCTCTTGATGATGGAATAATCAGTGATTCTTTATATTCCTACCTTATGGTTAAACACCCACGAACAACTGTTTTATATACACTACCAAAAATGCATAAGAGTTTAACAGCACCTCCGGGGAGACCAATTGTTTCGGCTATTTTAGGATTCCTGGAACCGTTGGGGAAACTCCTTGATTATACCTTTAAAGCTCCAGTAACAGCATTGAGTACCTGTGTTCGTGATACCACTGATGTCATCAATCGTATCCACAATGTAGTGTTAACCCCAGAGTCACTACTAATTACTATGGATGTATCTAGTCTTTATACCAACATACCTCATAGTCAAGGGATTGCATCCATCCAACGTGTATTAGAAGATTCCACTATCTGTCCAGAATTTCCTATTCCATTTATTCTTTCTCTTTTGGAGTTAACATTAACTCTTAATTACTTTAGATTTGAGAATCAGTTCTACAGTCAGAGGTCGGGGATGTCCATGGGAGCCCCTATGGCTCCCAAGTATGCCAACACCTTTATGTTGTTTATGAGCCCACACATATTCTCCCTCTTTTACGTAAAGGACTTGTTTCCTATTTGCGATTTATTGATGATCTGTTTATTGTGTGGAATGGTACTGTGGAAGAGATAAGATCTATCTTTCAACAAATTAATCAACTTGACTCGACGATAAGATTTACTTTTGAGATACATAAGGATAAAATCAACTTCCTAGATCTTACTTTCGAAAGACAAGGTAATAAACTTGAACATAGTCTGTTTAGGAAGGAAACAGCACGAAATACGTTATTACAACCAAATAGTATCCACCCTACAAAACTCATTGAATCTCTGCCGACCTCACAGTTTTTGAGGGTATTTCGTAATAACTCTAGGGAAGAAATGTGTACAGTTCAACTACAGCAGATGTATGACCGCTTTCTTGAACGGGGATATAAAAAAACAATTCTTGATCGGGCTTTATCCTTGGCTGAACAGAAATTTTAAAATCCAAGTAGTTTTCAGCAGGATAAATCAATAGTCATGGATCGTTTAATACTCCCACAGACATATAACACCAAATCTTCACAATTGGCAAAGTGTGTTAAACATAATTGGAATATAATTAGAGCAGACCGGACTTTACCAGTTAAATGTGCATCAGTACCGCTGATGTGTTATAAAAGAAATAGAAACTTAAGAGATATGTTAGTACATACTGACCAATTTTCACGCAATCGGTGCAACATCCTGGATGTTTTAGATGTACGGCTGCATTACATGCAGATCCATGATTGTTGGTTAAACATTTTGTCATCCATATAGTGGTAGAGTCTACACTATTAGACATCGTATCTCCTGTACCACTAAATTTATTGTGTACAAATTATCCTGTCCATGTGGTCTAATCTATATTGGGAAGACTAATAATGGTTTACGTGAACGTCTTGCTAATCATCGAGCTGCTATACGAGCTGCCTTATCAGGCTAGGAAAATACACAGCCAGTCGCCAGACATTTTTTTCTAATGCAACACCCACTTTCTTCTCTTCGAGTGATGGGAATTGATCATATTCCCCCATTATCAAGAGCAGGTGATAGAGCCCTTGAATTATTAAAAAGAGAGGCGTTCTGGATTTTCACGATGGACACAATCTTCCCTAAGGGGTTAAATGAAAAAAAATAGTTTGCATTGCTTTCTCCATTCTCGTTAGGATACATTCTCTGATTCCATTTTGATTTCTGATTTTTATTGTTTTTAATTTGTATAGTGATTTAACACGTTATTGGAGAGCCAGTAGCCATTGTTTGAATGTCATTAACTTTATCTAATCAGCCTTATGAGGGGGATATATCTCCGTTGGTTTATAAAGTGGTTACTAGGCACTCAGCTGTGATTTAATGACCGATGAGTAGCTCTCACACTTCCGGCTCTATACTTGCCCTGATTCACCTGTTGTGTATTGTTGATTAACACTTTTTTATGTATATATAGAGTGTGCTTGAATGCCTTTTATATGTCCTGATGAAAGTCCTACGGGACTGAAACGTCGATGCTGTGATGCTGTACTTATGATCCAATAAAGGAATTTATTTTTACAACAAAAAGAGTCTCTGAGTGGCGGAACATCGAGGAATTTATTATACTATATACCAAATTCCTACACCGGAGCATGATCCATTCGTTACTGGGTGTGCAGAGATCGAGTTTGCTATATATATATATATATATATTATATATATTAGATAAGATATATATCTATATTCTTATAAATATATATATCCAGACTAGTATTACACACACACACATTTTGGCAACTAATTGCCGCCCCCCCATTTGGCTGATCCCTCCAGAAGAAATGTTGAACCTGATAGAGCAGAGAATAATATATATATTCTCTGCTCTGTCAGGTTCAACATTTCTTCTGGAGGAATCAGCCAAATGGGGGGGCGCATTTAGTTGAGATTGTCCACATGCCACCCCATGTGCGTATGTGTATATATGGTCTGAGGTCTGTGAGTGGGTGTATAATATATATATATATATATGCGTGTTGATATATACGTATATGTCTGTGTGTGGTATCAATGCATCCCTACTATATAAAGCAAAAGGGGGGGTATATCTCTGTCGGGCGCTACCTGTATATACGGGTCTCTCACACTTCGTAGAGTGGAGTGGGGAAACTTTATTAGCAGAATGCAATAGTGTGTGGTTGCCACATATATTATAACCAGTGCATATATTAGTATACAGTGAATATATTCGTGGTTTGTGGTCAAAAATGGTTTGGTGAAACCAATTTTGTACAAATGTATGCTTGCCAAAAGATGAGGTAGTGTCGTTATGGGAGTAGATAATATCCTTCTGTTAATACACATGAAAGTTTGATCGGTTTTAATCAGAGTTTAGTTCTCAGCGTAACGCCATCTAGTGTCTTTCATATGGTACTGCTGCTGCAACCAGTTCAGTTATTGGATGGTCTGGGAATTGTTCACTCTTCTACTGCCACCTAGTGGTCTTTATCCGAATCTCAGTCTCGTGGAAGATGGACTCGTCACTGTCTTTCTCCTTCTCTCCTTGTCCTCATATAAAAAACAGAGAGGGGGTATCCATAGCGTGATACTGTATATACAGATTACGTTGTATGTGAAAAATTGTATATACTCACGTGGTCCAGAGCCTAAATGCAGCCAGGCTCAGACGTTTAGACTTTGCTGGTCCATAAAGGTGACCAGTTCCCTTCTTTTCCTCCAGGAATCCTTCGCTGTCGCTGGGTACTTCTGGGGTTCCTTATTCCTCCGCGCTGCTCATCCAAAAAGTTGGTGTCTGTGCAACTAATGGGGTATCTAGGCAACTTATGGAGTTTCCTCCAGAGTAACCACAGAGACAGGAGTAGGTGGGTTTAAAAGTAAGGGATTTAATACATGATAATGAAAAACAAAAACAAAGATAGGGGTATCCAGGACGCGTTTCGCCTACAAGGCCTCCTCTGCTGGATAAATGCGATCTGTGCGCGTTCGTTTTTATACATACTGATTTGTACATGTTTGTTTATTGTTTTAGCGCTGAAACCGGCGTTTTCGTGCGTGTCGAGCTCCGATTGGTCCGATCACGTGAGAATGCTGTCCAATCCGAACGTATGGATGTTCCCTGAAGCGCCGGGCTGATGTTCTCCATTCGTAGTGGGTAGAAGCTTACAGAGACGTCTGATGCTCGCATATTCTTCATGTTGGAGCTGAGCAGTTATTAGATACAGGTTCATGCTTGTCATAAAACTTATATTTAAAAGTTTTTGTTGATCGAAATGCTTATCTTTAAAATGCATATCCTTAAAGATTCATGCTAATCTAAAATGCATTTCTTTAAAAGTTCATAATGTTAGTGATACGTATATAATAGTTCACACTGATAATAATACACATATTATGGTGAAAAAATTCCATGTGGATGTGAGATGGTTACTTATTTATGTTTCTGTTAATCCACATACTGTGTTTTACCCCACCCCTCCTTGCCTGAAATAGTGTGAGGACCCAAAATCTGTTAGGCATATATTTCCTTTAATATGAAATTAGGGCTATAGTTATGCAGTCTCCTTATATCTGTCTAGATGGTGTATCTGATATATACAAATGGTTAAAGTGGTGTTCCTAGAGACTGTCACTAATAGGATAAGTAAGATTCCAGGAGGTATGTGGAGCTGGAGTGGCTGCGTTCGTTCAGGTTTTATCTTCTGTTTATAAGAAGTGGCATAACTCAAAGTCTAAATTGAGACCCTTTGGATGCAGGGTATCGAATTCATAGATGCAACGCATCTCTTCCTGCCCGACTTTCTTTGAAAAATCTCCTCCTCTTCTATCGTTCTTAATTCTTCTTATTGCCAAAAATTCTAATTTTTTCGGGTCGCAGTTGTGACTCTTTTTAAAATGTGCGGGGACGCTATGCGTTTCTAGGCCTTTCTCAATATTTCTTACATGCTCCCTGATCCTTACGCCAAGGGCTCTCGTGGTTTTACCTATATATTTCAAACCACTTTCTTCTCTTCGAGTGATGGGAATTGATCATATTCCCCCATTATCAAGAGCAGGTGATAGAGCCCTTGAATTATTAAAAAGAGAGGCGTTCTGGATTTTCACGATGGACACAATCTTCCCTAAGGGGTTAAATGAAAAAAAATAGTTTGCATTGCTTTCTCCATTCTCGTTAGGATACATTCTCTGATTCCATTTTGATTTCTGATTTTTATTGTTTTTAATTTGTATAGTGATTTAACACGTTATTGGAGAGCCAGTAGCCATTGTTTGAATGTCATTAACTTTATCTAATCAGCCTTATGAGGGGGATATATCTCCGTTGGTTTATAAAGTGGTTACTAGGCACTCAGCTGTGATTTAATGACCGATGAGTAGCTCTCACACTTCCGGCTCTATACTTGCCCTGATTCACCTGTTGTGTATTGTTGATTAACACTTTTTTATGTATATATAGAGTGTGCTTGAATGCCTTTTATATGTCCTGATGAAAGTCCTACGGACTGAAACGTCGATGCTGTGATGCTGTACTTATGATCCAATAAAGGAATTTATTTTTACAACAAAAAGAGTCTCTGAGTGGCGGAACATCGAGGAATTTATTATACTATATACCAAATTCCTACACCGGAGCATGATCCATTCGTTACTGGGTGTGCAGAGATCGAGTTTGCTATATATATATATATATATATTTATATATATTAGATAAGATATATATCTATATTCTTATAAATATATATATCCAGACTAGTATTACACACACACACATTTTGGCAACTAATTGCCGCCCCCCCCATTTGGCTGATCCCTCCAGAAGAAATGTTGAACCTGATAGAGCAGAGAATAATATATATATTCTCTGCTCTGTCAGGTTCAACATTTCTTCTGGAGGAATCAGCCAAATGGGGGGGCGCATTTAGTTGAGATTGTCCACATGCCACCCCATGTGCGTATGTGTATATATGGTCTGAGGTCTGTGAGTGGGTGTATAATATATATATATATATATGCGTGTTGATATATACGTATATGTCTGTGTGTGGTATCAATGCATCCCTACTATATACATGGCACGCCATGTCCCTATAATATATATTGTAGCGCTGCTTTAAAGACTGTGTTTTGCTGCATTTAATTATTATGACCACCAGAGGGAGATAGAGACATAATGGACTATGCTGGACAAATACTGAACTACAAATTCCATCATGCTTTGCGTGAGTACAGGAAGTGGGTGGTGTAGGAAGAGGAAAGACATCAGCAGCCTCGTGCAGGGGAGAGGCAGAGTGAGCTGAGCGGTGAAAGGTGGAGGACGCATGTGAAAACGATCAAGGATCGTGACCAGGCCAGAGTACAGGCGCTGCCTCACTTGTGCTGGAGATCGGGACGGTGACCCTGCTGAGACCTACCTACGCAGCGCTGAGAGGTCTGGATGGAAATCTGGTTCCGGCTGGACCCCGAGTGAGGAGACCGCACTGATTGATTTGGAGTGCAGGCGGTGGATCGTTGTTCCTGTTGCGGAGATTCGACAAGCAGGGAGCGGATCCAGTGGCACAGAGTCCCAGTGCACGGCGGGAGAATATCCTTGATCGGGTGCTGGACAGTTTGTCTATCGGATGGGTGAGAGGCCCCCCAGGCCGCAGTTCCAAAAATAAGAAACGCACGCTGCAGTATTGTTTAAATCCACAGGGCCCCAACGTGACTAGTCAAAGATTGTTTGTTTCATTCACTGGCCTAGTTGAATACAGTACCCGGGTACCCGAGACAATACACATACACATTTTTTGAGCTATTTATTCACGGGACTTACACTCCAGAACTGAGGGGGTTAATCTTTCTCTTTTTCCGCCGCGTCTTTTTCCCGCGTTACGAAATCCTGTCGTTTAAATACCGTATCTACTTTATATATGTTGCTTTATTGGGATCAGTAAAGAATATAATCTAAAAAAATCCACAACAGTGCTGGTGAATAGTTATTCCCTAGTGCGGTGAGACTAACCCGAGGTTAATTCAGCGGCTCCTCCGGGAGTGAGCGCTACAATATGATCAGGGGTTACCTTTTTTTTAATATTTTTACACTGTTCCTATTAAATTAACAGTAATTTTTTATGTATTTTATTCAGTGGAAACTTTTTTTTGCCTATATAACATGTGCTTTGTGAAAATAAAACGGTTTTGTGTATACATTTTAATTTAGTTAGTGGATTCCTGTCCAGTGCGGTGAGAAGCAAACGTAATGTAGTGTAGACACGCTGCGAGGCGGAGCGAAGTGAAATCAAGCCTACAAAATGTTTGCTTCTCGTCGCTTCGCTATGCTGTGCATCGCTACACTCTCAGTGTGTCTCAGCCTTTATTCCCGCATCGCTAGCTTACCGAATCAGTTTGTATACTTGTTCCTGACCCTGCTTGTTCTGAGGACCCAATCTGTTGCCGACTTTGCCTGCCATTTGACTATTCTCTCTGTGTATTCCCTGCCTGTTCTGTTTGCTTCCTGTTGCTACTGGTGTGCGCCAATTCTCACCACAGTAGCGCAGTACAAGGGCCTAAACATTGCTGACCCGGTTTTGTTATAGCTGCTGATGTAACTGAATAGATCGGGGATCTCTTCTGCATTACCAAAATCTCCACCACTGCACTCTTCCACAATACCACAGAGGGGTTACTTATGGTGTGAAGGCACTTGCTGCCACCAAAGGCACAATATTTGGGTGCACTGCCATTGACGCCTATACCAGATTCATATCATTTTAATATTTGACCGCAGGGTCCAACCCTGCTCTCTTCCACAAAACCACAGAGGGGTTACGGTGTGACGGCACTGTTGCCGACACTAAAGGCCCAATTTTAAAGCACCTATTGTTACTTTCATCCAAAGCCTGCATAAATTTCACCATAATTTAGCCAAAAAAATTCCTAAACTTGTTCTGCGTGTCCTAAAATGTCTCCTCTTTTCATACAGACTGCCGCCCAAAGAAGTTGTTTATGAATAGATTAAAGGAAAACCATTTAACGTCATTTGAAATGTAATTTTTTTGTTTTTATATGTTTCTATACATCCTACAACTCCGCCACTTCACGGGCAGGTTATGGGGACCTCCTAGGCACGATATTTGAAGGAATTTTTCGTTTTTATTCTTAACCTTTATTTCATGGAAAACTCACTGTTCCTTTAAAAAAGTTTTTTTTTTTTTACTTTTTGTCCTTGTTTCCTGTCCCCCAGGGCACTACCTGGACCCTCATACACCTTTTATGGCAAATATCTTGCATATATGCCCTCTTGGAGGGCACGCTAAAATTCGAACTTTTGAGTCCCATTGACTTGCATTGAGTTCGGTTCGTGTTCGAGTTCGTACTCGAACTTTTGAAATTGTTCAAGTTCGAATGCGAACCGACCACGGGGGTGTTCGGCTCATCACTAGTGATTATAAGGTTGGGGATACATATTGGGGTTATGAAGGGTTTTACATTCTGAACTTAGGGTTTGGGGTCTTTGTATATTATATTGTATTGACAATTTCCATGTAGTGTTAATGAATTCTTTTACAATCGAAGACAATATCAACCTTCAAGACAAAATTGCTCTAGCTCTGACAATTGGTAAGCTGCACTTTAATAAAAGTCTGAATACTTTTAAAACATTTTTTTTAACTAGTTAGTCTAGTGCTGCAATGGTTGTGTGTATAGCATCATTAACCTGATAAAAAATGAACTTCTTTTACAGTCTCAGGTATCTACATTTGGCTTTATTTTTCTTTGTCTCGATCAGACCAATAGTACAACTGTCAGGTCTGACAGCTGCGGGAGAAGTCGGGCCTTAAGGGTGATAGTAGAACTTCAACAGGTCTATTCACTAAAAGGTGAAACACAGGAGAAGTTAAAATTCTAGGTCAAAATATCCAAACCAGAAAAATTCTCCCATTTATCTCACTTTCCAAATTGGCTATTTGGTCTAGATTGTTCTCTTCTCCTAACAATTCTCCTGATTTCCCCTTTTAGTTAATAGACCTGCAAGTGAATATAATAGGAAGCACAGTGTAGGAGTCATTATAAAAGATTATCATAGTCAGGTAAGAAGCATAGGTTGGTGTAGAAGGCACAGGAGCAGTGTCGAATGGCGAGCCGGCTCATACACTGAATAGATGAAACAACAATAACAGAGATACAACTAGTGCTAACTTTCAATAGTGGAGCAAAAAATAAGGCACTGTTTCTTTTTTTATCTGATTGGGTCTTAATGGCTCCTCCCTGTCTTCAAAGGATGCTAACGATGTTATCAGACCTCATCGGGACTGTATAATTTTTCTGGAGATTGGCTATGCCTGTGCCGCCATCTTGCAGCCTATTGAGGACATGTAGCCTAAGGCTTTGCCTTTTTCCTCTAGGTGGTTGTATGGGAACCACAGATGGGTAAGTGAATCCTCGGGGTGGCAAGTGGGCCTCGTTGCATGTCTCAGGGCGGGTGGCCCAATCAGGCAACATGCTGTCCTAGTACCGGACTACTGGGTACAAAACACCACAGTATGGCGAGTGGGTCTTGTACACTCTCGGGTAAATTCACCTGCAGGGTGGTGAGCAGGTCCTGTTGCACGCCGTCTAGTAGGTGACCCTGAGAACAACATGGCCGCCCACACTCATCCCGCAGAAGGAAGTCCCTGTGTGGGAAGTGTAGGCAGTGTTAAGGAGATTGCCGAAAGCTGGAATCACACTTCACACAGCTTTCAGTAACAGCCAGCATCTCTGTGTGCATCTGTAGTGTCTACCCTGCGAGTAGGCATGGAAGATGCCTCAGAGAATGCCGAGGCTACGGTCTTACAAGCCATTCCCCAATCCCCAGCGAAGCATCCGGATAAAGCCCACATTGCAGAAGCAGGCAGTTAATAAATTAGGAAAACAGTTTGCTTAGAATGATTGAAAAGTGAAACGCTGTTTGCAAAGAAACTACTGAGCTAAAATGTCTGAAATTTACATATGAGGTCCAAGGAATGATAATAAAAAGGGCGGTTACAGAAAAAATAAAGTTTAATAAAGTTAAAAAAAAAATCGGACTTTTTTAAAAATAAAATCCAGAAAAATGCTTAAAATATCTTTAAAAAATCTATAAATAAAGAGACTCTTTACTGCAGAATTTTATACTGAACGGGTTATTAGATATTGAATTAAAACAGGAATATTTTTAACATTGAAGCCTATGGGATTCTCCTGAATAAACCTGCCGAATGAAACCACCGAATGGCAGAGCATTTCGGGAACCTTTCACTGCTGGTTTCTGCTCTCTGAATAGCCAAAGCAGTGCTTTTTCATGGGGATTTCACTGCCCTCGAACAGGCACCGAACAGGCACTGTATGACCAGACAGTTCGCCAGGATTTGGCGAATTTCCTGCTCTCTGGATAGCCGAATGGCCAGGAAAGGTAACCGAACGCTGATTTTCAGCGTTCGGTTCGGTTACCTTTCTCCAGCAATTCGGATCTCTTTGAATAACCCTGTATGTTCTTTGGCTGGCTGTTCATTAACCCTTTCTACAAAGCTTGTAGTTTGGCTGGGATAGCTACTCACCCTGTAAATTTTAGCAAACAGGCTGTTAAGTATAACGGCCCCATTCTTTAGAAAAACAGGTCTGAATAGGGATTTCAGTGTCTTTTTAGAAACATGTGCATTCTTTTTTGAGACACATATTTGAACACAGGAAAATTCCATTAAATTAAATCAATACTGACAAGCCAAGTTGCTCTCCAAAAGCTTATTGTCTGAATCAAATAAAAAAAGAGCGAACACTTGTCTATGTATTATATAAATGTTTTGTACATTACATAAAAATACTGTGTTGTTTGAAAGCTTAGGTTGTATTGCATAGATCAAATGGTAGTTATAGATTGTGACGCATTAAACTGTATTTTAGGCTTGTGCACTGATTTTTTTTTCGGTTAGTTCGGATTTTGTAGATTTTCGTTTCGACAAATTTCCATTTCGGTACGGTTCGTTTCGGTTCGTTTTTCGTTTCGACTTTTATCGTGATTTCGGAAATGTTCGTGTTTTTCGGAACGTCTGTTCTCCTCGTTTCAAAGTGTCTATTCATTTTGACGTAAACTAATGGTTTTTCGGATACAATAATTATACGATACGATAATTATACGATACAATAATTATACGATACGATAATTCTGCCATTGAGATTTCTCATGTTTTACAAGAAGGATACATTGAGATTCTCTGGATTTCCAGGAAGAATACATTGAGTTTTCTCTGCTTTCCCGGGAAGGATACATTGAGATTTCTCATGTTTTACAAGAAGGATACATTGAGATTTCTCTGGTTTCCCGGGAAGGATACATTGAGATTTCTCATGTTTTACAAGAAGGATACATTGAGATTTCTCATGTTTTACAAGAAGGATACATTCAGAATTCTCTGGATTTCCAGGAAGGATACATTGAGATTTCTCTGCTTTCCCGGGAAGGATACATTGCGATTTCTCATGTTTTACAGGAAGGATACATTGAGATTTCTCTGGTTTCCTGGGAAGGATACATTGAGATTTCTCATGTTTTACAAGAAGGATACATTGAGATTTCTCTGGATTTCCAGGAAGGATATATTGAGATTTCTCATGTTTTACAAGAAGGATACATTGAGATTTCTCATGTTTTACAAGAAGGATACATTGAGATTTCTCTGGTTTTCCAGGAAGGATACATTGAGATTTCTCTGGTTTTCCAGGAAGGATACATTGAGATGGGAATGATACAAAATTTAATTACAGAATCAGCGATATAAATACGATGTCCGAAATGACTGAAATGGAGCCAAAATCAGGAATTGAACGAAAATGAATTTCGATTTTACACATTTCTAGTCCATTCGAAAATTTGCCGTTTTCGGATCTGAAAATTTTCGGGAAATCGACCGAATTCGAATGCACGAATCGGGAAATTTTGTGACAATTCCGAAATTCCGAAACGCACATCTCTACTGTATTTTATTCAAGGTACATGAATACTTATGCAAGGTTTGATTCTTTACAGATGTCTTCCTTGCTCTCAGAAGCTTGCATTAAGAGTTATCAGTTTAATATATACATAGTACATATTTGCTTTTTTACATACGTTCTGTATATAGACAGACCAATATAGGGATAGATAGAAACAGCATGTTAGTGTTCAAAGATTATTTTCATAAATTGAAACATACATATTTTGCACAGCCAGAAAGAACAAAAAGAAGCCTTTTCCGTGACCGCGGTTGCAATATTCTGTAGACCTGTTTGATTCCCTCAGCGAATGTAGGTTAGTTATTTAAGGTAGACGGACAATGCTTGAGTCTCAGGTATTGCTTTGTCCATCTCCTGTGCGGTTTAAGCTATACCTACTGGGAACGCGTTATCAGACACAATATCATGCCTTGTAAAGTGCAGCGTGTATAATAAAGCAACAACACTACAGGAGGCAGACAGTGTGAGCTATAATTCATAGGAAGGTAGCAGAATAGCACGAGATTCATTCCCAGCAGAAGACTTTTTTTTATCTAAAGTGACTGACAGAAGCTATTCTCTCCTAAGCTTTCCCTTTGAGCTATTGTAACCATAGAAACAGAACCATCATTGTAGCGTAACAATAATGTTCACATGCTGGCATAGTGCTGGAGAACATCCTCACTTATACACACACGCAAGAAAAGGAAACAGTTTCATTTAGCAATGTGATTTTGGAATTGAGAGGTCATTTCGGGGGGTTTATTGAATGCTGAATACTGCATTTATTCTCTCATTTGATCTTTTTGATCAATAAGACACATGGGAAAGGACCAAGGAGATGTGCTCCATTAAGTTAAACACGCAATTAACAGGGCTATTCAAAGAGAATTGAAAAGTCACGTTCGGTGACTTTTCATTCTCCTGAATTCTGCTGAATTCGGCGTATTCCCGAATTCGGTGACCCTGCGGTGTATTCAGCGAGCACCACAGGGCCGTCGTAGTGCAGGGAAAAGTCACCGCAAACCCAACGAACTGGGCGAAGGGACATTGCTTCTCTATGGGGATTTCACTTCCCTCGAACAGGCAGTGAACAGGCACCGTATGTGCAGGCAATGCGCCAACATTTGGCGAACTGCCTGCTCTCTGAATAGCCGAATGGCCAGGAAAGGTAACCCTGAACGCGTTCAGTTACCTTTCACCAGCAATTCGGATCTCTTTGAATAACCCTGTAAGTTGAACCTGCTTAGCCATTAGTTTATTTATTTTTTGTTTTAGAAAAATTTAATACATTGTATAGCATAGAATATGAACTTGGGTCAAAATAGCATTATTTTATGTACAGTTTAACTGCAAAGCTAAAATCATGCAAATTTATATGATGTCAAGCATTCAGCTTTTCATAAAAACTTAATTTAAAGTAAACATAGTTATTATACTGTCCAGTTTAAAATGTGCTAGAAATTTATATTTTTGTGTCTGTGGTAGTGTAATTTATTAAACCACAGCAATTAATACATTATGTACACTTATTCATACCAGGTTATACTTCTAGAACAGCCTTCAGCAAGTTACAGTTACAAGTATTTATAAAGTGCCAATAAATTCCTTAGTGCCGTACAATGGGAGAGACAGAACAACAAATACTGTATGCATACACGTTACACACGCGGAACAGAAGGAGAGAGGACCCTGCTCAAGAGCTCACAAACTAAGGGAGAGGGGTGACCCAATAGGTGAGGGTGAATAGGGTAGGTGGAGTAGTGGGTTGCAGGAGGGCTGAAAGGGAAGAGGAGCAGGAAATGACAGTGGGGAGAGCATGGAGTGAGCCGATAGGCTTCTCTAAAGTAATGTGTTTTCAGAGACTTCTTGAAGGACTGGAGAGACAGGGAGACCTAATGTTGCGGGGGTAGAGAGTTTAATAAAAAGGGGGTGGCTTGGGAGAAGTCCTGAAGGCGAGAGTTAGGAGTGCGGGTACAAGGAACTGATAGCATCAGGTCATTGGCAGAGCGAAGTGGTCGGGATGGGATGTGCCTGGTAATAAGGGAGGAGATGTAGGCAGGGGCAAGTCATTTGAAATCTTCTCTTCAGGTTTCTGTTTGCTATTTAACATCTAAATTCACAGTATCAAGATCTGAAGGCGGTGCAGTCTAATAAAATCAGTGGGCTAGATTCCCTAAAAGGTAACAGGTCAGCCAAGCTGTACGTCATCACATTGAGATTGGTGCTTGAAAAAACTTGAAAACAGGCATCAATCACTATAATTGATTGACATATATTCATGAAGTAATGAGATGGAACAATTACTTTCTTTGTTGTGTGTTGTATAACTGTGATGTTTGTTTTTTAGATTGCCATCAGACATTATTTCCATACAGCTGGTGTTAATGTTTAAAAACATTTTCATACATTAGTTTGGGTGATCTTAGTTCTCACCTTTTAACTCCTTCAATACCAAGTGATTTTCTATAAAACCACTGGCAGAACGAAAGCAACTTTCCATTATCCACATCGTAAATATACGTGTGATGTCTCTGATGTTCACTGTAGGTAAACCCTATTTGACCGGCATAGGGCTTCCTCTTTCGGCCATAAAGTCCTATTACATGTACATTATAGGTTGGCCTTCATGTTTCTTTGTAGAAATAATGGATCCCAAAACTTTTCAAATAACTTCAACACATCGGCTGTCATGTACTATTATTTGAAGTTTTAGGTACTCGTTTGAAATAAATGACCGTATTTTCCGCTCCATAAGACGCACCTGACCATAAGACGCATCTAGTTTTTAGAGGAGGAAAACAGGAAAAAAAATCAGAATCAAATCGTGTAATAATGGATATGCCCTCATGGATATGCCCCAGCAGCTCTCATGGATATGACCCAGGAGCTCTCATGGATATGCCCCAGGAGCTCTCATGGATATTACCCCAGCTCCTCTCATGGATATGCCCCAGCTCCTCTCATGGATAATGCCCCAGCTCCTCTCATGGATATGCCCCAGCTGCTCTCATGGATATGCCCCAGATGCTCTCATGGATAATGCCCCAGCTCCTCTCATGGATATTGCCCCAGCTCCTCTCATGGATATGCCCCAGCTCCTCTCATGGATAATGCCCCAGCTCCTCTCATGGATATGCCCCAGGAGCTCTCATGGATATGCCCCAGGAGCTCTCATGGATATTGCCCCAGCTCCTCTCATGGATATGCCCCAGGATTTCTCATGGATATTGCCCCAGGAGCTCTCATGGATATGCCCCAGCTCCTCTCATGGATAATGCCCCAGCTACTCTCATGGATATGCCCCAGCTGCTCTCATGGATATGCCCCAGATGCTCTCATGGATAATGCCCCAGCTGCTCTAATGGATATTGTCCCAGCTCCTCTCATGGATATGCCCCAGCTCCTCTCGTGGATAATGCCCCAGCTCCTCTCATGGATATGCCCCAGCTCCTCTCATGGATATTGCTCCAGCAGCTTTCCTGGATATACTGCCCCAGCAGCTCTCATGGATACTGCCCCCAGGCCCCAGCTCACCTCCTGCCACGATCTCGCGAGAACTCGGTTGGTGACGTGGTTCCCCCAGGCGAGCGCCGAAGCTCCATAGCTTCGGACGCTCGCAGGGAGCCAAACACTGCAACGTGCATTTTGCAGTATTCGCTCCATGAGATGCACACACTTTTTCCCCCACTTTTTTGGGGGGGGAAAGTGCGTCTTAAGGAGCGAAAAATACGGTAAATTTATTTGCAATGCTTCAGAATTACAAAATTCAGGGCACCTATGTCAGGCCTCACCCAGACTCCCGCTGACCCATGGCTCCTCTTCCAGGGGCTCCCTCACACCAGAGCCCCCCATTAATGTGGCTCACCGATTCCCCACCATGTATGTGGACTGCTGGTCGTGCCAATTATACAGCCAGCGGCCTGTGAGCAGGTAACATTATCTTTCTGGCATTATGTGTATATGTCATGTCCTGTCAGAATGCTATAACAAGAAACATAAAAATAAATTTAGATTTTGATTCAGATTTCTATCATTCACAGCGTTTAAAATATTTTTTTTCACATTTTATCATCCATTCCAAACCTTTGTGGTTATATATTCTATGGGGGTCTTTTTGTTAACAAAATGTTGAAATGGGAACCTGTTACTGTATTTCTCTGAGAAAATACACAATTTTAACTAAAACTGAAAAAAAAATGTTTGCGCTTGTAGTTCGGCGCATTGTGTTTTATTAATGATATGACTATGTATAAAACACTGACCTTGCTGACAGTGTGGGAAATGAGAAGGTGAGTAACGGCAGTGGTACTGCTCATTTTAAACGTGACAAATTGAAAATGCCATTGCTTTGGATCAAAATATATTAAAATAAAAAAACATTTCTTTTATGTTTGTTTGTGTGTCTTTTGTCTTTTACATGTCATTTTACATGTTTGGTATCATTAGAAAGGCCAGACTCTTCCCTGCACCAATGACATTTAACATTACTCTTTTGGGGTGTAAAGAATGGAAATACAGGGATCCAAAGAACCCCTGCTCTCCTCACAGTGGTGAAGCAGCTTGTGTTTTAGATGAACCAATGTGTAATAATGCTTTGCGCCATTACCTTCGGTCCTGGCATGGGAAATGAGAAGTACAGTGGCATTGTTTGCTTTACAAGTAAAATCACCTAATGCTGCTGCCTTAACATAGAAAAAAACCATAATATTTGCATTTATTTTTTTTATACACTTGCAGATTATATGGTCATGTTTGGTATCATTGGAAAGGCCAGCCGCTGTCCTTTCCAATGACACCTCACTTAACCTTGTGCATGTAAAAATCAGAGATGTGCATGGTTCCAAATGTCCCTTGTGCCCCTTGCAGCAGTGCGGTGGTTAGGGTTTCGATGAACCAATGCGTAAAAACCCAGGACATACTTGAAAACGAGAGAAATCTCAGTGTATCCTTCCTTGTAAAATACTTTGCAAATAAATAAATAAATTTTGCCATTTTCCTTCAAACTTGTTGGAATCGCAGCAAATGAGAAGGTGAGTAAGCGCATCATCACTGTTCACCTTATAATTGAAAAGTGAACAAAAGTGCTGCATTAGAAAAAAAAAAAGGATTTTAATCCCTTTGTAAATCCAGAGCTGACGAAAATCAAAAGCAGCTGGATCCCAAATCCATCACACGTATAAAGGCTGCACTCAACCTAAACAAAGCAATATAGGCAGTGTTTCTAAGACAAATACACCATACAGAAAAAAGAGCAATCTTATTGAACAAATTTTAACCCCTTGAAAGAATTTTTCTGTACTTAACCCTATGCAAGAGCTCTGTCTGTGAATATTTATCCTATTTGCTGAAGGGACATCATAGAAAATAAATCAACATTGCCAGAGTTAGTGTTTAGATAGTGTCGCCTCTTAGGAACAGTTTGATATTTCTGGATTTTCAGCATATCTTCGTGTATCATATTATCCATTTGTAGGCAGGTTATCCTAGCATTTGGTTTATGGGGGGGGGGGTGGTAGATAACGGTCTGGTTATTATCTTACTATGATATTTGGTTATTTTTGTTTGTTTTATGTGTTTAATAAATTAAGATTCATTGAATTTATCACTCTACTCTGTAAGTGGCTGTGTCTTGGTCACCGATTATTTAATGTCTTATGTACCTTGTAAAGGTGGGTTAAATCCCTTAAGTAGAGTGTGCTCCTTAGGCTTACTTTTTTAGAAGGCCTTCTTTGTTCTCTTTTTTTTTTCTTGATATCCTTTGTGGGGCTCCCTGCATTTCAAGGTTTACATATAACCTGGTTCTATACAGAACCAATCAAGTAACAGCTTCAATTTTGACAATATCATGTTACGCATAGGGCCAAATTACATTCCCGGGATTCGCGCAGTATTGCTAAGCGCAGCTGCGCGTATCATTTCTATGGAGTCCATAGGACTCCATTGAGCCAGACGCCGGCGGTCACATGACCTGCCGGATCTCACCTTGCGAGATTCGGCCAGTCAGCGTAGTGATACGCGGGGGGAGACTGGGGGGACTTTTTCCCCTAGTCTTTCCCTGTTCCTGCCGGACTGAGGAGGCGGACAGAGCAGCGGTCCTCGCCGCTGGACAGGAGGTGAGTATACAATTCTTTTTATTATTTTTTTGGCTGGTGTTAACGGATTCCGCTTCTGCAGAATCTGTTAACACCAAGTCCTGGCTCTGGTTAACTTTTTGTTAACCGCAGCCGGACGTTAATCAGTGTTAGGACTTTGTAATCCTAATGCTGATTAACACTTTACGCTCCCCATGTTAAGTGTGTCATTAAGTGTCATTCCCCTCACTTCCCTGCATTTTGGGGAATAAAAGTTCCCCACTCTGCGGTGAATTCAGCATGCACCACAGAGTCCCCGGAGTGCAGGCAAAACCCGACGCAAACCCGCCGAACACCTGCTGAAATCCCACCAAAAACCCACCAGAATCGCTCCAAAAAACACAGGAAAACATCGGAAAAAAGCTGTGAGCTGCCGATCACAGCGCAGACCAGCCGCTGGGAAAAGCCGACAAGCTGGCGAACGGGGTAAAAAAAACAACAATATGATTGAAAGTTTCAAAACTAAAACGATGTTTGCAAAAAAAAACTACTGAATGAAAATGCCTGGAATGTGCATATAAGATGTTATGAATGATAATAAAAAGGTTTGTGACAGACAAAAGAAAAAAAACCTTTACTGTCAAGATTGTCAAAAAAATTGTCGAAAAAATCCTGAAAAATGCCTAAAAGATCTTGAAAAAAAAAATCAATAAATAAAGAGACCTTTTTACTGCAGATTAAAATAATAAACGGTTTATTAGATATTGGATAAAACCAGGAGAACATTTAACATTGAAGCCTATGGGTTCGCCTGAATAAACCTGCTGAATGATACCACCGAATAGCAGGGCACTTTGGCAACTTTTCACTGCTGTTTTGTGTTCTCTGAATAGATTAACCAATGCTTCTCTATGGGTGATTTCACTGCCTTCAAACAGGCACTGTATTTGCTAGCAGTTCGCCAAAATTTGGCGAATTGTCTGCTCTCTGAATAGTCGAATGGCCCCGAAAAGTCACTGTATGGGTTAATTCCCTGTTTGGTGCCATTTCAGGGCCGGATTGTCTCTCTCTGAATAACCCCTTATGTATCAAACATGTACACTATATTGCTAAAAGTATTTGCTTACCCATCCAAATCAGGAGCTGGGCAGGTGAGCGAATACTTTTGGCAATATAGTGTATATCAGTGGTTCCTAACCTTGGTGCTCAAGTACTGCTAACAGGCCAGCTTTTCCAGATATCTAAAGCACTGCACAGGCGATCTGATTTGCTTCTCAGTGATTGCAGGATTCAGTTTCCATTTCCCCAAAGTAATCCTTAAAATCTGGCCTGTTAGGAGTACTTGAGGACCATATATCAATGCCTAGGTGAACGAGCAGTACAAAAATAAAACTTAACTTTTAATCAGATAAACAAGTAAAAATCCCTCACTACATATGTGGAGATATCGGCCCAGGTGGCCGCAAATGCTTTGTAATCAAGCGCCTCAATAAGCAGGGAAAACAATTGTAGCGCTCACTCCCGGAGGAGCCGCTGAAAATGAACCACGGGTCAGTCTCCCCGCACTAGGGAATAAATATACTCCAACACAGTTGTGGGTTTTTATCATTTAAATAGTTTACTAAAATATAGGGCAGATATTGAGATACGGTATTCACAGATATTATTACAGTACTTTCGTATTGCGATAAAACGCGTAGCGGAAAAGAACGAAACACGAGGCGTCGTATTTCGGAAAATAAAATATTCGTAACCGAACATAAAAGAAAATGCAGTTGCACGAATATTCGGAAAAGGGACACGTAGCGGAACCCGAATATACAATCACTTCGTATCACGGTAAACGCGCAGCGGAAAAGAGAAAAATATATTCGGAACGTATCTTTACCCCTGTTCCGATTCGTAACAAAAATGAGTCCTGCACAGGTTAAGTCCCGGAATGTAAAAGGTGTGTATGTGTGTGTATGGTACCCGGGTACTGTTCAACTGGCCAGTGAATTTACTTAAAGAATGTCTTCGACTAGTCAAGTTGGGGCCCTGTGGACTTTAAAGAGAAAACAGCAGCGTTTCTTTGTATTACAAACGGCCTTGGAGGCCTCTCACCCATCCACCGGTTGCTTTAGGCTCCGCTGACCCAGGACGTCTCTCCGCTCGATCTTGACTGGGGATACTAGCGGCCGGATCCGTTGTCTGACTTCCCGTAGCTTGTCCACGACTTTGGCAGCTCACCGCCTGCTCTCAGTACCGATCAACTTGCGGTGACTCCTTACTCGAGGTCTTCGGTTGGTTCAATCTGCAGCAACTCTGGAACTTGGAGGGCTCCTTCTCCTTAGGGGAATGACCCGGTAAAAGAACTGACAGGCTCACTTGCTCTCAGGCCTAGGCCCTCTTACGATCTATCGCACTGCGTCTGCTCTCTCTCGTTCCCTGGCGCGCTCTGGCGCGTTCTCCACGAGGCGGAGGATGTAAGGGTCCAGTCCCCACCCACTTCCTGTCTCCTTGCAAAGCATGCCGGGAATTGTAGTCCCAATGTCCAGTGTCTCTGATCGCGATAGTCTCCATCTTGTGGCCAAAAATAGGTACTGCCACAGCAAGATTTTAACACACAGCGCTACACTCTCCCCCTCCTAGAACTCTTGGGTCTCTCCAAGGAGGTACAACAGTTACATTACATTTCCACAATATTTGAATACAGTTTACATAACATGCACAGGTTCAGCAGCATACATGCAGTGGGTTAGAAATACTTCCTCAAGTTGACTCATATTTTGGGCTACCTCAGCTAGCATAGCAGACACTTCGGGCAACCTCTGCACTGTGGTGATGGCCTCTTCAGTGCTATGTCCTGGTGAGTCGTAGGTGAGTCGTTGGGGCGGTCGAACAGAGCGTTTTGGTTCTGGCTCAATCAGTTCCTCTTCAGGTGGAAGTACTATAGGCGTTGGCTCAATCCTTCTCTCTATCACTGGAGCAGACGTTTCTTCAGAGTATGATCCCTCCAGCGAAGGCATAGAACTATAATCACCTGAATAAGCTTCCGGAGCTACCGGGATCCCACAGCCTCAGGGACTTCCAACTGAAATTCAAGAGGCTCAGGGATTTCAACAGTCTCAGGGACTTCTAGCAGAAATTCAGGAGCTTCAGGCCTCAAGTTACTCTCCCACCGCTCAGGGACAACGACAACCTCTTCAGGCTCCGGTGAGCGCATCCAATCTAGACAATAACTCTCTTCTTCACTGTCTCTTTCGCTCTCTTCGGCACCCCGGGTCTGTTGAGACCGAGTAACAGGAGGCAAACATGGAACAGGCGGATTTGGCAGAGGCAATTCGTCCCCAACTGGCATCCTCACAGCCTCTCTCAAAGGTAACAAATGATTCCGGTGCCAGTTCTTGAGAGGCCCAGCCTTTCCATCCGGGCGAATCTGATACACTGGTAGACCCGGCAGTTGTTTGCAGACAATGTAAACCTGGGAACTCCACCTATCCGCCAACTTGTGTCTCGCAGCAGCACCCAAGTTCTTCAATAGAACCCTATCACCGGGTTGTAGATCTTGTATTCGAACTTTCAAGTCATAGTTCCTTTTGTTTCTTTGCTCCCTGTTTCCTGAGGTCAACCGGGCCTGTTCAAATGCAGAAGCCAAATTCTTTCGAAGTCTATCCACGTAGTTTCTATGGGAAGCTACTGATGTCTGGTCTAGAGATAACCCAAATGCCAAATCAACCGGCAGTCGAGCCTCTCTTCCGAACATAAGACGGTACGGTGAGTATCCAGTTGCATCACTCTCCGTACTGTTATATGCATGCACCAGAGTAGCTATGTGCCGACTCCAACTCTGCTTCTCCACATTCGACAAGGTCCCCAGCATGTTTAGCAGTGTGCGATTAAACCTTTCAGGCTGAGCATCACCTTGAGGGTGATATGGTGTAGTTCGGGTCTTTTGGATTCCCAACAACTCTAACAATTGCCCCACCAGTCTGCTTTCAAAGTCTCTACCCTGATCAGAGTGTATCCTCCTTGGCAGTCCGTAATGAACAAAGAACTTTTCCATCAACACCTTGGCCACTGTCGGAGCGCGTTGATCTTTTGTGGAAAATGCTTGGGCGTAACGAGTGAAATGATCAGTCACTATTAGAATGTTCCCTTGCCCACTAGCATCCGGCTCTAAGCACAAGAAGTCAATGCACACCAAATCCATGGGTCCCTGACTCTGCAGATGGCTCATTGGAGCAGTTCGGGTCGGTAGAGTCTTTCTCTGAATACACCTCAACAGGAATGACAATAACTTTCTACTTCAGCCCTCATGCAAGGCCAATAAAACCTATCTCGCACCAGCTTAAAAGTTCTCTCTGCACCCAAATGTCCATGCTCATCATGTAGTGATCGCAACACACTCTCCCTATGTTTAGTAGGGAGGAATAACTGTTGAATCTCTTCAGAGTTGGTTGAGGGGCCCCTTCGGTAGACCACCCCATCCAGCATCTTTAACCGCTCCCACTCTTTGTAGACCAATCTGGCTCCACTCGGGGAGTTGGTTAACAAAATCTCTCGCTGGTTTGCAGTCAGGGCCTTTATGGTCAAGGCAATTAAAGGGTCTCTGGCCTGATCCGCTTTCAGGTCCTGTCTCGAAAAGGTAGGTAAATTTTCATCCCTCAACTGCGTAGGGTTACAGTAAAACTCAGGAACAGCCGCAGCCATGACTCCTATGGCCTCCGCTTCAATCCCTCCCTTGACTCGGCGCTCTGTTCCTTGACACAAAGCTTGCACCCCGTCTGGAGTCAACTGAGTCCATTCTGTAGTGTAGGGTCTTCTCGATAACGCATCAGCATCTCGATTATTCACCCCAGGGCGATACTTCAGGCTGAACCGAAACCCTGACAGAGCGGCCAACCACCGATGTCCCGTTGCGTCCAGTTTTGCGGTAGTAAGGATGTAGGTAAGAGGATTGTTATCCGTCTTGATCACAAACTCGGCTCCATACAGATAGTCTTTTAACTTGTCTACCACTGCCCACTTCAAGGCTAGGAACTCCAGCTTGTGAGTAGGATAGTTCTTCTCTGAAGGCGTAAGGCTCCGGCTCACGTACGCTACAGGCCTCAGCAATCCACCATACTCCTGATATAGGACTCCTCCCAGACCTTCTCGGCTGGCATCCACATGTAGTTCATACGGCTTGTGAGGGTCCGCATAGGCCAAAACAGGAGCTCGGGTTAGACTCTCTTTCAGCTTTACGAAAGCTCCTTCACATTGACTGGTCCATTCACCTTGTATAGACTCTCGAGCTTTCCTTGGCCCCGGAGCTGACGGGTTTTTGTCAGAGACCTTGCAGCCTTCTTCTGTGGTTTCCTTCTGCAGGAGTTTGTTCAGTGGTTGAGCTATTTTTCGCGAATCCTCCCACAAATCTTCGATAGTATGAACAGAATCCCAGAAAAGATCTAAGTTCAGTGACGTTTCGGGGTCTAGGCCAAGAAGCTACGGCCTCCAACTTCCGAGGATCTGTCGAAACACCTTCTGCTGAGACCACATGTCCTAGATACGTAACAGACGGTAGACAGAATTGGCATTTCTCCAGAGACAGTTTCAACCCCTCTTCATGGAGCCTCTTCAAGACCTTCTCCAGACGTTGTTCATGTTCTTCCAGAGTCTTCCCAAACACAATTATGTCATCCAGGTACACTAATACTTCGATTAAATTCATATCCCCGACTGTCTTCTCCATCAACCGTTGGAACGTGGCTGGAGCCCCCGTAAGGCCTTGAGGCATTCTGTTGAATTCAAAGAACCCTAGTGGACAGATGAACGCAGTTTTCTCCTTGTCTTCAGGATGCATGGGTATCTGGTGATATCCGCTTCGCAGGTCTAGTACACTAAACCACTTTGCTCCAGACAAACACTGTAGGGCATCTTCTATCCGAGGAGTGGCATATTGATCGGGGATGGTTCTCCGGTTCAATGTGCGGTAGTCTATACATAGGCGGACAGAACCATTTTTCTTCCGGACCAACACTATGGGAGATGCATATGGACTCCTGGACTCTTGAATCACCTTGGTTCTTTGCAATTCATTCAGTTGTTCTCGCAGATCATCCAAGTCTCCCAGCGGAACTCGCCTTGATCTTTCACGAAACGGCTTGTCTTCTTGTAACCGAATGCGGTGCTCAGTACTCTTAGCTAGGCCCACATCGAACTCATCTTTCGAGAACAATTCCTTCCACTTTAGGACTTGAGACTGAAGACGTTTCTTCCACTCAGGTGAAATGGGAGCGTCTTTGGGGTAGAATCTTTCATCTGGAATCTCTTTATCCACTCCCCCTCCTAAATCGGTAGAGAGGGGTGTAGCAGACTCTACTTGCCCGATAGGCATTCGTGCTTTAAGGACTACTGGAGAATCTGTCACATTGCACACACTGACCGAGACTCTTCCTCGTGTTCTCTTCAGGGCTTTGGTGGAGATTATTTCAGGAATTACTTCGACTCCGGTTTCACTCCCATGATTGACATCGGTTCCCAGCACCACATAGGGACCTGGTTGCGATCCGTTCAACTTGACTGAAACCCGGAAGCTCGCTACTTCTCCTGCTTGCAGAACCTTCTCTGTCCCACCCAGTCTCCACAGTCTTCCCACCTCAGCAGGTGCCTTTCGTTCTTCGACCATCCTCTGATAGACCGGACGTAACATGGGTGTACTCCTTGAGTCGAACCTTCTTCCAATACAATAGGTGTCAGGAGACGCCGCACTAGGTCAGTATTCGTCCCCACTATGAGGGAGCTTCTGTTCGCACCCGAGGGTCGAGGACACACAATGGCCAATGCATCACAACCTCCAGACTGTCCGATGACTTCAGATCCGATCTCCAACTTCACTTGCAGGTACCCGTCATAAGGGAGTTTCTCAGTGCCGATACCCCATATTTCCAAATCCTTCAATTCTTGCAGAGGAATGTGCTTTAAGTGTTTCTCATAGAAGTCTCTGTAGATCAATGTCACTTGAGCCCCTGAATCTAACAGGGCTTTGTGTAGACTCCTTCCACTTGGATTGGCACAATAGGAGAAGGACCTATCAGTTGGTCAGGAAACTTGGTGGCGGTATCCGGACGCTTAGACCCAGTTTGCTGTACCCTGGCCTTTTCTTGGCCCGTGTAGGTTTTGGGTGTGCATTGCTTCCCCATGACGTAGACCCGGATGCTAAGGGAGTGACTCTTTCAGTCCTGGCAGGCTCAGCAGTTGGCTCGGCTTTGGGCCTTCTCGCCCTCTTAGTCTTGACTGGTTTCTGGAGCGGGGTTCAACCTTCGGGCACTTAGGTTGCTCCTTCACTTGTGCCCTCTGGCGTTTCCCGCTGGTGAGGTAGATAACAGTCCTTCTAGGGCTTTCAACAGTCCCTCGACTCTATCCTTCTCAGGCTTTTGGCCTTTGCACTGTGCGCGGAAATGACCCATTTCTCCACAACCAAAACATCTCTTCTTAGAGAGCGGAGACGTAGTTGCTTGTTGGGATTTTGTTAAAGGACTTGGACCAGACGCCACAGCGGCTCCTGTCGTCTGCATATCTGTGAGGAATTTCTGCATTTCTGCCTGCATTTCGGTCACCTTCATCAACACTCGGCACAGTTCCGCGTGCGCTTGTTGCAATTCAGCTTGAGCTTCCTGTACTTTCTTGACGGTCTTGGACAATTCACCACGTTCAGAGGGGTTCGATTCTTTGGCAGCCCTCTCTGTAGATTTAAAAACGACTAGGTGCTCTTGTTCGTCCTCGTCCGATCCATAAGTATCTAGAGAGTCGCTTTCAGGCTGCAGACCGTCGCTATGTCTCACAGGTTGTGCATAAGCCCTTTCCCCCCGCCTGAAGGATTTCTCTTCCAGTAAAGCCTCTTCTTCTCGTACAACTCGGATCAGTTCCAGGTACTTCAATTCTTGGTTACCTGCTCTGCTTCTCAGCTGCATCATTACTGGATCTAGAGGTTGAGAGCCCCTCAGGATCTGTTTTATTCGGATCTTATCTACTTCGGCCGGTTCGGCCCCTTTCTTGAGGAGTATCTGGTGTAGAATCTTATCTAGGCGCCTCATGTACTCGGTCATCCTTTCACCTCTTCTCTGATAGGTGTGTTCGTACTGATATACCAGTTCGGCCGCCTTTTCGGTTCGCCCAAAAACTTCTTCAAGAACGTTTAAGTAATCTAAAGCAGTACAATCTTTTCTGCTCAGTTTCAGGTTTCTCACCGCTTCTGACGCAGGTCCCTTTAAACTCTCGGTGATCCTTTGCTTTTTCTGGGCCTCAGGGATCCCACTCATCCAGAGCCTGCATCGCCTGTTCCACCCATTCTTCAAAGGTTTCTTCTCCCGCCGGAGTTGGTACGTTTCCTGTAAAATTTCTTAACCGTCGATAACCGAAATTAGTGTGAGGAGGGCTTGTTTTCTGACATTTAGCCAGTAGATCTCCAATAGCCACGATAAATTCCGGCCCGATCATGGCCAACGGACTAGGCGCGGGAACACTTGCGGATTCGCCACGTGGCGCACTTGGCTGAATTAGTTGGACTTCCACCTCATCGGCCAGTTTCACGCTCGCGCCCTGAAAACATGGTGGAACACCCTTTCTCCACTCGAGAAGAACATACGTGTGAGAAGTATCTGGGTTTTTCTTAATGTCCAGTATTAACCCCCGATGATCTGGTGCTAGCGTGGCCACGGCCTGGCGGATCTGCTCTTCGGCCCAAGTGTCTGCGGGAATATCCATGACTATACAACATTCTAACTGACTACTGTGCTCCTCACACCATTCGGCAACAGTGTCTGGATCCATATTTAACCCTTTAGATGCGGTTTTTCCAGAGACTGAATCCCGGACGAGCCCCCACGTGTAGCGCTCACTCCCGGAGGAGCCGCTGAAAATGAACCACGGGTCAGTCTCCCCGCACTAGGGAATAAATATACTCCAACACAGTTGTGGGTTTTTATCATTTAAATAGTTTACTAAAATAATAGGCAGATGTTGAGATACGGTATTCACAGATATTATTACAGTACTTTCGTATTGCGATAAAACGCGTAGCGGAAAAGAAACGAAACACGAGGCGTCGTATTTCGGAAAATAAAATATTCGTAACCGAACATAAAAGAAAATGCAATTGCACGAATATTCGGAAAAGGGACACGTAGCGGAACCCCAGAATATACAATCACTTCGTATCACGGTAAACGCGCAGCGGAAAAGAGAAAAATATATTCGGAACGTATCTTTACCCCTGTTCCGATTCGTAACAAAAATGAGTCCTGCACAGGTTAAGTCCCGGAATGTAAAAGGTGTGTATGTGTGTGTATGGTACCCGGGTACTGTTCAACTGGCCAGTGAATTTACTTAAGAATGTCTTCGACTAGTCAAGTTGGGGCCCTGTGGACTTTAAAGAGAAAACAGCAGCGTATTTTTTGTATTACAAACGGCCTTGGAGGCCTCTCACCCATCCACCGGTTGCTTTAGGCTCCGCTGACCCAGGACGTCTCTCCGCTCGATCTTGACTGGGGATACTAGCGGCCGTATCCGTTGTCTGACTTCCCGTAGCTTGTCCACGACTTTGGCCCAGCTCACCGCCTGCTCTCAGTACCCGATCAACTTGCGGTGACTCCTTACTCGAGGTCTTCGGTTGGTTCAATCTGCAGCAACTCTGGAACCTTGGAGGGCTCCTTCTCCTTAGGCGAATCACCGTAAGAACTGACAGGCTCACTTGCTCTCAGGCCTAGGCCCTCTTACGATCTATCGCACTGCGTCTGCTCTCTCTCGTTCCCTGGCGCGCTCTGGCGCGTTCTCCACGAGGAGGAGGATGTAAGGGTCCAGTCCCCACCCACTTCCTGTCTCCTTGCAAAGCATGCCGGGAATTGTAGTCCCAATGTCCAGTGTCTCTGATCGCGATAGTCTCCATCTTGTGGCCAAAAATAGGTACTGCCACAGCAAGATTTTAACACAGCGCTACACAATCCTTCGTGGGATTGTGTTTATAGCAAAGAAAAGAGAGGAAAATAACTAATAGGTACACTGCAAGCAGACTTCATAAATGTATTGAACCCAGGAATGAAGAGTGGGGGTTGTGCAAGCCACCACACTCCATGCAACAGGGAAGAGAAAAATTAAAACATTGCCAGAGCTGCTCTACCTTAGCTCCCACCTTTACAGCGTGAAGCCGGCACAGTATACCGGCAAAACATGTTGATGTTATGCCCTGTCAATATTCTTTATGCCTTCTAAAATAATGGTGGCTTGCGCAACCCCCACTCCACTTTCCTGGGTTCAATCCATTTATGAAGTCTGCTTGCAGTGTACCTATCAGTTCTTTTCCTCTCTTTTCTTTGCTATAAATACAATTCAATGAGAGACTTATTATTTCATTTCTCCAGTACTTGAGGAACATAATGGAAAACATAGATGTATATCATAATGAAACGTACTGTATATATTAAGTGAAACTGCTAAAAAATGTAAGATCTTAGTGGTTAATAGACCTGTTTGGCAACATGCACATTAATGGGAACTTGCAACATATTTTTCCGAAAAACCACAGGAAGTTCACACCCTCAATATTTTAAGCAACCCAATTTTAGAAAGTTGTGATTCTTTTGAAAGTGTGCACTTTCTTGGCACGCGCTCATTGCTTGGCATTAGCCTGCTTGTTTTTATGTGATGGCTATTAATACCAATACAATACAAGAGCAGTTAACTGTTTTTTTCTGACGAGTAAACCAAACAATATACTGTTTTAATAGTCACAGAACAGATATCCTAAACTGTATTTTTCATACGGAAAAGTCACCCCTTGGGTAAAATTAATTATACAGTGTAGTTTCCTTTAATAAAAATCTATTTAAAAGCTTTTCTTAATGGTGTGGAACATCATGGCAGCCCACGTTATGTCTCCAGGTTCAATTGAATCGTATACCAAATTCTGCTTTATTATACAGAAATATGGAAATCTAGCTTTACTCATTTGGTGACCCATTGACATTCGTTTCAAATTATAGCTTGCTAATGAGTCAAGAATTATGTATTCACCTTTAAACATTTCACTGCGGAAGATGTGTGGGGAACGTCATTGGGATTCCCCCACTATATGCGGAGGACTTCCCCATATGTCACACACTAATTGGGCTCTCCCTCTACTCACCTATCCCTCCGGGGTCTAGCGGTGTTCTGACTTCCTTGTAGTCAGACCCTGCTTTTAAACCCCTCCCCCTGCACTGATCTTATCGCAACTGGCGCAATGACATCAGTTTCAGGCCCCACCAAGATTAAAGTAAAAGAGAGACACTGTTGGAAAGGTCAGAGTATGGTCTTTCCAGCGCTGCCTCTCTTTAACCCCTGAGGCGCCTCAGGGGCCTATCCCCGCCCACTGACATCATTGCGCATGGCGCACAGACATAAGTTTGAGAATTATTTTTTTTTTAAAAAGCAATAATAAAAAAAATATTAAAAGTGGGTTTTTTGTTTTTTCTTATTAGTACAGCACTATTATTCACATTTCAATTATAATGTGAAAAATGATGCCTCACTAACGATTTTTTTTGGAGGGCTTTAGCTAAAATACATAACTAAAATACTTTATATTTTTCTAAAGAAATTATGTAACGGGTTCCCATTTCAAATTTTTTTTAACAAGCGTACCCTATAGAATATATTACCACAAAGGCTTGGATGATAAAATGTGAAAAAAATCTTTATACTATACATGCTGTAGATTATTGAAATTTTAATGGAAATTCCCATTTTTTACATGTTTTGTTATAGCATTCTGGCATGACATGACGTATACATATAATAATGATATATTAAGACTCTGCTGAGTTTGTCGAAAAAAAGGGTATATAATTTGTCTGGGTCGTATAATAAACCATGTCTTTGAATCGCGTTTAAGCAAAAACGGTATTGAGCTCAGCACAGAGGTGAAATGGTCCAGCAGGGGTTAATAGAGATAATAATGAACCTAGACCTGTGTGTGAAAAATGGATTTGGCAAACAATTCTGCATGCATTGGTTTTGATATTGAGGGGGTCTAGCTGGTGCCAGGATTTTTGTTCACTTTGAAAATGTCTTGCATAAGTGCTACGATTATAGTAATAAGCAGAATGGCTCAGGATTATATTTTTGTAGCGGCCGACTAGGCCTTTCTTTTATAAGCGATCCAATATATTTACAGTTTGCAGATGTGTGACAGAGCTGGAAAGCAATAAAACTTCCAGCAATGAGTTTATAACCTATATGAGATGTTACATAGTTACATAGGCTGAACAAAGACATGCATCCATCAGGTTCAGCCTTTCACACATTACCTACTGCTGTTGATCCAAAAGATGTTGTTAGAAATCACTTAGGTTATTCAAACAGTGCCGAATTTGCCACCGAATTGCACTGAATTTCGTGGCAATTCGGCTATTCACAAAGCTGGCAACTCGCCAAATATTGGTGAATGCCAGCTAAATATGGTGCAATTCGGCGACTGTGAAATTCCCCATTGAGATGTAATAGTTAATCTATTCAGAGAACACCGAACAGCAACGAAAAGTTGGCAAAATGCCCAGATTTTCGATGCTTCCGTTTGACAGGTTTAAATAGGCGAATCCCATAGATTTCAATGGAAAAAAAATTCCCTGGTTTTATTAATTTATTATTCAACTGTTTATTCTGTTCATTTGCAGCAAAATTTATTTTTTATCAATTTACTGTTTAGAAATTTTTAGGTATTTCTCTGGATTTATCAGCAATGTTTGATTTCAATTTTTTTTTAGTGGTGTTTTTTTTATTCTGTAACAGACCTTTTTTTTGTTTTTCATCGGACATTATATATTATTTTCATGCATTGAAAAGAAGGAAGTAGAGCATGAGGGTACACCCCCAAATTCTCAGACGGCCATGGAGTATAAAAACATAATTTTATTAATGAACAAAGTCTAATATAACAAACACAGGCGAGAACACTACGGGCCCTATTACATTAACGCAAAAATGCACGTTAAACGCGTGTTTTTTTGAGCAAAGCGTTAAACGTTAACGCACGAAAATCACCGCTGGAATTACATTCCTCGCGCATTTTTTCATCAGTCTGGAAATTGTAAAACCGACACGCAAAAAGGGATTGCTAGTGTATAAAGGGAACAAAAGTAAATCCCTCATTGAGACCTTCAGGAGACAGAGTCTTAAGGATGTATATCCAGAAGCTTTCCCTACGACGCAGCAATAGGTCATAGTCACCCTTTCTTTGTTGGCGTTTGACAAGCTCAATGCCGCAAAAGCGAATACAGAAGGTGTCTCCACTTTGACAGTCACGCACATGTCTTGGGACTGGTGTATCCTGGCTTCGCACAGACAGGACATGCTCCCTGATCCTGTGCTTGAAGGGGCGAAAGGTTTTGCCCACATATTTTTCCCACAGCCACATATAAGTAAGTAGACTATAATCCTGTGGCGTTGCAATTGAAGGAGTTAACTACAAAGGATTTGCGTTCCCCACTGTCCCTGGTGGACCTAGAGTTCTTCAATATAGAAGCACAACTTTTACATTTCCCACAGGCATTTAGTAGCATTTTCATGCATTATTTTCATTTAAAAGGCCTTTTAAAAATTTTGGTTTATTTTTTGCTGTTAGGAGACGTGTGCCGCAGTTAGTCAGCTGCGTTGGGCGGTTTATTGCATGCGTTCGGAGGTTTATTGTATGCGTTTGGAGGTTTATCGGGGGCATTCAGCGGTTCCATTCGGCGCACTACGGGTGAGTTCACCTGAATTCTGAATGCTGAATTCTTGACATGGTTGGCGAATTGAACTCGCTGAAACGCACCGAAGTGCGTTGAATGAAAGAGCACTGAAATGTCGGTGAGATTTCAGTGCTCTTTGAATAACACTGTATTAAGGTGTAAATAAGAGATACTGCTTTTGTTTTAAATTACATTCTTAATGACATAAATATCCATTGTTAATATCTGTACTAATTTCGTGTTTATGTACATGTTGTTAATTATTTGAAATCATGTGTTGTGGATATGGGGCAGCTGAATCTGGAGTGCCTAGAGCAGTGCCATGCTGAAATACACCCACCCCTGGAATAGTTTTATCTATTTCATGAGAAAATTCTCCAAATATAGCACTTTGCACAAATTGCTTCAGATGTGTCTTGTGAAAATGGCCAATTTCAGCAAGACACAGTCTCGAAAAATGTATTGCAGGCATTTTTGAATTTCAATTCTAAATGTTTCAATGTTGCCTTGATCTAAAAAGTCATACAGACACAAAAGTGTCTATATATTTTAAAAGCATATAAATGCACCTGCTTCACATGAGCAATGCGTTAACATAAGCCACAAAGACTTCCAAAACATAAAGAAACTATCAGCAATGAAGACAGGATAGCCTAAAATCGATTTTGTATTGAGAATTTCACTTATTAAAGGAACAACTCGCAATACGTAACGGGTTCTGAGCCAACTGACCTGCCGAATTACTGATAATTTGATTAATTCTGAATATGTCCAAACCGAATCACATATATCTAACCAATGCTAGGGTGGTCAAGTCCAAACTCCTCAGAACATGCAGAAGCAAGAAGGGGGACCAGGCACTCCATGTTGCTGAAATGCACTTTATTCAGACATCAACGCAATGTTTTGGCCACTAATGCAATTATCAATAATCTGCAGCGTGTAAAGTGATTTTTTTTTCACATTTTATCTTCCGAACCTTTGCGGTTATAGATTCTATAGGGTATGCTTGTTAAAAAAATTATAAATGGGAACTTGTTACTTTTTTTGGGGGGGGAATTATGTCATTTTTTTTATTTTTTTTTATTATTCTTTTAGCTACCCCCCCCCCCATAGAAAAAATCGTTAGTGCAGCATCACTGTTCACATTATAATTGACATGGGAATAATATTGCTGCATTAATAAAAAAACATACAAAAAACACTTATTTTTTTATTTTTATAATTTCCTTATTACTTTGAACATGGTCAGGTTTGTTATCATTTGAAAGGCCATGGTTATACAAAATATAACCGCAATTGCTCGCATGTTAAAATGTGAAAAAAACACTTTACACGTTGTAAATTATTGAAAATACATATTTTATTGCATTTTTTGTTATAATATACAGACATGACATAACGTATACATATAATAATGACATATTATGAATCTACTGAGTCTGACGGAAAGAACGATATATAATATGTCTGGTCATATACTAAAATAAGCCTTCAAAACACGTTTAAACATGATGCGCAAAACAGGTAAAAATGACCTCAGCACAGGGGCGGGAAAAGCCTCAGCAGCGAAAGGGTTAAAATAAATAAACGGAAAAAAACTTTTCGCAAAAAAATCCCGAAAAATGCTTAAAAGATACTCAAAAATCTATAAATAAAGACACTTTATACTGCAGAATATTATAATCAACGGTTTATTAGATATTGTATTAAAACGGGAATATTTTTAACATTGAAGCCTATGGGATTCTCCTGAATAAACCTGTCGAATGAAACCACCGAACAGCAGGGCATTTCGCCAACTTTTCACTGCTGGTTTGTGTTCTCTGAATAGACAAAGCATTGCTTCTCTATGGGGATTTCACTGCCCTCGAACAGACACCATATGTGCAGGCAATTCGCCAACATTTGGCGAACTGCCTGCTCTCTGAATAGCCGAATGGCCAGGAAAGGTAACCGTATGCTGAATTTCAGTGTTCGGTTACCTTTCTGCCACAATTCGGATCTCTTTGAATAACCTTGTATGAGGAAGTTTCTCACACGTCAGCCGCAGTGAGGGGGTTAAACCACAAAAATCTGTTCATATGTACTGCTCTAGATTGTTCCTGTAATGAGGAAATCAATGTATGGTGGAAAGTCCCTAACAGTTTAAGCCCATGAGATGCAAACACCCCACAAGACAAATTATCTCACCACATATTAAATAAAATACCATATTTTTCCGTGTATAAGATGCCCCCGTTTATAAGACGACCCCTACTTTTCTAACCCAACATTAAGGCTGGGGTCAGACGAGCGTAGTGTTCACGTCCGTGATTGCGCCTAAAAGTACGTCCGTGATAGCATGACAGAAAGCCCATTGGAGCCTGACACATGAAGTACGTCCGCACTGAACTGCGGACGCACAACGGCCACGGCCCACGGACGCAAGGCAGGCAAGAACGTACATCCCCTAGAACGGCCGCACAAAGTGCGCTGCGTCCGCAACGTCTGCATAGCTTTGTGTGTGAGTGATGGAACGTGGTCATACGGACTGCATTTATACGTCCAGCATTTTTCACGGACAAAATGGTTTTGCTTTTTAATTTATTTTCCCTCCTACATCCGTCAAAATATACGTCAGTGAATAAACGGACTGTGTGGCCACTACTGCGTCTTCCGTACTGACGTACGTCCGTGTGCAAGGACGTACAGTCCGTAGAAATCACGCTCGTCTGACCTAGCCTAAGAAATCAATATTTTAAAAATAAAACAGAACACATTTAAAAAAAAATTCAAAGTATTAAAATAGTAAAGGTTTATTTAGTAATTAAGTAATACTTTTAAGATACCGCTACATACGGTACTATGATATTATGTATCACACACAGCTTTGGTCATATCAGTTTCTTCAGCCTCTATTGCATTTTGCAGAATATGACATTTGTTTATTTATTTTTTTATTTTCTTCTATTTTCTTGGGAGAGTGCTCAAAATACCAGTGTTGTTCGGACATCAACCTTCACATCTGCACAATGCCTACTCGCTACTGCCTCCAACAGGATGCTTTCAGAGTTGCAATTGGTTTGTTCAGCATCAGATGTCTATGACATCTGTTAAATAAGGCTCCTCCTGATTGGAGGAAGCATGTTTGCAGAGCGAAGGTATCGGCAGTTTTGCAGCGCAACCCCGCTGTTCAGCAGTGTAACGCCAGTTACTCCTACGGCATCGCCTTCTGGTCTGCAGCCATTGATGTAAATGTAGTAGCGTGATCTAAGCATGGTAACACTCAGAGACCCACATCTGGTACAGTTATTCCTGTGTATAAGACGACCCTCAATTTCCGACTTAATGATTTTAGACAAAAGTATTGTCTTATATATAGCAAAATAAGGTTAATTACTTTTATAGGGATTTTGTTTGAATCAAAAACATAACATATACATTACAAAAAAAGGAAAGAAACAGGAAGAAACAGAAATATATTTCCTTCAAGCAAACATAAACAACTTTTTTTTTTTTTACCACTTGCAAATATCGCCATCGCTGCAGGTTTTAAATGCTTATAAAAGAAGTGAGATTAATTAAACATTCCTTTATTCATTGAAGAAAGAGGTTTGCATAACAAGCTGACCTACATTCTGCATTTCATACACAAACTGACAAAGATTCTGCACTTTTTTTCCCCTCATCCATTTTTATGGCGAATACATTCTGCATGGCGACTGTCCATCCAGAGTGGTAAGCATTTCATTTATAATTAAAGTTTCCATATTAATAAAAGCAATTATATTGCTTAAATATGGGCATACCATGCAAATTACAGGGTTATTCAGAGAGAATCGAAAAGTCACCATACGGTCGGTGACTTTTCGTTCCCTTCAATTCGGCGCGATTTGGCATTCATATTTCGGCGACCCTGCGGTGTATTTAGAAAGCACCACAGGGTCCCCGAAGGGCAAAGAAAACCCGCCGCAACTCCGACTAACACTCACTGCCAACCCGCGAACACTCACCGCAAAACCTGTGAACACTCACCAAAACAAGCAAAACATCTGGATTAACCCCGCCGAATACGCTGGAGAAACCCGAGACCGCAGACGTATGGAGTGAAGAAAAAAAACCTGTTTGCTTGAATGTTTGAAACGCTGTTTGCAAAGAAACTACCGCTGTCGCCACAAAACAACTCATACACGCCCTGGTAATCTCCCGACTCGACTATTGCAATAATCTCTTATCTGGCCTCCCTCTGTCCCACCTCTCCCCCCTACAATCCATCCTGAACGCCTCCGCCAGGCTAATTCACCTCACCCGCCGCTCTGTCTCTGCCGCTCCCCTCTGCGAGTCCCTTCACTGGCTCCCCATCCACTGCAGAATTAAGTTCAAAATCCTTATCCTTACCTACAAAACCATCACTAACTCAGCTCCCCACTACCTGTCCTCACTAATCACCAAATACACCCCAGCCCGCTCCCTAAGGTCAAACAGTGACCTGCGCCTAGCTTCTCCCCGCATCACCTCTTCCCATGATAGACTGCAGGATTTCTCACGCGCAGCCCCCACTCTCTGGAACGCTCTCCCTCGTACTGTCAGACTTTCCCCTAACTTCTCTTCCTTCAAACGCTCCCTGAAAACATTCCTATTTAGGGAAGCCTACCACCCAACTCACTGACGCAACCATCAATCACTCTCACCTTACAGTCCTCTCCTCCTGTTTCCAACCCCAACCCTCCCAGATTGTGAGTTCCTACGGGAATAGGGCCCTCATCTCCTCCTGTACTGTTTGTCAAATGTTGTTCAATGTATTGTAACCCTGTCTATACTGTGCTTATTGTACAGCGCTGCGGAATATGCTGGCGCTTTATAAATAAAGAATAATAATAATAATAATAAGAACGAAAATGTCTGAAATTTACATATAAGATCCGATGAAAGATAATAAAAAGGGGTGTTACAGAAAAAAGAAAAAGCGATTTAAAAAAAACAAAAACAGAAAATGTTTTTCGCAAAAAAAATCCTGAAGAATGCCTAAAAAATCCTAAAAAATCTATAAAGAAACTTTTTACTGCAGAATATTATAATCAACGGTTTATTAGATATTGAATTAAAACAGGAATATTTTAACATTTGGCTGAATAACTCTGTCGAATGAAACCACCGAACAGCAGGGCAATTCGGCAACTTTTCACTGCTAGTTTTTGTTCTGTGAATAGACGAAACATTGCTTTACTATGGGGGTTTCACTGCCCTCAAACAGGCAACGAACAGGCACCGTTTGTGCAGGCAATTCACCAGGCTATATCTTATTTTAAAATATTAGCAGCAACAAGGAAAAGGATTGTGGGTTATTATTTCTCAGAAGCTAAAAGAATTAATTTTTTGGAATACTCTGCCTGTTGAGGTGGTTGGGTCTGAGACTGTACAGACTTTTAAAATCGACTGGATGACTTCCTGCAGTCACAGAATAATAAGGGTTATAATATTTAATATGTGGGTAAAAGCTTATTGATCCAAGGAGAAATCTGACCGCCATTCTGGGTCCAAGAAGGAATTTTTCCCCAGTATGTTGCATATTGGCGAGCGCCTCAGACTGGGTTTTTTGCCTTCTTTTGGATCAACAGCAGTAGGTGATGTGTGAAAGGCTGAACCCGATGGACGCATGTCTCTTTTCATCCTATGTATCTATGTAAAACTGACAGGGTTATTCAAAGAGCTCCGAATTGTGGCCGAAAGGTAACCGAATGCTGAAATTCAGCTTACCTTTCCTGGCCATTCGACTATTCAGAGAGCAGGCTGTTCGCCAAATATTGGCGAATTGCCTGCACATACGGTGCCTGTTCGAGGGCAGTGAAATCCCCATAGAGAAGCAATGCTTCATCTATTCAGATAACACTGAACAGCAGTGAAAAGTTGCCGAAATGCCCTGCCATTCGGTGGTTTCATTCGACAGGTTTATTCAGGAGAATCCCATAGGCTTCAATGTTAAAACTTTTCCCATTTTAACTCAATATCTAATAAACCGTTGATTATAAAATTCTGCAGTAAAAAAATCTCTTTATTTATAGATTTTTTAGGATCTTTTAGGCCTTTTTCGGATTTTTTTGCAAATGTTTTTTTTTTAAATCATTTTTTCTTTTTTCTGCAACAGCCCTTTTTATTATCATTCATTGGATCTTATATGTAAATTTCAGACATTTTCGTTCTGTAGTTTCTTTACAAACAGTGTTTCACTTTTCAGACATTCAAGCCTACTGTTTTTCACTCCATTCGTATGCAGTGTCGGGTTTTTCCGGCAGCTGCTCTGCGCTGTGATCGGCTCCTGCTCGGGTATTTCTGGCGTGTTCGGCGGGGTTAATCCAGATGTTTTTGCGGGTTTCGGTGTGCGTTCGCCGGGTTTTGCGGTGAGTGTTCGTCAGGTTTGCGGCGGCTTTTCCCTGCACTAAGACGGCCCTGTGGTGCTTGCTGAATACACCGCAGGGTCTCCGAAATGGGATCGCCAAATCACACCGAATTGAAGAGAACGAAAAGTCAACGAACGTGCGGTGACTTTGATTCTCTTTGAATAACCCTGTATGTAATACTATGTAATGACCAGACACGGAAATACTAGCAGCCAGTATTTATTATTAATAATTACATTTCAATCAATCAAGAATAATGGGCATATCTAATATATAAATGGTAATGCAATAATCTGAAATACAGATAACATTTACATAATACGATATATGCTTAGATGAGATTTTTCTTTTGGGTGCTCTTGGGGCAAAAAAAACCCATGGTGCCATTTATATTATCTATTTAAACCAGTTCTGATACTTACACACAAACAAAACTCATATCACTAATACAATTATTATACCACGTTTCTCCCCATATTTACAACCCACACCTTCATTAAAGTCTCCGTGCGTACCAGAAGAAACCAATTTTGTCATCAGCATCCTTTACCAAAAAGAAAGCTTTAGCATATGTGTTACATTTTACATGATTGATGGCTGGAAAGATATTTATCTAACTTAACATGAATACTAGTGTTAACTAAATTTATTAATAGCCTCATTAATATATGACCACATTAAAATACAGGTTTATTCAAAGAATGCTCTTTCATTCTCCACACTTTGGGGAGTTAAATTTGCCGGTCTTACAGTGAATTCAGCATTCATTGCAGGGTCCCCAAAGTATAGGGAACAAGCCACTGAACGCAACCGAAAAACTGCAGCAAAACCGCTGAACGCATCCGAAAAAACACTGAAAAACCACTGACTTGATCTGAAAAACCTCAGAAAACCCACCGAATGTCACATATCCGGTCGCCTGCGCAGCAGGAGCAACAAACTTGGCACTGGTTCATTCTTGAATCCCTTAATCCACCCCTCCATACCTTTCAGTTTCATCTCCAGCCTGCAAGAGGTGCACCTCATCATCACCTCATTCATCCCTGTAATGGCACAATCAAGCTAAAACCTTGTTTGTGAGACCTGAGCGGGCACCCACCATAGAGCAGGCCATTAGTGCTGTTAATCGTTCTCAGGACCCTCACAAACACCCCCCCTTTTCTCACTTTAAGTGTAAAGGGTCATCCAGACGTGGACCCCTTGCTTGATGTGCCTCGAGGGGTGTCAGCTATACCCTCCTGACGAGGCCCGATAAGGCTGAAACGATTGTCGGGGGTTACTGCACCTCTCGTGCAGGGATGACGTCCTTGGCAATCAGTGCTGGCCACCCTTTCTGGGTGAGAGCAGGCTGATTTGCATATGGAGAATTCATCCCTGTATGGCACAATCAAGCTAAAACCTTGTTTGTGAGACCTGAGCAGGCACCCACTGTAGAGCAGGCCATTAGTGCTGTTGCTCGTTCTCAGGACCCTCATAAACACCCCCCCCTTTTCGCACCTCATCATCAAGCCTGCATCTCTCCATAAAACAGCAAACCCCCACAATGCTTTGCTTTTGCATTGCTTACCTGTCTGTCCCTAAAGCTGCAATAGCCTCCTCTGCTTTCCTATCTGTTCCTGAACCCCTATATTGATCATCTGTTGCCGAACCCTCTGCTTTTGTATTATAGACTATCTGTAACGTTTTGGACATTCTGTGCGCCTGGAGCCCCCACTGGTTATTTTATATTGCCATGTTATGCATTGAAGATGCTGGTTCCGGGACTTTTGTTTGATTTTGGACCTCTAGCCCTGGAGCCACACCTGGACTCTCTTCAGTTTTGATGAACTGTGCTTAAAAGGAGGCAACACCCTAGGAAGGGAGCTGCCTCATTCTGATCTCATTCTGATCTCACTCATTCACTTCTATTCAGTCCTGGTTGTGTGCAGTTCTGTTTTCTGGATCTCCTGTCTGTATTCATGGTATTTGTAGTAACATCTGTTTTCGGGTTTAAACGTTATATTACCATCTGCTTAGTTCTGTTCATAGTCATATTGTTTCCTGGATTGATTTATATATATATATATATATATCGTGTTTATTCTGTTTATTGCATACTGTGTTTTCAGAGGTTGTTATACTTGTTTCCTTACGTCCTGATTTAAGTTCCCTGCATGTAGCCCTGCACTCTGCATTGGTATTGTGTCTCTATATTTTGCTTATAGTCCTCAGGTCTTATTTCCTGCGTGTATCTATTGTGTTTTTGTTTTGGATCCCTGATCTTGGTTTACATTCTGTTATTGTCTGTCCTTACATTTAGCCTTGTTTAGAAATAAATTCTTGGTGTTTTCCAAATCTGTATAGTGTTTTCACTGCACATTAGGCTCACACCTTTCTGCATCCAGCCAGGCCTGGCCCACCGTGACACTATCCTTTTGCTAAACTCTATATATTGTAGAGGTCGGCAGGGCTGGGTCCTGGATGGACAATATGTTTCACCCCTATTTGGGTTGTGGACCCTTTAAGTGCAACCACAGGGTTAATCTTCCTGTCCAGGAAAAGTTTTAAAGCCAGCAACTCCCAGATAGGATTGCGGGAGTTTTTAGGAAAAAGGAAAGTAATCAGTGGAAGCTGTGTGTTTGTGTTCCAAAAGCAGGAGATGTGCTGTGCCTTGCTGGAGAGGCTTCTACATACTGGGGAAAGGATTCCCTAGGTTTGGGACTGTTTAAAGCATTGGTGAGCCACTATTATTTCTCTGTTTATTTGTGCTGAGGATCAGGACTTTGCTTTAATTTCGCTGAACCAAAGCGTGTACTTATTATGTTGCCTTTTTGACTGCCCTGAAAGGGTGAATAAAACTGTTTTGTTTGTGAAAGACATTGTGCACGTGCTCTGTGGGCCCCCAAACGTCACAATATATATCTGAACTATCTGTTGCCGAACCCTCTGCTTGCATACTGACTACGCCTTTGCCTGCACCTTCTGTAATCCTGCTGTGAAAACCCTTCATTTATTTAAAAGATTTTTTCCTTTTTTCCTCTGTTCATCTATGTTTAGTGCTTCTGTTTAATCTTATTCTTATCTTGTGTTTTGTGTTCTTCTAATTTGATTCCTTGGTCCTTTCTCCTTGTTTTTCCTGTTTTTAGTTTCTTCATTTATAGTATTTTTATTGTGTTGAATAAATATCCTTTTGTTTATTTCACACTTGTATATATTTGCTTATTATTTCATCGCATAGTCGGCTCGACCCGCAACCCTGACATCTGAATTGTAACACCGAATCAGTTAGAAAAACGCTAAAAAAACACCGAATCGATCTGAGAAAAGCTGACGACCTGCTGAACAGAGCGCCTATCAGCCACTGGAAAAGCCGATGAACAGATCACAAAACACCACAACTTTTAAAAGCTGTTTGCAAAAAAAACTACTGTACGAAAATGCCGAAAACACATATAAGATCCTATAAATAATAATAAAAAGGTCCGTTATCGAAAAAAAAGCTAATTAAAAAAATTGCCTAAAAAATAAATAAAATAATAAATGGTTTATTAGATATTGAGTAAAAACGGGAATATTTTTAACCTATGGGATTTGCTTGATTAATCCTGCCAAATGAAACCACCGAACATCAGGGCATTTCTCAGACATTTCTCTGCTGTTCGGTGTTCTCTGAATAGACTAACCATTGCTTCTCTATGAGGAGTCTACTGCTGTCAAACAGCAGTGTATTTCACTGGCAATCCGCCAATATTTGGCAAATTGCCTGCTGTTTGAATAGCCAACTGGCTCCGAAATTGCACCGTATGGGGAAAGTCACGGTTCGGTGCAATTTTGGAGCCAATTCTGCTCTCTTTGAATAACCAAGTGAAAGACAAAACATTAAGGGCATTATTCCATATATTCCCTTGATATATAAGCGTTAGCGCCAAAATAAGTGAGTTTAATGAATGCCACCCCTATTACATTCCTGATGCTACCCAGGTTAGTAATCCATTAGTGCGCCTTTTTTGCGCTAGCTTCCCCAAGCTTACTGTACTTTGCACCTCCTTTACCCAACATGGGCAGCACGAACTTACATTAGTGTTTCGATAATTAAGGTATTCCATAGTGCTAGCACTAACTATCACAGGGATGCGGACAGCCATACCTTACACCACCTAAAAACTGGCATTACATGATTTTGTGTGCATCAATACCATAAGCCCCCCACTATACAGTGGCAAGAAAAAGTATGTGAACCCTTTTGGCATTATGTGGAGTTTTGCATGAATTGGTCATAAAATGTGCTCTGATCTTCATCTAAGTCACAACAATTTGAAAAACACAGTCTGCTTAAAATAATACAACACAAACATATGTTTTCATGTTTTTATTGAACAGAACATGTAAACACAGTGCAAGGTGTAAAAAGTATGTGAACCTTTGGACTTAATAACTGGTTGACCCTCCTTTGGCAGCAATAACCTCAACCAAATGTTTCCTGTAGTTGCAGATCAGACCTGCACAACGATCTGGAGTAATTTTGGACCACTCCTCTTCACAAAACTGTTTCAGTGTAGCAATATTCTTGGGATGTCTGGTGTGAATCGCTCTCTTAAGGTCATGCCACAGCATTTCAATCGGCTTGAGGTCAGGACTCTGACTGGGCCACTCCAGAAAGCATATTTTGTTTTGTTGAAGCCATTCTTTTGTTGAATTACTTGTATGCTTTGGGTCATTGTCCTGTTGCATCACCCATCCTCTGCGGAGCTTCAGTTGGCGGACAGATGATCCTACGTTTTCCTGCAAAATGTCTTGATAAACTCTGGAATTCATTTTTCCATCAATGACAACAATCCGTCCAGGCCCTGAGGCAGCAAAGCAGCCCCAAACCATGATGCTCCCTCCACCATGTTTTACAGTGGTGATGAGGTTTTGATGTTAGTGTGCTGTGCCTTTTTTCTCCACACATAGTGTTGTGTGTTTTTTCCAAACAACTCAATTTTGGTTTCATCTGTCCACAGAATATTTTGCCAGTAGTGCTGTGGAACATCCAGGTGCTCTTTTGCAGACTTCAAAAGTGCTGCAATATTATTTTTGGACGGCAATGGCTTCCTCCGTGGTGTTCTCCCCATGTACTCCATTCTTGTTTAATGTTTTCCTTATTGTAGATGTGCCAACAAAAATGTTAGCATGATTAGCACCAGAGATTTCTGTAAGTCTTTAGCTGACACTCTAGGATTCTTCTTTACCTCATTAAGCATTCTGCGCTGTGCTCTTGCAGTCATCTTTACAGGACGACCACGCCTAGGGAGAGTAGCAACAGTGCTGAACTTTCTCCATTTGTAGACAGTCTGTCTTACCGTGGACACATGAACATCAAGGCTTTTGGAAATACTTTTGTAACCCTTTCCAGCTTCATGCAAGTCAACAATTCTTGATCGTAGGTCTTCTGAGAGCTCTTTTCTGCGAGGCATGGTTCACATCAGGCAGTGCTTCTTGAAACCAGTAAACCCAAAACTGGTGTGTGTTTTTAAACGGCAGGACAGCTTTCAGCAACACATCCAATAATATCACACTGATTGGACTCAAGGTTTGCTCACTCCTGGCTCCAATTAGCTCTTGGAGAAGTCATTAGGCTAGGGGTTCACATACTTTTTCCACCCTGCACTGTGAATGTTAACATGTTCTGTTCAATAAAAACATGAAAACATATAATGTTTGTGTTGTATTATTTTTAGCAGGCTGTGTTTTTCAAATTGTTGTTACTTAGATGAAGATCAGAGCACATTTTATGACCAATTCATGCAAAACTCCACGTAATCCCAAAGGGTTCACATACTTTTTCTTGCCACTGTATTAATTTGATTTTCATTGACACTAATTGGGTCTGTCAATTATCTCACCACTATATAGACTTGGTCACTTCATAGGTTATTTGGATCCTGGTGGATATGTGAAGGCCAACCAATACCCTCAAAAAAATTACCGTTTCATCTGTCTGGCAGGTTTTGTCAAGTGAGAGCGAGATCCCACAGGGCTCGCGTGATGAAAGCAAGACACCAGAAGGTGATACTCATGACGGCGTGGAAGCACTACTGCGAAAATCCCAGTGGTTAGCGCTGCGTTCTGGGGCAAGCTGCTGAGGTAACGCCTGCCCTGGAATATTGCACTAACATAGGGACGCTACAGGGAAATCTGCTGGCGCAGATTTTCTCTGTTAGCGTCCCCATTTTATTATTATTATTATTATTATTTATTAAGCGCAAACACATTCCGCAGCGCTGTACAAGGTGTAATGGGTAAAGACAGGACAATTCTACAATGCATACAGGAGACAGGTCAGTATTCCTGCCAGCAGATACATGAGGATATGAGGACCCTATTTCCATGGGAATTTACAATCTAGATGGTGAGGGGATTAGTAACAGGAGGGGGGGCTGCCGTGATGAGTTAATGCAGGGAGAGGTGAGGACTGTTTTTGGGTCGGTCGGATGTCTTGTTACAGAGTCGGGTGGTAGGCTTCCCTAAATAGAAGGGTCTTTAGTACGAACAAAGGAATAGTGCCCTAAATTAGGAATTTGACTAATGGACAAAGGAATTGGACGAAGAAAGGCTGAAGTGGAAATATAGATTAGCTTGATATTCTGTCATTGTAGGAAAATACATGAAATCCCTAAAGGAACAAGAAAGACAAGATGAATTTGTATTTTAGATATTGATTTTTCCATAATAATTTGCAGGAAAGACTCGCGAAGATATTTTGGCCAGTTTATTGTAAATTTGGTTAGATCAAAATCAACGATCCTGCTAAAAGTGATATATTCATTACAGTAACCTTGGTTATGATAATTATTGTGTGTCCATATATGTGAATACTGTGTTAAAGAAAAAGTTAGACAGGTGCATAAGGCTAATAGTGTTGTCTTCTGATTATGCTCAGGTCAGTCGAAAGAGGGGATAAACTGATTATGGAAAGTAGAAAGAAGAAAATAAGGTTAATGGGAAACAATAGGTCTGTTATTTTGAGAAAACATTGATGACAAAAGAGGTATGCAGGGGTGACCCCTATTGCTGTAAAGCAGAGGCGCTCAAACTAGACCCTCCAAGGTGTGTTGGATCTACATCTCCCATGATACTCAGCCACTCATTAGATCAACAAATTCTTGTGGGAAATGTAGTTCCAAAAGATCTGGAGGGCCAGGGTTGGTCTCCCTGCTGTAATGAATGATGAGAAATAGGGAGGGAACGGATCTCCAAATGCCCTACATTTATTAGCTGGAATTACTCTAAATTGATCCTGGACACATTACATCCTTGCAAATGGTATAATTTGAATGTTTGTAAATATAAACTCGATTAAAATTATGAAAATTAAGGATCACATTTGCTCTCTGCCATAATAATATGGGATTAGCCTTATTTATGGTTTGTTACAGTATGTGAGACTGCTGTTGATAAATATATCCAAACCTAAATGATGTTCTAGGGCGAAAATGCTAATTAATTTTTGCATTGGTTTAGCCCTTTATAAAAAGTCTAGAAAAATGATCATAGGCCTATTTGATTACCGTATGCAAACGTTACATTTATTATTTACAATCTGCAAATATTTAAATAAACTGAGCATAAACTGCTTATTCTGCTAAAACCCCAAAACGTGTAGATGGGAACCTATGGGGATGAAATCAGGAACAGTTCATCAATCTGGCATAGCCTTCTGCACAGGCCTTTGATTGAGATAAAACATGCCGGCAGTGTATGCATATGGATTTGAAAGCGTGGTGCCAGAATAGAAAGAAAAGGGCTGTGCAATGACGACAAGTCTACAGCAAGTGTGCCATGAGTGTGTGCAAAGCTGAAGTGGATCTATCAAGGTATTTAGAGGGAGTGGATCTGAATCAGACTCACCCAAATCTACTCCATCAAAAGAGTGAGCACCTTAGAAGTCATGAAATAGAAACATAATATTCAAGAGACATTTAGACGCTCAGATCTAATCATTTTTATTGCATTCGATTGCAATGTTGTCCATACAGATACTGTACCCAAATGGAAAGTATGTCAATTTAGTATGGGTTGCTTTGCATCCTAGATATCATTATATGATGTATACAATTGAATTTTCATGTACAATATGCCAACACTGGATGTTTTTAATGGAATTATTACATATTGCCGCTTTCATCAAAACAGGCAATGAATAGCAGTGCTTCCCTGCACCCACTACATCTATTAAAAGGGAATTCACTTCAGTGGGCCTTTAAAGTGTTGATTGCTTAACAATAACAAAACAATAAGGAGATTAGGTTGAGAAGTGATCTGGAATTATCTAGCTGCTACCATCAACTCAAGCGGGAATATCAAAGTTGGGTACTCTTATATGTTGCTGAACTGCAACTCCCAAGGTACCGGCTGGATGTAGTAGAGGTAACATCACTTCTCTATAACCGTGCAGTCAAATCCCAGTCAGAGCACCTCTCCAGTAAGTGTCCCTGGGCAAGACACCTAACGGTACATACTTGCCTACCATACAATGTCGGCTGTGGAGTCCAGTGGTAATGTCTCTACTCTTCGACCATGGAGAAGCAAGTCAAAATAAAATTCAGCACATCCCTCCAATACAACTGTGGAGAAGTCTCGCCTTTACGAGAAGTGGGTTCTACCTAACCATCAGGTCACTGCTCTACAATCATGGAAAGCTGACCCGATTCCACTCAGAAGACGCCACCAGCAAGTGTCCTTGGGCAAGACACCCAATGATATGGATGGGCCTACCTCACAAAATACTTGTACGTCTCATAAATTGTAAATTCCCTTTGGAACAGGGTCCCACTGAATCAGGTCAAATTATCCATGTGTGGTATTCTAATGTATCAGCTTCTTGTACACTGATCTTGTAAAGTGCTGCAGAATTTGTGGCGCTATATAAATAAAGGATAATAATAAATAATAATAATAATACTCTAGCCATCTAGTGTATTCAAAGAATTCTGGGAATTGCCAGAAATCAACATCTGGGGGGCCAGAGTTTGAGATCCCTGCTCAAAGGCTAAATATATAACCCTGTTACAATGAAAACATATACATACTTACTAATTGAAAAAGGGAAATATTTGGTAGTACTATGGGTTAGATTCCAAGCCTTGTGTAACCTTACCCAGAGCTGCCGTAAACCTAGCAGAGCCATTACAGTCTATGGAGTTGATAAGTTTGCTAAAATTCTGGATAGGTTTATATTGATTTTGGAATGTAGCCCTTTGTTTGATAACAAGATGTTGTCATAGGGAAACACAAAAAAGTCTACATATACAAACAAAATATTTATATGTGCATTACAACTGGAAGCAGTTTTACAGAAATTTCCTTTATTTATACTGAAGTATAAAATTATGACAGTCATTATATATCCTAATCTTAGTTGCATACAGGTTTCAGTTTCAGTATTGTGTAATCCGCTGGCAAACCATTTGCAAATACGTTTCAAATATCTTTCTAGCACTTGTTCTAAATCTCCATATCCAATGTAAAAGATGCCACAATTTCCACCAATTGTGCTTATAATTTTTAATTGATGAATATTTATAATAAGAGCAATATGTTTAACATCCCTCATAGATGTGTGATCAAAACAACAACATAAGATATGAGCAGTATCAAATGAATCCTGAAACAAACCGTGCTTTTATTCAGTGAATGATTAAAGGTTCAGAAACAAACTCAAAGCTAATTAGAAAATAATAAAGCCAAGTGTGAATAAGGAAGAACATTCAATTTTACTCATTTTATTAAATCTTACCGCAAAGCATTATTAATGCTTGTTCCAATGTGCTATATACGCTTTACATTGTATCAAATACATCATGTTTTAAGATTTATTGATCTTATCATCCTTTTAAGGTAATATTCAGATGAAACTTTAAGTTTATTGACTTGTAATGGTGACAGTATACCTTGGTCAGTAAGAGAAATAAAGCTAGTATCTTCATTGATGCTTTTAGTCTAAAAACAGATATTCTGAAATTAATTCATCAAAACACTCATTTAGTGATTAAACTCCTAATATTATATCAAATCATTAAATAAATTAATAAAATACATTTTAAAAGTTTGGTCAAAGTACCTATATGTCTTTACACTAGATAAACTGATGGTTCCTTCTGAAAATGCAGAATAATTATTTGCATCCTTATATTGAGAATGCGTAAGGGAGCTGTACTTACTTTCCTCTGGTAGTTTCAAAGCCAGGTTTTAGATTGGAAGTTGCACTGCCTCTATTATTATAGCTCTGTCTCACAGATCGACTAGCACCTTGTTGATCAATAAATGTCTTCTCTTTTGGAGGTATCTCTATAGGCTCTTTCTTTTGACCAGTGTCTGCGTTCCCTTTAAGCTCCTTCTGTTTAGGTATCAACTTGCTATTTTCCATATTTCCAGTTCTGGCAGGCAAAGATGATGCAGTTGGTCCTTCTAGCATTTTTTTAAGAATTTCCAGCCCTAGATCTTTTGATGTTGATGTAGTGGAAACAGCAGAATAGGAAAGGGTTGTGCTTGGGTCTTGGGTTGTGCTTGGATCTTCATATGTCTTAGAAGGTAAAGTAACGCTAATGGCTTCCATTAAGTCACTGGGAATTTTCTCTGATTCCTCTGCCAGTAGCTCAGCTATATCAAGTTCTTCAAGTGCTGCCCATGGTTTCTCAGTAACATCATCATTGTCACCTCTTGTGCTGCCATTCTCCACATAGAAAAAAATCAATAACAAAGTTAGCCTCATCCTAGAGCGTGAAATACCCTGCTACCATTTAGCTTCCTTTTCATCAAAAGCTTTGAATGTATTCTCCCAACTTCTGCTTTTTGTCTTTGATGCAGCCACAGATTTAATTTCCAATTGGCATTTCGTAGAAAAAGGAAACAGGTTGTAACTTCTCAGTTACGAGTTGAGGAAACTAAATTTCCTGTTACTGTGGAATATTGTGGAACCCCTTAACTTTTGTAGCTAGAGTATCATGAAGGTTATGAGAAAAAAAATGACATGCAGCTGAAGGGACCTTCAGGAAATAATATAACGAGAAAGGAAGAGTGGAAAACATTACATAGTGTAAAGTACTTTTGCTTTTATCTGTGCTTTTATATGTTATCATACTTGTTTCATTTTATGGTGTGGTATGTTTTTCATTTTTCAAACTAAATAATTTTTTTTCATCTTTTTCATTAATATATCAAAACATTGTATGCAATTTGTGTTATAAATGAATGCTGCATGCAAAGTTTGTTAAAAACTTACTGACTAGAAGCCAATACCATTCTTGATCTTATTCTTTAACTTACAGGGTTAATCAGAGAGCACCGACATTTCGGTGCCCTTTCGTTCAACACACTTCAGGGCGATTCGCGATTCTAGTTTGCCGACCCTGCGGTGTATTCAAGTACAACTGCAGGATCCCCTGAGTGCAGGGAAAACAGGCCGCAAACCCGCCGAACACTCACCAAAAACCCGCAGAAACCGCCGCAAAAACAACGTAATATCACGCTAAAACGGGGATGCTAAGGAGAAACCTGCAGGCGCAGGTTTTTTTCCTTAGCGTTCCCATGTTAGCGTGAACATTTTAAAATGGGCCTAGAAATTGCCTATGTTACAGTTACAAGTATTTATAAAGCGCCAACAAATTCCTTAGCGCTGCACAATGGGAGAGACAGAATAACAAATATACATACAAGTTACACACACGGAACAGAAGGAGGGAGGACCCTGCTCAAGAGCTCACAATCTAAGAGGAGAGGGGTGACCCATTAGGTGAGGGTGAATAGGGTAGGTGAAGTGGTGGATTGCAGAAGGGCTGATTGGGAAGACGAGCAGGAAATGACAGTGGGGAGATCATAGTGTGAGCTGATAGGATTCTCTAAAGTAATGCATTTTCAGAGACTTCTTGAAGGACCGGAGAGACTCTGATACTGCATGGGAGGGAGTTCCATAGAAAGGGGGCAGCTCGGGAGATGTCCTTAAGGCGAGAGTTGGGCGTGTGAGTACAAGGAACTGATAGCATCAGATCATTGGTAGAGCGATGTGGTCTGGATGGGATATACCTGGTAATAAGGTAGGAGATGTAGTCAGAGGTGCGGTTATGGAGAGCTTTGTATGTGAGAACCAATATTTTGAATTTGATTCTAAAGGAAACAGGGAGCCAGTGTAGAGATTGACAAAGGGGAGAGGTGTGAGAGGTGCAGTAGGTGAGGTATACGAGTCTGGCACAGGCGTTCATTACAGACTGCAGAGGGATAATCTGGGATCTCTTAAGGCCAGAGAGAAGGAGGTTGCTGATAAAAAATAAAGAGATGAAAATGTCTAAAATGTCTATTCTTGGTGTATTATTCTAAAAAAATGGTGCAATTCAAAATCTTTATTAAGTCCATAGGGTTGCAGGGTCGTCCAATATATTGAAGTCCACATGAGCAGTGGAGAAGGTAGATAACTTCCTTAGAAACGTATGTCAAAACATCCCTTATTTTAAAATACAATTTTTTGCTTTTATTTCGGAAATAACCCTTAGATATACTGCATATTTCTGTATTTTATGATTAACGTATAAGCTTTTGACTAGTTTCAATTTTATGTTACTCACATTTCTACAAACTTCAGTGCAGATAGAAGGAATTGGTTTAAAACGGGATCCTTTTGGAGAATAGGCCAATATACAGTTGTGTTCAAAATTATTCAACCCCCACTGAAATTGAGTGTTTTGGCCAGTTTGACATTGATTTTGATCATTCTGTCATCTTGCTTACAATTAAATCAAAGAGGCACGTGTAGGTCAGACAAATATAACATAACATTTATAATGAAATAACCACAAATGTCTTTTCTGTGCTCACATCATTATCAGTTTTATTCAACCCCCAAGTGACATTCAATCTTAGTACTTAGTACAACATCCTTTTACAGTTATAACAGCTTTTAAACGTGAAGCATAGCTTGACACAAGTGTCTTGCAGTGATCTACGGTATCTTCGCCCATTCGTCATGGGCAAAAGCCTCCAGTTCAGTCACATTCTTAGGCTTGCGCACTGCAACTGTTTTCTTTAAGTCCCACCAGAGGATCTCAATCGGATTTAAGTCAGGTGACTGCGATGGCCACTCCAAAATATTCCAGCCTTTAATCTGCAACCATGCTCTAGTGGACTTGGAGGTATGCTTGGGATCATTGTCCTGTTGAAAGGTCCAACGTCTCCCAAGCCTCAGGTTTGTGACGGACTGCATCACATTGTCATCCAATATCTCCTGGTACTGAAGAGAATTCATGGTACCTTGCACACGCTGAAGCTTCCCTGTACCTGCATAAGCAAAACAGCCCCAAAGCATGATTGACCCCCCGCCATGCTTCACAGTAGGCAAGGTGTTCTTTTCTTCATAGGCCTCCTCCAAACATAGCGTTGATCCATGGGCCCAAACAGTTCTAATTTTGTTTCATCAGTCCACAGAACACTATCCCAAAACTTCTGTGGTTTGTCCACATGACTTTTGGCATACTGCAGTCGACTCTTCTTATTCTTTGGAGACCGCAAGGGGGTGCGCCTGGGAGTTCTGGCATGGAGGCCTTCATTACGCAGTGTGCGCCGTATTGTCTGAGCTGAAACTTCAGTACCCACATCTGACAAATCTTTTCTCAGTTCCTCAGCAGTCACACGGGGACTTTTCTCCACTCTACGCTTCAGGTAGCGCACAGCAGTCGAAGTCAGCATCTTCTTTCTGCCATGACCAGGTAGCGTTCAACAGTGCCCTTTGCCTTGAACTTGCGAATGATGCTTCCTATGGTCTCTCTTGGTATGTTTAACATCTTTGCAATCTTCTTATAGCCATTGCCCTTCCTGTGAAGAGTAATCACCTCTTCTCTTGTCTTCCTGGACCATTCTTTTGACTTCGCCATGTTTGTAACCACACCAGTAAATGTCTAGAAGGAGCTGAGTATCACAGTCATTTTAAAGCTGCCTAATTGGTGCTTATTATGCTTTATTGCTGCTCCGTGACATCCACAGGTGTTTTCAATACCTGATTGAAAACACTTGAATGAACCTCTGTTCTTCAGAGTGGTAGTCTTTAAGGGGTTGAATAATTGTGTCAATGAAGAATTCACAAAAGAAACATTTACTACTGTATTACAAAACCAATTGATGTCATTTTAGTTGCATATGGTTCTTTAAAAAGTCCTTGTAGGATTTCATTCTGAATACAATTACAAATGTACACTAAATTCCCTAAAACCCTTTACAACATTGGGGGTTGAATAATTTTGAACACAACTGTATATATATTTTCTAATTTTGCCATATAGTTTACAAAGAGAAAATTAAAAGCTGGATAGTTAATTGTATTATTTTCATTCCTTTCTTTATTTTGAGAGGGCACATCTTTACATAATTGCCATTTCTTCCTGGCTTTTAATCAATTATCCTTTCTCTTCAAAAGCCTGTCTTAACCCCATAATGACAAATGACATACCAGATACGTCCTATGAAAATGGTTGCTTAACGACCAAAGACGTACAGTCATGGCCGAAATTGTTGGCACCCCAGACATTTTTCCAGAAAATCAAGTATTTCTCACAGAAAAGTAATGCAGTAACACATGTTTTGCTATACACATGTTTATTCCCTTTGTGTGTATTGGAACAAAACAAAAAAGGGAGGAAAAAAAGCAAATTGGACATAATGTCACACAAAACTCCAAAAATGGTCTGGACAAAATTATTGGCACCCTTTCAAAATTGTGGATAAATAAGATTGTTTCAAGCATATGATGCTCCTGTAAACTCACCTGGGGCAAGTAACAGGTGTGAGCAATATAAAAATCACACCTGAAAGCAGATAAAAAGGAGAGAAGTTCACTTAGTCTTTGTATTGTGTGTCTGCGTGTGCCACACTAAGCATGGACAACAGAAAGAGATGAAGAGAACTGTCTGAGGACTTGAGAACCAAAATTGTGGAAAAATATCAACAATCTCAAGGTTACAAGTCCATCTCCAGAGATCTAGATTTCCATTTGTCCACAGTGCGCAACATTATCAAGAAGTTTGCAACCCATGGCACTGTAGCTAATCTCTCTGTGGGTGGACGGAAGAGAAAAATTGATTAAAGGTTGCAACGCAGGATAGTTCGGATGGTGGATAAGCGCCCCCAAACAAGTTCCAAAGAAATTCAAGCTGTCCTGCAGGCTCAGGGAGCATCAGTGTCAGTGCGAACTATCCGTCGACATGTAAATGAAATGAAACGCTATGGCAGGAGACTCAGGAGGACCCCACTGCTGACACAGAGACCCAAAAAAGCAAGACGACAGTTTGCCAAAATGTACTTGAGTAAGCCAAAATCCTTCTGGGAAAACGTCTTGTGGACAGATGAGACCGAGATAGAGCTTTTTGGCAAAGCACATCATTCTACTGTTTACCGAAAATGGAATGAGGCCTACAAAGAAAAGAACACAGTACCTAAAGTGAAATATGGTGGAGGTTCAATGTTGTTTTGCTGCCTCTGACACTGGGTGCCTTGAATGTGTGCAAGGCATCATGAAATCTGAGGATTACCAAAGGATTTTGGGTCGCACTGTAGAGCCCAGTGTCAGAAAGCTGGGTTTGCATCCGAGATCTTGGGTCTTCCAGCAGGACAATGACCACAAACATACGTCAAAAAGCACCCAGAAATGGATGGCAACAAAGCGCTGGAGAGTTCTGAAGTGGCCAGCAATGAGTCCAGATCTAAATCCCATTGAACACCTGTGGAGTGATCTTAAAATTACTGTTGGGAAAAGGCACCCTTCCAATAAGAGAGACCTGGAGCAGTTTGCAAAGAAAGAGTGGTCCAAAATTCCAGGTGAGAGGTGTAAGAAGCTTATTGATGGTTACAGGAAGCGACTAATGTCAGTTATTTTTTCCAAAGGGTGTGCAACCAAATATTAAGTTAAGGGTGCCAATAATTTTGTCCAGCCCATTTTTGGAGTTTTGTGTGGCATTATGTCCAATTTGCTTTTTTTCCTCCCTTTTTTTGTTTTGTTCCAATACACACAAAGGGAATAAACATGTGTATAGCAAAACATGTCTTACTGCAATACTTTTCTTTGAGAAATACTTGATTTTCTGGAAAAATGTCTGGGGTGCCAACAATTTTGGACATGACTGTACCTTGTACATCCTTTGGACCCCTCTCCCTCCCAATAGATGGTGAGTTAAATATAAAGAGAGGCCCATAAAGAAGTAATGGTTAATCTATTCCGAGTACGCTGAACAGCACCGAAATGTCAGTGAAATGCCCTGAATGTCGGTGGTTTCATTTGACATGTTTAAAAAGGCGAATCCCATAGGTTTCAATGTAAAAGAAAATCCCCATTTTTACTACATATTTATTCAACCGTGTATTCTTTTCATTTGCAGCAAAAAGCCTTTTTGTTTATTGTTTTTTTAGAATCTTTTGAGTCTTTTTTGTATTTTTTAGGTAAAATTTTTGGATTCCCAATTATTTTAAAAAGAAGAGGCTGAGGGGCCTGGCTGACCACGAGCGGAGCAGATGTGTCCCTGTGGAGCTCTGAAGCATTCTCCCTTGTTTGGAGGTTTTACGCCGACTCTTGCCACTCTGTTCCCTTGCTGAGGTCCTGCTGTGGTCGGCCATTGGGTGCATGTTGTCCTGAGCTGATTTGTCCCCCCTCCGGACCAGAGATTGGTGCTGCGTTTAGGCCGGAGTGGTTTTGCGGCCATTTTGGGGCCTACCTCCTTCTTTGGAAGCCTGCCCTGCTTTTCCGGCATACCCCTGATGTGCTCCGTACCTGGCTGGGTCTCTGCTGTGGACTGTGGAAGTGGTGGGCCCTCGTTTCCCGACCGCTTGGGAGGCCTGCGCGTGGAGAATGGAAGGTACATGGGAGAGCTGTCTACAAGATGCCCCCCTCTTGGATGCGCAATGGCCATGATATCAGGCCTGGAAGCAGGGGCGGATCCAGGGGGGGGGCAACGGGGCAATTGCCCCCCCCGAGATTTGAGCCGGGGACCCAGATGCCGCCGGGCAGCGCAGGAGCGCCTGCCCGGTCCTGAAGAGTGCGTCCTTGTAAAGGGGATGCGGCTGCGTGCAGGCGCAGCCGGTCACGTGGTCCGGCTAATCAGGTGGTACTGAGTCTCTGTACCACCTGACTGGCCGGACCGCGTGACCTGCGCACGCACGCAGCTGCCTCCCCTTTACAAGGACGCACTCTTCAGGACCGGGCAGGCGCTCCTGCGCTGCCCGGCGGCATCTGGGTCCCCTGAACACCGGAGCTGGAGGCCTGGAGCAATATCCAGGTGAGAGCTGGGCAAATCCATGAGCTGGGGGTAAATCCATGAGCTGGGCAAATCCATGAGCTGGGCAAATCCATGAGCTGGGGGTAAATCCATGAGCTGGGCAAATCCATGAGCTGGGGGTAAATCCATGAGCTGGGCAAATCCATGAGCAGGGGGCAAATCCATGAGCTGGGCAAATCCATGAGCTGGGGGCAAATCCATGAGCTGGGGGCAAATCCATGAGCTGGGGGTAAATCCATGAGCTGGGGGGTAAATCCATGAGCTGGGCAAATCCATGAGCTGGGGGTAAATCCATGAGCTGGGGGGTAAATCCATGAGCTGGGGGTAAATCCATGAGCTGGGGGTAAATCCATGAGCTGGGCAAATCCATGAGCTGGGGGTAAATCCATGAGCTGGGGGTAAATCCATGAGCTGGGCAAATCCATGAGCTGGGCAAATCCATGAGCTGGGGGTAAATCCATGAGCTGGGCAAATCCATGAGCTGGGGGCAAATCCATGAGCTGGGGGTAAATCCATGAGCTGGGGGCAAATCCATGAGCTGGGGCAAATCCATGAGCTGGGGGCAAATCCATGAGCTGGGGGCAAATCCATGAGCTGGGGGCAAATCCATGAGCAGGGGGCAAATCCATGACCTGGGGGCAAATCCATGACCTGGGGGCAAATCCATGAGTTGGGGGCAAATCCATGAGCAGGGGGCAAATCCATGAGCAGGGGGCAAATCCATGAGCTGGGCAAATCCATGACCTGGGGGCAAATCCATGACCTGGGGGCAAATCCATGAGCTGGGCAAATCCATGAGCTGGTGGCAAATCCATGAGCTGGTGGCAAATCCATGACCTGGGGGCAAATCCATGACCTGGGGGCAAATCCATGAGCTGGGCAAATCCATGAGCTGGGGGCAAATCCATGAGCTGGGCAAATCCATGACCTGGGGGCAAATCCATGACCTGGGCAAATCCATGAGCTGGGGGTAAATCCATGAGCTGGGGCAAATCCATGAGCTGGGGGCAAATCCATGTGTGAGCTGGGGCTCTCTGCTCCTCTAGATTGTAAACTCCTGGGTGCCCTCTGCTCCTCTAGATTGTAAGCTCCTGGGTGCCCTCTGCTCCTCTAGATTGTAAACTCCTGGGTGCCCTCTGCTCCTCTAGATTGTAAACTCCTGGGTGCCCTCTGCTTTTCTAGATTGTAAACTCCTGTGAGCCGGGCCCTCTGCTCCTCTAGATTGTAAGCTCCTATGAGCCGGGCCCTCTGCTCCTCTAGATTGTAAGCTCCTGTGAGCCGGGCCCTCTGTAAATTCTCGTGAGTCGGACTCTCTGCTAAAACACCTTATTTTCTGTCAGTGCCCCTCCCGAGACTAGTCTCTGGATCCGCCCCTGCCTGGAAGCCTGCCTACAGCTGCTGCGGGAGGAGGGGGATGGCCCGCTTACTAAGGGAGTGTGGCGTCGGATGATGGCCGCGTTGACGTTTTGCCGGGACGTGGGGACTCTGCGGGAGGTGGAACCGGTGGCTACCCCAATCCCAGGACCTGCTGATGATAGAGCAGCTGCTGTTGCCGCGGATGGAAGTTGCACCGGGATCAGTGCTTCAGTGGAGGCCTTTCCTACCTGCTGAATGGTGGAGTGTCTGGAGGTCGGAGATGGTGAGAAGCGCAGTGCTGGTGGCAATCAGAGTACTGGGCAGCGACAACGGGACCTTCTGCCTCCGGGAACAGCGCTTGATCCACATGGCGTGGTCGAGCTTTCACAGGCTAAGGATGGACATGGTGTGCTGTTTGATGTGCTGGCTGCCGTGTACCCCCCCTGGTGAAGCTGTTGTGCTGCTGAAGCTATGTGCTGCTGAAGCTATGATGCTATGATGCTGCGATTTGGGAGGCTGCTCCCTAGTGGGCCGCAGGCCCAAGATGTGGTGACTGCGCCTGGTGGAGATACCCGCTCTGCCTGGTGGCTGTACACATGCTGAGATTGACTACCATGCTTCGTACTAGATTAACAACCCTCTCTGATTCGCACCTTTCCCCTATTTTGCATAATACGCTTTGGATGTCTTGGCTTGTGGATTCCCCCCACCTCCTTATATATTTGAAATTTAGTTTGCGGGACTTGGCTTATTTTGGGGATACAGTGGCTCTAGGTTTTTCTCCCATTCCCCCTTCTTTTTTTTGTGGCAGGACCACGGGTGGACCTAGGCGAGCCGATCGAGTGGGCACCATGGCTCTGCCTGCTCTTTTGGCCCTAGGTCACCCAGCCCTGCGGCCTCTTCCTCTGCCCCTTGTTTCTTGCCCGGAAACTGGGGTGAGCCAGGAATGCCGCGACCCCTCTTGGCGGTTCTCCATGTTTTTGCCCCCTCCTTGTGGTTTATTTCTTTTCAGTACGCACCATTCCCTGAGCTGCTTTAGTAGCCCCAGCGTGGCCTGTGATGACTTCCCAACTTCGTCCTGTTTCTCCCCTCTGTCTGTTCCCCTAATTTTCTCTATGATGACCTTTATCGGATGTGCATATTCTTTTCTTTTCTCAGACGACTATTGCTGATGACTGTTCTGTTACTTTATTTTAACGCTGTACCATAGAGGATGACGTCATATGGTCCTGCGAGGCCTACACTATCTGTTTGCTTGTTTGATGACTTCATTATAAAATAAAATTGCAAATTCAAAAAAAAAAAGTCAAGGCTTTTTTTCTTTGTCTAACGCAGCGTTTTTATTTCTTTCCTTCAGTCTGGCTGCATTCGGTGGGTGCTGTCCTTGGTGCTGAAACCTATTACAGCACAGGGGGGATTTTTTTTCTCTGGAGCCCCACAGTGCTGCTGTCCTTGGTGCTGAAACATATTTCAGCACCAGGGACAGGGGGATTACGTATCTTTTAACTCAAATTTTTTTTTTTTTTTTTTAAATGTAAATTTTATTTTCAAGTAAAAATAAGATTACAGCAAACAGAGTACAACATAAACATTTAGTGCATATCAGATAGTCTAATCAGCAGGATAATAGGGACCATGCTACGTATAGTATGATCTTGCAGTTGTCGTGGCAAACCAGCGTATCAGATTATAGAAAGGTGATCGTTTTCGTTGCTCCTGGTCTATAAAGGCCCATCTTTTTTATCCTCTTTTGTTGAATAAAAAGAGTCACTAAGAAGGGGTCACTATTTCAGTTACAGCTTTGAAAGTTGGTGAGAAAAATCAACCTTAACATCAAGGAAACTATATTCTACATGTAAAGACATATTAACCACATAGTAATACAAGACAGGAAACAATTGGAAGGGTAAGGGATATAAGTGCGTAGCATAAGTGAGGTAAAGTAAAGAAAAGCAGTAGAATAGGGAAGAGAGAGTAGGGGACAGAGCGAAAGGTGAGTGGTAGTGGGGATGAAAGATAAAGGATATAGATGTCAGTGGTCCGAGGGTATAGCAGATCTTTATACCGTGCGTTCGTCCTCCTCCTCCTCTCTCCGTATCACGGATCTGAAGGCCATAGGAACAGTATTCAGTCCAGTGATACCAAACCTCCAACGAAAGCCGTGCCGCCTGTGCAGGCGAGAGTGCCAGTTCTTCTATTGAGCGTAGCGTTTCAAGTCTGTCTATCAGAGTTTTGGTCGAGGGGATGGAGGCAGACTTCCAATATATGGGTATAAGTGATCTGGCAGTCAGTAGGACTCGGAGTAAAAAGGATTTCTTCAAAGTCTGTACCGAATATGGAACATGTAAGAGCAAGAAAGTCTGAGGAGTAAAGTCTAAGACTACATCAGTGGTCTTCTCAACTAGACTACTTATCCTTTTCCAGTACACCTGTATAGTTGGACATTCCCACCAAATATGAATATAAGAGCCAAGGGATGAGGAGCAGCGCCAGCAGTTTGGGGAAGCAGAAATATGATATAATGATATGAGTGACGGGGTGCGGTACCAGAAAACCAGAAATTTATACGATGATTCTTGGAGTCTAGCCAGTTTGGAGCCGTAGTGTGCCAATGAGAGTGTTTTAGTCCAGGCCTCATCAGGGATGGTGTTTCCAGAATACGTTCCCATCTGGCCATGAAGGCCGGAGGTTCAGAATCTACTGTTTGCAAAATTTTATAAAGTGTTGATATGCCATGCGCCAACGTAATTGCTTGCTTGCAAAATGACTCAAATGTAGATAAGGTTCGAGGCAGAGAGGAGTTACCTGGTAGCGCTTTAAGAAAGGATTTAATTTGGTGATAGCCAAAAATTTCTGCAAAAGACAATTCTGGCTTGGAAGGATCCGCCAGTGATACAAAATCACCATTCCGGAGAACATGATGTACCCGGAGGCAAGGAGAGTCCGTAAAGCGACTATGGAGAGATGGCTTCACACGCGTAGGAAAGTCTGGATTATGTGATAGTGGAAGCAGTGGTGAAGGGAAGGACGATAAAGCGTAACGAACCCGGAGTTTGTGCCATATCAACAAAGTACTACCAACTGTGGTAGATGCGGTGGCAATATCTCGAATCCCGGACAGATTAAGCCAGGGGAGGGTTTCAAGCGGACGCCCTGCTTGTTGTTCCTCCAGATCAATCCATTTCTGATCGGGAGAGCTCGACATCCAGTCGAGAATCCTCGTCAGATGAGTAGCATAATAATAAAGCTTGGTATCTGGGAGTGCAAGGCCACCGGAGAGTTTGGGTTTGCATAAGGTGGAGTACTTGAGACGTGGGCGACCCTTAGGCCAGACGAATTGTGTGAACAGACGTTGCAGTTTTGAGTGAAAAGAAAGCGGAAGAAGAATGGGGAGGGTCTGATAGAGATATAGCAATCTAGGTAGGAGATTCATTTTAATTACATTTATCCTCCCTAACCAGGATAAAAATTTGTTAGTCCAGATGGCCATGTCTGAGCGGAAGGCTTCTAGAAGGGGTCCAAAGTTAAGTTCAAATATCTGAGAGAAATGGGCGGAAAGACGCACCCCGAGATAGGTAAGAGACGTGTGGCACCAGCGAAATGGGTATTGGTCACGTATGGTCTGACAGGAGGCACTCGATAGGGCAACCTTAAGAATTTCCGACTTCGTCTCGTTAATTTTAAGACCTGCCAAAGATCCGTAGTCCTGTAATTCTCGCATTACTTCCGGTAAAGCCGTTACGGGGTCTGGTAATAGAAAGAGCAAATCGTCTGCATAGGCAGAGATCTTATGTTCAGAATGCGCACCCTGAACCCCTCGTATAAGGGTGTTATGTCTGACGGCGGACAGCAGTGGTTCAAGACATAATGCAAAGAGAAGGGGGGAGAGAGGACACCCCTGACGGGTGCCATTGCGAATCTGAAACGGGGCAGAAAGTGCACCGTTTACCTTGACCCTAGCAGTCGGAGAGGTGTAGAGAGCCCGAATCCACCCTACAAAATCTCTTCCTATCCCGAAGTGATGTAGGGTTCGGAAGAGAAAAGGCCATAGTACCCGGTCGAATGCCTTTTCTGCATCCGTGGAAAGTAATAGGAGTGGATGTGCGTCACGTTTCGAAGAGACTATAGCGTTTAAAGCTCGTATCGTTGCGTCTCTGGCTTCTCGCCCTGGGACAAAGCCAACCTGATCTGCCTCCACCAGTTGTGGTAAAAAATCGTTTAAGACGATTCGCCAGGATCCGTGCCAAGAGTTTAACGTCACTATTTAGAAGTGAGATAGGACGATAACTCCCGCAGCAAGTGTGGTCCTTATTTGGTTTGGGAATCAAAGTAATTGTCGCCGCCAGTGAGTGGGGGTGGAAATGGCCACCTTCTCTAATCGCCTCAAACAGAGCGGCAATGGTGGGTAATAGGGTGTCTACACACCGCTTATAGTACTCGATGGGCAAGCCATCCGGACCTGGGCTTTTGCCATTCTTTGTGGATTTTATGGCAGATATAATTTCTTCTTTAGAGATAGCTGCATCTAGGGACGTGCGGTCAGTCGGATTGATAGTGCGACGAATCGTGGCGGAGAGATAATTCTCCAATCGAGGGGTGGACACAAATTGTGGGTCTCCTTCCTCCAGGTTATAAAGGTCCTTAAAAAATTTAAGGAATTCTCCAGTGATCACTTGAGGGTTAGTGGAAAGAGAGCCCGTGGCTGTGCGAATTTGGGGAATATACGCTTTAGTACGCTTAGCCCGTAGGATCCCGGCTAACAAGCGCCCTGGGCGGTTTTCATTTAGGGCAAAGAAAGAACGGGATTTCAGTGCCTGAAAGCGGATAGAATCATTTAAAAGTTTATTGAGGCTTCGACGTTTCACCACTAATTGTTGATAGACCTCAGCACTAGAAGAGGATACATGCTCCAATTCCAAATTCCGAATTTCTTCCAGAAGAGAGCGACGTTCAATGTCCCTCAATTTTTTACGGGCAGTTCCCCGACTGATAAAGAAGCCTCTAATTACAGCTTTATGTGCTTCCCATATTACCGGTAATGAGGTGTCCGCCGGGGAATTTTCGGTAAAATATGTCTGAAGAGTAGAGATCAAGTCCGCTTGGGTAAGAGGGTCTTCTAAAAGTGAAAGATTTAGACGCCATTGGCGTTCCTTTGGGACAAACAAAGGGGAATGAACTGATAAAGATATTGGGGCATGGTCTGACCAGGTGGTGGCAGCAATGTCTATAGTGCGGAGGAGGGGAATGTCACGGTAGTGCATAAAAAAATAGTCAATACGGGTATGGACGTTGTGGACCGGTGAATAAAAGGTGAAATCTTTCTCGTCTGCGTGTAAGGCACGCCAGACATCAACTAGTTGGTGTTCATTTAAGGATCGACGAATGTGACGGAGGATATTTGAAGGGGTTGCCGACGCTCTGGATGAGGAATCAATGCGGGGGTCAAGAGGGACATTCAAATCACCTGCTATAATTGTGATACCTTGTTGGAAGGAGTCTAGGGACTTAAGTATACGAGCTAAGCAGGTATGCTGTTTTTTATTGGGCAGATACAAGGAAGCGAAGGTGTACACCGTATCAACTATTTTCCCGCGGACAAATAGGTACCGTCCACCTTCGTCTGCTTCAGTGGCCTCAACCACAAAAGGTACATCTTTAGAGATCAATATTGCCACCCCACGCGATTTGCTCAGAGTGTAGTTACTGAAAAACATCGTAGGGAAGTCGGCACCACTCAAGTGAGGGGTCGATCCGGCACGGAAATGAGTTTCTTGGAGGAAGGCGATGGACGTTTGCATAGATCTCAAATCACGTAAGAGACGGGAGCGCTTTTCAGGGATGTTAAGGCCCCTTACATTATAGCTAATCAGTTTGAGATCCTTAGGCGCAAATGGTGCAGTACCAGGTGACATTTTCGTAGCGCAAGCTAAGGAAAGCTAAGAGGTGATAGGCAAATATGCAGGAAAGGGAAGAAGGAGAAAGCGGAGTGAAGAGAGAAGAAAAGATATAGTAGAAACAAAGAGTTAATAAGCAGTAGAATAAAGAGAGAGAGATCAAGGTAGGGAGGGAGAGGGACCAGGTAAAGGAAACAAGACACTGGGAAGGGAGACAAACACAATTCAATGAGGTATAAAGTGCACCGACTGTGGCGACACACACAACCCCAAGATCCAAACGATCGAGAGGCCGGGCCCACTGTCGGGATCGGTAGCACTACTCCTCCGGGGGAGTGTTAACAAGACCGGTAATCAGACGAGGTGTAAAGATATACTAAATATTATGGAATAACAGAGACCAGGAACAACGGTTCAGCCGAACCGATCAGGCAGGAAATGCACATTAATATGGGGCAGAATATAGTGTGGGACTCGGAAGTGGGAATATTGTTGACAGATTATGAAATTGCAGATTGGTAGGTAAGGTGAGGTGGGGAGAGGGGGTATTTAAGATTCAACATTCAAAGGTACCGGACTGGCTGGCTGGGAACACGTTCAATATACAAAAGCTATAAAGAAATATATTTATATCAGGTTGTCAGAGCAATAACAATGATAAATAAAGAGCGTAGTACTAGACAGATAATCCCCCAATTCCTGGGGGCGAATCCTACCCTCCCAATCTACGCGTCCCTTCCAAAGACAGTAAAATAACGCCATTAAGAAGAGAAATATCGGGATTATAGGCCACGTGAGGGGGGGGGAAGTGCACTCTAATCGAAAGCATGAGACCCAGTTGACAGGAACATGTGCTATACAACAAGGCTATGTTCACAGTGAGGTAGCGGTGCTACGATAGCGAGTGAGATTAAGAGCAATTTCAAATAGACACATCCCTCCCTGTCAGGAATTAGAACTCACCCTCCCAGACTCTCGTTCTCACAGCTATAAAGAAAACCCAGAACTCGTATACAATTTATAACATCACCGTGACTAAATAGTAGTAAACTCCTAAAACTGGAGTTCCTTAACCTATATAAAAAGCACTACACGATTCTCGACATAATACCTCACCGCTGACCGTTACTTCGAGAGAAGGAAAAAAGACCTAAGCAGTGAGCAGATGAGGGGCCAAACCTAGCCCTTAAAGGTGTCGAGCACATCAAAAAACTGCTCTCCGACAGGCATAGTCGTCCATTGTGAAAAAAGGGTAGTTCGTCGTACCGTGTAACCTTGCACGCCATGTCTTTTTTTCTTCCCACCTCGGCTCACAGTGCGGGAGCGGCCAAGATGCGTAAGGCGCCATCTCGAACAAGTCACTAGGTCCAGCTTGTCCAGGGCATTATAGGGTCGAGAAAGAAAAGGGACCAGCTGTATGCGAGCTAGCGGGTGACTTCACAGGCAGTCATTCCGTCGGTACCTGGGTACATTGAGATGGAGGCGAACGTGGACCATCCCGAGGAACACCTCTCTGGGATAACCGTTGAGGTCTGGGGGGTCCGCAGATGAAGTTGTCCCGAGCGTGGCGAACGGTAAGCGCTCCCAATCCTGCACCTCCACAGGGGAAAGGTCAAGAAGGGTCAGAAATGGGATCACGTCTTTTGGTGAGCGTATAACATGATGGACGTCATTCTTGCGGGTATGGAGGGCAAAGGGGAATCCCCAACGGTAGGGCAAACCTGCATCATGGAGTGCTCTTGTAACAGGACGTAACGCTCTGCGAGCTGCCAGCGTGAAGGAAGACAAATCCTGAAATATTTCAAAGGTCACACCATCGAAGGACCATTGGCGGCGGCTGCGTGCTCGGCGCATAATGTCCTCTTTCAGGGAAAAGTCCGGCAGGTGGCAAAGTATGTCCCTCGGGGTGGGACGGGTATTGATCATCGGGCCTCGGGATACTCGATGTGCCCGGTCAATAGCTCCAGTTGGTAAAGGTGGGCATCCTAGCAGATGAGTGAAGGCTCGGAGGAGGAAAAGTTTCACCTCAGTTACCTCTTCGCTGACACCCCGGATCCGAACATTATGACGCCGGGACCGGTTCTCCAGGTCATCTATTCTGCGGTGCATTTCAGAAAATCTGAGGTCAGCCTGCGGGTCCAACTTCGTATCTTGCACGGGGCGTGTTGATGTTCCTTTTTCCAAGGCCGCAACACGTGTATCAATGGCAGTAATGTCGGCTCGGACCTCTGCAATTTCCCGGCTGAAAGACACTTGGAGTTGATCGATCATGTCCTTGAAATCCTCCCTAGTTGGAACCTCAGCCCGTGTTGGTAGTTCCGCTATCAGAGATTCGAGGCGCCGTATTGTGGACTGCCCTCCGGACCATGAGGCATCAGATGGAGTAGGGGAGGACGCCATGTTAGAGTCAGTTTCAGCTTCCGCAGGCCGGGATCGGGGAGTGCCGAAAAATGCTTCGATAGGTCCCGTGGAAGGTCTGGTAGGTTTGTGTGAGGGTTTCCGAGATGATTTGCGGCGGGAGTTGCGGATCATGTCCCAATGCGGATGCGGTGGAGCAGTGCAATCGGTAGCGGCTGAGAGAGCTCCCGGACTAAGCGTCCATCTTGGATTCCGGCCAGGTCACGCCCCCTTAACTCAAATTTTTTAACCCTAATCTAACAGTAATTAAGTCCTCCATTTCACCATACCAAAATAACTAATTAAAACGAAATAACGTGTTGATCCGAAATATGAACTATTAATCTCCTGAAATAACGAGTTGATCCAAAATATGAATCACAGTAACATAACGAACGAACTGAAATGAACCTAGAAAACGCAACGGTCTGAAACTAAACACATTTTTTCAATGTGCACATGTCGGCAAGAATCTGTTGAGTGGCTGAGTATCATGGGAGATGCAGTTCCACACATAGAGGGCCTATGTTGAGCACCTCTGCTTTACAGCAATAAGGTTCACCCTCCCCCTGCATATCTCATTTGCCATCAATGCTATCTCAACCTGACATACCTATTGTTTCCCCTTTACCTTATCTTCTTCTTTCTACTTTCCAATAATCAGTTTATCCCCTCTATCAAATGACCTGAGCAGAATCAGGAGACAACAATATCAGCCTTATGCATCTGTCTAACTTTTGTTTTAACACAGTATTCACATATATGGACACACACTAATATTAATAATGAAAGACCAAGGTTACTGCACTGAATATATCACTTTTAGCAGGATCATTGATTTTGATCTAACCTAATTTACAATAAACTGGCCAAAATGTCTTCACGAGTCTTTCCTGCAAATTATTATGGAAAAATCAATATACTAATTCATCTTGTCTTTCTTGTTCCTTAAGGGATTTTATGTATTTTCCCACAATCACAAGGTAATTTCAAGCTTATCTATATTTCCACATCTGATTTTTTTTCATCCAATTCCCTTGTCCATTAATCAAATTCCCAATTTAGAGTACTAGTCCCTTGTTTGTACTAAAATGGGGACGACAATGGGGAAAATCTACGCCTGCAGATTTCGCTGAAGCATCGCCATGTTAGCGCGATATTCCAGGACAGGCGCTACCTCAGCACCCCGTCCCGGAACGCATCGCTAACTGCTGGGATACTCGTGGCAGCGCTTCCACTCCACTGCGAGTATCACCTCTTGGAGTCCATAGGACTCCAAGGAGGGTGGCACTTTTGGAACGCCAGCCCTGCATGCTCTCGGACTCGTGAAATTGCACCACACAGCAGAGTGATCACGAAGGAAGAATGGGATCTATTTGTTTCAGTCTGCTTCTAGAGACCAGAAGTGACGGGTCTGGCCACCGCTATCGCCATGGGATGAGAGGTGAGTATCAGATTTATTGGGGGGTTTTTAGGTGGTGCTACATGATTTTGCAAATGCAGAATCATGTAGCGCCAGCATTTAGGTGGTGCTAAATTATAGCTATCTGTATTCCTCCAACAATTAGTGCAAGCACCTGGTAATACCTTACGTATCAAAGCACTACAGATCGCTTGCGCTCCCTATGTTGGGTATAAGGCGTGCGAAGTACAGCTTGCTCACGCAAAGCTTGTGCAAGCTCCATTGCGCTAATTAGATTACTAACCGTGTAGCGTTAGGAATGTAATATGGGGGCATGCATTAAACTCCCTTATCCTGGTGGTAACACTTGCACATCCAGACGCTAATGTTAGTGTTAACTAGGGAATAGTGCCCAAAGTGAGTTATTCACTAAGTGCTGGCTTGCTACAATGAAGCTTCTCCTTTTGCTGTTTCGATCATAGTTGTGAGAAGCATCAACGTTTCTTGGCACTGAAATACTGGTGGTTTTTGGGCCGTAATTGCAACACCACCAAACACTGGCATCTGGCGGTGGTGAACCCTCAAAAAACAAAAAGTACAAAAGGCAAACATGTAAATTACAGAAAGAGAGAGATTCCAGGCAAGCTTATTTGCATTTGTATTTTTTTTATGAGCTGGATATTTCCCAATATAAATAGAATGAAATACGAAATACTCAGGATGTTTCTACATTTTATTTCCTCTGTCGTACATGGTCACATTGCAAAAACATGGCTTAATACTTGAGATGATAAAATGTTATTCATGATCCATTAGAATATTATTGAGGTGTTTTTTTTTTGCACGAATCTAAAGATGCCAATATTTTATTTTGTTACATTTAACCCCTTAAGGACCACTGACGTACATAGTACGTCCTGGGGAAAATTCCCCTTAAGGACCAAGGACGCACTATGTACGTCATGGTCCTTTATTCCCCCTCCCTATGCTCACTTTTCTGTGCAGGCTCTCACGCTGGAATGACTTCTCTGAAGTCTGCCCAGCATGTTTATAGACCCTAGCTGTGGGCGATGACGTCACTTTCAGACGTCCCCCTGCGCCTGCAGGGGGAACCAGAAAGGGGAGAGGGGGTCCTTTAGACGCCTCTCCCTTCCAAACGGCTAGGGTTAGAAAAAAAGAAAGGTACTGCTGGAAAGGGCAGAGTCTCTTTAACGCCTTAGGTTCTGGATCATGATTTGAACCCGGAAGTGGCTGACATCTTGGATGTCAACCAAGCCTCTGGGTCACCCCCCACTCACTGACATTGTCGCTGTATATGTATTGACATCAGTCAGCCAGTTAATCCCTTAGCTGCAAAGTGGAGCTAGGGGGATCCTTTGGATCTCCCGACTCATGATTGTGGCCTTTCCAATGATACCAAACATGACTAGGTATATTTGGAATAACACAGAGGACCATAGCATGATTCTATAAAGAAAACAAACAGTTGGTGATAAAGACGCAATTGTACTTATCTTTAAAATGCCAAAATATTTCCCAGGAGATGGTCCACAGCTCCACACAGAAGAAAAACGCAGGGATTTCAGCAAAGACTGATGTTAGGGATGATGCCCGAACCAGTCCAAAACTTGTATCGCCAGTGACCAGAAGTGCCAATAACTGGAGTTGGCAAAAAACGGGATAATGAGAATTTAGATGAATAAAACTATTTATTTAAAAAATTAAATATCAAACAATAAACGCCTGACGCGTTTCGTATAAAAGACGTCCCCAAGGGCAGTAATAATATGCAATGTATCAAATAAAATAATATAAAATACAGACTTCCCATCATGCCTTTTATCATCCCTAAACAGTTTCTATTGGTTACTTCATTAACCATGGCGTTTTCCTTATGGACATTCATTATTAGCTCTGTCTCTACTCTCATAATCCTCTTGTCCATAAAGTCCCAATCAGCTCCTTTGTACTTCCGATAGTCGTTTCCTATTGGATGAACATCTTCTCCTCCAGTTTCATTACTTCTCTGTCGTTTGTTGTCTGTGTAAACATACCCGGTATCTCCGCGACGTCACTTCCGGTTTCGTCAGCGGTGTCACATCCGGTCCTTCACGCAGTATGTCTCCTCCTCCTCTGGGACTGGACGTGCTATCCATTTACTGGTAAAATTCTTGTGTGTATACACTTGTCTAGGTGTTGACACCTTAGGAATCGCATGTACATGTATATGTGTATATGATGAACTCCACTTTTTCTCCACATTCTATGGGATATATAAAGGCGCTTTCCTTTTCTTTGTGTGCTAGAGGTTCTAGTACAGTCCACAGTCTCTGAGCACGGGGTTCCATGACAACAGCCATCAGGGAATAGGGTACAGATGACACACACACACCCTGTACCTACAGGCACATGCTGAATTCAACAGCTAAGGCGATCCCTGGTAAAACGTAACTTTTAATGATACGAATAGATAAAAAGGAGGGAAATGTGGACGTACACGGAAACATATAAATGTGGCACGCAGTATGTAACAATGGACTAGGTACACGGGTCCTTCGTTAGCCACAGCAGTACCCCAATCAATTTAAAGAATAGTGATTAACTGCTGAAGTAGGAAACGGACCTTTGAGGGTCTGGAGGGATTGGAAAGGTCAGGAGTCATCCTATGGGGTGCGCTTGGTACAGATAACTGAGAAGAACAAACCTACAAGAGACAACAAATTTCCAGTACTATACACAATGTATCGATCTCTATCTGCTGAAGGTTCATTTAGTGTGCAGGGTTATGGCGCCACCTAGCCTGCACAATATTGCAGGGTGAATCCCCAGCAGGTATTCAAAGGTTAAGATGTAGACCTACAAATCAGAGGAGAGTAAAACTGGTGCCAGTGAAACGAAAGGAAAATCAAAGGAGTTTTGAATGGTCAATGGTCATGGGGAGCACACACCACTATCTCATAAACATCAAGACGTTTCACCGCCTATGATAAGGAGAGAGGGCAGCTTCATCAGGATAAAACAAACATCCTTTGTGGGGGAAAGAAAATGCACAATACATTAAAAGCATTCTGTTAGCATTCCCCTCCGGCTGGCCGCGTTTTCCTCCAAGCTCAGAGTGACCTACAGGGTTATTCAGAGAGCGGAGAAAAGCAGGAGAATGACTGGAGAATGGAAAATTCTAGGTCAAAATTTATCTCACTTTCCAAATCGGCTATTTGACCTAGAATTTTCCATTCTCCAGTCATTCTCCTGCTTTTCACCGCTCTCTGAATAACCCTGCTAGTATTGGTATCAGTGCATCCCTAATATTAATAGAAGTGTTATCACTCAATGCATTTACTGATTGCATTTCACTTACTGTGCATATATCACGGTTTTGTAGTGCAATTGTTTAGAAACGATTGCCAGTCAGACAACTGTATGGTATGGTCTTTGCAGGACTGGATACTTGGCGAATATATTTGAGAAATAGTAACAGATATGTCACTAGACATGTGCATTCGTTTTAGTACTAAAACGATTTAGTCAGAATTTTGGGATAATTTAGTTTTAGTATGACTCAAGAGATACGAAACTACTCAGTTCAAAAAATGAAAGAAACTAAAATAAAATGCACTACATTTTAGTTTCAGTCCTTTTTGTGATATTACAATGATGAGTGAAGGAGACCAGCAATGAAGAGCGCAACATCGCAAAGCTACAGAAAAGGTTTGTATGCGTAATCCTTCCCGACCCCTTCCCGTGAAAATCTGACAGTGATAGAGCTCCAGAATACTCACTCGCAGCACAGACAGCCAGCACAGGAGAGAAAACCTTTACTTAACTCTTGCATGTCTATGAGGCAGACAAGATGATAAAAGCAGCTGGAGAAGGAAAACATTCAAATAAATCACACCGAAAGCTAATGACAGAGGAGGGCTGGATAGTAAAAACCCCTTTATAACAAGCAGCGCTGAGAGAAGAGAGGGACTTTATAAAACATGTGTTATCTCCCCTCCCGCTCTGCATAATAGGGGCTTAGGTCTGATACATTTTATATTATCCAGGAGCACTATCCCCCTTTCCTCATCTATAATACACGTTTTATATAAAGTCCCTCTCCTCTCCCAGTGCTCCTTGTTATAAAGTTTTTTTTACGTCTGCTACATTTAGTATCCAGCTCTCACAGTTACTCTGTCATTATGAGCCTTCAGTGTGATTTATTTGAATGATTTCCCTGGATTTAAAGTGCTTTATTTTATTATAAAAATAAATTTTCACCAGTCATCTCTTCTCTGAGCTTTCAGACTGATTTACTTTAATATTTTCCCTCTCCCCTGCTTTTATATTCCTGTGTCTCCCCCACAGAGATACAAAGTTTAAGTAAAAGTTCTCACTCCTGTGCTGGATAAGCATTGCATTCCGAAGTTCTGCACCCTCTACATGCCAATGCAGTAGGATGTTCTATACAGAGAGGGGCATTAATGCAGGAGGATGTGCTATACATTATACAGAGAGGGGTATTAATTAATGCAGGAGGATGTTATCTACATTATACAGAGAGGGGTATTAATTAATGCAGGAGGATGTTCTATACATTATACAGAGAGGAGCCTTTTTTTTTGCCCTTTAAATCCAGTGGCTGTGAGCACTGAGATCGGCAGCTTGTTATATTATCTCTCAGTACAATGTATCAGGCTCAGCTGTTACAGTAACTGACTGTAACAGCGCTCAGAGTTTCAGTAAAACAAGGAAATAATATTGTTCTAACCTCTTATATATAAAAATATTATTTACTAGTTTTACGGAAACTCTGAGCTCTGTGATGAGCAGCAGTCAGTTACTGTAACAGTTTTGCCTGACACATTGTGCTGAGAGTGAGAGATACTGTAACAAGCAGCAATCTCAGCCCTCTGAGGAGCCACTACAATAGTAATTGTATCCACTGGTTTTCGGATGAATGAAATTAGTTTTCATATTAAAGAACTGAAAACGAATTTCTTTAGCAACTAAATAAATTGCATTTTAGGACTAATCCATTAGTTCAAAACGAAATTTTGTGCTGTGCACATGTCTATATGTCACCAAGAAATTGTCGCAATCCTAGCTTTATACTCTTATTTTTCAAATAAATGCCTGGCTAACATCTTGCTAATGATCAAGTGCTTTAAAGTTCAAAAAGCACAGATTGTACACATAATTGGCTTCGTTCTGCTGTAGCAATGATATCTAAAATTAATGAGATTGTAGACAAGTTAAACTATATAAAATATATTTTACTTCTTGGAAATATAATTCAAAAGAAAACCACACGATACTTGCTTATAGTTCAGGCATTTTTTGCCTTCCAATCCATATTTGTACATTTTAAGAAAATGGTCCTTGTGAGAGACGAGTGCTATCTTTTCAGTAACCATACACATATTTAGCAAACCGGCATGTCTGGCATGCTGTTGTTCTGGTTTAAAAGGACACTTGAGGCACTACGACCATTCAATTTGAATGTTCAGTGACCTGAATGTCTCCCCTGAGCCTCACAGGGCAAGTGGTGTCCCAAAGGGATGATCAAGCCATTTGAGTGAGAAGGAGGATTTACCCCGCGCGTTAATGATTATTTGTGCCGGCGTAAACGTTTGCGTGAAGATTGTAATTTAGCCCTTCATGTTTTCTCTTGATTACTGACATTTTATGGGTTAATGGGTAGGCTACATGCCTCACAGTGAAGTACATTTAATGTTTTCCCTTGATTAATGGTATTTTAGGGATTAATGGGTAGGCTACATGCCACACTGTTTTTTTATTGCATTCCCCTGTGTTTATGAAATTCTAGGTGTCATTATGGAAGTTAGAATCCAAAGGGTCTATTCACCTTTAGATCCTTTGGTTTTCATCACATTTCGGGGAATCCATTTCGCCGAGAATATGGTGAATTCCCTATTTAGCGAATGGTCAGCGTAATTTGCAAAAATTGGAGTCGGATGTCAGTGAAAACCACTGAATAAAATATTGAATTTAAGTATCAGGTTAGTACAACAAAAATGTATCATTGCCTCACATTACTCTGGGATTTTGCAATCTTATTTATATATACTTATTTTTTTTCAGTGGTATGATTTAGTGTGATATATATATTATTTTTTTGAGAAAGTATTTTACCAGGAAGGATACATTGAGATTTCTCTCGTTTTCAAGTATGTCCTGGGTGGCGAGTATGGGTATGTACGGTATGATATAGAAAATTATTAGTGCCCCCCCAGTTTTGACATTAGTATCTTATGTGCCCTCCCTATATATTGTTCCTAGAGTCGCCACTGATGAGCGGTGACCGCCCGATACACTCTTGAGTCCATAGGACCTCATTGAATGTTCCCACGTAAGCTGCACGAGATCTCCTAAACAATATTCCACGACATACAAGGGTCTGGTGGAAGGAAACCAACAAACTATTTTTCCATAGTTTGCGCCTGATTGCATCACAAGCAGACAGCAGATTGGGGCAAGTACCTCATGGAAGCCTGGGAGGTGAATTTAGACGCAGGCAGTGTGTTGTAAACTGGGTATCATGGAATCACTTTTTACCTAGTTTTAGGAGGCAAAATTTACAGTGCATTTTTTGAGCTTGCAACATGATGGACAAGCAATATGGAATCATTTGTCATTCCAGGAGGTGGTTTGCACATCCTAAACATAGTATATAGGACACACAAGCCAGCGGTATTAATGCTCAAAAGCATAGTGGTAACACAAGGTGCTGCTCGACCTAGCATCAGGCAATCATTCCCACACCTAATGAAATAGTGCTCTCATATACCTGTTTTTCTTTAATATGGGATATAAGAATAGGCAGCGGCGCATGCCACTTTCAGAGAAATCCTATACATATACAAATCTAGGAGCATACAACCGAAGTATAGTTAATGTGCAATAATTAGCGCTGGGTTTTCGAAATTGAACATTCAATTAGTAAACATCAAAATGGCAGTAATTATTCGTACCAATGCACTCACAGAGCATAATATGATGTAAGCATATAAAGGTATCTTTGCTTTCGTGTTACCACTTCGCTGATTGTCGTCATAGGTCGCACTCCTGGTTCACCCCTCCACCACAGGACCACCAACAGAAGCGGATTCCAGTAAAAAGCGTTTTATTTGTAACACAGCACGATAAAAACACTCCAATGCGTTTCGTCCGTATAAAAGATAGACTTCATCAGGGAAAAAAAACAAATGCATACAACCCATCTCCCTCCCTGCTCTTAAATACAAATAATTTTGAAAGTTAACAGGGTGATTGAAATAATTAATTGAACAATCAACAGCCTTGCGGGTCTGTCATCACTTCCGGTTCTGTGCGTTCCAACCATTGCGCATGTCCGGAAGTCTTCTAAACGGAAATGACATATTGGACCATCTTGTTGCTCACTGTCCTTAAAGTGAAAGCACAACACGGAGGTATATATCCATCCTCCGGGTGGCGGCGCATGATCAGAGTCATGGAAGGAAACCAGTCCAAAATATGCTCTTTAACCTTTTATTGTCCGGAAGTAGGAGTCGGCCAGAACCCTAAAAAAAAAACTCTCCCGGCATGGGAAAGAATAATAAAAACAATAAAATGTATAAAAATACAGAAGAAATATATATAAAAGATAGTATTAAAAAAATCACCGACAGTTCTTAATATCCATATCTAAATTGAGACCACCTGACTTCCATGCGCCCATTTTATAAATCCATTCTGTCTCCTTTCTCGCCAAGGTTGTCATATAATTCCCACCTCTCCAATCTTTTTTCATCAAATCAATCCCTAACCATTTAAAATTCTTAAGTGTAAATTGGGGACAGCTATTACAGTGTACTGGAACACTATGATCTAATTGCCCTCGTCTGATATTTCCTAAATGTTCCAGTATTCTCACCTTAAGTACACAGGCAGTTCTCCCTATATACTGAGCCCCACGGGGGCATTCTAATAAATAGATAACTCCGCTACTATTACGTAATAAAATGATTCACGTGACAATCTTTGTTATTAACATTACTTTTAAAACTAGCTGTTTTCTTCTCCTGATCAACACACGCTCTGCAGTTCCAACACTTAAAAAAGCTTTTCAGGATTATTCAGAGAGAGGTGAAAACCAGGAGAATGACTGGAGAAGTGAAAATTCTAGGTAAATATAGCCAAACCAGACAAATTCTCCCATTTATCTCACTTTTCAAATCGGCTATTTGGTCAGATTGTTCTCTTCTCCTGCCAGTTCTCCTGGTTTTCACCTGTCTTTGAATAACCTTGTATGGGTTTTTCAGTATTAAAAATTCCTTGAAGTTTCTCTCTAATTTCAGGTAATAAACTAGGTGCCAGACAACTCTTCAAATTCGGAGCTCTTTTAAAGATAACCATTGGTAACTTCGGAATAGTATCTTTTAATATAGAATCTGTCCGTAGAATAGACCAATGTTTTTTTAAAATCTTTCTTAATTTCTTTGCACGTGGGTTTAACTGTGTGATGAAAGCATACTCAAATTTGTCTTTTCTATCCACCAGACGTCTCTTTTTTACCAAATAAGTCCCTTCTGTTCTTACTTCCAGAGAAATAACAGCTTCATTATATGCAAAATTTGATATTTCCTATAAAACCTAAGCAAATGTGCGTCTCGTGTTTCCCTTTATGGTTTGCTTTTTACGTTTTGCAATAGTTTTCCCAATTTGCAATTCCTATGACATCTTGCAAATGACTTGGAATCTGATATTGTATCTCAGTGAGACATGTCGCTACTGGGAGCGTGAGGGATATAAGTGACAGCTACATGGAGTTTATATTTAATAGCACAGGCAGAAATTTACAAAGCAATATGACATTCTGCCAGAACTGAAGCCTTCTGGAATATAACTGAATGGCTGAAAATGTGCCTTGTGGACATGGTGTGAAGCCTAAATATATTTTAATTAAGTTATTCAAAAATATCTTGCTACGATACATTATAAATATCTCAATATGGAAAGTGTGATAGCATACCAAGGAGATATGTTAATCTGATGAGGGCTAAGATGACTGCCAACAAGAACAGCTACCACAAGTAATCACATACTGTATAAAGATTTTTATGACTAGTTAGTAAACGGTAAAACAATTCTATGGAAACTGCATCTGTATGTTTTTAATTGATGAATCGTTATTGTTTAAATTATAGTTCTACTAAACTGCTTATAAAAAGTCATCTCCTGCAGAGCTCAATATATATGTGATTTACCTAGACCAGGGGTCAGCGACCCTTGATGTTTTGGGAACTACATTTTCCATGTGGCTCACTCACCCATTAGGCTGACTGAGCCACATGGGAAATGTAGTTTCCAAAACATCAGGGAGCCAAGGTTGCTGACCACTGACCTAGACTGTACAAGACCAACAAAACAATAAAGTATATAAGGTAATACAAGTCGTGCCAAATTCATGGCAAAAATAAAACAGATTTTTTTTACTGTTAACATTTTATCTCAGAGGTACTCTGAAATTACATTGAGGTAGCTAGAAGTTTAAGTACATGCACCTGCTTAATTTTCTACGCAAAAATGTGAAATTGCAAGTATGAATTCACTTATTTGCCAGGAAAAGTTTGTTCTAACATAGTGAATGTACTTCAGTAAAATGAATAATAAAGTTTAATATGATTTGGCTGCCTTAATTTTTTTTTTGCTTTATGTCTAGATTACTTTGTAGCATTGTAAATGTCACATTATTATACCTGAGAAAAATATATTGTATTTTTTTCTTTGAAGATTCAACACAAGGACTTTTTTTGCATTTACATTTTCTGTGAAACACACAATGAATTAAATATACCTGTTCAGGTTGGTGTTCCTATGTTAAAAACATTCCAAGAGAAAACAATAGTTGGCAATTATTACAAGACAGGTTGCTGCCAAGATGTGTAACTTTGCTGCAATAGCTGAGTTGCACTTTTCATCCTCAGCTTATTTAGTGTCGTTTAGTGAATACGTCGAAATAATTGTTTCAAACACATAAAGATACCTCAAAATGATATTAAAATGTACCCATAGACGCAATAAAATATTGTGATTAGTGTGACGCAATAAAAAATAAATTAGTTAAGGGATGCAGTTGAGGATTTTATGTGAATTAAATACCTCCAGCACAAAAGCTTTTTGAAATTCATTATTTATAGATATATAAATACTGTGTATGCAGTATTAAGTACTTGGAGGATTATTCAAAAAGATCCGAATTGTGGCCGAACGTTAACCGAACACTGAAATTCAGCGTGCGTTTACCTTTCCTGGCCATTCAGCTATTCAGAGAGCAGGCAGTTCGCCAAATCTTGAGAATTGCCTGCATATACGGTGCCTGTTCGAAGGCAGTGAAATCCCCCATAGAGAAGCAATGCTTCGTCTATTCAGAGAACCCAAACAGCAGGAAAAAGTTGCCAAAATGCCCTGCTATTCTGTGGTTTCATTCGGCAGATTTATTCAGACGAATCCCATAGGCTTCAATGTTAAAAATATTCCCGTTTTAATTCAATATCTAATAAACCATTTATTATTATATACTGCAGTAAAAGGTCTCTTTATTCATAGATTTATAAGGATCTTTTAGGCATTTTTTGGGATTTTTTTTGCTAACTTTTTTTCCATTTTTTTTAAATTTGTTTTTCTTTTTTCTGTAACAGCTCTTTTTATTATCATTCATTGTATCTTATATGTCAATTCCAGACATTTTCGTTCTGTAGTTTCTTTGCAAACAGCGTTTCAATTTTCCAACTTTCAAGCGTACTGTTTTTTTGTATTTTCACCTCCTTCGTCTGCGTGTCAGGTTTTTCCGGCGGCTGCTCTACGCTGTGATCCACAGCTAGTCGGGTTTCTCCGGCGTGTTTGGTGGGGTTATTCAGATGTTTTTGCGGGTTTCAGTGAGCGTCCGCCGGGTTTTGAGGTGAGTGTTCGGTGGGTTTGTGGCGGCTTTTCCCTGCAGTACGGCAGCCCTGTGGTGCTTGCTGAATACACCGCAGGGTCGCCGAATTGCACCAAATTGAGGAGAACGAAAAGTCACCGAATGTGCGGTGATTTTCAATTCTCTTTGAATAACCCTGTTGATGTTTGGTAGCCTGTATTACAAGTCTGTCAAAGAAAAAGAGTTTATTAGCTGTTCTCAATCTGGTTTGGTTAAGTGTTGTAGTACTTTTCTTTTCTTCAGCTATATATAAAAGGCCAAAAAGTGAACACCACTGGGTCTCTTTCTGAAAAGACAGTCTGACTGTTTTTTAAATGGCATAATTGGATTTTTACAACTAAAGAATTAAACACCCCTTTCCTTCTCATTTGATTATCTTCTGTAGTTGGTAGACATGTGCGATATGGATCAGGCCTATTCGAAAATGGCCGAAATATCGGCAATTCCCCAGTCTAACCGAATTGTCAATGTCCGAACCAAATCATTTTCCGAATCCAAAAAAGTTCAAATCAATACTGATTTTTCTGATTAAATCGGACCTGGCTGATTATAATCAGAATGGAAAAAAAATGGGGAAAAAGCCCCACTTACTCTAGCCCTAACTTATCTCCTAAGCTGACTCTAGCCCTAACACTAGCACTAAACCTAGTCCAAACCTAACCCCAACCATAAACCTAGCCTTACCCCTCACCTTACCCCTGACCCTAACTCCCAAATCAATTTTCTTACATATTGATATATCAGAATTTATTGGACATTTCCGATATTCCAAATTAGTCCGATACCGAACTATTGGAAGCTTCCGATATTCTGAAATGGCTGATTCCGATTAATTCCGAATTCAATGTTCTCGGATTCTGAAACAATCCAAACAGATCCCATTTTTTTCAGCGCTGCACATGTCTAGTAATTGGAGATCAATGTGAATCTTGATACTTATATTAGCCATTTCCATTCCTTGATGATCAAGAATTGAATATTGATTGGCTGATCCTTACCTCTTTAATTAGGGTCAGATTAAGTAGGAGCGATTGGAGCTGCAGTTCCAGGCCCTAAGAAAGGCCCATTGGAAAGCTAACAATGTAAGCATCAATTTTCACCAAACACAATGAGATTAAGAGGTATGTGAGAGAGGCAGAATGGATATGTGAGAAGAGTAGGACAGAGGAATAATGGTCTGTGAGAGCAATATGGCAGAAGCACAATGAAACTCAGAGGAGTGGGACAGAGATACACTAAAATATTCAGCTCCAGGACTATGTAACCAATAATCCAGCATTGGATTTGATCACAGGTCCCAATTATAGATCTAGGTAGTACATACAAACCAAATGAAATGTAAAGTAATCAAGTGCAAATATCTAAAAAATACATGCTTTAAAAAATATTTTTTTGTGCGCATAAAAAGTATCGTATGGCAGCTGATTTCATCCTTACAGTGCTTCACGCCAACAGATTGCCACCACAGACATTTTATCCAAGATCCAAAGCTTTCTTAGAAACATAGAAACATAGAAACATAGAAAAATGTCGGCAGATAAGAACCTTTCGGCCCATCTAGTCTGCCCAATTACATGGATACTTTACCTGGATTTATCTTTTGTTTAGGATAGCCTTATGCCTATCCCATGCCTGCTTAAATTCAATTACTGTTTTGGCCTCTACCACTTCAACTGGAAGACTGTTCCATGTATCCACCACCCTCTCAGTAAAATAATGATTTCTGATGTTACTTTTAAACCTTTGCCCCTCTAATCTAAGACTATGTCCTCTTGTTTTGCTACTTTGTTTCCTTTTAAATATACTCCCTTCCTCTACCTTGTGGATTCCCTTTCCAAGCTGTACATGTTAAGATCATTAAGCCTTTCTTGGTAACTTTTCTCCTTCAAGCCGTACACCATTTTAGTAGCCCTTCTCTGAACTCTCTCTAAGATGTCTATATCCTTCTGGAGATACGGTCTCCAGTACTGCACACAGTACTCCAAGTGAGGTCTCACCAGTGCTCTGTACAGTGGCATGAGCACTTCCCTTTTCCTACTGCTAATACATCTCCCTACACAACCAAGCATTCTGCTAGCATTTCCTGCTGCTCTATTACATTGACTACTTACCCATAGATCCTCTGAAATAATGACCCCTAAATCCCTTTCCTCAGATGTTGAGGTTAGGACTGTATCAAATATTCTATATTCAGCCCATGGGTTTTTACGTCCCAGGTGCATTATCTTGCACTTATCCACATTAAAACTCAATTGCCACAACTCTGACCATTTTTTTAGTTTACCTAAATCATTTGTCATTTGGCTGATCCCTCCAGGAACGTCAACCCTGTTGCAAATCTTTGTGTCATCAGCAAAAAGACATACTTTTCCATTAATACCTTCTGCAATATCACTAATAAAAATATTAAATAGAATGGGTCCAAGTACTGACCCCTGAGGTACCCCACTGGTAACAAGATCTTGCGCCGAATAAACTCCATTTACCACAACCCTCTGTTGCCTGTCACTCAGCCACTGCCTAATCCATTCAACAATATTGGAATCCAAGCTCAAAGATTGCAATTTATTGATAAGCCTTCTATGCGGAACAGTAAGCCTTACTGAAATCTAAATAAGCAATGTCTACTGCACCACCTGTGTCTATTATTTTTGTTACCCAATCAAAAAAATCAATAAGATTAGTTTGGCATGATCTCCCTGAGGTAAACCCATGTTGTTTCTGATCCTGTAATCTATGTGTTTTTAGATAGTCAACAATCCTTTCCTTTAACATGGTTTCCATTAATTTCCCCACTACTGACGTAAGACTAACTGGCCTATAGTTCCCAGATTCCTCCCTACTACCCTTCTTGTGAATGGGCACAACATTTGCTAATTTCCAGTCTTCTGGGACGACTCCCGTTAGCAAGGATTGGTTAAATAAATCTGTTAACGGTTTTGCTATTACATCACTGAGCTCTTTTAATAATTTAGGGTGGATCCCATCAGGCCCCATTGACTTATTTGTCTTTACTTTAGACAGCTGCCGTAGAACCTCCTCCTCTGTAAACTGATATGTAATTGTCTCGTTAGTGTTTCCTCCTAACTGAGGTCCCTTTCCTTCCTTTTCTTCTGCAAAGACTGAACAAAAATATTCATTGAGGCAGTCAGCGAGACTTTTATCCTCTTCTACATACCTTCCTTCCTTTGTTTTTAATCTAACTAATCCTTGTTTTACTTTTCTTTTCTCGTTTATGTATCTAAAAAATGTTTTGTCCCCCTTTTTTACTGACTGAGCTATTTTCTCTTCTGCGTGTACTTTGGAAGCTCTTATAAATTGCTTTGCCTCTTTCTGCCTAATCTTATAGGTTTGCCTATCTTCTTCACTCTGAGTTGTTTTATAATTATTGAATGCTGTCTTTTTGTTCTTCACTATTTTGGCCACTTCTGCAGAGTACCACAGTGGTTACTTCCCTTTTTTATTTTTGCTAACAAGTCGAATGCAATTGCCTGTGGCCTTCAATAATGCTTCCTTTAAATAATCCCATTTCTCCTGGACTCCCTTTAAACTCCTCCAGTCTGATAATGACTCCTTCACACAAAGTCTCATTTTAGAAAAATCTGTTTTTTTAAAGTCTAAAACTTTTGTTTTTGTGTGGTGTGGCTCCATCCCTGTTCTTATATTAAACCATACTGACTGGTGATCACTAGAGCCCAAATTTTCACCTACAACAATGTCCGATACCAAACCTCCATTTGTGAGTATTAAATCCAATATGGCCTCTTTTTTGTACTCATAAATGAAATATATGCAATTAAAGCATCAATTAATACTTATAATAATGAGTCTAAATATGCATGTGAGTGTCTATATATTCACGTGTTTGCAACCCGATTATAAATGTATATGTGTGCAAATATACATAAATAAAATACCCTAGACCAGCTCAACTAGCAGAACACCGATCTTATGTAAAAAATAGAGTCAGTTTCAGGATATGCCATAGAGTGCATAAAGCTCCTGCTGTCCCAAATGTTAAATTCAGGCTAAGACACTTGTCATCTGGAGCTGTCTGCGTTTTTGTGCCGGTACCTGTACAATACTGTGTATTACAGGTGTAACTCATTTTGTCCCTTGGTCCGCTATCAGGCTGGTATGGGTACCATTTACATATTTCAGTGATTCTGGTGACAGGAAACCTGAGCCTCTGCTGTTTCTGGGAGATCAGGACATCTTCTTTCTCGTTTACAGTGTCTCCATTCAGTGATTTTCACTAGTTGAAGCAGGGAATCCACCCACTGAGATATGGTCCCTTCCACACAAGATATGGCCCCTTCCACACACAATAACAATATACTTAATACTGTATATGGAATATACTAGAATAACAGGTATTGTAAGGCAGAGACCCAGCTTCTGTACCTATGCAGTTCGGTTCTAGTAGCGGGTGCACAGTCGTGAGAATTATAATACACAGAAAACCAATTAACTCTTTACACCAACTCCCAACGTAGATGGTCTTACCACCAAGGTGTCCCTGTGTTGGTGCACTGTTGGGGCCCTTGATGCAGGTAGTGCTACCAAAGGAACAAAGGTATGGATGTTGATTTGTATATATATATATATATATATTAGTAAAGTATCTCTCCTTAGTGACTTCAGACAGTTCCGAAATGCAGCCCCATTAATCTCCTGGGTGAGATGGAGATTATCTTCCTCCCAGAGGTCTGTTACTGTTACAGGATGCAGGCAAGGGACACTCTGGGTACTTGCAGTCTCCTCTGCTCACTCAGAATCCCTCAGCACCTTGTTGTATTCTCTGGATCTGTCTGCAGCTCTGCTTCTCCTCACTGTTAATGTGAGAGGATGCAAGACTGGAATACTCTGGACACAAGTGCTTGCTTCAGGCAAGGCAGTCAGCTTTCTTCTGGTCTGTTCACAGAGAGAGTCCCAGCTTCTTCTGTAATTTTTCCCAGCTTTTCTTCCCTTTCCTATTCCAGAAACGTTTAAAACATTCTCCTTTTGGATAGGCTGACAAGAAGCTCCACAGTCCAGGAAGTGTGACCTATGTCCAAGAAAAAGCCTGAGGCGCGTTCAATACCTCAGCCGCTGCAAGTGCTAAATTAGCAACTTGCCACTGAATGCCGTTCAGCGCTCAGCACTGCTAACGTAGCACTTGCAGCCAGTGGTGTCGCTAGGGGGTGTGGGCTGCGGCTCGCACCAGGTGACACCACCCCCTAGGGTGACACCCTAAAAAAAAAAAATTTTTTTGTTTTCTTTTACACAAAAATATTTTACCAGGAAGGATACATTGAGAATTCTCTCATTTTCAAGTATGTCCTGGGTTGGCAAGGCCTAGGCTGGCACTTTCCAGGGGGTGGCAAAAAAAACACCACAAAAAGGGATATTCACAGAGCACCGAAATGACACAGACATTTCAGTGTTCTGTTGTTCCCCGCACTTTGGGGATTCAAATTTCCCCAGTGAATTCACCACAGGGTCCCTGACGTGCAGGGAATCAGCCACCGAATGCTGCCGCAAACCTGTCGCCTGCTGTTTTAAAAAGAACTACTGAATGAAAATATCTGGAATTAACAGGTGAAACTTTAAAAATTTGAATATCATTCCCTCACATCTAATTCCTCCCATCTCCTCCTCCCTCACCCCTGCACTCACACACATCTTCAACCTATCTCTCTCCACTGGCTCCTTCCCATTCGCCTTCAAACACGCGCTAGTTACCACTTTACTAAAGAAACCATCCCTTGATCCCAACTCTCCATCCAACTACCGTCCTGTATCCCTGCTTCCCTTCACATCTAACCTCTTAGAAAAACTAGTCTTCAACCGCCTCTCCCTCTTCCTGTCCTCCAATTCCCTACTTGACCCCTGCAATCTGGCTTCCGTCCCCTACACTCAACTGAAACTGCCCTCGCCAAAGTCACCAACGACCTCCTAACTGCTAAAAAACACGGCCACTATTCTATTCTCATCCTGCTTGACCTCTCGGCTGCTTTTGACACTGTTGACCACCCCCTCCTTCTACAGCAGCGGTTCTCAACCTAGGGGTCGCGACCCCTTTGGGGGTCGATCGGCCCTTTCGGGGGGTCACCTGAGGCTTCCTATTGTGGGGCGCCCGCACAACAGCATTCAGCGCTGCAGCATTCAGCGTCCCGTGAATGCTGCACAGCGGAGCGCAGAGGACGAGAGGCCCCTTATCCTCACGCACAGGAAGTGATGTCCTATCACTGCCTGTGCTTGAAGGAGCCTGACGTCTGGATGGGTAAGTCGGGCCGCCTGTCTGCTGAGGTCCGAGTTTTTTTCGTTAATGACATCGCCGCTGTGCACCACTGCCACCAATGATTTAATTGAGCCTGGCTGAGCCTGGCTAATTTCATTTTAATTATTTGGCTGAGCAAGGCTTAATTTATTCGGGGGAGACCTGAAGCACCGCTGATTTATTTATTTGAGGGACCGTGAGCACTTCTGATTTATTTGTTTGGGGGACCCTGAGCACCATTGATTTATTTATTTATTTGGGGGACCTGAAGCACCGCTGATTTATTTATTTCAGGGGGACCTGAAGCACCACTGACTTATTTATTTGGGGAGTACTCTGTGCACCACTGATTTATTTATTTGGGGGGTACCCTGAGTACCACTGATTTTGTTTGGGGGGGTACTGTGAGCACCACTGATTTAATTTTTTAGGGGGGATTTGTTGTTTATTATTTATTTTAAAGTTATTTATTTGGTTTACAAATATTTTGTATTTATGCTAAAGTTCTGTGGTTATGAATGAATACCTGTGTATTTTTTTTCTTAACAGACTGTATAACATTTTGTCTTTGTGATTAATTACTCTTGTTTACTCTGCTTTAATTATGTTCAATTTGTAGCAATAAAAATACATCCTGCATATCAGATATTTACATTACAATTCATAACAGTAGCAAAATTAGTTATGACGTAGCAAGGAAAAAAAATGTAATGGTTGGGGGTCACCACAACATGAGGAACTGTATTAAGGGGTCACGGCTTTAGAAAGGTTGAGAACCACTGTTCTACAGACCCTCAACTCTCTGGGTCTCGGTGACACTGCACTCGCTTGGGTTGACTCCTATTTATCCAACAGGTCCTTCTGTGTGTCCTTTGCTGGTAACTCCTCCTCTTCATTGCCTCTATCTGTTGGTGTACCTCAAGGCTCTGTCCTTGGTCCTCTGCTCTTTTCCATCTACACCTCCTCCCTGGGCAAAATCATCAACAGCTTTGGCTTTAATTACCACCTCTACGCCTCTGACACTCAGATCTACCTCTCTACCCCTGATCTCTCTCCCCCTGTCCTTTCCAAAGTCAGTGACTGCTTATCTGGCATCTCCTCCTGGATGGCCTCCCACCACCTAAAGATCAACATGTCAAAGACTGAGCTCCTACTTATTCCTCCCTCCAATGCCTCCCCACCTCCTGACTTCTCTATCACGGTGGAGGGTATCACCATCTCCCCATCAAACCAAGTGCGCTGTCTTGGAGTTACACTTGACTCTGCTCTTTCCTTCATCCCCCACATCCAGTCTCTTTCCTCCTCCTGCCGATAACAATTGCGTAATATATTTCCAGAATTCGGCCATATCTTACCGCTGTCACCACAAAACAACTCATACACGCCCTGGTAATCTCCCGATTTGACTATTGCAATAATCTCTTATCTGGCCTCCCTCTGTCCCGCCTCTCCCCCCTACAATCCATCCTGAACACCTCCGCCAGGCTAATCCACCTCACCCGCCGCTCTGTCTCTGCCGCTCCCCTCTGTGAGTCCCTTCACTGGCTCCCCATCCACTGCAGAATTAAGTTCAAAATCCTTATCCTTACCTACAAAACCCTCATTAACTCAGCTCCCCACTACCTGTCCTCACTAATCACCAAATACACCCCAGCCCGCTCCCTAAGGTCAAACAGCGACCTGCGCCTAGCTTCTCCCCGTATCACCTCTTCCCATGATAGACTGCAGGATTTCTCACGCGCAGCCCCCACTCTCTGGAACGCTCTCCCTCGTACTGTCAGACTTTCCCCTAACTTCTCTTCCTTCAAACGCTCCCTTAAAACGTTCCTATTTAGGGAAGCCTACCACCCAACTCACTGATGCAACCATCAATCACTCTCACCTTGCAGTCCTGTCCTCCTGTTTCCAACCCCAACCCTCCTAGATTGTGAGTTCCCACAGGAAAAGGGCCTCATCTCCTCCTGTACTGTTTGTCAAATGTTGTTCAATGTATTGTATTGTAACCCTGTCTATACTGTGCCTATTGTACAGCGCTGCGGAATATGCTGGTGCTTTATAAATAAAAAATAATAAAATAATGATAAAAAAAGTTCATTTATTTCAGTAATGCAACTTAAAAGGTGAAATGAATATATGTGGTAGACTCATTACATGCAAAGCAAGACAGTTCGAGCCGTGATTTGTTATAATTATGATGATTATGGCTTACAGCTCATGAAAACCCCAAATCCACAATCTTAGAAAATTTGAATATTGTGAAAAGGTGCAATATTCTAGGCTCAAAGTGTCCCACTCTAATCAGCTAATTAAGCCATAACACCTGCAAAGGGTCCCTGAACCTTTAAATGGTCTCTCAGTCTGGTTTAGTAGGAATCACAATCATGGGAAAGACTGCTGACCTGACTGTTGTGCAGAAAACCATCATTGACACCCTCCATAAGGAGGGAAAGCCTCAAAAGCTAATTGCAAAAGAAGTTGGATGTTCCCAATGTGCTGTATCAAAGCACATTAATAGAAAGTTATGTAGAAGAAAAAGGTGCACAAGCAGCAGGGATGACTGCAGCCTGGAGAGGATTGTCAGGAAAAAGCCATTCAAAAGTGTTGGGGACTTTCACAAGGAGAGGACTGAGGCTGGAGTCAGTGCATCAAGAGCCACCACACACAGACGGATCCTGGACATGGGCTTCAAATGTCGTATTCCTCTTGTCAAGCCGCTCCTGAACAACAAACAACATCAGAAGCGTCTTACCTAGGCTAAATAAAAACACACCTGGTCTGTTGCTCAGTGGCTCCAAAGTCCTCTTTTCCGATGAGAGCAACATTTGCATTTCATTTGGAAACCAAGGACCCAGATTATGGAGGAAGAATGGAGAGGCACACACTGCAAGATGCTTGCAGTCCAGTGTGAAGTTTCCATAGTCTGTGTGGATTTGGGGAGCCATGTCATCTGCTGGTGTTGGTCCACTGTGCTTCATTAAGTCCAGGGTCAACGCAGCCGTCTACCAGGAGATTTTGGAGCACTTCATGCTTCCTTCCGCAGACCAGCTTTATGGGGATGCTGACTTCATTTTCCAGCAGGACGTGGCACCTGCCCACACTGCCAAAAGCACCAAAACCTGGTTCAATGACCGTGGGATTACTGTGCTTGATTGGCCAGCAAACACGCCTGACCTGAACCCCATAGAGAATCTATGGAGCATTGCCAAGAGAAAGATGAGACATGAGACCGAACAATGCAGAAGAGCTGAAGGCCGCTATTGAAGCATCCTGGTCTTCCATAACACCTCAGCAGTGCCACAGGCTGATAGCTTCCATGCCGCATTGAGGCAGGAATTGCTGCAAACCAAGTACTGAGTACATCTGCAGCTTATACCTTTCAGAGGTCCCATATTGTTCTATGTACAAACCTTGTTTTATTGATTGCAGGTAATATTCTCATTTTCTGAGATTGTTGATTTGGGGTTTTCAATTCATGAGCTGTAACCAGAATTATCACAATTATGACAAATCACAGCTTCAACTATCTTGCTTTGCATGTAACGAGTCTCATATATTACTTTCACCTTTTAAGTTGCATTACTGAAATAAATCAACTTTTGCACCATATTCTAATTTTTCGAGTTTCACCTGTAAGTTCTGATGAATGATAATAAAAAGGTCTGTTACAGAAAAAAAAGAAAAATTGCTATTAGAAAATTTTTTTGTGTGTGAGCATATGAGAGAGCTCCACAGCAATAAACCTTACAGTAATGTGCACCGTCTATTATGAGCATTCAGTGTTATATGGGAGTACTGATTTATGAGTAAAAGTAGTTAAAAAAACCCCCGTAAAACTCGGGGGGGGGTGACACCATAAATTACCGCACCGGGTGACACCAACCCTAGTGACGCCACTGCTTGCATCGACTCGAGGAGATGCTGCGAGTAGCTAAGTGTGACGTAGTAAAGATGGCCGCCGCCATGAAGCAAGTAACAATTCCGTACAGCAATGTTAATTTTGAGGTTTTTGTTCACCAAAGCACAAAATATTTATTTATTATTTACCCCATGCACATAGACATATATTACGGTTCAATTATATCTTTTTTTCAGAAATAACCATTACGTTTATTTAATAAAAACTATCATTTGTGGTGTGTGCATACAAAACGGAATTGTGCTGACTGCTTTTAGTTATTTCAAAGCTGGCCTCAGTCTCAGTTTCTGCTAATAAAACTGCGGATATTGCAGAAACTACAGAAATCGCCATTTTGTTTTGCAATTCGCATCCAAAGCGTTCAATGACACTGCTGCAGCAAACTGAATTGCTGCGCTGCATCAATTCAGCAGCTGCTGAGGTATGGAGCGGGCCTCTAATTGGCTCAAATGAGACAAGTGACTGGTGCTGGGGGGAAAGGTCAGTATCCAAGACGACCCAGCTGCAGTGTTTTCAGACAGAATGACTTACGGGGTTACAGAGGCTTTTGTCAAAACAGTGATTTTCAGAGAAACACAGAGGTTAGATGTCTCAGTTTTAAAACATTTTATTTGTAACATCTGTAGCTCATGGTTTGCCAAAATTATTTCAGCACAGCAGCAGGCAAAAGGAATGTCATATTTTGTCATCTAACGCTTGTAATTTACCAAAAACAGGTGGTTTTATCAACCTTACATCTTCTCTCAATTTGATGTATGCCTTTTGAGGTGAAGAAAAAAATCACATAGTAACAAGGATAATAACAGACACACACAAACACACACACCCTTCTATCTGGCATAATCTACTCTTACAGTCTAGGTATGGTGAACTATGAGAGAAATAGTATGGAGAGTGATTGTCTAGTCCAGTGGTTCCCAACCGCGGTCCTCAAGTACCCCCAACAGGTCAGGTTTGCCACATTTCTGAAGCACAGCACAGGTGATATGATTTGCTGGTCAGTGATTGCAGTTTTCAGTCTGCATTTCCCCAAGGCAATCCTCAAAACCTGCCCTGTTAGAGGTACTTGAGGACCGCGGTTGGGAACCACTGGTCTAACCTATAACTTTACTGAGGAGAATTAAATGCCTTCCTTCCCCAACCACACCTAATTGCATCCTTTACAAGTCATGCAGTGCTTTCTCTAATGGATAGAAATTAGATTTGGAACCTTTAAATCCAGACAGGTCTGAATAATCTACCTTCACTAACTCATTCACTCATAGTTATAAGCTCCGCCATGCATACCATGCATTAACATATTGATCTATGTGAACTCTTCATAAAATCAATCCCCTGAGGTTAGTATGCAAAACAGAAATTTCCCCTTTGAGAAACAAACTAGTCTCGTGAGGGAAATAACTAACATACTATAATACTTTGACAAATTTTGAAACAGATAAAATTTCTTCAAATTAATTATTTCACATGCAGAATAAATTTATGAGAACAATAAAAACATGATTATTTTTACCTATTCTACCCGCTCTCAGTCCATTAATACAAATGATCAGTTTATGAACTGCCTTCTTGACTTTGATAACCGCAGGTACGCAATACCGACACCTCACCAGCCAGCAGCCGGATTGAGCAGGAGGAGTTAGAGTGTGAGGCTCCTCCCTTCTCCAGCACTAACAGGCAGGGAATCAGATTCGCTCAGCAGCTCATGCTGGCTCCTGAAGTTCTGAACACTTCCGATTATTAGAAGGACAGATAACTCGCTCCACTTACTCGCCTCCCAGTAAGTGACAAGGGAGGACTGGTTAAGTAAAATCCCCCTTCTATTTGTTTTTTCAATGCCCCAGCTCTGGCAGATATGCACTTGCTGCTGCCCCCCCTCTCTGTAGCTGCCGAGACATTGAAACATTGAACAGAAGTTAGAGAGGTCAGTAGCGTGACCATAACATGGTTGTTCCCCGCTCTTCGGGGAATCAAGTTACCCGACTCTGCGGTGAATTCAGCATTCACCACAGGGTCCCTGAAATGCAGGGAAAATCTGCCGAATGCATCTAAAAAACCGCTGGAAAACCACCACAAGAACGGAAAACTGCCAAAAGACATCAGATCGATCTAATAAGCTGCTGGAAAATCGCTGAACGCACCCAATGATCTGCTGCAAAACCGCCGAACCCATCCAAAAAAACAATTCGCCAACACTTTGAGTTGCCGTTAGTGTTTGTGGATACCTGTTATGACAGCAGTTCCGCATACAATGCTATTCATATGTGTTTGCAGAAGGAGCAACACTGAATTGGTCTTGCCTGTCCACTGGTTCCTTATTTGATTTATGATAAGGAGCATGAAAATCGACTAGAGAATCGTTCGGTGACTTTTCGTTCTCTTCAATTTGGTGCGATTTGGCAATCCCATTTCAGCGACCCTGCGGTGTATTCAACAAGCACCACATGGCCGTCGTAGTGCAGGGCAAAGCCGCCGGAAACCCGCCGAACACTCACTGCAAAACTCAGCAAACGCACACCGAAACCGGCAAAAACATCTGGATTAACCCCGCAGAACACGCCGGAGAAACCCGAGCAGCCACCGATCACAGCGCAGAGCAGCCGCCGGAAAAATCCGACACCGCAGACAAATGGAGTGAAAACAAAAAAAGCATTGCTTCTCTATAAGGATTTCACTGCCCTCGAACAGGCAACGAACAGGCACCATATGTGCAGGCAATTCGCAAGATTTGGCGAATTGCCTTCTCTCTGAATAGCCGAATGGCCAGGAAAGGTAACCATACGTTGAATTTCACTGTTCTCCTAATTTATTTTTTTTAAGGATTTTACTGACATTTTTCAGGATTTTCTTTTTCAGATTTTCTTTTAAATAGTGTTTTTTTCTGCAACATACCTTTTTATTATTATTCATAGTACCTTATATGTTAATTTCAGACATTTTCCTCCAGTAGTTTTTTTGCAAACAGCATTTCAAATCTGACACTTTCAATCGTTTTTTGTTTTTTTAACCACGTTCGTCGGCTTTTTTTTCGGCCACAATTCGGATCTCTTTGAATAACCTTGTATGATTTATTTTTTACAGTTTGTTATTTTGAGGTTCCAAAGGTACACCACTATGGGCAGTGCGCACCTTTGGCTGTGGTCCATTTATTTCCACTAAATTCACCAAGATGCTTTTATTTACTTAAGGGGTTATTCAGAGAGCACCGAAATGTCATTGACATTTCAGTGCTCTCTCGTTTACCACGCTTCGGGGAATCAAATTCCACGAGCCTGCAGTGAATTCAGCATTCACTGCAGGGTCCCTGATGTGCAGGAAAAAGCTGCCGCAAAACCGTTGATTTAAAAAAAACAAAAAACGCTGCAAAACCGCCAAAATTATTGGATTCGATAATTTCGACAGGTCCGGTCCGGTGGCTTATCGGATCAGATTCAATTCAATAAGCCTGCCAATGTTATCGGATCCAATAATTTTGCGGTTTTGCAGCGTTTTTTTTTTTTTTTTTATCCGCAGAAATTATCGGCTTGAATCCTATGCAATCTGATAAATAATCGGATCGTATCCGATAAGCCACCGCAAACCCGCTGACAGTCCAGAAAAGGCCAACGATCCGCCGAACACAGCGCAGACCAGCCCCCGGAAAAACCCGACGAACGTGGTTAAAAAAACAAAAAACTATTGCAAGTGTCAGATTTGAAATGCTGTTTGCAAAAAAACTACTGGAGGAAAATGTCTGAAATTAACCCTTTCGCTGCTGAGGCTTTTCCCGCCCCTGTGCTGAGGTCATTTTTTACCTGTTTTGCGCATCATGTTTAAACGTGTTTTGAAGGCTTATTTTAGTATATGACATCGACATATTATATATCGTTCTTTCCGTCAGACTCGGTAGATTCATAATATGTCATTATTATATGTATACGTTATGTCATGTTTGTATATTATAACAAAAAATGCAATAAAATATGTATTTTCAATAATTTACAGCGTGTAAAGTGTTTTTTTCCACATTTTAACATGCGAGCAATTGCGGTTATATTTTGTATGGGGTGCGCTTGTTAAAAAAATTAGAGATGGGGTCTCGTTACATTTTTTTTTGGGGAAAATGACACCATTTTTAACAAACGCACCGCATACAAAAATCGTTAATGCAGCATCATTGTTCACATTATAATTGAAATGGGAACAATATTGCTGCATTAACAAAACAAAAAAAAAAAAAAAAAAGTGTTTATTTTTTTTTTATTATTTTTTTTTTTTTAATTTTTTTTATTTTTATTTTTATTATTTTTTTTTTTTTACAATTTTTTTTACTTTCATGTTTGGTATCGTTGGAACGGCCATGCTCTGGCCGATCCAACGATATCAAAATTTAACCCCTAACTGCCACGGATCGGGAGATAGGGAGTTCATTGGAACTCCCTATCTCCACACTTCGTGGCAGTTAGGGGTTAATGCTAGGACTGGCGTCATCGTGCTGCGCACGATGACGCCAGTCCTCTGGGGGAGTTCCCGGAAGCTTGGCCGACATCCAAGATGTCGGCCAGCTCCCGGGAAGGATCGCAAATCGGCGCTTTTCAGCGCCGATTTGCGATCCAGCTCCCCAGGGGTTAATGCCAGGCATCATTTGGAAGGGCAGGCTGTGCCCTTCCAAATGATGCCTGGGTTAAGCCCCTGTGAGCCGCCGATCGGGAGGGAGAGAGGTCCGAAGGACCTCCCCCCCTCCCTTTCAGGCGCCTCCTCCGCACATGCGGGGGGGGCGCCTGAATTATGTGTCATCGCGGGGGCGCGATGACACATAATAATGGCGGCCACTGCTCCGGATGCCGGGCTGACATCCAGGATGTCAGCCCGCACCGGAGGGGCCAGCGATCGGCCGGTACCCGGCCGAACGCTGACCCCAATGCGAGGACGCGCTCAGCGCGTCCTCCGCATACCAGGGGGAATGCTGAGGACGCGCTGAGCGCGTCCTTAGCATTCAAGTGGTTAACATATAAGGTACTATGAATAATAATAAAAAGGTATGTTGCAGAAAAAAACACTATTTAAAAGAAAATCTGAAAAAGAAAATCCTGAAAAATGTCAGTAAAATCCTTAAAAAAAAATTAGGGGACTTTTTTCTGCAAATTAAAAGAATGAATGGTTTAATAGATATTGAATAAAAACAGGAATATTTTTAACATTGAAAAAGGGATTCACCTTATTAAACCTGCCTAATAAAATCACCGTACATCAAGGCATTTCACTGACATTTCTCTGCTGTTCGGTATTCTCTGAATAGATTAACCATTGCTTCTCTATGGGGGATTTCACTGCCTTCGAACAGGCACCGTATTTGCTGACAGTTCGCCAAAATTTGGCAAACTGCCTGCTCTCTGAATAGCCGAATGGTTGTGAAATGTCAACGTATTGGGAAATTTCCTGTTCGGTGACATTTCGGGACCAGATTGTCTCTCTGAATAACTCCTCTTGCCTTATCTCACTCAGCTTCCATCTCTTACCTCAGGTAGCCTAGAGAACAATAGCATCTTGCTGCCTTATCTAAACATACAGGGTTATCCAAAGAGATCCGAATAGCTTGAGAAAGGTAACCGAACGCTGAAAATCAGCATTCGGTTACCTTTCCTGGCCATTCGGCTATTCAGAGAGCAGGCAATTCGCCAAATCCTGGCGAATTGCCTGAACATACGGTGCCTGTTCGGTGCCTGTTCGAGGGCAGTGAAATCCCCATGAAAAAGCACTGCTTCGGCTATTCAGAGAGCACAAACCAGCAGTGAAAGGTTCCCGAAATGCCCTGCCATTCGGTGGTTTAATTCCTCAAGTTAATTCAGGAGAATCCCATAGGCTTCAATGTTAAAAATATTCCCGTTTTAATTCAATATCTAATAAACCGTTCATTATAAAATTCTGCAGTAAAGAGTCTCTTTATTTATAGATTTTTTTCGGATATTTTAAGCATTTTTTTTTTTAAAGTTTACTTATTTTTTCTGTAACAGCCCTCTTTATTATCATTCCCTGGACCTCATATGCAAATTTCAGACATTTTCGCTTAGTAGTTTCTTTGGAAACAGCTTTTCACTTTCACATTCATACAAACTGTTTTGCTAATTTATTCACCTCCCTCTGCGGTGTCGGCTTTTTCTCAGCTTTTTCTGGCGGCTTTGCGTGTGATCGGCTCCTGCTCGGGTTTTTCCGGCGTCTTCGACGGGTTAATCCAGATGTTTTTGGGGGTTTTCGGCGTGCATTCGCTGGGTTTTGCGGTTAGTTTTCGTCGGGTTTGCGGCAGCTTTTCCCTGCAATTCGGGGACCCTGTGGTGCTTGCTGAATACACAGCAGGGTCACCGAAATGGGATCGGCAACACAAACCGAATTGAAGAGAACGAAAAGTCACCGAACATGCGGTGACTTTTCGAATCGCTTTGGATAACCCTGATTGCCTCTTCCACCTCATTAACTGTTAAATGTTGTAGATTAATCAAACGAGTAGTAAAAGTATTTTACACAGGTTTTGGTAAATGTTTCATCATGGGAAAATACAGAAAATGGAAACAGGAGATAAAAATGTTTTTAGTTTTCCATTTTATATGCAAATACTTTAAAGAAAAAAAGCAGCATGTGTTTTCTAAAGTGGTTATTTCTAATGCACAAGTAATAGTTACAGCTTATGTAAGTGGTAGAGTCCCTTTAAGTGTTTAAGAACCTATTTAGTTGCATGATTTGCTTCACAAAATGAAACAATGATTTATTAGAAAGAAACATTATTTGCCCCAGGGTGCAATTACTATTAGCTTTCACGCCAGAGATCTGATATATTGATCCATGTAACATGTTTTAATCTGTTTCAGTTTAATGACCTTTAGTGGCTTGTGGAATAAAACCATTTTAGGAAATGGCTAAAGATTTCACAGATAGAAGGAGGAATGTCAGACGATAAAATGAAAAGACAAGACATGATAAAGTTTTGAATACATTGACGCTGTAGGCAGGCTTAAGCAATTTATGGCCTTTCATTGTAAACTAAGGAGGTTATTCAGAGAGGTCTGAAATGTCGCCAAAATGTAACCGGACACTGAAATTCAGCATACGGTAACATTTCGGGGCCATTCGTCTATGCAGAGAGCAGGCAATTCGCCAAATTTTGGCGAATTGCCTGCACATACGGAGCCTGTTCGGAGGCAGTGAAATCCCCCATAGAGAAGCAATGGTTAATCTATTCAGAGGACACCGAACAGCAGTGAAAAATTGCCGAAATGCACTGTTCGGTGGTTTCATTTGGCAGGTTTATTCAGGCGAATCCCATAGGCTTTAATGTTAAAAATATTCCAGTTTTAATTCAATATTTGATAAAATGTTTATTATTTTAATCCGCAGTAAAGGTCTCCAGAGGCGTAACAAGAAACCTCAGGGCCCAGGTGCAAGAATCCATGAAGGCCCCCTCCTCATAAATATATATACATATTTATTTATTTTTACACCTAACACAGTAAACTAGTTAAGGTAATCATTTTAACTTACTGTAATTGTTCGCTGTGGTAATTTCAGGCTAGGACCTGGCGAAACCAAGAAACAGGGCGCAGCAATGATAAACGGTGTCTGCAAAGTATAAAGAACAAGCATAAATCAAGGAGCCCCTAAACAGACACCCACACACCCTGAATATATGGAGGAGCCCCTAAACAGACACCCACACACCCTGAATATATGGAGGGGCCCCTAAACAGACACCCACACACCCTGAATATATGGAGGAGCCCCTAAACAGACACCCACACACCCTGAATATATGGAGGAGCCCCTAAACAGACACCCACACACCCTGAATATATGGAGGAGCCCCTAAACAGACACCCGCACACTGAATATGGACTCCAGGAGGTGATGCTCGCGGCAGCATGAAAGCCCTATCACCAGTCCCATTGGTTAGTACTGCGTTCTGAGGCGAGGTGCTCAGCTTGCTCTTGCTACAGAATATTACACTAAAATGGGGATGCTACGGGGGAAACCTGCAGGTGCAGGTTTTCCCCGTTTGCATCCCCATTTTAGCACGAAGAACGAAAAAGGGCCCAGTATCTTTACATTGTTTGCAATTCACTATGTGGGCAATGGCCATAGAATGGAGGCTATGGGTTGGTCATTGACTCAAATCGTTGCATAGTGAAGGATGTAGTCAAATGACATCACCAGGGGGTAGATTATAAGTATTTTAAACTCCCTGTTTTATCGCATTCAGCTGTTATCTCTTATCTCAGGTAGCAGAGGCAGGAAATATCCTCTTGCTTCCTTATTTAAACATTCCCTCCTCCACCTCATTAACTGTTAAATACTGTAGATTAGATAAACAATTGCAGTAAATCTTTCCCACAGATTTTGATAAATGTTGCATCATGGGAAAAATCCACAAAATGGAAACCCATGATAAAAAAAATCACTTTGTTTGAAGTAATTGCTCGTAAAAATGAAAACAAATAAAGAAAAAAAAAAGCCAGCAGCTTATGTTTTATACTGTGGTTTTATCTGTAATGCACGAGTAATCTAGTTTATGTAAGTGGTAGTGTTCCGTTAAGTGATTCCTTAACTGTGTTACGAATATTCAGTTGACCTAATACCTTTACAGATTGGGGAAAACAGTATGAAAGGTAAGTTCTCAAACTCACAGTTTAGAATAATTTAGTTAGATAATAATGCTGGAGATTATTGACAGATGTATGCGCTTTTTTTTTCTTTTTAGGAGGATGCAGTCAGGGCCGGTGCTAGACTATGTTGCGCCCTAGGCAAGACCAGCTACTTGCGCCCCCCAAAAAAATTATTAACTGTTGAAATGTGGGGGGAACACACACACACACACACTGTGTGCACAGGGGCACACACTGTGCACAGGGCTGCACATGGTCATTCGTTGCCCATCTTTCCCCTCCACTGGTCGGGCCTGGGGTTGGTCTGTGCCTCTTTCTTTCCTCTGCCCTCTGTGCCTCTTTCTTTCCTCTGCCCTCTGTGCCTCCTTCTTTCCTCTGCCCTCTGTGCCTCCTTCTTTCTTTTGCCCTCTGTGCCTCTTTCTTTCCTCTGCCCTCTGTGCCGCTTTCTTTCTTCTGCCCTCTGTGCCTCTTTCTTTCCTCTGCCCTCTGTGCCTCTTTCTTTCCTCTGCCCTCTGTGCCTCCTTCTTTCCTCTGCCCTCTGTGCCTCCTTCTTTCTTCTGCCCTCTGTGCCTCTTTCTTTCCTCTGCCCTCTGTGCCTCTTTCTTTCCTCTGCCCTCTGTGCCTCTTTCTTTCCTCTGCCCTCTGTGCCGCTTTCTTTCTTCTGCCCTCTGTGCCTCTTTCTTTCCTCTGCCTTCTGTGCCTCCTTCTTTCATCTGCCCTCTGTGCCTCTTTCTTTCCTCTGCCCTCTGTGCCTCCTTCTTTCCTCTGCCCTCTGTGCCTCCTTCTTTCCTCTTCCCTCTGTGCCTCTTTTTTTTATTTCTTTCATTCTCTCTATGGTACATTTTTTCTGCCTCTATTTTTCTTTAATCTTCCTCTGGTGGGACCTGCATGTCGTCACCATAAGACACCCACCTTCTGCGCCGCTTTCAGGGTTCCATGAGCCAACAATGTCGGCTTTGTGAGCCACCACTGCCAGCTACACGAGGTGCACAATGAGGAACGGGTACAATAATGGAACTCAGGTTGGGCCCGGCTGCGCCCCTAGACAGCAGTGCGCCCTAGGCGGTTGCCTAGCTTGCCTAGTGGGAGCACCGGCCCTGGATGCAATGAAAGCAACCTGAGTGTACAACCCTTCTAAAAATGTACAGGAGATCACAAAATAATAGTTAATGTCCCAGCAGTAAAAACAATAATACTTCATATTCACTACAGTTATATTTATTGGAGATTATTGCTCACTCCTCCATTCACATTAGTGATGCTTATGACAATCAAAAACTGCAGTACTTGTTAAACTATGCTTTTCTCAATCACTGGTTGCCATTTGTCTTTTTGAGGTTTGATTGGAGAAAAGCATTGGGTGATATGGACTGTATTTGTTAATTAAAAGAATACTGTGGCACACCTAATCCACAGAAGGCTACACCACCCAAAATCATTCAAAGCCTTGCAGGTGGAGAAAGCCCTCCACTTTGGAAGGCTGTCACAAGGCAAGAGGACACTGCTTACAATGGTCATTTACATTCAGATTTAGTACTATAAAATTATTTTTACTATAAATTAAGATAAAATTATCTTCTGCTTGCATCATCCATGATGATGTTACGGGGGTAGTTTTTGGTCACACGAATCACATTCCCTCATGTCCCACAGTCATGCCTCTCAAAAGTTAGAGGTGTGAGACATATGCTTGAGTCTCCCTGTAGGATGGCCAGGCATAGCATTAGGGTCCATTCATACTGAGCAACATGAAAATCGCGCGTTTTTCCGCTCGATTTTAATATACTCGACATTGAGCGATAATACCGCACAATATCGCCGTTATGAGCGATATTGAGCAAAACTATCATGTTAAATCGGCAAATCGCTGCGAATCGTGGGAAAAAAGGGCCAAGTACCAGCAACAAGCTACAGCAACGAGCTACACGCGACATTGAGCGACACTGAGCTGTGAGATGTGAACAGCTCCATTGAAATGCAATGGAGAGGCTACATAGAGCGGTATTGAGCGGAAATATGAGCGATATCGCAGCAACAAATCGTGCGATAAATCGCTCAGTGTGAATGGGGCCTTAGGGGCAAGTACATGAATTGGAACACAGAAGGAGATAGGAGTAATTTTGGGATGGCTGCTCAACGTTAAAGGTACAGATAATGGGGTAGGGATAGGGATAAGGGGATTGGAGATGAAAAGCTGGACTAAGAGAAAGGGTATAGACAGATTTAGGGTGACTGTGAGACAGGAACACGTTTAGGGGCATTGTGACAGGCTTAGGGCAGAAGGACAAATATAAGTGTACAAGTACCATACCCAGAATCAATAGGTATAGGTGCAAGGGATGACTACTAGAGTGACTTTTTGATTTGGGAAAGTGACTTTTGAAGAGTAACCGAGAGCAATGATTGCGGTAACCTTCTGTCCTACTAATATTATACAGTATACACTGTATATTCATTACAAATGGTAACTACGTAAGAGCTATGTCAGTCATGCTGTCTTTTAACAGTTTTATAGCTTTATCAAATAATCATGCTCCCAGTCATTACTCAGATTTTTTATTGCTGTACAGAGATGTCACCTAATTATAGCCTCTTTTATGCTGTGAATTTTATTGCTGTGAAGTGCTGCCATAATTATACATACTGTCATTCCTGTGACTTGTACTGCTGTGCAGCAGTGTCAGGTAATTATACTTTATATCAACACTGTTAATGTTAACACTGTGCAGTTGTGTTATATATTTACAATCACTGTCATCTCTGTGAATTATGTTTCTTCAAATCAATACCACAATATTATTCATACTGCTGTTATACCATGCTTTATGTCTGTGTGGTAATGTCTTGCAGTTGTATTTAATACCATGTCTACCAAATATATTGCTATTTTTATTCTTTATTTATATATGCCAGCCTATTCCGCAGCGCTGAACAATGGGCACAATATAGACAGGGTTACAATACATTGAACAACATTTTGACAAACCAGAGGAGGAGGAAACGAGACCCTTGAGAACTTACAAACTAGAAACTGTTACTGCACTGCTGTTACGTAACAATATTTACAGGGAGTTTAATACTGAATATAGATTCTCAATGCTTAACACTGAGGATCATATTGGTGGGAAACTCTGTCCATTCACAGGCCAGAAGATTGCACTCAATCTCGAAGTCAAGTGATGGAGAATTTAGGTCCATGATATACAGGCTTGGGGTGCTTGTTCCCCGATCACTTTCTATTGAGACATGGAAAGAAATTGGGAATAGTTGAGGTATTCAGTCCATTATAAAATCCCGCAAACAGTCAAAAATCACAGAAAACCCTAACCATGCAAAAGAAATCACTAAGCTTAATGCCAATAGCAAACCCCATCATCGAGTTACTGAAAAATGTATCCTTTTCCCGAAATTATTCTCACACCAACTCTTTCCTGTACCAACAAATGAAAAAATCGACATCAAGTCATTTGGCTTTGATCCCATCTAATGATGACTATTTCTGGCATCTCAAGTATTTGTACAAACATGACTAACCATGGTTGCTGTTGACTGAACTATACACAATATGATGGTTTAGTCCACACTGTATAAAGGGTACAAGGAAGAAACAAACAATATAGGTGCAGTTTTCAATAGAGGGATGCCCAAATGGCAATTAAATTATAAGCAAACAAAAAGACCACTAAAACCACATATTCTATAACCGTAGATGAAGATATATATGTATATATATATCTATATAGACCTGAAGAAGAGAGGAATACACTCTAAAGCTTGTCTTTTAAATGTAACGTTAGTCCAATAAAAAAGGTATCACTAGGTACTGCTATGCTCCTGATTTTGGCATCTGGATTGACACGGTCTATCTATATCTTCATCTTTTTCTTTCACTCTCTGTATATACAATGGCCTCCCCTAATATGTACACTTGGTAAATATGAGCAAAAATTGCTGTGAAATGTGCCTTTATTGTTTAACTTCTTGATCTTTTGATAAAAAAAAATACACAGTATAGTACTGTAGTTACAGTATTTATATGGCGCCAACAGATTCCGCAGCACATCATAATGGGGAAGCACAAACATGAGATATAATAAATAATGAAAAAAAAGGAACGTACAGCCCTGCATGTAGGATAATTGTCCCGTTAATACAGCATTTTATTCTTACTATGGTAAGTGAAACAAAAGGGAGCAGGGGGAGTGTTGAGCTGGTGGCCAGATAAAGGATAGCAGACTGTATAAGGATAAACCAAAAGCTTGGGCTTAAACTGAAGGAGATGAATAAGCAGCTGGAGGAGAGAGTTTATACAGTTAAAATAAGGGCTGTGTTGCAGGGTGGCTGGGGGGCAGGGGGAAGATGGAGATGTGTTTGGCTGTTTGGAAGAAACACTGAGTTTAGAATGACAAACATACTGTTTTGCAAACACTACAGAGATTCATCCAAAATAATAAATCTTTGCTAAATATATGTGTGACATATTAACTGGCACATTTTTATAAAATACTATATGCTTCCTCTCTTTGCCACAATAAAAGCTCTGACTCTTCACAGATAAAGCCTGATGAAGTTGGAAAATACATGGCGAGTGATCTGAGACAATTCCGCCATGCAAAATCTTTCTAGATCCTTCAAATTTCAACATCAACACTGGTGGACTCTCCTCTTCAGTTCACCCCACAGGTTATCTATGGGGTTCAAGTCTGGGGATTGGAATGACCATGGTGGCTTCTTAATTTACGGGTCAATAAACAATTTTCATGTTGATTTTGATGTGTGTTCTGGATCATTGATCTACTGGGAGATCCAACCATGGTTGGTTTTAAGGTCTCTGGTAAAGACATTTAGGTATCCATTTAATATTTGTTGATATTTCAGAGTCCAAGGTGCTATGTATCCAAACACAATGTTCAGGTCCTCTGGCAGAAAAACAGCACCAACATATTAAAGCGTGACCAGACCACCATATTTAACACCAGTCATGAGGTACTTTTCCATATGGCACCTTCTATGTGTGCACCAAATCTACCTCTGGTGTTTATTACCAAAATGCTCAATTTTGTTTCTTTTGTCCATAGAACCCAATCCCACTTGAGGTTCCATTCGTTTCTGGAAAACTGAAAACGCTTGACTTCGCTTATGTTTGAGAGTAGAGATTTTTTTCTTGAAACCCTTCCAAACAACTTGTGCTGAAATAGACTATGTTGGATTGTAGTTTTGGAGACTTTCTGACCACAAGATGCTCTATCCTCTGCAATTCTCCAGCTATGATTCTTGGAGATTTTTTTGGCCACTTAAAACATCCTCTTCACAGTGCATTTTCCTCCAGGTTGATGCATAACATTTCCAGTTGAATGATACTTCTTAATTGTTGCCCTGTAGATGGAAATAAGGTAAATACTGTTCTGTATCCTAACAAAAAGATCCCTAACACTATGACAAACCTGGACTGCCTTAACTCTCATTAGGGCAAGGAGGGAGAAGCAAAGAAGAGTTTCAGAGAAGATGACCATCTTCTGCATAGGGATATTCTTTGCTGACAGCAACTTTGTTATCAGAGGTGATTTGTTCGCCAACCTTAATCTTATGTAGCCATTTTGCACACCACAATGACAAATATTTTGCACTTCCTGTTTAACCCATTCACTACCGATATCGAGATATCTAGGGCTTCAAAGGAAACATCCGGTCTACTGGCCAAAAATAGGTTATTTACAGTAAGAAATACAACAGGTATAAGCTCAAATATTTCTTTATAAATCATTAAAAATGATTTTACAAAAAAACACTGGTTTCTGACAATGTTTTTTGGAAAACCACCTGGTAGTGCAGGGGTTAATTAATACCTAACATATTGCTGCATAGAATAAATAATTAATTAAATATTTAATGTCTGCATCTCAACACCATTTTATTTCTCAATATCCAATTTTAGGAAATGTACATATGGATAATTTTGTGCCCGTATGTACAGTACATGGTACATATCCAATGTTTAACAGGGCTGTCTTTTCTTATGTGTTAGGTTTAAACACAAACACGTATAAACTTTTTCACTATGAACCAGTGATAGTGAAAGTGTTTAACATAAATCATACCCAGAAACTTTAAAGTATGTATGCACTATATAAATAACTGTATTTGTATTCAAAATTGTAATTTATATTTATGATTATTAATCTATATTTTGAATGTTAATCAGAACAGGAGCAGCCACACTACTTTCCTTCTTAAATGTTGTTGGTCATTCTGGTAATTTCCCTTATTATATTGTAAAGCAATGTAGAAAATGCTGGCGTTGTGATAGTATTATATTATTATGTATAATAGGGACTTTTATTCAAGGAACGAACATGTGACTATTAAATCTCAAATACATTTCCCCAGTTCTACAGACATTCTATGTATTTAAAACTTTACGACAAAAACCTGAATTTATTTATTCATCCCTCCTTTGGTGCTAGAATTTATACCATTTATGGTGGTATGAGTTTCTAACAAGCATTAGATGGTGAAATTTTCAATTTGTAAAATAGTTTATTATCATGCATTTTTGTAAGAATGATGCTGGTATTTTTGGGAATGCAATTCACAGTGCGTGAGAGATGAAGCATTCAATAAAGGTGAAACTCAGGAGAAATGGCAGGAGAAGTGAAAAATCCAGGTCAAAATAGCCAAACCAGAAAAATTCTCCCATTTCTCCCACTTTCCAAATCTGCTGTTTGGTCAAGATTGTTCTCTTCTCCTGCCAGTTCTCCTGAGTTTCACCTGTTAGTGTGCATAAGTAGACAGCATTACAAGAACTGTCTGAATGCGGAGTGTTCCATCACATATAAAAATAACAATTTACAAGTGCATGCTTGAAAATTCAGGTTAAGGAATTATTGAAATGTAATTTCCATCCCTAATCAAGAGTAGTTAATGTTGTGATCAACTAATTAACTCTACATGAAAACCAGACACACACACACTGGTTACAAAATGGTTAAAATGCCCAAAGGTTATCATACAAATAGCTGGATTTCATAATTAAACTGACTGATATCATGAATTGTATTTTTGATGGAATAAAGTACATATGCTGACATACAAGAGGTTGATATTCAGATGATGATAAGCGTACATTAATAACTGGCTCGAAAAGAAATGAACTAACGTTTGAGACTGACAGCTGATTTATCATCTGACATACTGGAAATGCACCGTGCAAACAAATATTGTTTATTTTTCAAGTCAGACATCTATTGTACACAGATTTTGTAATCCAAATCTTAGTAACCACCACTGTTGTAAGTGTGGGAAAATAATCTTGCCCTGAAGAGCATTTATAATATTTACATAATTAATTTATTCAAAGTTATTCAGCATGTTCTCTACCTAAAGTGAAAGTTAGAGAGTGGTCTCTGTGTATGTTATTGTCAGTGTCTTTCAAACAAATTACAGAGCACCTGGGCACTCCAGTAAGCAGTAAAATAAAGGCAACTTTTATTTAGGAACTTTTGGAAGGACAACCTTCACAGCAACACTCCACTGATCTGGTTTTAATGGAAGACATACAGGGTTATTCAGAGAGCAGTGAAAAGCAGGAGAATGACTGGAGAATGGAAAATTCTAGGTCAAAATAGCCGAATTGGAAAGGGGAGAATTTTTCTGGTTTGGCTATTTTGACCTAGAATTTTCCATTCTCCAGTCATTCTCCTGCTTTTCACCGCTCTCTGAATAACCCTGATAGTATAGCGAAGCCTGTCCTCACTGAAAGGAGCGGGAATAAACTCTTGAAATGTGCAAAACAAAGCACCTAACAGGCTCTCAGATTGTGAGAAACAGGATTCTCTGGTCTAATGTGATGAAGATTGAAAAATATGGTCGTAATCCAAATAGTCATAACAGAGGAAACCAGGCATTGCTCACAGCCTGTTCAATACCATACCAATGACAAAGCATGGTGGTTGTTACAAAGTGATTAAAGGTTTCTGGAAAGAGTTTTAATTCTTGGAATGCTCATGTGGGGTTAGGAATCGATGGTGCCTTTTTGGGGAATAAAGCTGATATTTTAAAATATATTTAAATTCAGGTATAACACAGAAGAAACTTAAAAGCATTCAAATGAAAACAAAATTAGTAGAGGCAGCTGTCCATCAAAAAGAGTTTAGGAAACAATTAGCTGATGCAGAGGGTAATTGCAGAAAAAGAAAAAATTCAGAATATTGTAGTATAGCAGGCTGACACTAGAACCTTGCTTCTATCAACCCAATCAAACATCTCTGTAGAGAAAGACCTAAACATGACTTACCCCTGAGGGTCCCCATCCAACCTGACAGAGCTTTAGAGAATCTGGAGCATTGAATGGCAGAAACTACTAAATCAAGCTGTGCAAAGGTAGCTGCATCATGCCCCAAAAAAAGACTTGAGGCTGTAATCACACTGCCAAAGGGGCTTCAAGTAAGTACCAAGTTAAGGGTCTGAAAACTTTTGTCAGTGTGATATTTCCGTTTTTCTTTTTTAATACATTTATTCTTTGTAAAAATCATTGTCAAAAAATGCGGTCTTTGCTTTGTCATTGTGGGGCATAGAATGTAGATTGATATGAAAAAATAGTTAATTCTAATAATTTTAGCATAAGTTTGCAATGTAAAAAAAATAAGAGGTCTGAATACTTTCTGATTGCAACAAATAACTACAGTAATAACTTAACGGTATCATACTACTTGCCTTTATAATATAAAAGCAGCAAGGCAGTCATCCATAGTTAATTGTTGCCTTACTGGTCTTGCGTATTGAGATATAAATTAATCCAAATATGATATTTTTAGCTTAGCACCTAATACGTATTTGCCTCATTAGAAACAATAAAAATGTTTGCTGACACATTTTCCTTTGAATGTACAGTTGATGTATTTACTGTAGCTATAAAAAACCTACATATCCTGGAAACTTTTTTTTTTCAACTGTGAAAAGAGAAATAACAGCAATGTAAATGTCAGACTTACTGTATACAGAATAGGTACAACAAACTGACTGCACAAGTCTGCAGACTTGGCCCAACTAATATTTTGTTGAAGCATTGTTTGCGTTTCTTACATCAGTAAGTGTTTTGAAGGATATCCTGTGGAAACCGCCTCAACAATGTAAATTGTAGATGCCCAAATACTCAATTTTAATTAAGAAACAAAGCAAATTAAAGTAAAGGCAACAATACTTACTCTAGCACGTTTCACCTTTTTTGTTTGTGGCTTCTTCAGTTGGCATCTTGGCAGAATGTTAATCATCCTTAAACAGCGACATATCCATGTGTTCCCATCAACAGTCCATTGGTTCCTGAATTCTACATAATCACCTGCTCATGTTTTTTTCCTGTTATTATTATTATTATTATTAATCTTTATTTATAAAGCGCCAGCATATTCCGCAGCGCTGTACAATGGGCACAGTATAGGCAGAGTTACAATACATTGAAAAACATTTTGACAAACCAGTACAGGAGGAAACAAAGGCCCTATTCCTGTGGGAATTTACAATCTGGAAGGGTTGGGGGTGGAAACAGGAGGAGAGGACTGCAAGGTGAGCGTGATGGACTGCAAGGTGAGAGTGATGGACTGCAAGGTGAGCGTGATGGACTGCAAGGTGAGAGTGATGGACTGCAAGGTGAGAGTGAAGGATTGCAAGGTGAGAGTAATGGACTGGTTGCATCAGTGAGTTGCGTGGTAGACTTCCCTAAATAGGAAAGTCTTAAAGGAGCGTTTGAAGGAAGAGAAACTAGGGGAAAGTCTGACCGTACGAGGGAGAGGGTTCCAGAGGATGGGGGCCACGCCATGTTTCTCTGTCTTACTTCCTGCTTGGTTTCTCCTTGCACAGTTGCTTGCTACTCTCAGGATACTGAGGTGGTGACTCAACATGCCGATGACCGATGCTCACAATACAAGTAAAGGAAATACCTGAGCTGATTGACTGGTCCTTAGAATGGCCAGAATTAGACTACAATAATCAGAAAACAATATTCAGGAGACCAGAGATAATTGGGATAATTAAGCCAATGCCAAGGTCTGGATACTGCAGATACACAACATCACACAACATAAGCCAGAGTCTAACACAAGCGAAATGCAGGTTTATGAGAAACAAAGTCGGTACTTAGAAAGGCAAATAAAAATATAAGGCACTGAGGGGTAACTAGAACCACAATAGCGCAACATGACTTAAATAGCCAGGGGTACATTGCTATTGGTAGACTCCTCTAGGTGGCATCAGATGCTGAGTGCCCATAAAAAACATGTGCAGTATAATGACATGTGGTATAAGAAGCTATGTCAAACCGGTGTGTGCATAGACGACCAACAGAATCTGCATCACAAAAATGACGCCCAACATGTCAATAGAATGATGCTCAGCAGGGTATTCAGTGTTATGACAAAGCATATTGCCAGTGCATCTTGGCAACTGATGCAGCGGGAATCCGTTGAGTACAGCGTTGAGTCAACAGGTAAGATTCTGACCTAACTGCAACATTGTTCACATCCATTATCTCTCTGTTTACATGTCCCTACATTGTCATCCAAATTAGTTTGAGAAAACAATAATGCAGAGATTATAATAGTAATGATAAAATCTTTGGTATGCATTTACAGTCAAGTTATGATACCTTTGTATTTAGATTCCTAACAGTTGTTTAATAAACAAACCCCACATGCGTCCATCTTTTACACAAAATCATATTTCTAATAACTGTATGTTTTAACAGCAATCCAGATTCTTCATATCCAAGAATCTTTTGATGGTCATCAATGAACAAGTTTATAATATGACTTTACTGTATATCAGGGATGCACCGATAACGATACTAGTATCAGTATCGGTGCCAATACCAGCATTTGCATGAGTACTTGGTACTCGTGCAAATGCTCTCAATACCACAACCGATACCAGAAGCCAGCACTGGGCTGACTTGCCAGCCGGTATCCGAGGGGCTGGGGCTGCTGGCAGAATGTTCCTTTTAGAGCATTCTGCCAGCCACTCCAGAGTCTGTATCTGAGGTCTGGGATGTCTGTGTGTGTACATATATTTATATATAAACACATGTGTCTGAGGTTGGGGTGGATATACATGTATCTGAAGTCTAGATATAGAGATTATATATATATATGTGAGACAGATGTCATTTGCATATCCTACCCAGAATTCCTTGCTGCATATGGGGAATGTGGCACAGGGGCTCTGGGATGCAATTCATTGAATTGCTGTGATGTGCAAGTGGCTTCTGCAATAATAAACACACTTATTATAGTGTGGAGGCCTTTTATCTCACTTTTTGTCCTCCACTATAACCCTGGTAGATACTGATTGCCCTCTGGGTCCCAAGCATTCACTGCAACTGGTCATCATGCCTAGCGCCTAGCTGATGAGGGTCCGACAAACCCGAAACAGCGCTGTCCTAGTGTAGCGGTATCGCTTACCCAAGAATAGCGAAGTTGGGATCCTTGAGGGTAGAAGTATCTGCTTGAATAATACAAAAGGTTTATAACTTACAGACTGTAACAAGGAGACACAAGGACTAACTGAATTGCCTCTAGGCTCTGAAGGTTTCAAGACCAACAGGTTACCTAGGACACGCTCAGAAACAGCAGATGTGGAATGACAGTCTGTGAAGTATTCAAGGTGCAGGGCAGTGAAAATGCAGAAACCAATCATTTTGGTACATACAAGGACTAACTGAATTGTCTCTAAGCTCTGAAGGTTGAGACCAACAGATTACCTAGAACACATTCAGAAACAGCAGACGTGAAATGACAGTCCATGAAGTATTCAAGGTGCAGGACAGTCAGATGCAGAAATAACATAAAATCAGAAATAAACAATAGTTTGTAATCGTGGTCTTAGCAAAACCATAAACCTAAGTAGTAACCTGGATAAAGGGGCCCCGAAGGGTTGCAAACGATATCCCTAAACGTGAGGGGGTTAGAATCCAAAACAGCTAGTGATCAACTCAGAAACCAGCAGGGGGTTAAATCACTAAAACAAGTGATACAACGTAAAATGCACAATAGAGAGAGAGAAGTCAAAAGCCAAGCCGGGTCAATAACAGGAGAAGGGATAGCGTACAAAGCAGGGTCGTCAACAGTCAATTCAAATATATAATCAGGAAGTAGCAGTGTGTGAAATGAACTCCACAACAGGGCAATGAGGCCATTCCTAGAGCCCTGTTTTAAAGCCTGTGGCTCCTGGTAACCACACCTGACCCCGCCCCCTCAGATGCCGATCTGCCAGCAGAAAGTGCTGGCATCCGACCAGCCAGCGGTCCCCCTTCTTGCCCAGACCCCCCAGGAGGCACGGCGGGGGCTGAGGATGTAACACCTAGGAGTGGCTTTGACCAGTTGCATAACCTTATCTCTGCTAGAAAGCCACGGTGTGGCATGGCATTGATTTTAGGGTTCTGTTTAATAACAGATCCAGGATGCAAAAAAGTGAGACAGATGTCATTTACATATCCTACCCAGAATTCCTTGCTACATATGGGGAATGTGGCGCAGGGGCTCTGGGATACAATTCATTGAATTGCTGTGATGTGCAAGTGGCTTCTGCAATAATAAACACACTATACATATATATATATATGATTTCTGGTGTTTTTTTATGTGGTCAGGGTGTGTGCAGACCTGTGCAGTGCTGGTAAATGGGGTGTCTGGCCATACATTTCAATATTAATATAAAATGGACAGGCTTTCAGCAAAATCCAAAATTATTTATTGGAAAGCGGTCACATGACTTTAAATAAAAGTATCAGTATTGGTATCAGGGAGTACCTGAAAAAAATTAACGGTACTCATACTTGAGCTTAAAGAATTGGTATCGGTGCATCCCTGTTATATATAATACTTTGTCAGGGATGCTGAACATTGGCTGTCAATATTTTTTGGAACTATATCCAATGATAATCAGCCACTCATTGGTTGACAGAACCTTAGGGAAATATAGTTCTGAAACATCTGGAGGGTCAAATTTCAACAACCATGCTCTATGTTTTAATAAGAAGGTGCACACTCATATGCAAATGATATATAGAGAGAAAGAGAGAGAATACGTATTGCATGCATCCTTAAGGTTGAGTAGGGGCAAGCAAGTATCTAATCATTAGGCTACTTTTCCATGGAATTATACTCCTCAATTCTATCATGTCAATGCAGCTGACAGAATCTAGTAAGTCTGTAGTGAAATCCTTCATGGAACATAATTATATGGTTTCCATTGCAACAACACTGTTCTGCAAAAGAAAAAGGGTCTTTTTATTTATTCTCTATCCTGTTCCCTTTGGAATAAATACATGTTCCCAATCTGCCTAGCTTTTCTTAACACGCATTTTTGGCATCTAAGACAAAGTTAATCAGATGGAGAAGAGGCTATAATTAGCCAGTGCATAGAGCGTACTATGCAGTTTACATGACAATTAATTAGTCTAGGACTCCAGTATACAGATATAAGGTGACTGTGAAGATCTTTAGATACATTCCAAATGAAAAATAATGCTGGAAAGAAAAAGAAAACAGCTGTTGAATATAGATAGATAGATAGATAGATAGATAGATAGTACCACCATACCTTATTTTATTCTGTTATTGTGATGACAAACCCACACTATTCCTTGTACTATGTGGTCCCTGAAAGATGGTTGTGACGGAACCTCCTCCACCATTTAAGAGACTATTGGGGAATTGGTGGACCTTTAAAAAATATTTCACTCTTCACTGTTTTAAACATCCGCCAGCAAACTAAAGATTTCTGATGTCTGTGTGTTATTCCCTGTATAACGTAATTCTCTCTAATAGAAGATATTCCTTTGTTTTACCTGCTTTCTCCCCCCTTCTCCTCCCAGGAGGTCCCATTGTCCATTGTTTGAAGGTCCTGTGCAGTTATTTGATCTGTGATGTTATAGGTTTGGTTGTATGCAGGATGGGGGTTGTTCCTGGCCTGGGTAGCTGTGTCTGTGTGAATAAACAGTCAGTCTGCATTTTGATTTTCAACTGTGTGCCTCCTTCTTTCACCTGCGGTTAAAGTTTGGGGGAGCTGTTAGGGAAGATTGTTCCTCCGAGGACTGGATTAACATAGAGGCTGATGGAGCAGCAGCTGCAGGCCCATTCCCCAGAATAGGCCCAGAGAAAGGATAACTTACAGGGTTATTCAAAGAGCTCCCAATTGTGGCCGAAAGGTAACCGAAAGCTGAAATTCAGCATATGCTTACCTTTCCAGGCCATTCGGCTATTCAAAGAGCAGGCAGTTCGCCAAATGTTAGCGAATTGCCTGCACATACGGTGCCTGTTCGAGGGCAGTGAAATCCCCATAGAGAAGCAATGCTTCGTCTATTCAGAGAACAAAAACCAGCAGTGAAAAGTTGCCGAATTGCCCTGCTGTTCGGTGGTTTCATTCGACAGGTTTATTCAGGAGAATCCCATAGGCTTCAATGTTAAAAATATTCCTGTTTTAATTCAATATCTAATAAAGTGTTGATTATAATATTCTGCAGTATAAAGTCTCTTTATTTATAGAGTTTTTTAGGATCTTTTAGGCATTTTTCGGGATTTTTTTGCAAAAAAATGTTTTCCTTATATTTTTTTAATTGTTTTTTCTGTAACAGCCCTTTTTATTATCATTCATTGGATCTTATATGTAAATTTTAGACATTTTCGTTCCGTAGTTTCTTTGCAAACAGCGTTTCACTTTTCAAACATTCAAACGTACTGTTTTTTAATTTTTTCACTCCATTCGTCTGCGTTGTCGGCTTTTTCCAGCAGCTGCTCTGCGCTCTGATCGGCTCCTGCTCGGGTTTCTCTGGAGTGTTCGGCTAGTGTTAGGCAGGTTTGCAGCGGCTTTTCCTTGCACTATGATGGCCCTGTGGTGCTTGCTGAATACACCGCAGGGTCGCCGAAATGGGGTCGCCAAATCGCACCGAATTGAAGTGAACGAAAAGTCACTGAACTTGCGGTGACTTTTCGATTCTCTTTGAATAACCCTGTTTGCATTGATGGACATTTGGACCCATGTTTCTCCAACTCCATAACAGCTACAGGGTCATGTGAGGTATCACTGGAAAGACCAGAGCATGGCCTTTCCAATGATTCCAAACATGACCAGGTTTTATCTAACAATAAAAATAAAATAATAAATATTTCTCTATTTTTTTCTTTCTAACACAGAATTGTTGCATCAAAAACATAAACCAACTCTGCACAGTTCACTGGGGGGGGGGACTTTGGACCCCTGCGTCACAAATCTTTACACCTCACACGGTCAAGTGAGGCATCATTGGACAGTTTAGAGTTTGGCCTTTGCATTAATACCAAACATGACCATGTAAAATCTAAAAGAAAAGAAAACATTTTTTATTTATTTATTTATTTTTATTTCCATTGTCCATTTGTCAAATATAAAATGAGCAATACCACTGCCATTACTCACCTTTTAATTTGCCACTCTGGGAGCAAGTGTTTTATACATAGTCATATTATTCATTAATACACCATCCTCCAAAACACAACGGAAATATATATTTTTTTTTCATTTTTTGGGTAAAATTTTATATTTTCCCAGAAAAATTCAGTAACAGGTTCCCATTTCCCTTTATTTTTAACCAGAATTCACTATAGAATGTATAGCCACAAAGATTTGGATGGTAACATGGGAAAAAATTATTTTACACGCTTTAAATGATTGAAATCTGAATGGAAATTAATCACACAGTATCTGCCTGGTTAGATATACCCATATCTGCACTATTAAATAACCTTCATTTCACTAAATTCCAGAAAAGCCACCAAAATCTTCAGCACCAGGGCCATAGAGATCTTAACCCGGCCCTGGCTCCAGCGGCGGTGGAGACTGTTACATAGAAGAGAGCCCGCAGATGGAGGTACTCAGTTAGGGTACAGTCGCTCCGTCACAGTTATGTTTATTGGATTTGTTTTTTCAATATTGATCACACTCACACTCCAAATTTAGTTCTGACAATTTAAAGCTTTCCCTCACCACTCTTATTCTTCTTTCCTTCCAAACACCTACATTTCTTACCAGATTAAAAGATTGAAGTTAAAACAACAATTCCACTAAGACTGTACAGCAAAATTTTCGGCTCTATGCAAAAAAGTTTAACATGTACTAAGTGGCTTACAGTAAAAACATTCTGTAATTGCAATATTAGAATTGTGCGCTTTGATTTGTTTGAATACCTAACTAGCCCAAATCAACCATTTGTGAGGCATCTAAATTCCAAATTTTCAAGACAAATTTTTCGAATCGATCCAAAACTATGCAAATATAATCAGATTTATTCTGATCAGGGGTCTAGTCCTAAAAATAAAAAGTGAGAGAACTATCCAAGATTTCTGCTTGGCACTTAACAATTGACATGTAGCGCATAAGGTAATCATTATGATAATTGTGATAAATATTCCGAATAACGAATCGATCCGATAAGAATTCAAAACGAAACGGTATATAACGAATTTATTTCGTTTTACACCGTGTCATCATAATAAAAGAAAAATTTGAATAACTGATATCAACTATTGAATTTGAAATGAACTATCAAATTGATATTAACTATTGAATTTGAAATGAACTAACAAATTGATATCAACTAATGAATTTGAAATGACCTATCAAATAGATATCAACTATCGAATTTGAAATTAACTATCAAATTGATATCAACTATCGAATTTGAAATGAACTATCAAATTGATTTCAACTATTGAATTTGAAATGAACTATCAAATTGATATCAACTAATGAATTTGAAATGACCTATCAAATAGATATCAACTATCGAATTGATCTTAACTTACAACACAAGTAATAGTTAGCAAAGGACTTTATGAAACAAATTAATTTTGTTTCACTGTTTAATTTGACTCAAATACTAAATCTGTGACACAGCTTAAAATTTAACCCTAGGTTTTCTTTTAATAGCAAAATTTTATCAATTGGGGTTTTATTTAGTGATCCAAAATTCGAATTGATATCAACTATCAAATTGATATAGAAAATTCGAATCGAATCGAAATTTCAAATCGATACAAAACGAAACAAAACTAAATCCAAAACGAAATTAGATACGAAATTCCGAAATGAAATGATTTAAAAACGTAACTAAACTAAACTAAACAAAACAAATTTTTCAGCCCTGCACATCCCTAATAAATATCATATATTTAGAGACTTAGAAACATAGAAACATAGAAAAATGTCGGCAGATAAGAACCTTTCGGCCCATCTAGTCTGCCCAATTACATGGATACTTGACCTGGATTTATCTTTTGTTTAGGATAGCCTTATGCCTATCCCATGCTTGCTTAAATTCAATTACTGTTTTGGCCTCTACCACTTCTACTGGAAGACTGTTCCATGTATCCACCACCCGCTCAGTAAAATAATGCTTCCTGATGTTACTTTTAAACCTTTGCCCCTCTAATCTAAGACTATGTCCTCTTGTTTTGCTATTTTGTTTCCTTTTAAATATACTCCCTTCCTCTACCTTGTGGATTCCCTTTACGTATTTAAATGTTTCTATCATATCTCCTCTGTCTCGTCTTTTTTCCAAGCTGTACATGTTAAGATCATTAAGCCTTTCTTGGTAACTTTTCTCCTTCAAGCCGTACACCATTTTAGTAGCCCTTCTCTGAACTCTCTCTAAGATGTCTATATCCTTCTGGAGATTCGGTCTCCAGTACTGCACACAGTACTCCAAGTGAGGTCTCACCAGTGCTCTGTACAGTGGCATGAGCACTTCCCTTTTCCTACTGCTAATACCTCTCCCTACACAACCAAGCATTCTGCTAGCATTTCCTGCTGCTCTATTACATTGACTACTTACCCTTAGATCCTCTGAAATAATGACCCCTAAATCCCTTTCCTCAGATGTTGAGGTTAGGACTGTATCAAATATTCTATATTCAGCCCTTGGGTTTTTACGTCCCAGGTGCATTATCTTGCACTTATCCACATTAAAACTCAATTGCCACAACTCTGACCATTTTTTTAGTTCACCTAAATCATTTGTCATTTGGCTGATCCCTCCAGGAACGTCAACCCTGTTGCAAATTTTTGTGTCATCAGCAAATAAGGAAATGTATGACTGAAACCTAAGAAAAAGCTTTATCGTGCAGGTGCCTGGTCCAAAACGTAACTCCTAAAAAATAATGGAGAAACTGTATTCCCAAGCGTTCCTGCATTTGGAACATGATAATATCAGGACTGTACCGTTTAATTTGGAAGACAAGCATTACAGATGGAAAACGTCCTTTACACTGTTATGTTCGCCTTTTGCGTTTCAAAACAGATTTATATGGATGTGTAGACTTTTTGTAACCACTGTATGCTGTATATGTAATAGCGTTTCTTCTGTATATGCCCTTGAGGGTTTATTTGGTTTACAATTCAGTGGCATGGGAAATGCAAATATTAAGTTGAAATCTTTGTGTAAGAAAAAGGAGTGAATCTGAGATTTTTTGCAAGCCAACATCTGCAGATGCAAATGACCACATATCTTATTCTCAGTCCCACATTAAGTGAGTAACGCCTGATATTAAGGTACAGAGCAAGATTGTAACATTACAGCATTTGTCTCCAGGTTACTTATTAGCCTAACCTAAACGGTAATTCTAGTTTGTTATTTAATTTTTTTATTTTTGGGTTTTGCAGAAAAACATGAAACAAACGGAGCAGTAAATGGCCTCACAGGACCACAACATGTCATCTATAGGATTGTATAAAGAAATAAAAATAATAACAAGGAAAATAAAAAACAAACAAAAGTCATCATAGCACGGCTGATATCTAAAAGAGTCCTCGGCATTGTTACAAAAAAAAGGGAAGAAATTCTCTGAAAATGAAAATAAAACAAAAAGTCTCTGCAGAAACGTCCCCACCCGGGGAACATCAATATCACAAAAGGGTCAAGGAAGGCTGACAGACCTCACCAAAAAGTATAGGAGGTGGTGTCATCAATAAGGCGAAATGTCACTTGGGGTACACTTAGCCAGCATCCCTGTATGGCAGCAGTAGCAAGACAGATAGGGCGATGCAGGGCAGGCCAGGTCAGTCGACAAACACGCACCTGGCGAGAGGGAGTGAGGTCAGCAGGTCAAACAAGCTTCTGTGGAGAACACGACAGACAATCAGCCTCCAGGCCACCCCAGCAGCTGCGCCACCAGAGACGGCGCCCTGCATCTCACCATTGGCCTCGGTGGAAGAGCTGACCGTGCCCCCCATCGGGTGAGTCTGCTCTTGGCTCCGGTCCTCTCAAGGCCTCCGCGTCTCGGCCTGCTCCCGTCTCCGCCATCAGCTGCCTCCAGGTACCTCTCAAAATTAGGCTTCCTTCGTCCTCTGACAGAAGCTCCAGGAAGTCTTCCAGGTGCGTAAGCGCAGCTTCCAGGCCTCTGAGGGGGGATCTGGGTGCTGCCATCTCACTCGCTCCCCACCATCCATACAGCACTCATAGGGCGGCCACCTGGGCAAGTAATCTTCGCAGGGAGAGGAATGAGGGGAAAAGTGCCAGAAAGGAGTCAGGGAGTAGAACACAAAATGGCCGACGGGCCCTTACTTGCCAGGGCACAACGGAGGTACCTGTGTCAAAAGCTCCAGGGGGGGGGGACATGGACTACTGTGCGTTCCAGCCGATGGTCAGCTGCTCAGGGTCTCCAAAATCAGGAGAAATGTAGGGGAAACCGGCTCAAAAATCCTTCTTATTCAGCAATAACAAGCGGACCTCCACCGAAGCACGTCAAAACATGGTTGGTCATTTGATCAGTAGTAATTATATTAAAATTTCTGAGTAATTGTATTTTAATTTTAGTAACTAAAATCATAGCAGAATTTTTTTCTCTAGAATATTATGTCCTGTGCAGAAATTATTTACTATCTTCAATGAACTAACATTGCACACTGCAACATATAAAAGAAAGTTGACATGTTTCTGATAAACCCTTCGCTCAAGGGAAATTATATTGAACTAAACTATTTTTACACTTGCTGTTGAAGGCATTGGTAGGTTATATCAGAAATAATGAAAGATTGCTTCATCTGTAGCTGTTCTTTCTTCCTTTTTTTTCTTTCTTTCTTTCTTTCTTTCTTTCTTTCTTTCTTTCCTCTTTATAGACTGATTAGGGTACACGTTCATGTTTTGATAACATAGAAAATTAATGTAAGTTTCTCATTCCGTATTTTTATAAAAGTCACCAGCCTTTGGGTACCCTATTAGAATACATAGTTAAAATCTGTGGCATAGGATGCAAATAACAAGACTAGCCAATAAAGGGCTAGTTAATTCTTAAACACCGATCCCCCCCCCCCCGTTGCATGGTGAGTCATCAGGGATTCTGAGCATTTCCAAAATACGAATTACACATTGGCCGCATCTGAAACAAAGCAAATTGCTATATAACAAATCGATTAGTTTTGTATTTCAGCACCACAAGCCAATGGGCAGCAAAATACGTTGCATTTCGTCGCAATGTGGTGTAATCTGGCGGTACCAAAATTATCCCACAGAGAACTAAAGAATGAATCAGCTATATACAGACCGCCAAATTGTACCAAAATTTCTGCAAAATTACCTGTTTTTGTTATTTTAGTTTGCCAGGTTTAATCAGCGGACTCTAATATGTTTCATAATTAAAATATTTTTATTATTTTTATTTTTTACAATTTTTTTATTTTTTAAATCTCAAATTTCTAACCCTATTATCTATCCCTAATTTCTAACCCTAGCTCCTAACTCAAATTTTTAACTCTAGTTTCTAGCCCTAATTTCTTACCCTAGCTTCTAACACTAATTTCAAACCCTAAATTAAAATTAGGGTTAGAAGCTAGGGCCAGAAATTAGGGTTAGGGGTTAGAAATTAGGGCTAGAAGCTAGGGTTAGAAATTAGGGCTAGAAGCTAGGGTTAGAAATTAGGGCTAGAAGCTAGGGTTAGAAATTAGGGCTAGAAGCTAGGGTTAGAAATTAGGGCTAGAAACTAGAGTTAAAAATTAGAGTTAGAAATTAGGGTTTTAAAAAAATAAAAAAGATTTTCGTAAAAAAAAACAACATTTAAAAAAATGTGATTTGCCTGTTGAAACCTGTTGAATTGGAACACCAAAATTAGGTTACTTCACATCAATTTCTGTGCAATTCGGCAGTCTATAAATAGATGAATCCTTCCTTAGTTCTCTATCAGGGTTATTCAAAGAGATTTGAAAAGTCACCACACGTTCATTGACTTTTCGTTCTCTTCAATTCGGTTCCTTTTGCCGATCCCATTTCGGTGACCCTGCGGTCTATTCAGCAAGCACCACAGGGTCCCCGAATTACAGGGAAAAGCTACCGCAAACCCGACAAAAACGAATCGCAAAACCCAGCAAATGCACGCCGAAAACCCACAAAAACATCTGGATTAACCTGCCGAAAAACACGAGCAGGAGCCTATCACCCGCAGCGAAGCCGCCGGAAAAAGCCGAGACCGCAGACAGAGTGAAGTGAATAAATTAGAAAAACAGTTTGCATGAATGTTTGAAAAGTGAAACAATGTTTGCAAAGAAACTACTGAGCGAAAATGTCTGAAATTTACATATGAGGTCCAGGGAATGATAATAAAGAGGGCTGTTACAGAAAAAATAAATAAACTTAAAAAAAAAAAATCTGACTTTAAAAAAAAAAAAAAATTAAGACAAATGCTTAAAATATCCTACAAAATCTGTAAATTAAGAGACTCTTTACTGCAGAATTTTATAATGAGCGGTTTATTAGATATTGGATTAAAATGAGAATATTTTTAACATTGAAGCCTATGGGATTCTCCTGAATAAATTTGCCGAATTAAACCACCGAATGGCAGGGCATTTCGGGAACCTTTCACTGCTGGTTTGTGTTCTCTGAATTGCCGAAGCAGTGCATTTTCATGGGGTTTTCACTGCCCTCGGACAGGCACCGAACAGGCACCGTATGTTCAGGCAATTCGCCAGGATTTGGCATATTGCCTGCTCTCTGAATAGCCGAATGGCCAAGAAAGGTAACCGAACGCTGATTTTCAGCATTCGGTTACCTTTCTCAAGCAATTCGGATCTCTTTGAATAACCCTGTAAGAGACAATTTCAGTGCCATCAAATTGCACTAAATTGAACAGAGTTTCGCTGTCCATTGGCTTGTGCTTCTGAAATCTGAATTGATACCAAACAAGATGAAATTTCAGACCAAAACGAATCAATCGATTCGATATTTCAACTAAAGTTTGATTTGTACGAAAATTGTTTGTCCAAACCGAAACAAAACCAAAATGAACCAAAGTTTTCCGTCCTGCACAAGTCTAGCAATAACCCCATCTGCAGGAGGCTGTTGTGCTGTGTGTCAGTGATAGCTTCCAAATCTGAGTGGAGACTTCCTCTCTGCAGGTCTGTCACAGCAGCCAGGAACAACTGAAGGAGACACACTCTACACCATGATATTTAAAAATCATTTAAGTGATTATTGTGGCTAGAATGTCCCGTAAATTAATTAGTATATGTATAGCATGATATCAGTATACGCAGTAAACAATTTCCAATGTTTTAAGACATGGATTAACAATATACTATTAGGGAGAGTGAAACATGTTTTTGTAAAAGCGACTAATTTTACAATTTACGAATAGATTAAGATTATTTAAACAACTGTGGGGAATATTTTGTTATTTTAATTCTTTCTTTCACTGTGTGAATGTTCCAGGCCCTGTCTTATGTTTTAGAACTGGTTGAAGCAGTGGACATCCTACTCTATGGGTGGTTCTAATTAATATTTTATTAAGTATAAGGTTAATAAGTGGACAGATAAATAGGAAAATCAAAGTTAGTAAGTGATAATTCTGGTAATTTACATATTCTGACCGACACAGGAAAGCATGCAAGCCTAAGTGTACATGCTGCCAATTATAAAATGAATGTCAAAGAGATAAGACGGTCAAGAACTATTTTATAGTTCAATAAATCCACAGCTGTAGATGAGGAAATTTATATATGGGGTTATTCAAAGAGATCCGAATTGTGGCCGAAAGGTAACCGAACACTGAAATTCAGCGTACGCTTACCTTTCCTGGCCATTCGGCTATCCAGAGAGCAGGCAGTTCGCCAAATCTTGGCGAATTGCCTGCACGTACGGTGCTTTATCGAGGGCAATGAAATCCCCATTCAGAGAACACCAAACAGCAGGGTAAAGTTGCCGAAATGCCCTGCTATTCGGTGGTTTCATTCGGCATTATTATTCAGACGAATCCCATAGGCTTAAATGTTAAAAATACTCCCATTTTAATTCAATATCTAATAAACTGTTTAATATTATATTCTGCAGTAAAAAGTCTCTTTATAGATTTTTTAGGACCCTTTTTTTTGTTAAATCGTCTTTTCAAATTACTGTAACTGCCCTTTTTATTATCATTCATTGGACCTTATATGTAAATTCCAGGCATTTTCGTTCAGTAGTTTCTTTGCAAATAGGGATGAGCTGTTCGGTTCGATCAGTTCGGAGTTCGATTTGAACTTTGGTCGTTCGCAAGTTCGCGAACTTCGAACTTTTTGGCGTGTTCGGTTCGAGGTAGAAAAAAAAAATTGTGAAAAAAGTATAACAAATGCTTAAAAAATACCAAAAATCTAGAAAGAGACTCTATACTGCAGAATATTATAAGCAACGGTTTATTAGATATTGAATTAAAAAATAATGTCTACGTGCAAAGATTCTCACCTCTAAATGACCTGTGCTCTCAAACGACGTAAACAACAGGTGTTTAATTAGTGTTTGGAAATAACATGTGCTTCTAATTAGTCCGTCTCATGAATTTGATACATTGTAAGCAGACTGGAGGTGCCAGGTGTCGTGTGTGGGTCTGTGCTGTGATGGCGATGTTTCCATACATCCTACAAATCCGCCACTTCACGGGCAGGTTATGGGGACCTCCTAGGCACGATATTTGAAGGAATTTTTCATTTTTATTTTTAACCCTTATTTTATGGAAACTCACTGTTCCGTTAACCCTTTCACTGCTGAGGCATTTCACCGCTGTGTGCTGAGCTAATTTTTACCGCTTTCGCTCATCATGTTTAAACGCGATTTAAAGCCACATTTTATTATATGACCCAGACATATTATATATTGTTCTTTCCGGCAGACTCGGCAGATTCATAATATATCATTTTTATATGTATACGTCATGTTCTGCCTGTATATTATAACAAAAAAAGCAATAAAACTTAATTTTTAATCATCTGCAGCGTGTTAAGTGTTTTTTTTCACCTTTTGTCACATGAAAATTTGCGGTTATATTTTCTATGGAGTGCGCTTGTACAAAAATTAGAAATGAGGACTTATTAAATTTTTTTGGGGGAATTATGTGATTTTTAGCAACGCACACCATAGAAAAAAATCATTAGTGCAGCATCATTGTTCACATTATAATTGAAATGTGAACAATATTGCTGCATTAATAAAAATAACACACAAAAACAAATACATGTTTTTTATTTTTTTTATTTTTCTACTTTATACCTGGTCATGTTGGGAATCATTCGAAAGGCCATGCTCATGCCTTTTGATTGACACCATCCTTGACCCCTAGCTGCCACGGTTCTGGAGATATAGGGGTTCAAATGAACCCCCTATCTCCACCAGGGGATTCTGGGCAACTAGGGGTTCCCCGGCTTTCTGACATCATCACGCTATGCGTGAGGATGGCAGGCAGTGAGGGGGGACCCGGGGTGGAGCTGCCATCCAAGATGGCGGCCCCCACCGGAGCTAGGCCGCACTTCGGCGCTGCAAGGCGCTGAAGTGCGACCCAGTGCCTAAGGGGTTAAAGCCAGGCACCACTTAAAAGGGGAGACTCTCCCCTTTTAAGTGGTGCCTGGCTTTTTTTTCTGGGACCTCCCAATCGGGAGTGAGAGGGATCCGAACCAGGTGATCTCCCGGCATTGCGGCCACCTTACTATCTGGCTTCCTGCCAGTTTGTGGGAGCGGAATTCCCTGGCCCTGAGCGCCGCCATCTTGGTTGTCCAGGGAGACCCGGCGCAGCGCTAGGGGTCGAACCACCTGACCAGCGCCGCGCGCGATCTCGCGAGGATGCAGCTGCGCTGGTCATGTAGTTCTCGCCCAGCAAGCGGCAAAGCTGCATCATGTCAGCGGCCGCTCGCCACCATGAGGAACGCCGGTGGAGCCTGGGGGGCCTGGTAGCAGGTGAGAGCTGGGGGCAGATATATTCATATGTGAGCTGGGGGCAAATATCTCCATATCAGCTGGGGCAATATATACCCATGTAATCCGGGGGCAAATATATCCATGAGTTGGGGGCAAATATATCCACATGTGATCTGGGGGCAAATATATCCATGAGTTGGGGGCAAATATATCCATGAGCTGGGGCAAATATATATATATCCATGAGCTGGGGAAAATATATCCATGAGCTGGGGGAAAATATATATATATCCATGAGCTGGGGGCAAATATATCCATGAGTTGGGGGAAAATATATCCATGAGTTGGGGCAAATATATATATATCCATGAGCTGGGGCAAATATTTCCATGAGCTGGGGGCAAATATATCCATGAGTTGGGGCAAATATATCCACATGTGATCTGGAGCAAATATACCCATATGAGCTGGGGGCAAATATTTCCATATGAGCTGGGGCAAATATCTCTATATGAGCTGGGACAATATATACCCATGTAGTCTGGGGCAAATATATGGGGGCAAATACATGTGATCTGGGGCAAATATATCCACATGTGATCTGGGGGCAAATATACCCATATGAGCTAGGGGGCAAATATACTTATATGAGCAACCCTAGTGTGTGTATATATAAGTGTATATATAGAGATTATCATGGCACCTCTATCCTGATTGACTTGACATGACACGGATGGGGGGGGGCACCAAAATGCACCTTCGCCTGATAGATAAAAATGCTTGCACCGGCCCTGGCAGGGGGTTGCCTGGAAATGACGTCATCGCCCATGGCGCAATGACGTCATTTACGTCGGGAGGAGCTTGACTTCAGCGTCTGAGGACCCCGGACAGAGAGGTGAGTATCTCCGCCGTGGGTCCCGCAAAGCTGATGACGTGTGGGACACGTCCTCCTCAGCATACAGTGGGAGTAACTGAGGACGTGTCCCACACGTTATCAGTGAAGGGGTTAAAAACATCTTATGTAAAACTTTTTGTCCTTGTTTCCTGTCCCCCAGGGCACTACCCGGACCCGGACATTGTTTTTAAATGTTTCTATACATCCTACAAATCCGCCACTTCACAGGCAGATTATGGGGACCTCCTAGGCACGATATTTTAAGGAATTTTTTGTTTTTATTTTTAACCCTTATTTCATGGTAAACTCACTGTCCCTTTAAAACTTTTTTTTTTACTTTTTGTCCCTGTTTCCTGTCCCCCAGGGCACTACCCGGACCCCCATACACCTTTTATGGCAAATATCTAGCATATATGCCCTCTTGGAGGGCACTCTAAAAATCGAACTTTGAGTCCCATTGACTTGTATTGAGTTTGTGTTCGAGTTCGAATTCGAACTTCGAAAAGTTCGAGTTCGAATGCTAACCGAACTCGGGGGGTGTTCGGATCATCCCTATTTGCAAACAGCGTTTCGAATTTCAAACTTTCAAGCGTACTGTTTTTTTCACTCTATCTGCGTGTCGGGTTTTTCTGGCGGTTGCTCTGCGCTGTTATCGGCGGCTAGCCGGGCTTCTCCGGCGTGTTCTGCAGGGTTAATCCAGCCTTTTTTGAGGGTTTCGTGAGTGTTCGGTGAGTGTTCGGCGGGTTTTGCAGTAAGTGTTCGTTGGGTTTGCGGCGGGTTTTCCCTACAGTACGGGGGCCCTGTGGTGCTTGCTGAATACACCGCAGGGTCGGCGAACTAGGATCGCCGAATTGCACCGAATTGCAGGGAACGAAAAGTCACAGAACGTGCGGTGACTTTTCGATTCTCTTTGAATAACCCAGATAGTTCTTGAACATTCTTGTCAGTTCCGTGTTTCTGACCATGTGACTTCATGCTAAAATAGTTTTTTTCATAAATCAGATTATTATATTATCAGAGGATTGTCAAGATTTAAACTGGATTAGACATAAACAGATCTAATTAATATTTGGTCAAATTGGAATCCTGGTTGTTTTGATGCCATGTGCTTATGACTTTAAATAGCATTTAAATGTGATGGGGAAAATGGTCAAATTGCACTCATCCAATGGGAAAGAAATGGCTCATAATTGGGGTTAAACAAGCTATGTTGTTGAGCCTTTGTTTTGTAACTCAATTTTAAAATTTCTTCTTTCCTACCATTAACCCTCCATTCCATTCAATCTGCTGCCAGATACCAGTATTTTAATGCATGATTACACATCAATTGCTAGTTCCATCACTGCTTGTCACTAGGCTCCACACTACAATTGATAGTTGAAAAGGTTACCTTCAACTTCCTTAACAGTAAAGTTCCGCAATCTGTTTCTCCATTTCTCTTTCGTTCAAATATATAACCAATACATTTTCTCACTAAACATGTAATTTTAGAGAATTTAAAAGGTAATTGAACATTTTAACAAAGACAGAAGCTAGAAATACAGAAATTGGAAAAAACATTCAAACCATACTATTTTTGAGAAACAATCAAGGCTGTTGCACCCTCAAATTAGAGGAACATTGCTCACCATGATGCCTATACATAGATGAATTCAACAGCAAAATGTAGCTAAGATCTTCTACGAAATCTGTTGCTGATGGAATGTTAGGTTTACATGTACAGTTTTTGGATTAGAACTGTTACCTTGTTTCACCCACAAGTTTGATAACAAAGGCATTGGTTTTTTTTGGGGGGTTTTTGTCTCTTTTTTTTTTAATATTCAAAATTTTTATTTGATGAAAAAGTCAGCAGGACATAAACGATAAATGGCCTCGCAGGGCCACATTAAGTCATCGTGAAAGCAAGAAGGTTGGCCACGCAGGGCCACAGCTTGTTAACTGCACACTCATAAGAAAAAGTCATCGGGAACCTTAAGTAGACAAACTACAGTGCACGTAAACAGTAATATAATCAGCTAAAATCATCTAATACAGAAAACAATAAACATCCCCAGTTAGGGGGGTCTCAGCGAGAAATAGGGAACAAGAGGGGAGGGGTAGCACAAAAATCTAGATAATCCCCAGGCGGGGATCATTAGCAACAAAGTGATAAAGGATCTTTATAAAAGGGGGGGAGGTCATAAAAAAAAAGGGGATGGGGAAGTGGATTGTGGTGGGGGAAAATATGGCAAAGGACCAAGAATGTGCCGACCCTGGCAGAATCCCGGGTGGCCGAAGCCCACGGGGGAAGGCCATGAGGGGGTGAAAGGCACTAGGCCCGGGCACCTGGGGAGGTAAGCTACGTCCCTCAGGGTATTCCGAAAACGCCAACTAAACAAAAATTGGGGGGGGAGAAAAAAAAAGGAGGAGGGGGAAGAATGAGGCAACAGAGAAAACAACATGTCATCATACAATTATGCAGAAATTGAGGGTAGCACATATTCATCTATAGTGGCACAGCTTAAAGAAAATAAACAAAATATATAAGATCAAAGACAGCTAGAGTTTAATAAAATCATCCCCAATTAGGGGGGTCTCATCAAAAAACAAGAGTAAAAAAGAAAGTCTCAGCATGTGGGCAAACAAAGTTCAAAAGAAGCGATGTCTGAAAAATAAAAGGGTTGAGAGAGCACGGCAAAAACACCTCAATCACCGCAGCAATTTATAGGTAGACAAAATCTCAGCTAGTGGTGGGGTAAATGGGGGGGGCAAATAAAGGGATAAATATATAAGGGAGACGAGGGTAGGCATTAGAATCCGAGCAAGCCTGGCACCAAAGAAAGGGAGGGCAAAAAAAAAATAAAAAAATAAGAGGACCTAAAAGCCCCTTCAGTCGGTATCCCGCCAAAGGGCCGTGCAAGCAGCTCCACCAAAAAAGATCACTGCATACAACTCTCTTCGGGCCAACCTGCGCCAGCGAAATCAGCTGCGTAAAAATCTTCCCCACGAGACAGAGAGTCCTTCCGTGCCACTCCAAAGGACCACTCCGCACCCGCAGGAAATCCCCTCGATGCGAGTTTCTCAAGGGGAAATCCACCGGCTTGCTCCACGGCATCCTCAGCAGCTCCTCTTCGTGTGATCGGCATCTCCTCGCAATCCAGAACAGGCACATCTCCTGGCAGCAGAAGGACCCGCATCTGATCCACTTCCAGGTCTCCCGGCACCTCACTGCGAGCCACCTCTTCCATCGCCTCTGAACACTCCAACGCACTGCAGGTGAGTAAGGCCGTTTCCGATTCACCTCTGCGGGCATCTTCAACCCCTCGGCAGCTCCTCAGTGTGGCCATCATCAAACGCCATGTTCCCTTAGTAAGCGGGCCCGAATCCTCCACCCCCAGCAATTGTATACAGGCATCAAGGCCTGCTATCGCGTCCATCTTCTCATCGGGGGGAGGAGGGTAGTGAGCCGGCCTCTCCTCACATCCACGTCTCTCAGCTCCAGTACACCGACCACCATAGTGACAGGGGGATGGGGGCCCTCCATCTTCCCAGCAAACAGCAGTCGGCTGCCAGTTGATAAAGGCAAGCTAACAGTCAATATAATTATATGCTCCATGGCTACCTTCCTCTCAGGGTCCCCCCTACAACTATCCATAAGAGGACATTGCAAGTGTGACATCACACTTGTGGATGAATGGTATGTGGACATTATGCACATAGATCTGCTAACGGTCAAGGGTTATCCTCTGGTGGATGAGCCAGATGGTCTTCCCAACACAAAACATTCCAACACCACTGTCACAAAATCCTTGACTCTCCTCGCTGGGGAACTAATCTTGAGTTCTGAAGAAACAATACTCTTTGATTCCACGAACATATGTCACCTTTGGGCCATGGATTGGTCCACCTAAGCAACAGCTCCCAGTAAAACTGCCATGCTTGCTTCCTCAGCAGCACCAATGTGACCCTCTCCACCGAAATACAAAAGGGGGCTCTTTTACGCCTGAACCCTCACCTTGTAGAGTTGGAAGAAAAGGATCAGGGCACAGTTGCAAATGGGCGGTTGTTTGGGGACATGTTCATCAAGGAGTTTAGCAGACACAGGGCAATATTTACAACTTGGAACAATGCATAGTTGTCACGTATCCCCCTGAATACCAGAATAGTGGTCCCTATACGTAGACCGATCTCTAACCTTCCGATCCTTGAATGGTCGGCACAACTAGACAGATAATTAACCAGACAATATACAAAAAAGGGTAAACACCAGACAGATGTACAGAATAGAGTATTCGTTCTCCCTAGGACTCCAGAAACAGAAAAGGTAGTCTGCTGTAATATATGGTTACACACAGACTACCACAGGAGCCAAGGCTGTTTAGGAGCAGAGGCGTAACGGAGTAGTTGCCAACGCTAATGAACATATACAATGAGGTTTGTTTGTCAATGCCAGGAGTCATACACAGGGGTGATTCGTTTGCCAATGCCAGGAGTCATACACAAGAGTGATTCGTTTGCCAATGCCAGGAGTCATACACAGGAGTGATTCGTTTGCCAATGCCAGGAGTCATACACAGGGGTGATTCGTTTGCCAATGCCAGGAGTCATACACAGGGGTGGTTCGTTTGCCAATGCCAGGAGTCATACACAGGGGTGGTTCATTTGCCAATGCCAGGAGTCATACACAAGAGTGATTCGTTTGCCAATGCCAGGAGTCATACACAGGGGTGATTCGTTTGCCAATGCCAGGAGTCATACACAAGGGTGATTCGTTTGCCAAAGCCAAGGCTCATATACAGAGGATCAATAAATTGGTAGGAAGCAGAAAGTCAGTAACTGACAACACCAGACACACGAGAGCTCTGCGGGAGAATGATACCACGTCAGGGCACCGGTGAACTAGTGAAGCCGGGTTTTAAACCCGGCGGGTCCGCGTCATACGCCAGGCTCCGCCCCCGGCGTCCCACGTGAGCGCACCCGGTGGCGTTATATTTCGGCGCCTGGCCAGCGAGCAGCGAGGAAGCTGCTGCCAGGCGCCCCAGAACAGAGCAATTCGTGACAGAACCCCCCCCTCAATGGGCGGCCACTGGACGACCCCCAGGGGCACGGGGGTGCACCAAATAGAAGGCCTTCACCAACCGAGGGGCATGGACCTCCGCAGCCGGAATCCAAGAACGATCCTCCGGACCGTAACCCACCCAGTCGACCAAGTACTGTAAGGACCCCCTAGACATCCTGGCATCCAGAATGGCCTTAACTTCGAACTCCTCCTCGCCCTCCACAGAGACAGGAGGAGGTGGAGCACGGGCCTTGGTGTACCGGTTACATAACAACGGTTTCAAAAGGCTCACGTGGAACACATTGTGTATCCTGATATGGGGGGGCAATGCCAAAGCATAGGAGACTGGGTTGAGTCGCCGCAGAATCCTATAGGGACCGATATATCTAGGTGCCAACTTCATGGAGGGCACTAAGAGCTTGATGTTCTGGGAAGAAAGCCAAACCCTGTCCCCAACCTGATACACAGGTGCTTGCCTTCTATGTCTGTCAGCCTTAATTTTCTGGATAACACTGCTTTTCTCTAGTGCCTTTTTAACTCTCTCCCAAGTCTCCCTCAAGGACGCTAAATGTTCATCTAAAGCAGGTATAGTGGTATCCGGAAACGTAGCAGGGAGTACGGGAGGATCGAACCCATAAACAGTGAAAAAAGGGGAATGTCCTGTGGATTCACTTACTGCACTGTTCAAGGCATACTCTGCCCATGGTAGCAGATCTGACCAGTTATCTTGTTGTTCTGATATAAAACATCTGAGATACTTCTCTATGTTTTGATTGGCGCGTTCTGCTGCTCCGTTAGTCTGGGGGTGATAGGCCGAAGAGAAGGATAAGTCTATCCCCACATTCTTACAGAACCCTTTCCAGAATCTGGAGACAAATTGGGTACCCCTATCGGAGACAATCCCAAGAGGAATACCATGTATGCGGACCACGTTGTTTATGAAAATAGGCACCAGTTCGGCTGCCGAAGGTAGTTTACGAAGAGGAACATAGTGACCCATCTTGGAGAACCGATCTATGATAGTAAGTATTACTGTATTCCCTCTTGAATCAGGTAATTCCACTATGAAATCTATTGCCAAATGTGACCATGGTCGTTCTGGGATCGGCAGAGGCTGGAGTAGACCAATGGGTGCTGTTTTGGGATTTTTATGTCTTGTGCATACCTCGCACACGGCTATGTAATCTTTTACATCTCGGCGCAACGTGGGCCACCAGAAGACCTTACTGATGCTGGCCACCGTTTTGGTAATCCCCATATGCCCAGAGGTTTTATTATCATGATAAACGTTTAGTAATTCTACCCTTTCACTTTCAGGTACGAAGAGTTTCGCGGGGGGTTTCCCCTCAGGAGCTGATCCCTGAACTGTTTGCAGCCTTTTCATCAAGGGAGACGAGACGTTAATCGTGGTAGCGGCTATAATCCTTTCTTGGGGTACAATGGGATGCTGATCTTGGATGTTATGTTCATAGGACTCATGCTGTCTTGATAAAGCGTCTGCTTTAACGTTTCTGGACCCAGGTCTATAGGTTAATACATAATTAAAGCTTGAAAGAAACAATGACCACCTTGCTTGTCTGGAATTTAACCGTTTGGCATCTCCAATGTATGTGAGATTTTTATGATCAGTAATTATAATGATGGGGTCTTTAGACCCTTCCAGCAGGTATCTCCATTCTGCCAAGGCCGATATGACCGCTAATAACTCTCTGTTTCCTATATCATAGTTTCTCTCTGCCGGGGAGAGTTTCCGGGAATAGAAGCCGCATGGATGCAAGGGTTTGTCGGGTGCCTCCCTTTGGGACAATACTGCACCAAGACCTATTTCGGAGGCGTCAACTTCCACTTGGAACGGCAGAGCCGGATCTGGATGTCTGAGAACAGGGGCAGTAGCAAACGCTTGTTTGAGTGCCTCAAAGGCTTGACTGGCTTGGGGTGTCCATTTCTGAGCACCCACCCCTTTCTTTGTCATAGCCGTGAGGGGAGATACCAAAACTGAAAAGTCTTTAATGAACCTCCTATAATAGTTAGTGAATCCTAGAAACCTCTGGATGGCTTTCAGCCCTTGGGGTAGAGGCCAGTCTAGGATTGCTGTAAGTTTCTTAGGATCCATCTGGAAACCTTCGGGAGTTATTATGTAGCCAAGGAAATGTACTGTTCTTATGTCAAATAAACATTTCTCTAGTTTACAATACAACCCAGCCTCCAATAGTTTTTTCAGTACTTGTCTCACGTGAACATGATGGGTTACAATATCAGGGGAGTAAATCAGGATATCATCCAGATATACTATAACAAACACTTGCAGGAATTCCCGTAAGGTATCGTTTATGAGGTCTTGAAAAATGGCTGGCGCGTTGCATAAACCAAAGGGCATCACTAGATACTCGTAATGTCCACTTCGTGTATTAAAAGCCGTCATCCATTCATGGCCCTCCTTAATCCTTACTAGGTTGTAGGCTCCGCGTAAATCGAGTTTCGTATAAACATTGGCCCCCTTTAATCGATCAAATAATTCGGTGATGAGAGGTATGGGATATGCGTTCCTTATGGTTATCCTGTTCAAGCCTCTATAATCTATGCAAGGCCGCAGATCTCCCTCTTTTTTGGAGACAAAAAAGAAACCCGCTCCTGCAGGAGAGGAGGAGCGTCTGATGAATCCTCGGTCTAGATTCTCCCTTATGTATTCCTCCATAACATTGTTTTCTTTTTGGGACAAGGGGTAGACATGTCCCCTAGGAGGCATAGTACCGGGGAGTAAGTTTATAGCACAGTCGTACGGGCGGTGTGGCGGTAGGACCTCAGTCCTGGACTTAGAGAAGACCTCCTTTAAATCCAGATAATGGTCAGGAACTTCTGTGGATAAAGGAGGGGCTGTGGCAACATTGAGGCTACCGATTAAGTCGACCTTGCCCAGACAATTCGACTGACAATGAGGGCTCCAGTTTTTTATGTCTCTTTGGACCCAATCAATAACCGGGTTGTGTTTTACCAACCACGGAAACCCAAGCACGACAGGACATGAAGGGGATTCAATGATCTGGAAACATATTTTTTCATGGTGCAATACTCCTGTTTCCATACAGACAAAAATAGTGTCATGGGTAATATGAGGGCAGGACAGAGGGTTTCCATCTATAGCTTCTACCATTAAAGGCCTCTCTTTGAGAACCAGAGGTATGAGGAATTTAGCAGCAAAATGTTTGTCCATAAAATTACCTGAGGCCCCTGAATCCAAGAAGGCCTCGGTCTTAAGGTGAACCCTGTCCCATGTTAATGAGATTGGTACCAGAATCCTGGATTTTTTTTTTCGTTATTCACAAAGGAGGCATAAAGAGACCCTATAACCTGGGTATTGGCTGGTCTTTGGTTCGATCTGCCACTCTCACCCCTACCACCCCTAGGTCTCTGAGGACATTGAAGGCGGAAATGGTCTGCCCCTGCACAATAGAAACAGAGCCCCTTTTCCCTTCTGTGAGCTCTCTCTGCTTCTGATATACCAGTTTTTCCTATCTGCATAGGCTCTGCAATTGGTATATCTGTTTTCACATTTTCCTGGGCACCTGGTGTACCGGTATTTCTGGATGAAGGGGGTAGGGAAGGCAAGAGCCTTCTAGGTCTATCTCTGGGATGTCTCCTTTCCCTAATTTGATCATCCATGGCAATACAAAAATCGATCAGGTGATCCAGAGTCTCTGGCAATTTCAAAGGAGCTAATTCGAACATAAAAGCCTCGTTCAGACCTTCCGTAAAGGCTAAGGTTAGGATGTCGTTCGGCCAGAGAACCTCTGAAGTCAGGGTTTTAAAATCTATCGCGTAGTCAGAGACCCTCCTATTACCTTGTTTTATGTGGAACAAAGATCTACCCGCATTAGTAGCCCTTCTAGAGGGATCAAAGGTACGTTTGAGCTCTGAGGTAAAACCCTCATAGTCGTAAATGATGGGCTTTTTGTTTTCCCACAAGGGTGTAGCCCATAATAAAGCTTTCTCTGTCAAATGATTGATCAGATATCCTACTTTAGCTTTATCAGACATACAGGACCCTGGGTTATTCTCGAACAAGATCTCAAGTTGGGTCAAAAAACCTCGGCATAAACTTGGTGTACCATCATAACGTAATGGTGCCTTCATACTAAGCCTATTTCTTTCGGGAGAGGCTGAGCTGACAATAGGCACTACTGGGTCCGGAGGGCTTGTGGTTCCTCCACTGGACCGATTTAACAGGGTTTGAAGAGCAAGAGCAAACTGGTCCATCCTATGGTCCTGCTCTTCTTGTCTGGCGGCGATACGTGCCAACTGATTAGAGAGGTCTGCGGGATCCATTGGCCCTGACGTAATGTCACGTATCCCCCTGAATACCAGAATAGTGGTCCCTATACGTAGACCGATCTCTAACCTTCCGATCCTTGAATGGTCGGCACAACTAGACAGATAATTAACCAGACAATATACAAAAAAGGGTAAACACCAGACAGATGTACAGAATAGAGTATTCGTTCTCCCTAGGACTCCAGAAACAGAAAAGGTAGTCTGCTGTATATATATGGTTACACACAGACTACCACAGGAGCCAAGGCTGTTTAGGAGCAGAGGCGTAACGGAGTAGTTGCCAACGCTAATGAACATATACAATGAGGTTCGTTTGTCAATGCCAGGAGTCATACACAGGGGTGATTCGTTTGCCAATGCCAGGAGTCATACACAAGAGTGATTTGTTTGCCAATGCCAGGAGTCATACACAGGAGTGATTCATTTGCCAATGCCAGGAGTCATACACAGGGGTGATTCGTTTGCCAATGCCAGGAGTCATACACAGGGTGGTTCGTTTGCCAATGCCAGGAGTCATACACAGGGTGGTTCGTTTGCCAATGCCAGGAGTCATACACAAGAGTGATTCGTTTGCCAATGCCAGGAGTCATACACAGGGGTGATTCGTTTGCCAATGCCAGGAGTCATACACAAGGGTGATTCGTTTGCCAAAGCCAAGGCTCATATACAGAGGATCAATAAATTGGTAGGAAGCAGAAAGTCAGTAACTGACAACACCAGACACACGAGAGCTCTGCGGGAGAATGATACCACGTCAGGGCACCGGTGAACTAGTGAAGCCGGGTTTTAAACCCGGCGGGTCCGCGTCATACGCCAGGCTCCGCCCCCCGGCGTCCCACGTGAGCGCACCCGGTGGCGTTATATTTCGGCGCCTGGCCAGCGAGCAGCGAGGAAGCTGCTGCCAGGCGCCCCAGAACAGAGCAATTCGTGACAATAGTCCACCCTCAAGACCATGAACCACCCTCAGGGGCATTTTTCACAGGGTCGGGTCTTCATTTGCTTTACATTCACAGGTGCCCAGCCACTTCTATGCCGCAGTAATCAACAGACCTTCCAGTAATGCCAGCTGTGACCCTCTCTTGCTTCCTTTTCAATATGTAAAAGGGATTCACTGCAAGAATGAGAACCATCTTTACTCAGAGGACACTATTGGTGAACTATTTCAGTTTCATTGTGATATGAATGAGATTCATTCCTCTATTAAATTTACCATGAATTACAGTGAAAAAGAGATTCAATTCTTTGATTTGACCCTCACGGTAGAAGGAAGACATGTACACAGTGAAATTTATAGGAAATCTATTGATTGTAACAGTCTTCTTCATTATATAAGTTTTCACCTTAGAAGTGTGTTTGGCTCGGTCCCTGGAGTCAGTTTGCTAGGGTAGTGAGGAATGTTTCAGATCCCAGGAAATTGTTTGCCAGACTTGAAGAAATGAGTGAAAAATTCATGGAGGAAGATTATCCCATTAGGTTAAAGAAGGAGGAAATTGGTAGAGCAAAATCTTTAGGTTGGACATGACTTATTACATTAAGAAAGGAAAGAAAGAGGGACAATTTAAGGATCCCCAATTTGTCAGCTCATTTAAACAAGCCAGTGATAGGATTAATGTTATTGTTAAAAAAACATTGGAGTCTTCTACAAAAAGGTTTTTACAAGAGTTAAAGAATTTTAGTCTATTCCTTTAAATGTCTTATCAGAGAAATAAAAATCTTTAAAATTATTTGGAACATGCTGATATTGGCCCTATGAAGAACTTACAAAGAGGATCCTTAAATTGTCCCTCTTTCTTTCTTAATATAATAAGTGATCTCCGATCCAAAGATTTCGCTCTACCAATTTCCGGGAAAAAGAAAATTTGGGACATTTCCCTGTTTCAACTGTAGCTGTTGTAACACAGTGATCCAGGGAAACATACAGGGTCATTCAAAGAGAATCAAAAAGTCACCGCACGTTCGGTGACTTTTCGTTCTCTTCAATTCGGTGCGATTTGGCGATCCCATTTCGGCAACCCTGCGATGTATTCAGCAAGCACCACAAGGCTGTCATAGTGCAGGGAAAAGCCGCCGCAAAACCGATGAACACTCACCGCAAAACCCGGCGAATGCACACCCAAACCCGCAAAAACATCTGGATCAACCCCGCCGAACATGCCGGAGAAACCCAAGCAGCCGTCGATGACAGCGCAGAGCAGCCGCCTGAAAAGGAATACACCGCAGACGAATGGAGTAAAAAAAAAACAGTACACTTGAATGTTTGAAAAGTGAAACGCTGTTTGCAAAGAAACTACAGAACGAAAATGTCTGAAATTTACACTTAGGATCCAATGAATGATTACAAAAAAAAGAAAAAACACTTTTTTACTGCAGAATATTATAGTCAACGGTTTATTAGATATTGAATTAAAATGGGAATATTTTTAACATTAAAGTCTATGCGATTCGCCTGAATAAATCTGTAGAATTAAACCACCGAACAGCAGGGCACTTCGGCAACTTTTCACTGCTGGCTTTTGTTCTCTGAATAGACAAAGCATTGCTTCTCTATGGGGACTTCACTGACTTCGAACAGGCAACGACAAGGCAACGTATGTGCAGGCAATTCGCCAGGATTTGGCGAACTGCCTGCTCTCTGAATAGCCGAATGGCCTAGAAAGGTAACCGTACGCTGTATTTCACTGTTCGGTTACCTTTCGGCCACAATTCGGACTTCTTTGAATAACCCTGAAAGTTACTCATAGTGGACAACAGTTTCCCATTAAGATTTATTTTACATGTCAGAGTACTTTTGTAGTTCATGTGATTAAATGCCCATGTGGGCTACTTATGTACCATGTGGGCTACTTATGTAGGGGGAAACAACAAGAAAAGTGAAGGAGAGAATAATCCAATATAAATCAACAATTCAAACACAGAAATTAGATTTGCTAGTTGCAGAACACTTTATTAGGGAATATCATACTATTGCTCATTTACGCTTTCAGGTTATAAATCAGATTCCAGTGTAAAGACAAGGAGGAAATTGAGAATTATTACTTAAAAAGAAAGAAACAATGTTCTAACAAAGATTCATAGATTGGACACATTATATTATATTACATTACATTACATTATATTTCCCGGGAATCAGGCAATATTCTCACACACTGAAGGGAAGCCAGTGATTGACAGTTGAATCATCTGATTTTCCACCAGCTATGCCTCTTTGACATGAATCCAGTCGCCAAATGACAGACTTTATCTGGATCTGGAAGCCTGGGAAATGGATTTTTTTCTGCAGACCTGGTCTGAAACAAGAGCCTGTGCAATCCCTCTCTTTGGCTGATTCCTCGAGTCCTAAGTAATCTCTACCAGGTGCCAATCTCTATAGTCCTGCTGACCCACTGTATCAAACCCAACCATGGTTCCTATTTTTCTGCTGGAGCCGTTGGTACATCACACCACATGTATGTCTATCTACCACTCCCTCCTCTAGTGAATCCAAAGAAGAAATCTCATTGCTTAGTGCTATAGGGTCACACTGGCTGAATTGACCATTTTGAAGGATGCACGCCTCACCCATCAGAGGTCACTAGAACACTACTTTGAAACTCATGGGGCCCTGGGACTAGAAAGTCATATCAAAAGACATAACACTTCTGACAATCTTGTGTAGGCAAAGAAGTGGATCTATATGCCCCCTGTAACTTGTATCCTCATTTCCTTGTTGAACTCTTCTATAATGGCAAATCTTGCCATTCTTCCAATCTTTTTTTTGCTCAATTTTCTCCAGTGATCATATTCATGCCTTCATGGTGTCCGTATATCTCAACTTCCAGCCTATTGTTATAAATACCTCTGGGATGTTTCTGATCATATAGTTATCATGTGAGTGTCCAAAAATCCAGGCTTTGTCCTTACATCGACTTTCTTCCAAACTCACCTTATGTTTTCTCTTTTCTTAGAATCTCAGATGTCTGTGTCACCGTCTCTGATTTGTTCTCCTTTTCCTTGGACGTGGTGGTCTTTACCCACAGTAGAAAACCAAAGTTTTTCTGCTATGGTTTCTTATTCATATCATTCTTAGGATCCCAAACTGTCGTCAGGTATTTTCATTCTTATGTTGCAACTACTTCTACTGTATGTCCCTCTGCTTCCTCTCAATTGGCATTGTTGTATGTCTCACCTTTTTTTCCCCCTTTCCGCTCTCACACTAGCTAGATGAGCTTATTGGATGCGTTCTTTGGCAGAAGTTGTAGTTTCTATTGGCGCTCATTCAGCTCAGGGAGCATTTATGGTGGAGACTAGTCTAGACATTATGTGGCTGATTGGTCACATGAATCCACCTTTCACACCTTTTTTTTTTCCATATAAAAGTTTTTATTGGAGTTCACACATGAATTGGTACAACAATGCAAAAAGAAGGAAAATTCAAAAAGAAAAACATAGATTTGCAGCATTGACAATAAACAATTCAAATGAAGTATCAATGTAATCTGAGAGGGGGTCATTTGTACGGACTCCATATTCCAATAACATTTAAATTCGTAAACTAACATAAAACATAAAACATGGCAGCACTACAGTCTTACATGTTGAAGTATCTTATATCAAGGTTCCAGACTCGACAAACACCCTCCATCCCTCCCATGTATCATAAAATTGGCACATTGAATTATTCGCGGTGTGGAACATTTCTTCGTATTTAAAAAAACTTTAGAGGGAAATCATAACTTCTTTCATAGAGGGGCATAGTGAGGAACGCCAATGTCTTGCTATAATTATTTTTGCTGTCCCCAGTACCATGGAAATAAACCTCCTATGACGGGTCTGGATATTAATGGGCATAAGATGTAGGAGGTACAATTTCGGGCAAAGTGGGAGTGTGAGTGAAGTACAATGGGAAATCAGTCTGCTTATCTTTTCCCAATATCCCCCCAGTATGGGACATAACCAAAATGAATGCAGCAGAGAGCCGAGGCCGGTAAGGCATCTCCAACAGAAGCCTGAATTCCCTGAGATATGGGCCAATCGGGTCGGTGTTAAGTACCATCTGCACAATAGTTTGATATGGGCCTCACGTAGATTGGTGCTTCTAGAATATTTGTATATTGTTTCCATGGCATATGACCAATCATCTATGGAGAGTGTTAAAGCTAAGTCTTTTTCCCATTTAACCATATAGGGTAATTTTGTAGGCGGGGTCAGAGTTAGGAGGCTGTTGTAACAAAGAGATAACGGTTTCATTTGACATTTCTTCCACATACACAATTTATGAAAAGCTGAAAGGTTCGTAGCTGTGAAAGAGGTCAGGCCAGGGCCGGATTAACATAGGGGCAGATGGAGCAGCAGCTCCAGGCCCATGCCCCAGAATAGGCCCAGAGGAAAAAATAACAATGTCTGCATTGATGGACATTTGGACCTCATTATCTCCAACACCATAGTAGCTACAGGGTCATGTGAGCTATCACTGGAAAGGCCAGAGCATGGCCTTTCCAATGTTACCAAACATGACCAGGTGTTATGTAAAAATAAAATAATAAATATTTCTTTATTTTTTCTTTCTAACACAGCAATATTTTTCACTTTTCAATTATAAAGTGAACAATGATGCTGCACTAACTCACCATCTCAAGTGTGGAGGTGAGGGCATGATCCGTTATTACGAATCGTTACACCAAAAATCGAAACCCCCGCACTGCAGCAAAGTGCACTGGGAGGGACTTTGGAACCCTGCGTCACTAATCTTTACACCTCATAAAGGTAAAGGGAGGTGTCATTGGACAGGACAGTGTCTGGTCTTTGCATTAATACCAAACATGACCATGTAAAATCTAAAAGAAAGGAAAACCCAAAAAACTTTTTTTTATCTACTTATTTTTAGTTCCAAAGCGATGGCACTGTCCATTTGTCACGTATAAAAATGAGCAATACCACTGCCATTACTCACCTTCTCATTTCCCGCGCTGGGAGCAAGATCAGTGGTTTATACATAGCCACATTATTCATAAAACCCCTTCCTCCAAAACACAAGGGAAATATTTCATTTTTTTGGTTAAAATTGCAAATATTTTTAGAAAATGCAGTAACAGGATCCCATTTCAATTTTTTTTAACAAGAATGCCATATAGAATATATAACCACAAAGGTTTGGATGATAAAATGTGAAAAAATTATTTTACACGCTGTAAATGATTGGAATCTGAATGGAAATTTCCTCACACAGTATCTGCCTGGTTAGATATATCCATATCTGCAATATTAAATACAGTGGTGTTCAAAATGATTCAACCCCCACTGAAATTGAGTGTTTGGCCAGTTTGACATTGATTTTGATCATTCAGTCATCTTGCTTACAATTAAATCAAAGAGGCACGTGTAGGTCAGACAAATATAACATAACATTTATAATGAAATAACCACAAATGTCTTTTCTGTGCTCACATCATTATCAGTTTTATTCAACCCCCAAGTGACATTCAATCTTAGTACTTAGTACAACATCCTTTTACAGTTATAACAGCTTTTAAACGTGAAGCATAGCTTGACACAAGTGTCTTGCAGCCATCTACGGGTATCTTCGCCCATTCGTCATGGGCAAAAGCCTCCAGTTCAGTCACATTCTTAGACTTGCGCACTGCAACTGCTTTCTTTAAGTCCCACCAGAGGTTCTCAATCGGATTTAAGTCAGGTGACTGCGATGGCCACTCCAAAATGTTCCAGTCTTTAATCTGCAACCATGCTCTAGTGGACTTGGAGGTATGCTTGGGATCATTGTCCTGTTGAAAGGTCCAACGTCTCCCAAGCCTCAGGTTTGTGACGGACTGCATCACATTGTCATCCAATATCTCCTGGTACTGAAGAGAATTCATGGTACCTTGCACACGCTGAAGCTTCCCTGTACCTGCAGAAGCAAAACCGCCCCAAAGCATGATTGACCCCCCGCCATGCTTCACAGTAGGCAAGATGTTCTTTTCTTCATAGGCCTTGTTCTTCCTCCTCCAAACATAGCGTTGATCCATGGGCCCAAACAGTTCTAATTTTGTTTCATCAGTCCACAGAACACTATCCCAAAACTTCTGTGGTTTGTCCACATGACTTTTGGCATACTGTAGTCGACTCTTCTTATTCTTTGGAGACAGGAAGGGGGTGCGCCTGGGAGTTCTGGCATGGAGGCCTTCATTACGCAGTGTGCGCCGTATTGTCTGAGCTGAAACTTCAGTACCCACATCTGACAAATCTTTTCTCAGTTCCTCAGCAGTCACACGGGGACTTTTCTCTACTCTACGCTTCAGGTAGCGCACAGCAGTCGAAGTCAGCATCTTCTTTCTGCCACGACCAGGTAGTGTTTCAACAGTGCCCTTTGCCTTGAATTTGCGAATGATGCTTCCTATGGTCTCTCTTGGTATGTTTAACATCTTTGCAATCTTCTTATAGCCATTGCCCTTCCTGTGAAGAGTAATCACCTCTTCTCTTGTCTTCCTGGACCATTCTCTTGACTTCACCATGTTTGTAACCACACCAGTAAATGTCTAGAAGGAGCTGAGTATCACAGTCATTTTAAAGCTGCCTAGATGGTGCTTATTATGCTTTATTGCTGCTCCGTGACATCCACAGGTGTTTTCAATACCTGATTGAAAACACTTGAATGAACCTCTGTTCTTCAGAGTGGTGGTCTTTAAGGGGTTGAATAATTGTGTCAATGAAGAATTCACAAAAGAAACATTTACTACTGTATTACAAAACCAATTGATGTCATTTTAGTTGCATATGGTTCTTTAAAAAGTCCTTGTAGGATTTCATTCTGAATACAATTACAAATGTACACTAAATTCCCTAAAACCCTTTACAGCATTGGGGGTTGAATCATTTTGAACACAACTGTAGCCTAAAATATGCTTTCATTTCACTAAATTCCAAAAAAAGCCACCAAAATCATCAGCTCCAGGCCCATAGAGATCTTAATCCGGCCCTGGGTCAGGCCCTTCTGGGTTAAAGCATGTTTCACACGAAGATAAGTGAAACAGTCACTCAATGGGATGGCAAACTCCTGTACCAAGTCGGGGAAGGGTTTCAGGGAGCGGGGTGTAAAGAGCTGCCACACATGCGTCAAGCCGCGCAAGAACCAAGAGTCTAAATTTAAGTCGGGGATAAAGCGACACAAAACTCTTAGGGGGGCGAGGCATAGTAAGTCATAAGGCCATACCAAAGGATGACCCCACTGGCGCCAGGACATGAGGGAGAGCATCGAAGCGGGTAACAAACCTATGGTGCTATTCCTTGGAAGAAATGTAAGCCACATCAGGTCATGAAGTCTGTATGGGAAAATCATGGCATTCTCCAACTGTAACCATAGTGGTGGTTCTTTTAGATGCATTGACGACAACAGTTGGGCTAGTAAGGCTGCTTTGTAATAAGATTGTAGATCCAAAAAACCCAACCCTCCATTACGTTGCGGCGTTGTGACCGTAGAGGCCGACACTCGAGGGGGTTTCCCCTTCCAAATATGCGCATGGAGTAGTTTTTGCAGCCGGAGCAATAAATGCGCCGGTATGAAAACAGGGATATTTCTGAAATAGTATAAAATTTGGGGTAGGATACACATCTTTATGGCCACCAAACAGCCCAACCAAGATGAATCATTTGTGCTGCAGTCGGATAGCTGCGTCTCTATGGAGTTCAATAGTGGCGTAAAGTTTTCCTTAAGGATGGTGCCTCGCGATTTAGAGAGGGAAATACCCAAGTATTTTAAAGAGGTAGAGCGCCAATCAAAAGGGTACTTACTACGCAGAGAGCTGAGGGATGAAGCAGCAATATTTATAGGGAGAGCTTGTGTTTTACTCACATTATTTTTATAGTAAGATAGCGCGCCAAATCTCTCAAGGAGGTGAAACAGGGAAGGAAGCGAATTCTCCGGTGTGGTCAAAAAAAGCAGTATGTCGTCCGCGAAAAGTGCTTGCTTGTGCTTCCCATTCGGGGTCAGCAGACCTTTGATTGCTGGGGAAGTCTTAATCTGCAGCGCCAAGGGTTCTAGGGCCAGAATAAATATTAACGGGGATAATGGACAACTCTGTCGGGTGCCATTGGTTATTTGGAAAGAGGAGGATAGAAACCCCGATGCCAATACTTTCGCCGACGGAGCAGAGTAAAGGGCCATAATACTATTTACAAATTGTGCTGGGAGACCAAACCTTAGTAACACCATCCACATATACCCCCAGTGAAGGCGATCAAACGCCTTTTCAGTGTCCAATGCCAGCAGGAGTCCGGAGGTATTAGTCCTATGGGCCAAGTCGATTATGTCATAAAAACGTCGGGTGTTGTCACACGTTTGGCGGCCCGGGACAAAGCCAGTTTGTTCAGTCGCGATCAAGGACGGGAGTAAAGGAGCCAATCTAGTATCTAGTAATTTAGCGTACAGTTTTGCATCTACATTCAACAGGGAAATAGGGCGGAAGTTGGCACAATGTGTCGGGGGTTTACCAGGTTTAAGCAAGGTCACTACTGTTACTTGCAGCATCTCCGGAGGAATGATGCCAGTATTCTTAATGTCATTAAAAGACAGGGTGAGAGTCGGGACTAGAGATGGAGCAAATATCTGGTAATACAGATTAGTAAAACCGTCAGGGCCTGGGGTTTTATTTTTGGAAGTGCATTAATAGCCTTAAGTACCTCCTCCTCCGTAAACGCAGCAAGCAAACCTGTAGCCTGAGAGGGAGAGAGTGAAGGGAGACCAGCCGTCTGAAGAAAGAAATCTATGTCTTCCGGTGTAGGGGTCGGCATGGTGTGGTCTGATCCTAGGTTGTTCAGGGAGGCATAATAGTGTGCGAATTCATCAGTAATAAGGGCTGGATTATAAATTTTTACGTTATTAGGATCCAAAAGGTACGGTATGTTGGTTTGCATTCTTTTCACTTTCAATTTAGACGCCAGCAATTTCCCTGGTTAATTCCCTTGGGTATAATGAGCATAGTTAAGCCGTCTAATTGATCGCGCAGTGACTTGGAGCATAAGATGTTCCAATTTGCGACACTGTGAAATCAACTGAGCGGTAATTTATGGGGCAGGAGAAGTTTTATTCTGGGTTTCTAATACAGTGATTCGTCGTATAAGGGCAGTCATCTGAGCAGTAAATCGTCGTTTACGTTGCGCTCCTTTCTGTATAAAATGTCCTTGCATAACAACTTTGTGGGCCAACCATATCGACCATGTTGCAACATCCTCAGTCATGTTCACCGTGAAATACTCCTGAAGGAGTTGTAGCGTTTTTGTCACGTCATCCCTATCTACAATGAGTGAGTCGTTGAGTCTCCAGTTCCCCATACCCCTCGGTGGAAAAACAGCCTCAAAGGTAAGTGTAAGTGGAGCATGGTCAGACCACGTAATGATGCCGATGGTCGCCTCCATTAGGCGAGACAAAGCAGAGCTATGTATCAAACACAAGTCAATTCTACTATATGAGGAATGAACATGAGAAAAATATGTGTAATCACGTGTATTGGGGTGACATATCCTCCAAGTATCATATAGTTCAAACGAATGCATGAATTCCCGTAGTTGTTTGCTAGAGGATGGGGGGAGCGGGTGTGGGAGCGGGGTTGGCTCGTCTGGGTGTCAACGTCAGGATCAGGAGTGCAATTAAAATCCCCACAAAGAAACAACGTACCACTTAGACATTTTTTTCACTCTACCATAAGCTTTTCGAAGATAAGAAACCAGATTATCATTAGAAAGATATAGATTGGCTATAGTGATTGGTAATTCGTTCAGCGTGCCCACGAGAAGCACAAGGCGGCCCAACGGATCAACATACTGAGCCGAACACAAAAAGGTCCAGTCTCTATGGAACAGGATCGAGACACCTTTGGACTTCGTCTGAGCAGTGGAATGATATGCATCAGTGTACATGCGCGATTTCAAAAACGGCGGGCGCCTCTTACAAAAATGAGACTCTTGCAAACATACAATAGCTGGTTGAGATGCAGGTCGCAAAATAAAGCATGGCGTTTGTACGGAGTATTCAAGCCTCGACATTTAAGGAATAAATCTGGAAGTGAGGTTTACTCATCTTTGGTTACGCCCAGCCCTCTAGATCTCACAACGGTCAGTGCAGACAACCTCCGCGGGAGAATGGAGGGACTCCCCTGCTCACAACAGTGCCTGGAGCTGTATATCATAGTGCATACCAAACAGACAAACAGTACATACATTACATACATAAGTCGAACCAAAAAAGAACAAAAATAAACAGAAAAGAAAAAAAAAGAAAACCCGATCAAACAACATAAAAAAATACTGCACTCCATGATTGCAGCTGAGTGAAGTCAATCAACACAGTAGATTGGTATAAGTAGAAGAAAAAAAAACAAGTTCAAGAAAAAACTCCTGTAGCGCTCACTCCCGGAGGAGCCGCTGAAATTGAACCTCGGGTCAGTCTCCCCGCACTAGGGAATAAATATACTTCAGCACCGTTGTGGATTTTATAAATTATATAGTTTACTAGAATAAATGGCATATAATGAATAACACGGTGTTCGTATATAAATATTTACAGTACTTCGTAATACGGGAAACGCGCAGCGGAAAAGAAATACGATGCTTCGTAATTCGAGAAACGCGCAGCGGAAAAGAAAATACAATGCTTCGTAATTCGAGAAACGTGCAGCGGAAAAGAAAATACAATGCTTTGTAATTCGAGAAACGCGCAGCGGAAAAGAAATGAAGAAAATATATCTTTAATCCCCTTTCTTGAGGTTGGGGAGGGAGTCCCACACAGGTTATGTCCCAGAATGTACGTGTGTGTGTGTGTGTGTGTTATGGTACCCGGGTACAATATTCAACTGGCCAGTGAATTGCTTCTGAGGTATCTTCGACTAGTCAAGTTGGGGCCCTGTGGGCTTTGGAAACAAACAGCAGCGTGCTTTATTTTCACAACGGCCTGGAAGGCCTCTCACCCATCCGCCAGATACTTGATGCTCCGCTCGACCCAGGACGTCTCTCCGCTCGATGTTGACTGGGGTTCTCCTGGCTACTGGATCCGCTGTCCGGCTTTCTGTGGCTGCCACAAGATATCCAGTTCACCGCCTGCTCTCCCTGTCCAATCGATCTGCGGTACTCCTCACTCGGGGTCTTCCGGCTTTCTCAAGATCAGCGCGGGTAGTCCTGTGAATCTCTGGGTCTTCTTCTGGTAAGGCTGAATAACCCGGTCTTTAGCTCTGTCAGGCCCCAGCTGCGCTCCGGCCTAGTCGCTGTCTCGTTCTGCTGCTCTGCATCTTGCTCCTCTCACTCCCTGGTGCGCTCTGCCAGCTCTCTCCACGAGGCTCAGGATGTAAGTGTCTGTGTCCCACCCACTTCCTGTGTCCGCTCCCAAAGCATGCCGGGAAATGTAGTCCCAATGTTCAATGTCTCTCATCGCGCTGTCTCCCTCCGGTGGCCAAAAATAGGTACTGCCACAACAGGGAATTAAACCCAGCGCTACACTCTCCCCCTCCTAGAACTCTTGGGTCTCTCCAAGGAGGTACAACAGTTGCATTACATTTCAACACAGTTTAGGTAACATATACAGGCTCAGCAGCAAGCATACAGTGGGTTATATACACTTCCTCAAGTTGACTCATGCTTTGGGCTACCTCAGCTAACATAGCAGACACTTCGGGCAACTTTCGCACTGTGGTGACGGCCTCTTCAGTGCTATGTCCTGGTGAGTCGTAGGTGAGTCGCTGGGGCGGTTGAACAGAGCATTTTGGTTCTGGCTCAGTCAGTTCCTCTTCAGGTGGAAGTACTATAGGCGCTGGTTCCGTTCTTCTTTCTACCACTGGAGCAGACATCTCTTTGGAGTATGATCCTTCCAGTGAAGGCATAGAACTGTAGTTATAAGATTTGACTTCAGGAACTACAGGGATTGCAATAGTCTCAGGAACTTCTAACTGAAATTCAGGAGCTTCAGGCCTCAAATTACTTTCCCACCGTTCAGGAACTGCGATAACCTCTTCAGGCTCTGGTGAGCACATCCAGTCCAGACAAAAACTCTCTTCCTCACTGTCCCTTTCGCTCTCTTCGACAGCCCGGGTTTGCTGAGACCGAGTAACGGGAGGCAAACGTGGAGCAGGCGGATTTGGCAGAGAAAGTTCGTCCCCAACTGGTATCCTCACAGCCTCTCTCAAAGGTAACAAATGATTCCGGTGCCAGTTCTTAAGAGGCCCAGCCTTTCCATCCGGCCGGATTTGATACACCGGCAGACCCGGCAGTTGCTTGCAGACAATGTAGACTTGAGAACTCCATCTATCCGCCAACTTTTGCCTCGCAGCAGCACCCAAGTTCTTCTACAAAACCCTATCACCGGGTTGTAGATCCTGTATCCGAACTTTCAAGTCATAATTCATTTTGTTCCTTTGCTCCCTGTTTCCTGAGGTCAAACGGGCCTGTTCAAACGCAGAGGCCAGATTCTTTCGAAGTCTATCCACGTAATTTCTATGGGAAGCTACCGACGTCTGGTCTAGAGATAACCCAAACGCCAAATCAACCGGCAGTCGAGCTTCTCTACCGAACATAAGACGGTACGGTGAGTATCCAGTGGGGTCACTCTCCGTACTGTTATATGCATGCACCAGAGTAGCTATGTGACGACTCCAACTCTGCTTCTCTGTGTTTGACAATGTCCCCAGCATATTTAGCAGCGTGCGATTAAACCTTTCAGGCTGAGCATCACCTTGAGGGTGATATGGTGTAGTTCGGGTCTTTTGGATTCCCAACAGTTCCAATAATTGCCCAACAAGTCGGCTTTCAAAGTCTCTACCCTGTAGTGAACAAAGAACTTCTCCATCAGAACCTTTGCTACTGTCGGAGCGCGTTGATCTTTCGTGGAAAAGGCTTGGGCGTAACGTGTGAAGTGATCAGTCACTACTAAAATATTCCCTTGCCCACTAGCATCCGGCTCTAAGCACAGGAAGTCAATGCACACCAAATCCATGGGTCCCTGACTCTGCAGATGGCTCATTGGAGCGGTTCGGATCGGTAGGGTCTTCCTCTGAATACACCTCAGACATGAATGGCAATAACTTTCCACTTCAGCTCTCATGCAAGGCCAATAGAACCTGTCTCGCACCAGCTTAAAAGTCCTTTCAGCGCCCAAATGTCCATGCTCATCATGTAGCGATCGCAGCACACTCTTCCTATGCTTAGTGGGAAGGAATAACTGTTGGGTCTCTTCAGCATTGGTTGAGGGGCCCCTTCGGTAGACCACCCCATCCAACATCTTCAACCGTTCCCACTCTTTGTAGACCAATCTGGCTCCATCTGGGGAATTGGTCAGCAGAATTTCACGCTGGTTCGCAGTTAGGGCCTTTATGGTTAACGCAATTAAAGGGTCTCTGGCCTGATCAGCTTTCAGGTCCTGTTTTGAAAAGGTAGGTAGACTTTCATCCCTCAATTGCGTAGGGTTGCAGTAGAACTCCGGAACAGCCGCAGCCATGACTCCTATGGCTTCCGCTTCAATCCCTCCCTTGACCCGGCGCTCTGCTCCTTGACACAAAGCTTGGACCCCGTCTGGAGTTAACTGAGTCCATTCTGTGGCGTAGGGTCTTCTCGACAAAGCATCAGCATCTCGTTTATTCACCCCAGGGCGATACTTCAGGCTGAACCGAAACCCTGACAGAGCGGCCAACCACCGATGTCCCGTTGCATCCAGTTTCGCAGTAGTAAGGATGTAGGTAAGAGGATTGTTATCCGTCTTTATCACAAACTCAGCTCCATACAGATAGTCCTTTAGCTTGTCTACCACTGCCCACTTTAAGGCTAGGAACTCCAACTTGTGGGTAGGGTAGTTCTTCTCTGAAGGCGTAAGGCTCCGGCTCACGTACGCTACAGGCCTCAGCAATCAACCATACTCTTGATACAGGACTCCTCCTAGACCTTCTCTGCTGGCATCCACATGTAACTCATACGGCTTGTGAGGGTCCGCGTAGGCCAAGACAGGAGCTTGAGTTAGACTCTCTTTCAGCTTCAGGAAAGCACCTTCACATTGACTAGTCCACTCTCCCTGTATGGACTCTCGAGCTTTCCTTGGTCCTGGAGCTGACGGGTTTCGGTCAGAGACCTTGCAGCCTTCTTCTGTGCTTTCCTTCTGTAGGAGTTTGTTCAGTGGTTGAGCTATTTTTGCGAATCCTCCTACAAATCTTCGATAATAGGAACAGAACCCCAAGAAAGATCTAAATTCAGTGACGTTTCGGGGTCTAGGCCAAGAAGCTACGGCCTCCAACTTCCGAGGATCTGTTGAAACACCTTCTGCTGAGACCACATGTCCCAAATACGTAACAGACGGTAGGCAGAATTGACATTTCTCCAGAGACAGTTTCAATCCCTCATCATGGAGCCTCTTCAAGACCTTCTCCAAACGTTGCTCATGTTCTTCCAGAGTCTTCCCGAACACAATTATGTCATCCAGGTATACTAATACTTCGATCAGATTCATGTCCCCGACTGTCTTCTCCATTAACCGTTGGAACGTGGCTGGAGCCCCCGTAAGGCCTTGAGGCATTCTGTTGAATTCAAAGAACCCCAGTGGACAGATGAACGCAGTCTTCTCTTTGTCTTCAGGATGCATTGGTATCTGGTGATACCCACTTCGCAGGTCTAGTACACTAAACCATTTTGCTCCAGACAAACACTGTAAGGCATCTTCTATCCGAGAAGTAGCATATTGGTCTGGGATGGTTCTCCGATTCAGCGTGCGATAGTCTATGCATAGGCGGACAGAACCATTCTTCTTCCGGACCATCACTATTGGAGATGCGTATGGACTCCTGGACTCTTGGATCACCTTGGTTCTTTGGAGTTCATTCAGCTGTTCTCGCAAATCATCCAAGTCTCCCAGCGGAACTCGTCTTGACCTTTCACGAAACGGCTTGTCTTCTTGTAATCGAATGCGGTGCTCAGTACTTTTAGCTAGGCCTACGTCGAACTCATCTTTCGAGAACACTTCTCTCCACTTTAGAACTTGAGACTGAAGACGTTTCTTCCATTCAGGTGAAATGGGAGCGTCCTTGGGGTAGAATCTTTCATCTGGAATCTCTTTATCCACTCCCCCTCCTAAATCGGTAGGAGAGAGAGGCGTAGCAGATGCTACTTGCCCGATAGGCATTCGTGCTTTAAGGACCACTGGAGAATCAGACACATTGCACACGCTGACTGAGACTCTTCCTCGTGTTCTTTTCAAAGCTTTAGTGGAGATTATTTCAGGAATTACTTTGACTCCGGCTTCACTCCCATGATTAACATCGGTTTCCAGTACCACATAGGGACCTGGTTGCGATCCGTTCAACTTGACTGAAGCCCGGAAGCTCGCTACTTCTCCTGCTTGCAGAACCTTCTCTGTTCCTTCTAATTTCCATAGGTGCCCCACTTCGGCAGGTGCCTTCTGTTCTTCGACCATCCTCTGATAGACTGGACGTAACATTGGGTGTACTCCTTGAGTAGAACCTTCTTCCAATACGATAGGTGTCAGGAGACGTCGCACCAAATCAGTATTCGTCCCCACTATCATGGAACTCCTGTTTGCCCCTGAAGGCCGAGGACACACAATGGCCAATGCATCACAACCTCCGGACTGTCCGATGACTTCGGATCCGATCTCCAACTTCACCTGTAGATACCCGTCATAAGGGAGTTTCTCAGTTCCAATACCCCAGATTTCCAGGTCCTTCAATTTCTGTAGAGGAAGGTGCTTCAAGTGTTTCTCGTAGAAGTCTCGGTAGATCAATGTCACTTGAGCCCCTGAATCCAACAGGGCTTTAGTGTAGACCAGTGGTCCCCAACCCAGGCCCTCAGGGCCCACTAACAGGCCAGATTTTGCAGATCACCTTGGGGAAATGCAGACTGAATCCTGCAATCACTGAGCAGAAAATCATAACACCTGTGCTGTGCTTCAGATATCTGGCAAACCTGGCCTGTTAGTGGGCCCTGAGGGCCTGGGTTGGGGACCACTGGTGTAGACTACCTCCACTTGGATTGGCACAATAGGAGAAGGACCTATCAGCTGGTCAGGAAACTTGGTGGTGGCACCAGGACACTTAGACCCAGTTTGTTGTACCCTGGCCTTCTTCTTGGCCCGTGTAGGTTTTGGGTGTGCATTGCTTCCCCATGACGTAGGTCCAGATGCTAAGGGAGTGACTCTTTCAGTCCTGGCAGGCTCAGCAGTTGGCCGGACTTTGGGCCCTCTCGCCCTCTTAGTCCTGGCTTGATTTTTGGAGCGGGTTTCAACCTTCGGGCACCTAGGTTGCTCCTTCACTTGTGCCCTCTGGCGTTTCCCACCGGTGAGGTAGATAACAGTCCTTCTAAGGCTTTCAAAAGCTCCTCAACTCTATTCCCTTCAGGCTTTCGGCCTTTGCATTGTGCGCGGAAGTGGCCCATTTCTCCACAACCGAAACATCTCTTCTTAGAAAGCGGAGACGCAGTCGCCTGCTGTGATTCGGTTGAAGGACCCTGGCTAGACGCTAGACATGTGCACAGCACAAAATTTCGTTTTGAACTAATGGATTAGTCCTAAAATGCAATTTATTTAGTTGCTAAAGAAATTCGTTTTCAGTTCTTTAGTATGAAAACTAATTTCGTTCATCCGAAAACCAGTGGATACAATTACTATTGTAGTGGCTCCTCAGAGGGCTGAGATCGCTGCTTGTTACAGTATCTCTCACTCTCAGCACAATGTGGGCCATATTACATAGCTGGTACTCACTTAACCAGAGCTGTTGTAAACTTCCCAGAGCCATTATAGCCTATGGAGGTTTTCAGTTTACAACAGCTCTGGTTAAGTTAGCACCAACATTGTAATACTGCCCAGTGTCAGGCAAAGCTGTTACAGTAACTGACTGCTGCTCATCACAGCGCTCAGAGTTTCAGTAAAACTAGTAAATAATATTTTTATATATAAGAGGTTAGAACAATATTATTTCCTTATTTTATTGAAACTCTGAGCGCTGTTACAGTCAGTTACTGTAACAGCTGAGCCTGATACATTGTACTGAGAGATAATGTAACAAGCAGCCGATCTCAGCGCTCACAGCCACTGGATTTAAAGGGCTAAAAAAAAGGCTCTTCTTTGTATAATGTTTAGAACATCCTCCTGCATTAATTAATACCCCTCTCTGTATAATGTATACAGCATCCACCGACATTAATTAATACCCCTCTCTATATAATATATAGAACATCCTCCTGAATTAATTAATGTCCCTCTCTGTATCGAACATCCTCCTCAATTTATACCTTTCTCTGTATAATGTATATAACATCCTCCTGCATTAATACCCCTCTCTGTATAATGTATAGAACATCCTTCTGCATTAATTAATGCCCCTCTCTGTATAGAACATCCTACGGCATTGGCATGTGGAGGGTGCAGAACTTCGAATGTTGCGATGTTGCGCTCTTCATTGCTGGTCTCCTTCACTCATCAACGTAATATCACAAAAAGGACTGAAACTAAAATGTAGTGCATTTTATTTTAGTTTCTTTCGTTTTTTGTACTGAGCAGTTTCGTTTCTCTTGAGTCATACGAAAACTAAATTATCCCAAAATTCGGACTAAATCGTTTTAGTACTAAAACGAATGCACATGTCTACTAGACGCCACAGCAACTCCGGTTGTCTGCATGCCTGTAAGGAACTTCTGCATCTCTGTCTGCATCTCTGTCACCTTCAACAATACTCGGCACAGTTCCGCGTGCGCCTGTTGCAATTCAGCTTGAGCTTCTTGTACCTCCTTAACAGTTTTGCGCAACTCGCCTTGTGCAGAGAGGTTTAATTCTTTGACAGCCTTCTCTGTGGATTTAAAAGCGATCAGATGCTCTTGTTCGTCCACGTCGGATCCGTAGGTATCCAACGAGTCGCTTTCAGGCTGCAAACAGTCGTTATGCCTCACAGGTTGCACGTAAGCTCTTTCTCCTCGCCTGAAGGATTTTTCTTCCAGTAAAGCCTCCTCCTCTCTGACAGCTCGGATCAGTTCCAGGTACTTCAGTTCTTGATTACCTTCTCGGCTTCTCAGCTGCAGCATCACTGGATCTAGAGGTTGAGAGCCCCTCAGGATCTGTTTTATTCGGATCTTATCCACTTCAGCCGGTTCGGCCCCTTTCTTGAGGAGAATCTGATGCAGAATTTTATCTAGGCGCCTCATATATTCGGTCATTCTCTCACCTTTCCGCTGGTAGGTGTGTTCATACTGATATACGAGCTCTGTTGCCTTTTCCGTTCGCCCAAAAACTTCCTCCAGAACGTTTAAATAATCTAAAGCAGTGCAGTCTTTCTTACTCAATTTTAGGTTTCTTCCAGCTTCTGACGCAGGTCCCTTTAAGCTCTCGGTGATCCTTTGCTTTTTCTGGGCTTCAGGGACGTCCCACTCATCCAGAGCCTGCATCGCCTGTTCCACCCATTCTTCGAAGGTTTCTTCTCCCGCCGGAGTTGGTACGTTTCCTGTAAAATTTCTCAACCGTCGATAACCAAAGTTAGTGTGCGGAGGGCTTGTCTCTGACACTTAGCCAGCAAATCTCCAATAGCCACTATAAATTCAGGCCCGATCATGGCCAATGGACTGGGCGCGGGAACACTCACGGATTCGCCACGTGGCGCACTTGGCTGAATCAGTTGGACTTCCACCTCATCGGTCAGCTTCACGCTCGCGCCCTGAAAACACACTGGAACACCCTTTCTCCACTCAAAAAGAACATACGTGTGAGAGGTATCTGGGTTCTCTTTAATGTCCAGGATTAACCCCCGATGATCTGGTGTCAGCGCGGCCACGGCCTGGCGAATCTGATCTTCGGCCCAAGTGTCTGCGGGAATATCCATGACTATACAAAATTCTAACTGACTACTGTGCTCCTCACACCATTCGGCAGCAGTGTCTGGATCCATATTTAACCCTTTAGATGCGGTTTTTCCAGAGACTGGATCCCGGACAAGCTCCCACGTGTAGCGCTCACTCCGGGAGGAGCCGCTGAAATTGAACCTCGGGTCAGTCTCCCCGCACTAGGGAATAAATATACTCCAGCACCGTTGTGGATTTTATAAATTATATAGTTTACTAGAATAAATGGCATATAATGAATAACACGGTGTTCGTATATATATTTACAGTACTTCAAAATACGGGAAACGCGCAGCGGAAAAGAAATACGATGCTTCGTAATTCGAGAAACGCGCAGCGGAAAAGAAATACGATGCTTCGTAATTTGGGAAACGCGCAGTGGAAAAGAAAATACAATGCTTTGTAATTCGAGAAACGCGCAGCGGAAAAGAAAATACAATGCTTCATAATTCGAGAAACGCGCAGCGGAAAAGAAATGAAGAAAATATATCTTTAATCCCCTTTCTTGAGGTTGGGGAGTGAGTCCCGCACAGGTTATGTCCCAGAATGTACGTGTGTGTGTGTTATGGTACCCGGGTACAATATTCAACTGGCCAGTGAATTGCTTCTGAGGTATCTTCGACTAGTCAAGTTGGGGCCCTGTGGGTTTTGGAAACAAACAGCAGCGTGCTTTATTTTCACAACGGCCTGGAAGGCCTCTCACCCATCCGCCAGATACTTGATGCTCCGCTCGACTCAGGATGTCTCTCCGCTCGATGTTGACTGGGGTTCTCCTGGCTACTGGATCCGCTGTCCGGCTTTCTGTGGCTGCCACAAGATATCCAGTTCACCGCCTGCTCTCCCTGTCCAATCTAATCTTATTGATTTTTTTGATTGGGTAACAAAAATAATAGACACAGGTGGTGCAGTAGACATTGCTTATTTAGATTTCAGTAAGGCTTTTGATACTGTTCCGCATAGAAGGCTTATTAATAAATTGCAATCTTTGAGCTTGGATTCCAATATTGTTGAATGGATTAGGCAGTGGCTGAGTGACAGACAACAGAGGGTTGTGGTTGTGGTGAGAGCGGAGTCACATGACAGGAAGGGTGGGGGCGGTACCAGGCAGTGTCTGCTGGGATGCCATGCTAGCTGGACGTACTGTATGTGTCTCTGCTATCCGATGTTATGCTGAATAAATCAACAACTATAAACCAACCCACGGAGTCTACTCTTTTCATGACATGGTGTCAGAAGTGTTTCCCTGCGTATCCATTTTGATCAGTGAAGATGTCTAAGTTCTCTCCTCCGGAACCCTTCGATTTCTCTCAGCCTGCTGCATGGCCTGCTTGGCGCCAAAGGTTTGCACGCTTCAGGATCGCTTCGAAGCTGGATAAGGAGCCTGGTGAGGTGCAGGTTAATTCCCTTTTATACGCTATGGGGAGAGACGTGGAGCCGATTTACGGTACTTTTCAGTTCAGCGCTGGGGAAGGGATGGACTTTGATAAAGTCGTGGATAAGCTCAGCGCCCATTTTGTGCCCAGAAGAAATGTGATTCACGAGAGAGCCTGCTTTCACAAGCGCGTCCAGTGTGAGGGAGAATCTGTGGAATCATTTGTGCGCAGCCTTTATCAGTTGGCAGAGTTCTGTGAGTTCGGCGTTGCTAAGGAGGAGCAGATCAGAGACAGACTGGTTATCGGAATTGCAGACTCGGAAGTTTCACTTAAGTTGCAGCTGGAGTCTAAGCTGACACTGGATGAGGCGATACGGATTGCACGTCAGAATGAATTGGTGAAGAAACAAAGTGCAGACTTGAGGTCAGAAAACAGGGTGGAAGAAATATACCAGCCACAAAGGGTTAAAAGCGGCAGACAGCAGGCAGCGGACAGACCCAGGAGCGGTTGGACACCGTGTTCCCGTTGCACACGCTGTAACCGCCCTCACGAGTTGAAGATGCGGTGCCCTGCTATAGACAAGAGGTGCAGGAAGTGCAACCGCGCCGGCCATTTTGAGGTGGTTTGTAAATCAGAGTCTGTGAGAGAGATGTGTCTGGACAGTGATCAGGAGACGCCAGAACTGTCCTTTATAGGATCGGTGACTGAACAGTCCGGCTCTGTCGAGGATTGGCGTGTTACACTCACGATGTTGGGTGAAAGAGTTGCCTTTAAGATTGATACCGGAGCAGACATTACAGTTATTTCCTTTGTGACATTCTCAAAGCTACCTCGACGTCCGGAGCTGGAAAAGGTTACGATTCAAGTTCATAGTCCGGGAGGTCGCATTGATTGCATCGGCAGGTTCCCTGCTGACTGTGAGTACCGGGAGCGGAAAATATCGATGTGGGTGTACGTGATCAGAGGATCGTGTGTGAATAACCTTCTGAGTCGGAAAGCAGCCTGCAGTCTGGGCCTTGTTGCTAGAGTGTACGAAGTCACTGAGGACGTGTTTGGAGACCTGGGGTTGCTGAACTGTGAGCCGGTCCGTATAAAGCTCAAACCTGAGGCTGTGCCTTATAGCCTTACTACGCCTCGTAGGATTCCATTTCCGCTTTTGCCGAAGGTGGAGTGCAAGCTTCTGCGGATGGAAAAGATGGGGGTTATCGAGGCAATACACAGAAGCTACTGACTGGTGTGCGCCCATTGTACCGGTCGCTAAAAAGAATGGAAAAGTTCGTATTTGTGTGGATTTGAAACGTCTGAACGAAGCCGTTAGGAGGGAGAGATACGTCATGCCGACATTGGAAGATATTGCTCCTCAGTTGTCGGGGGCTAACTTCTTTTCCACGCTCGACGCTTCCAGTGGGTTCTGGCAGATACCCCTTGACCCAGAGAGCCAGAAACTGACGACCTTCATTACTCCGGTAGGTCGGTTTTGCTTCCGCAGACTCCCCTTCGGTATATCTTCGGCCCCGGAGATCTTCCAGAGAGAGATGAGTTCCCTGTTGAGAGACCATGAGGGTACTGTGGTAGTTATGGACGATATCCTTGTGTATGGGTCCACTAAGGAGGAGCACGACCGGCGACTGCTTTGTGTGCTGCAAACCGTCAAGGAATCTGGCCTGAGGCTAAATAAGGAGAAGTGCCACTTTGGGAAACCAGAACTGTGTTATTTTGGCCATATTATTAGTGGGGAGGGGGTTAAGCCAGACGCCAGCAAGGTTCTCGCTATTGAGAAAATGAAAAGCCCTTCCGATGTGAATGAACTGAGACAAATACTGGGCCTTGTGAATTATGTGGGGAAGTTTTTACCGGAGTTGTCCTCGGTGTTACATCCTGTCACAGAATTGTTAAAGAAAGATGTCGCCTGGATATGGGGACCTCCACAAGAGGAGGCCTTAGCACGAGTCAAGTCCATGCTGGGATCCGCTCCGGTGTTGGGGTACTATGACCCCTGCAAGAAGACTGTGGTTAGCGCACATGCTAGTAGCTACGGGTTGGGAGCGGCCCTTCTGCAGCTGAAGGAGGGTAAACTACAGCCTATTGCCTATTGTTCTCGCATCTTAACAGCAGCAGAGAGACGTTATGCACAAATTGAAAAAGAGTGTTTGGCTGGAGTCTGGGCCTGCGAACGTTTCCACCATTATCTGGTGGGTTTGGAGGAGTTCAGTCTGGAGACTGACCACAAGCCACTAGTTCCTCTCATTAATTCTTATGATATCGACAAGGCGCCTCTGAGATGCCAGAGACTCTTAATGAGACTACTTAGGTTTAATGTTAGAGCTGTGCATGTCCCGGGGAAACAGCTGGTGGTGGCAGATACCTTCTCCAGACTCCCGCTGGCTGCTGAGGGCGATTCGTCGACAGAGTCGGACGTGAAGGTGTATGTGGATTCGATCTTAGCCTCCAAGTCCATCTCTTCGGGGAGATTGGAACAGATTAAGAGAGAGACGCACCTGGATGTTGTCCTTCAAGAAGTTATCAGCTATGTAAGAGACGGCTGGCCGGAGAGTCGTGCTGCGTGGTGGTCTCTGAGTGCGTTCCAGTCCGAGAGAGCGTACCTTACTGAAATGGACGGCTTAGTGTTTTTTCAAGACCGCATTGTTATTCCGAAAAGTTTGCGTCAAGACATGCTATGACGGATTCATGAAGGTCATTTGGGGGTTTCCAAGTGCAGAGAGAGGGCGTCGTCTGCTGTGTGGTGGCCTGGGATTAGCGCTGACATTGCTGATTTCATCTCGAGATGTGCCTTCTGCAGAGAACGTCGACCTACACAGAGACGTGAGCCTTTACTTTTCACCCCCCTACCTGCAGGTCCATGGCAGAAGATAGCTGCGGATCTGTGCGAACTAAAAGGGAGGAAATACTTAGTTGTTGTGGACTACTACTCCAGATACCTTGAGCTCGCGCCACTGGGTGAGGCGACCAGTGCTACTGTGATCGTCCGTCTGAAAAGGATGTTTGCCAGGTGGGGTATCCCGTCGGAGTTGGTGAGTGACAATGGTATGCAGTTCGCCTCTAAAGAGTTCGCTTCTTTTGGGAAGGATTACGATTTCCGTCACACGACTTCCAGTCCGCATTACCCGCAGGCTAATGGGATGGCGGAGCGAGCGGTTCAGACCGCTAAGTTTATTTTGGGGCAGGCGGAGCCTTATTTGGCCCTGATGGCGTACAGAGCGGCTCCTGTTCAGGCTACAGGGTGTAGCCCTGCTCAGCTGATGTTGGGACGGCAGATTCGTACTACTTTGCCTTCTGTGGATGCTTCCCTGCCGGCTTCTCCGGTCCTTCCAGAGGATATTTGGAGGAGGGACGAGGTGGCGAAGTGGAACTACAGGTTCTTTTACGATAGATGACATTCTACTTGCCCACTGTCGGTGCTATACCCGGGGCAGAGTGTCTGGGTTAAGCTAGATGATGAGACGAGGTGGAGAACCCCGGCTACAGTTGTGGAGCGTTCTCCGGAGCCCAGGTCCTACGTGATCCGCACGGAAGGAGGAACTGTCGCTCGCCGCAACAGAAGGCATCTTCAGCCGGTACCCGAGGAGTTGAGTGCTGAGACCTCGACACCACAACAGCCAGACTCTCCGGTATTACGGAATGGGTCTACCCTGCAGGTGGTTTCTGGGCATGATGTACCGCTGCTTCCAGCGGAGCCACAGCCACCCTCTCAAGGACTTGGTGATGGTTCTTGCAAGATGACTTCGAGTGGTAGAGTTGTGAGGCCTCCGGAATGTTACCGGGATTAATGTTTAGCTAGAGCAGCGACTTGAAGAATAGGCAGAATAATCCCAAAGTCACTGCAGACTAGGGTAGTCTACCCCGATGTCCAAGTTAGCATTGTTTATCTACTTGTATCTTTACATTGTTTATTTTGTATGTTTTACCGTTAAAAGGGGGAGATGTGGTGAGAGCGGAGTCACATGACAGGAAGGGTGGGGGCGGTACCAGGCAGTGTCTGCTGGGATGCCATGCTAGCTGGACGTACTGTATGTGTCTCTGCTATCCGATGTTATGCTGAATAAATCAACAACTATAAACCAACCCACGGAGTCTACTCTTTTCATGACAGTGGTAAATGGAGTTTATTCGACGCAAGGTCTTGTTACCAGTGGGGTACCTCAGGGGTCAGTACTTGGACCCATTCTCTTTAATATTTTTATTAGTGATATTGCAGAAGGTATTAATGGAAAAGTATGTCTTTTTGCTGATGACACAAACATTTGCAACAGGGTTGACGTTCCTGGAGGGATCAGCCAAATGACAAATGATTTAGGTAAACTAAAAAAATGGTCGGAGTTGTGGCAATTGAGTTTTAATGTGGATAAGTGCAAGATATTGCACCTGGGACGTAAAAACCCAAGGGCTGAATATAGAATATTTGATACAGTCCTAACCTCAACATCTGAGGAAAGGGATTTAGGGGTCATTATTTCAGAGGATCTAAGGGTAAGTAGTCAATGTAATAGAGCAGCAGGAAATACTAGCAGAATGCTTGGTTGTGTAGGGAGAGGTATTAGCAGTAGGAAAAGGGAAGTGCTCATGCCACTGTACAGAGCACTGGTGAGACCTCACTTGGAGTACTGTGTGCAGTACTGGAGACCGTATCTCCAGAAGGATATAGACATCTTAGAGAGAGTTCATAGAAGGGCTACTAAAATGGTGTACGGCTTGAAGGAGAAAAGTTACCAAGAAAGGCTTAATGATCTTAACATGTACAGCTTGGAAAAAAGACGAGACAGAGGAGATATGATAGAAACATTTAAATACGTAAAGGGAATCCACAAGGTAGAGGAAGGGAGTATATTTAAAAGGAAACAAAATAGCAAAACAAGAGGACATAGTCTTAGATTAGAGGGGCAAAGGTTTAAAAGTAACATCAGGAAGCATTATTTTACTGAGCGGGTGGTGGATACATGGAACAGTCTTCCAGTAGAAGTGGTAGAGGCCAAAACAGTAATTGAATTTAAGCAAGCATGGGATAGGCATAAGGCTATCCTAAACAAAAGATAAATCCAGGTTAAGTATCCATGTAATTGGGCAGACTAGATGGGCCGAAAGGTTCTTATCTGCCGACATTTTTCTATGTTTCTATGTTTCTATTGGAAGGCCCCGGGGCTAGTCGAATAAAAAAATAATAAAAAAAACAGGACCCCAGGGAACGCCACCCATAAGATGGATCAAAAGGGGTCAGTTCGGCATCCGTGAAGGAGGTCTAACGCCCGAGCAGGGTGAGACCAACATGGCGGAATAAGAGAAGCACGCCCGGAACGGGATAACGCAGGACCATAGCACCTCATTTTGCCCGGATTCGGTGCCACTCCGGAGAAACTTTCAGCGGCGAAGATGATTCCTCACGAGGGGGAGTAAATTCAGACACGACTTTCCATTCCGTCAGCAAGCGCATGCCAGTGAGGGGATCAGGGATAGCGTGCAAGACTCCCTCCCGCCATAACAATATCTTTCTGGGAAATCCCCATCGATACGCCATGTTGTGGTCACGTAAAATTTTGGTGAAGGGTGAGAATTCCCTCCTTTTAGACATGGTAGCTGTTGACAGGTCTGCGTAAAAAGAAACTTCGGCATACGGAGAAGGCAGAGGCATAGATTTCCTTGACGCTCTCATTAACGCTTCTTTAACGTGGAAAAAGTGCACCCGGACTGGAACATCTCTAGAAGCTGAGGGCGGCAGGTTCTTGGCACGCGGCAATCTGTGTGCCCAATCCATCAGGAAATCTTGCGGTGAGTACGTTGGTACCAGGATCTGGAAAAGTTCCATAATATAAGGCTGGAGATCAGCAGGGGTTACTGCCTCCGGAATACCCTGGAACCGTACATTATTACGCCGTGAGCGGTCTTCCATATCGGCTAATTTCATTGCCATGGTGTCATGTGCAGTTTGCAAAGCTATGTGACGATCCACCAAGTCATTATCGGCTAAACATAAGTCGTCTGTCTTAGACTCCAAAGAGTCAGTCCTCTCACCCAGGTCTTGTACATCGCGCCTCAGCTCCTGCAGCGCCTCTTTAAGATCCGGTTCTTGCAACATGGCATGAAGTCTACTTTCTGATGGTGGAGAGGTGTCAGACATGCAGGGTGGGCCCACGGCAGCTGCCTCCATTACGAGAGAGGAAACAGATGAGGGAGATCCGCCATCTTGGGCCTCAGTCACGAACCCGGTCTTTTTTCGCCGATTTCACCGTTTCCACTGCACGTTGTGCCTTAGGGGGCACCATCTGGGGACCAGGAGATGTCACCAACCTGTGGGTGAAGTTTCAGCCCCGGGGTTGCTATAATTTCGCCGCAAGAATTGAAAAATCAGCGCCGGTCACAGGAGCTCTCCTTACATGCGACCGCACGCTGCAACGTCCGGCCATGCCCCCCCTTTCACACCTTTTATTGTTGTTATCTATCTTCAGTGGCATTGGTTGTCCTTTTTTAGCTCTAAAAAGGCAAATTGCAAAGCATTTGGTCTTGACTTAAACTGACTTATTTTGTTATCAAATAAATAGAATTTTAATACAAACAGGAGGTGAGTATTTTATGCCCTCCTACCCTGTGGTGGAGTTTTGTACCTTTCTTAAATCATGACTTCACTAGTTGGCTGACTCTGCTGTACTTCTGATTATATTACTGTAATGATTGATTTATTTTTAATGCATTATATGTGTCAGCTATTACTGGATCTTTCTTTGGATCTTCCTGTGAAGTCCCATTCTGTGGTTTCTCGCAAAGATGTTCGTCCTTATGGTTCTTCATTTGCAAGTAAGAGGTAGAGGAAAGGGTTGTCTCTAATATTATTAATGCATACTGTACTTTGATTGTCTACTGTTTTTGTTACCTTTTCACCTTGTTCTTGCAACTATGGTGTAACGGGGGGAGTAGCGCCCACTAGAGAGTAGCGGAGTTGAGATCCTTAAGGACTGATAAATCTTTTTGACGTTTAAACACTGCTTGGAATACACAAAATTATACACTTGCGGCAGCTTGGATGAACAAACCACTGAGTTGCTACTAAGCACTAAAGATTTTGAGACCGATAGACTACTTAGAGCACGTACAGAAATACACAGATACGTCAGACAGTTGGCAAATTGCTTGGACTGCAGGGCAGTCAGGAAATAAGCTGCTTTAATGTTTTCTGATAATCGGGAGCAGGTCAGCGGTACCTTAAGATATTCAGTGACAACACATATACCTTCTAGTCTATCGTTAGTACAGTATCGAGTATATTTGATGGTAAGAGCACACTGAACATGAGCCGCATATAAACAGTACCTTTCGATCGCAGTTCTTATAAACATGTGTGGCTGGAGAACTTGAGCCCTGGGTTCAGGGCCGGCGCTAATGTAAGGCGGCACAGGCGGCCGCCTTACTGTCCTGGCCTGCTGCCAGTTTGAGGGGCGGAAAAATCAGATTTGGCGGCGGCTGCTGAGTGTGTGCCTGTCTCAGTCCCATCCCACTAACACGAGCAGGCACACTGTGTAATTTGGCGCCGCCCCCACACGTGATCCACATAGCCCAGGAAAACAACTGCAGGAGGAGCCACCAGCCCGCGTGCTTTCACTCTGCTGCGATGGAGGAGCGAGGCAGAGAGGAGATTTATTACCAGGTGTGAATAAACTAATGGGAGGGGGGTGTAGATTAATATACTGGGGGGGGGGCTTTAAATTGCTGCACTGGTCTGGGGCTGTATATTGCTATACGGGGGGCTGTAAATGGCTATACTGGGTTTGGGGCTGTAAATGGATATACTGGGTCTGGGGGCTGTAAATAGATATACTGGGGGGGGTGTAAATTGCTATATTGGGTCTGGGGGCTGTAAATTGATATACTGGGTCTGGGGGCTGTAAATGGATATACTGGTCTGGGGCTGTAAATTGCTATACTGGGTCTGCGGGCTGTAAATGGATATACTGGGTCTGGGGGCTGTAAATGGATATACTGGGTCTGGGGGCTCTAAATAGATATACTGGGGTGCTGTAAATTGAAATACTGGGTCTGGGGGCTGTAAATAGATATACTGGGGGGGCTGTAAATTGCTATACTGGGTCTGGGGGCTGTAAATTGATATACTGGGTCTGGGGGCTGTAAATGGATATACTGGGTCTGAGGGCTGTAAATGGATATACTGGGGGGGCTGTAAATTGCTATACTGGGTCTGCGGGCTGTAAATGGATATACTGGGTCTGGGGGCTGTAAATGGATATACTGGGTCTGGGGGCTCTAAATAGATATACTGGTTCTGGGGGCTGTAAATGGATATACTGGGTCTGGGGGCTCTAAATAGATATACTGGGGGGCTGTAAATTGAAATACTGGGTCTGGGGGCTGTAAATAGATATACTGGGGGGCTGTAAATGGATATACTGGGTCTGGGGGCTGTAAATAGATATACTGGGGGGCTGTAAATGGATATACTGGGGGGGCTGTAAATGGATATACTGGGTCTGGGGGCTGTAAATAGATATACTGGGGGGGCTGTAATTGCTATACTGGGTCTGGGGGCTGTAAATGGATATACTGGGTCTGGGGGCTGTAAATGGATATACTGGGTCTGGGGGCTGTAAATAGATATACTGGGGGGGCTGTAAATTGCTATACTGGGTCTGGGGGCTGTAAATTGATATACTGGGTCTGGGGGCTGTAAATTGATATACTGGGTCTGGGGCTGTAAATAGATATACTGGGGGGGCTGTAAATGGATATACTGGGTCTGGGGGCTGTAAATGGATATACTGGGGGGGCTGTAAATTGCTATACTGGGTCTGGGGCTGTAATTGATATATCTGGGTCTGGGGGCTGTAAATTGATATACTGGGTCTGGGGGCTGTAAATGGATATACTGGGTCTTGGGGCTGTAAATAGATATACTGGGGGGCTGTAAATTGCTATACTGGGTCTGGGGGCTGTAAATAGATATACTGGGGGGCTGTAAATTGCTATACTGGGTCTGGGGGCTGTAAATTGATATACTGGGTCTGGGGGCTGTAAATTGTATACTGGGTCTGGGAGCTGTAAATAGATATACTGGGGGGGCTGTAAATGGATATACTGGGTCTGGGGGCTGTAAATGGATATACTGGGGGGGGCTGTAAATTGCTTATACTGGGTCTGGGGCTGTAAATTGATATACTGGGTCTGGGGGCTGTAAATGGATATACTGGGTCTTGGGGCTGTAAATAGATATACTGGGGGGCTGTAAATTGCTATACTATGGGTCTGGGGGCGGGCTGTAAATGGATATACTGGGTCTGGGGGCTGTAAATGGATATACGGGTCTGGGGCTGTAAATTGAAATACTGGGTCTGGGGGCTGTAAATAGATATACTGGGGGGCTGTAAATGGCTATACTGGGTCTGGGGGCTGTAAATAGATATACTGGGGGGCTGTAAATGGCTATACTGGGTCTGGGGACTGTAAATGGCTATACTGGTCTGGGGGCTGTAAATGGATATACTGGGTCTGGGGGCTGTAAATGGATATACTGGGTCTCTGGGGGCTGTAAATAATATACTGGGGGGCTGTAAATTGCGTATACTGGGTCTGGGGGCTGTAAATTGATATACTGGGTCTGGGGACTGTAAATGGATATACTGGGTCTGAGGGCTGTAAATGGATATATACTGGGGGGCTGTAATTGCTATACTGGGTCTGGGGGCTGTAAATGGATATTCTGGGTCTGGGGGCTGTAAATGGATATACTGGGTCTGGGGGCTCTAAATAGATATACTGGGTCTGGGGGCTGTAAATGGATATACTGGTCTGGGGGCTCTAAATAGATATACTGGGGGGCTGTAAATTGAAATACTGGGTCTGGGGGCTGTAAATAGATATACTGGGGGGCTGTAAATGGATATACTGGGTCTGGGGGCTGTAAATAGATATACTGGGTCTGGGGGCTGTAAATAGATATACTGGGGGGCTGTAAATTGAAATACTGGGTCTGGGGCTGTAAATAGATATACTGGGGGGCTGTAAATTGAAATACTGGGTCTGGGGGCTGTAAATAGATATACTGGGTCTGGGGGCTGTAAATAGATTTACTGGGGGGCTGTAAATAGATATACTGGGGGGCTGTAAATTGAAATACTGGGTCTGGGGGCTGTAAATTGATATACTGGGTCTGGGGGCTGTAAATAGATTTACTGGGGGGCTGTAAATAGAAAAACTGGGGGGCTGTAAATTGAAATACTGGGTCTGGGGGCTGTAAATAGATTTACTGGGGGGCTGTAAATAGATATACTGGGGGGCTGTAAATTGAAATACTGGGTCTGGGGGCTGTAAATAGATATACTGGGTCTGGGGGCTGTAAATAGATTTACTGGGGGGCTGTAAATAGATATACTGGGGGGCTGTAAATTGATATACTGGGTCTGGGGGCTGTAAATAGATATACTGGGTCTGGGGGCCGTAAATAGATATACTGGGGGGGCTGTAAATTGCTATATCTGGGGGCTGTAAATTGATATACTGGGTCTGGGGGCTGTAAATTGATATACTGGGTCTGGGGGCCGTAAATAGATATACTGGGGGGGCTGTAAATTGATATACTGGGTCTGGGGGCCGTAAATAGATATACTGTGAGGGCTGTAAATTGATATACTGGGTCTGGGGCTGTAAACTGATTTACTGGGGGTGTAAATTGCTATGCTGGTGGGTGTAAAATCATGTACTGGGGGTGTAAAATGATATGCAGGGGGTTTGAATAAACTGATATTGGTACATTACCTTTTTTTATTGCTGTGGAGCTCTGTTATACACTCATTCACACTGCACATTACTGTGAGTTTTATTGCTGTGGATTCTGTGATACGCTCATACACACCGCACATTACTGTGAGTTTTATTACTGTGGAGCTCTGTGATACGCTTTTACACACTGCACATTACTATGAGTTTTATTGCTGTGGAGCTCTGTGATACGCTCATACACTCTGCACATTACTATGAGTTTTATTGCTGTGGAGCTCTGTGATACGCTTTTACACACTGCACATTACTGGAAGGTTTATTGAAGTGAGCTCTGTAATTTGCAGTGTGTATAAGTACATCAATAAGGTAGACGTATTTTATAAACCTGAATTGCTCCTGGTGAGGGTATAAATAAAACCCACCAGTTTCTCTCATGGCTGAGAAGCCGCATGAGGACATGTGGTTGCTTAGAAAGCAGCTTTTGGTTTCATTAGGAAGGACTAGCCTGACCCAGAGGTGTCGTGATGCGGCAGAAGAGCTTACACTTTAATGACCATTCAAATAAACCAAAACCTCTGTGTTTTGTTTAACATGGAGCTACAGGGGTGAGCAGGGCTGGACTGGGACAGAAAATCAGCCCTGGATGTCATCCAGACCGGCCCAATTTAATTATGCAAATACGCACAAATATAGTATATAATCCAACTGGATCGCTCAACAATCGCTCTACAGATACTGGAGTTGCTGCAGAGCGATTGGGTAAAGCACCGCAGTGGCACTGAGGTCAAGTGTGCACCATGCCTTAAGGTGAGGCGGATGCGCAGAGGGTCTCACCGGCACGGTGGCCGCAATATGAGACTACGTCTGTTTTGCAGTGTGGAAGTTCTCACCTCACCCATTAAGGGCAGCGCGAGCCACGCGGTGAACCAGCATTCACACTGGCCCACAGAGCCATCGGCCCACCGGGAATCTCCCTGTAGTCCCTATGGCCAGTACATGCCTGGGAGTGAGCGCAAATGACAACTTATTTTCTTGTTATGTTTTAGAGATTATTATGCATCTCAATGCTGATTGACATGGCATGGTAGGGATGGGGGGGGGCACCAAAACGCACCTTCGCCTGAGTAGACAAAAATGCTTGCACCGGCCCTGCCTGGGTTGGGTATAGGAACCAATGAGGTCACAGACGATACCCACAACTTAGAAGGGACAATACCCCAGTAACGTGTAAACACCGCAGTGGCAAGCATGGGGTTAAACCACCAAAGTACCACACAGGCAATCGTAATCGAGCAGCAAGAGAATAGTCAAAACAAGCCAGGTCAAAAAGCAGGAGCAGGGATCGTATCCAGAAAACTGGTTGGCAACAGAGAATCAATACACAATGGTTAGCGATGCGGGAAACAGACTCCACGACAGGGCAACGAGGCAACTCCTCGCGCCCTGTTTTAAACCCAGCGGCTCCTCGTGACCATGCCAGGCCCCACCCCCTCGGACGCTGTTCGGCCATTCCCCAGTGCTGGCAGCCGGCTAGCTCTTGGCACAGGACCTTGCCCGGACCCCCCAGGTAGCGCATCAGGGGCTGAGGATATGACATATGGTGACAGTATAACAAACACTCACTGTGTCTTAATTAAAATTCTAAAAATCTGGTCACCAAGACTAAATAACTTTTCAATTAGCTTGAGATACAATATCATATAAAACTACTTAGAATGTAGACTTACTTGCAGATGAGCCTATAACTATAAGAACATAGGCACAACAGGTCATTCTAAGAGCTATCCAGCATTTAAAGGAACACTAACACATACATAAGTTGTAACTAGTTTACTTGTGCATCACAAACAAAACCTCATTATAAAACACATGCTGCTGTTTTTTTCTTTGTTTAATGTAATCACATGTAAGAAGGAAAAACAATGTTAGCTTTGTAGCTCATGTTTCCATTTTGTAGATTTTTCCCACAATGCAATATTTACCAAAATCTTATGGTGAGTTTTGCTTTACAGCTGTGGTTTAACTTCTATTGTATTTAACAGTTGTTGGGGTGCAGGAGGGAATGTTTAGATTGTGTGGTGTATGCTACCTGGGATAAGAGATGGCAGCTGAATGAGGTAAAATAGGGAACTTAAAGGTTTTCTAATCTACTCCATTTCACACGCTATAGGTAATTTCTTCTTTGGTTATTTTTCATATTTTGATGATATATTGTGCTTGTTTCATTATACTGTAATAGGTAACACGCTGTTTTGAATGACACTGTGAGAAAAGACATGTTGAACTAAATATAATTTTCACAAATTGTAAAGAATCTCTAGACGTTTAAATTCTGTCAGGATTCTTTGGCATGAAAAGATCATATGTAAAATGTTTTCTCATGTGCGAAGTGTGAAATTACTTTGTTGTGACATAATTATGTCTGGAAAAAACCAATTAATGTCATGGATGCTTGTTCTCCAGCCAGTTATAAAGGCCTTTCCATTTATGTCTTGAACGACACATTGAGAGACAGGGAATGGTCATCACTTGATGTTACTGGGACATCAAATACAAATAAATACAAGGGGGCTATTTAACCACAGAATTGTCAGACTGAAAAATAAATTTTCAACTTCTCCACTTGATCTGATTTGGCTCGACATTTACAGTACTATTATCCATTCTAAATCCACCACCCTGAAGTCTGCTGGGACTTCTCAATTAGGAGCTCATAAAACCCAGTACAACAAAGGCTTAACCCACTATTACTCGAAATAAATACTTGTACATGCTCAAAAAGAGCATACCTCAACCGGGGAGATACCAGGTAAAACCATATATACTTTATAAAAGGGAAAGGACAGAGACAAATAGAAAAAAATTAAAAACACCAAAAGTGTAAATATTGATATACAAACCTGGTTTTAGACATAATCTGGCATATAACAGGAGTGACTGCTCTTCATAAACTCATAGTATGTGTCAGGGTTGGTACCAGGCTGGCACCGAGGTTGGGAATATGAGTCCAGGGTGCAGTGATCTGCACACACACAGATAAATATGGGTGGAGGAGGGTGAGACTAACCAGAGAAAGATATTGCGGATGTTGGGAGATAAAGCACCCTATCACATACTTAACACTAACGTTCGTGCTCAGCTGTGTGAGTGTTAATGTTAGGTTAAGTGGCCTTAGCGTGGGCCGGCCCACATTAGAATCGAACACTAATGGGTTAATAAACCCATTAGCGATTCGGAAATTACACGAGTTTACTGTACTTTTCGCTCCTTATGCTTAACAAGGGGAGCGCAAAGAGTTAATTAGCATTAGGATTGCCAAGTACTAACGCTAATTACGTCCCACTGCAGTTATCTCAAAAGTTAACCACAGCTGGAAGCTGGTGCTAACTGATTCTGCTTCTGCAGAATCCGTTATCACCAGCTTCAAATCCCCCCAGAAATCGAATACTCACCTCTCATCCCGTGGCAAGAACGGCAGCCCAATCTGCTGCTTCTTGCCACCGGGAGCAGAGAGAGACTGGAGGTGAAAAGTCCCCAGTCTCCTTCCATGAATCACTCCGCCGACCTGCAGGATCTCGCAAGAGGCGAGATCCTGCAGGTCATGTTCCTGACAGTCAAAGTCTCAATGGAGTCCTATGGACTCCATGGAGGAGATACACCCAGTGGCATTTAGCGCTGCCTCGAGGAGCCCTGAGGCTTAGCTCTGTGTTATGAGGCAGGCTGCTGAATTAGTGACTGCCCCATACTATGGAGCTAAAACAGGGACACTAAGGAGAAACCTGCATGAACAGGTTTTCCTCCTTAGCGTCCCCATTTTAGCCAGCAGAATGTAATACTGCCCGAAGTCACTGCAGCAGGAACCAGAGGAAATGGAGGATATATAGTAATCTGATGAATACAGGAGAAGCAGGTTGCTGGGTAGGGTTCAGAGAAGCAGAGCATAGGTCTTCACTCTGTCAGGGATAGAGCTACAATGATGCAGTGTTGGAGATCTGGGGGCATAGTCCTTTATTCAGGTCTGTGTCATGTGATGTGTTTAATGGTTTGTGTTCATGGTTACCAAAGCTGGTTCTGCAGAGGTGCAGTACAGGAAGAGTGCTGCCAGGTGTTCAGAGGTTGGGGCATGACAATATGATGCTATAATTCCTTTCTCATAACAAAATGTATTGTCGGTCTCATGATTCTGTGGATCATATATACATACAAAAGCTGTATCACGTGACAGCTCAAGAGAGTCAATGCTAGAGTTCAGTTAAAAGAATTAAATCGAATCTTCAGCAGACTATTCAGCCACTGGTTCCACCGCATGGGTTGCTATTAAAATCTTGCAAAATTGCCAATTACTGCACCCTATGAACCGTAGCACTAGCATAGTAAAAAGGTGATAGGACTATAGTGTATAGTAATGGATAAAATACTCCATACTACTTGATAATAGCCTTCACTCAGCCACTCCACAATACACTCTGATATCCCAACACAATGGAGGGGGGGACTATGATTCGCACAATCCACTTGCCCACAAATACTGCCAGCAAGACTGGTCTCATCAAATCATAATGAAAACCATCATATAATAGATAATTAATTCCACAAGTACCAATTAGCAACATATCTCCCACAACCTCTCAAAGTCCACTTGAAAACATCTATGTATGAAAAGACTAATTTACATCATCTGCAGGATATACATATCCTTCAAATCAGATAATTATTGCAAGAGCTATCCATATGGTGGAATATACTAATATACCAGTACTTAGGGCCCGGTGCTATTAGTGTTTGGCATGAGGAGGGAAGTGTTACCAAGAAATGTATTTGAAGGTTATAGCTAATTTCCTCTGAATTCTGCCCACATAATCATGAGAATGACAATACTTTTTGTTATGAGAAGTTACATAAGAGGAAAGGAATTATAGCATCATAATATGAGTCAAGCAGCACCAACTATCATGGGCTTAGGGTTTCTTTAGCGCTACACAGTGACATTTTTCCTATATACTCTATGTAGAATAATCACTCCTGTTACATGCAAGGTTATGGATAAGACCAGCTTTGTAAAACACCATTTATACTTTTTTGTTTATGATCTTTTCTATTTGTCTTTGTCCTGTAATAAAATAGATATGATTTCTACCTGTATCTCCCCGATTGGACTCTTATTGTGCAAGAGCAACTATTATCCATTTTCCATGATTCCAACTTAGGTGAATAAACCATTTAGTTTCAATGACAAAATGTAAAGGGCTTCTCATTAACCAACATTCTTTTATTAAAATAACAGTGGATTTAGTTCTGCAAACTTTAGGTATTGCGTTCGATCGATTACAGTGAAAATGTGTCAAATTCCTCTAAAAGGAACTACCACCATTCATCTTACTTTTCAACATTCTTTCAACTGTACTTTTTTGCTGAAGTACTATACTTCTCAACATAGTTCTCAGTGGAATTTCCACCATAGTTTCCAAAGTTATTTAGAGTAGATTTCACTGTAGTAGCCATTGGTGTTTTGGGTAAAGTTACCTATATATTTTTTTTTAACCATAGTTTTCACTGTAGTTTGGAAGCTGTAATGACGTTGATTTATACCCTTGTTAGCAACTATAATGAACTTTGTGCCATAGGTTTGCTTAGTGGATATAATTCAGTGTTATAATTATTATTTAGTATTATATACTATAAACAATTTGTTGGGTTACTTAGAGAAAAGGCAAGTCATTTCAAGTTTTGTCGGTCTTAAAAAATCTTTGTCCTTGGCGTCTGATGAAAAAATATTACTGTCATTTATGAATTGTTTTCATACCTTTATTGAAAACAACACACAGGGTTATACAGAGAGAAAAAGGGGGTGAGGGTCCTGAGAACAAGCAGCAGCACTAGTGGCCTGCTCTTGGGTGGTGCCCGCTCACAAGGTTTTAGCTCAATTGTGCCATTATGTCACTGACATTTCAGTGCTCCCATGTTCCCCGCACTTCTGCTACTCCGATTCGCCGACCCTGTGGTGAATTCAGCATTCACTGCAGGGTCCCTGAAGTGCAGGGAACAAGCCACCAAACGCATCCAAAATATTGATGCAAAACCGCCGAATCGATTAAAAAAAAGCCAAAAACCCACCAAACGGAGCGCCGACGAGCCTCCAGAAGAAGCCACCACCAAGCCAACGAATGGGTAAAAAAAACATGCAACTTTTAAAAGGTGTTTGCAAAAAACTACTGTATGAAAATGCCTGAAAATAACATATAAGGTCCTATGAATAATAATAAAAAGGTCTGTCACTGAAGTTTTTTTTTTAAAAAACAAGAAAGAGACTTTTTGATGCAAATAAAAAGAATAAATGGTTGAATAAATATTTAACAAAAATTAGGATTTTTTTTACATTGAAACCTATGGGATTCGCCTGATTAAACTTGTCAAATGAAACCATCAAAAATCAGGGCATTTCACTGACATTTCGGTGCTGTTCGGTGTTCTCTGAATAGATTAACTATTGCTTCTCTATGGGGATTTCACTGGCGCCGAATTGCATCGTATTTCGCTGGCGAATCGCCAATATTTGGTGAACTGACAGCTTTTTGAATAGCCGAATGGCCACGAAATTGCACCGTACGGGGAAATTCACTGTTTGGTGCAATTTCGGGGGCCAATTCGGCTCTCTTTGAAAAACTCTGAAAGTCTTGAGAATTTCCGTTTTTGGGTGTTTTCTTCTGTTTTAGTTATAACATTCATATCATTTTATATCATTTTCTTTTTTATTTAATCTGAATCTTGAAAACACTGAACAACTCTGTCTTTTCTTCGCATTACTCAGTTTTGATTTTTATAATATATGTGTTTGGGCTAGCTAGAATTTTCAATTACTCACCCCCTGAGGACAACTGATGGTCTGTGTTGTTTTAACACTCTATTCTAAAATGACAATCATTGGTTTCCAGGGATATCTAGATGGCAATGAGCTACTGATGCCATATAAACAGAACGTTTTGCAATGGTGTAATAGCTTCGGCCATTATATTGTGATTATTACAAGGAATATTATATATCCTTTATGGTTTAAGCTGTCGTTTATAAATGCTCACATCGTAACTGGTCACTGATGCTGCTAGAGCTCAATTATCTTGCAATAAAACACAACATGCCGTAGGCAAATATTATTTGAAATGATGTTAGCTTTCTTTAAGTCATAAAGTCTCCGACACAAGTGACGATAAACTTGTTCTTCTAATATTTATTTCATCATCACAGTCATTTGACGATGAATAATTCAGCACAGCGTGTGTGCATGCGCCAGCTGCTCATGAAAGATAGCTATTTATGTGCATTTTTGGAGTTGACGGAATAGATTTTATATCTTGTATTTGCATGTGTGTGTGTGGACAGATGATTTTCAGCATCTGTGTGATTAATTAATATAACGTAAGCAAACATTTTCATAAGACACGTTCAGCTCATAATCTAAAGGCATCCTGTTGATAATGGCTTTCATTGTTTGCCGGAGCGGCAGTCAGCGTACAAGTGGTCCAGCTTGGGGAGCGTGACTACGATTATTCAGTTTTCACACTGACAAATCAGGCATGAGGAGAAAAAAGAAGAAAGAGGAGGAGGGATATGCAGAGGGTGTTAGAGAAGGAAAGAAAAATAGGCAAACGAAGGAGATTGCTGTTACAGCGTAAAAGTCCAGATCTCTTATTCATATTTTTTTCCATTTTTTATTTTTTTACAGCACTCATCCCTTTCATAAATACATATAATTGCTATCGTTGGCTTATCTTACTGACATTCCATCAGGTTGCTGCAGGAATATAAATCTCAGGGGGATGCATTTAGCAAGCATGTACATGATTTAATTAACTTTTTCTTATTAATTGCTAATATTTCACCTTCTAGCAAGTCTTCTCCAGGAATCCAAGCTCTATGTAAGTATTTTTATATACTGTCTATAATATATATGTTTGTGTGGGTGTAAATATGGATAAATCGGCATAAAGATAGATGAGCAAGAAATGCCTATTTTTATACATATATATATTTATATATATTTTCCCCAAAAAACTAATTGTATTATTTTATAGATTGTTTTGTTATGCTCAAGGTTCTAAATCGGTTGAGTTTTAGGAAGATGCTTTCCTCTCCTGAATATTACTGAAGTAGTAAGCCATGTTATACCTGTGGTTCGTGATCTCACCTGGAACAGCAAATCACCTGTGTCCATGGTGCAACCAATTTAGATTCTTTTGCTAATTCGATCGGCATAGGGTTATCCTATTCAAGCCTTTAGCATAAAATATTAAGTTATATAATATCTAAAGTGGATAAAATCAATAAATATAATAATAACCAACTGATTGCACAATATAAACAATTTATTCCAAATAACAAGTGCACGTATACCTATAAAATCCCCATACTGGTGTGTTTTCCATATTATCTACTATCTGAGGTATTTGTATTTTAATGTGCTTCCTTATAACTTGAAATCAACGTTATATTGGAATCTTAGCAGTTGTCAACAGTTAGCAAATTATAGAAAACTTAAAAAGGGTGCTCTTTGGATCCGTCACTATATATTGCTTGACATGTCTTGGTATAACGGAATTTGTCTAACATCTGGTACTTTTAAGTTTTATAGGTTTTTTTCCAGCGAGTAATCTCGTTTTTGTAATCCTATAAATAGTCACTATCATTAATGTATCTATTGTCAGGATTTAATGTTGTACACCATTAAGGAGGAGGTGATAGCTTGTGAAGCACATGCATTAGCTAAACATGGATTAGTTATATCGACTCCCAAGAGGGAACTAGGGCATAAAACAGAAAAAAAAGCAAAGAAAATGAAATCCTGTCGAGAGATCACACTGACAGTCAGAGCTTGTTACAAATGATTCAGTAATGTGGGTATAGCAGAAAGTATATGACCGTGTACGTATGGATGTGTAGTGTGCATTTTATTCTACGTGTTCCTTTTACACAGATATATGCTCAATGACTCGGTTCTCTCTCATTTTTTCCTCTTTTTATTTAACAGAACGGTTATACAATATTTATTAGCTATGGATGTATTCATGAAAGGGCTTTCCAAAGCTAAGGAGGGGGTTGTGGCAGCTGCTGAAAAAACCAAACAGGGTGTGGCAGAGGCAGCCGGCAAGACAAAAGAGGGTGTTCTGTATATGGGTAGGTACAAGGTAATCAATATACTGTCATCTGTACAACTGGGAAATGGTATTCATCCATCTTTACAGTGCCAATTAGGTTTTGAAAGATTGATTTTTCAGCTTTTCTGCCCTCTTGGTGGATATATAAATGTGCTTTTATGCAGCCTGTAAATCGAAACATAAAAGGTGTTATGTGTGTTATTTGGAGGAGGCAATAGTTAAACAAGGTGTGTGTAGTATTCAATTTAATATTGCATATTTTTAATATAAAAAATAAAAAAATACATTAGACATGCACATTCGTTCTCCTCCATTATTGTTTTTTTAATGAAATATTGGTATTTCAACGATTTGGGAGCATCTGAATCGGTTGAAAACAAAAACTTTCAGATCAATTTGAAATCACTTTTCTAACTGAAAAAATTGCACTTTTTTGCAATACTAGTCCTAACCCTAACCCCAATACAAACAAACATTTAATGTAACCCTAAAAGAAACACTAACACAAACAGAACCAATAAGCCTAATAGTAATCTTGTAGGGTTTAGATAGGGATATTGGTTGGTATTAATAAGAGGGGAGGGTTGGAGGAGGTAACGATGGGAGTTTAGAGGGGAGTAGTGGTATAGAGAGAGAGGCATAGGGGGAATAGAGACTAAAAATAAGCACAGCTGCCAAATTTCAAACATTTCTGAAAATTATCAGATTTGTCCTAACATATCTAATCAATCAGAATAGACACATTGTAAAAATGAAGAAAACCGAAAATGTTGGATTCCGAAATTTGCCGAAATGAAATGAAATTTTGCACCGTGCACATGTCTAAAATACATGGTTATTGAAATATTTTAATAAAACAAAGCGAACGCAGTATGCAACACTGAGTATAACACTGTGATGTCTGACTCCTAATGTGAATATGCACTAGATATTGGAATTCAACCTTTTAAAGGAAAACTGATTTACAATATTGAATAAAATATTACATTTTATGACATGTACACCGTTCTAAAGCCTTGGTGCTTTATTTTGTAAGTTATAATGGAAATCCATCCGATCACTCTATCGCCAGGTTTATGCTGGCTCTATGGGAGCTGCCATCTTTAAGGCCTTTCTGGCCAGATGCTCCATTATATGCCAAAGACAATATAGTTCATTTTGAGCCGGTGTACAATCATGAATGCCAATGTCATATGGGGGTACTACTCATTTAAAAACATACATGATCTGGTTTGAGTCGTTCAAAATGATCATGATTTCCTAGAGCAGGTGGTGCTACTACCAGTAGAGAACTTGAAGTTGGGGCTCCTATGGAACACTGCATTACAATGGTTAATGGGTGGGCTCCGTAAGTAACTTTCCAGCCTGGTTCATAGGTTAGAACTTGACATTTTGAGCCTGCATAGGCATGTGAATGTTTCACTGGAGGAATGTGACAAGCTTATCTATGGTTATGTGTCAATACTATAACACGATACGGCAGGAGGAGGTTCAAAAGATGACTACTAATATGAATTTATCATATCTAAATGTAAAAAAAAAAAAAGCATTAGGTTGTTTAATCCCAATTCCTTACAATGTGTTACCTTAACTGGGAATGTGATCGACACTACCATTTTATAATGGAAATGGACTTTAAAAAGACAGACAGAGAGAGGAGTAGTAGTAGCAATAAATAAAGGCAGATATACAGTTGCAAGAAAAAGTATGTGAACCCTTTGGGATTACGTGGAGTTTTGCATGAATTGGTCATAAAATGTGCTCTGATCTTCATCTACAGTAAGTCACAACAATTTGAAAAACACAGTCTGCTTAAAATAATACAACACAAACATTATCAGGGTTATCCAAAGAGATTCGAAAAGTCACCGCACGTTTGGTGACTTTTCGTTCACTTCAATTCGGTTACTTTTGCCGATCCCATTTCGGTGACCCTGCGGTGTATTCAGCAAGCACCACAGGGTCCCCGAATTGCAGGGAAAAGCTGCCATAAACCCACCGAAAACTAACTGCAAAACCCACCGAATGCACGCTGAAAAGGCACAAAAACATCTGGATAAACCATCGAAAAGCCCGAACAGGAGCCGATCACACCCAGCCGAAGCAGCCGAGACCGCAGGCGAGGGAGGTGAATAAATTAGCAAAACCGTTTGTATGAATGTGAAATTGAAACGCTGTTTGCAAAGAAACTACTGAGCGAAAATGTCTGAAATTTACACAGGAGGTCCAGGGAATGACAATAAAAAGGGCTGTTACAAAAAAATAAGTAAACTGAAAAAAAAATAAAAAATCGGACTTTTAAAAAAAAAAAAAAAAAAAAAAATGCTTAAAGTATCCTAAAAAATCTATAAATAAAGAGACTCTTTACTGCAGAATTTTATAATGAACGGTTTATTATATATTCAATTAAAACGGGAATATTTTTAACATTGAAGTCTATGGGATTCTCCTGAATTAACTTGCCGAATTAAACCACCGAATGGCAGGGCATTAGGGGAACCTTTCACTGCTGGTTTGTGTTCTCTGAATAGCCGAAGCAGTGCTTTTTCATGGGGATTTCGCTGCCCTCGAACAGGGACCGAACAGGCACCGTATGTTCAGGCAGTTCGCTAGGATTTGGCGAATTGCCTGCTCTCTGGAGAGCCGAATGGCCAAGAAAGGTAACCGAACGCTGATTTTCAGCATTCGGTTACCTTTCTCAAGCAATTCGGATCTCTTTGGATAACCCTGTATATGTTTTCATGTTTTTATTGAACAGAACATGTAAACATTCACAGTGCAGGGTGGAAAAAGTATGTGAACCTTTGGACTTAATAACTGGTTGACCCTCCTTTGGCAGCAATAACCTCAACCAAACGTTTCCTGTAGTTGCAGATCAGACCTGCACAACGATCTGGAGTAATTTTGGACCACTCCTCTTCACAAAACTGTTTCAGTGTAGCAATATTCTTGGGATGTCTGGTGTGAATCGCTCTCTTAAGGTCATGCCACAGCATTTCAATCGGGTTGAGGTCAGGACTCTGACTGGGCCACTCCAGAAGGCATATTTTGTTTTGTTGAAGCCATTCTTTTGTTGAGTTACTTGTATGCTTTGGGTCATTGTCCTGTTACATCACCCATCCTCTGCGTAGCTTCAGTTGGTGGACAGATGGTCTTACCTTTTCCTGCAAAATGTCTTGATAAACTCTGGAATTCATTTTTCCATCAATGACAACAATCCGTCCAGGCCCTGAGGCAGCAAAGCAGCCCCAAACCATGATGCTCCCTCTGCCATGTTTTATACTGGGGATGAGGTTTAGATGTTGGTGTGCTGTGCCTTTTTTTCTTCTCCACACATAGTGTTGTGTGTTTTGTCCAAACAACTCAATTTTGGTTTCATCTGTCCACAGAATATTTTGCCAGTAGTGCTGTGGAACATCCAGGTGCTCTTTTGCAAACTTCAAACGTGCTGCAATATTCTTTTTCAACAGCAATGGCTTCCTCCGTGGTGTCCTCCCATGTACTCCATTCTTGTTTAATGTTTTCCTTATTGTAGATGTGTCAACAAAAATGTTAGCATGTGCCAGAGATATCTATAAGTCTTTATTTGACACTCTAGGATTCTTCTTTACCTCATTAAGCATTCTGCACTGTGCTCTTGCAGTAATCTTTACAGGACGACCACGCCTAGGGAGAGTAGCAACAGTGCTGAACTTTCTCCATTGGTAGACAGTTTGTCTTAACGTGGACACATGAACATCAAGGCTTTTGGAGATACTTTTGTAACCCTTTCCAGCTTCATGCAAGTCAACAATTCTTGATCGTAGGTCTTCTGAGAGCTCTTTTCTGCGAGGCATGGTTCACATCAGGCAGTGCTTCTTGAAACCAGTAAACCCAAAACTGGTGTGTGTTTTTAAAGGACAAGACAGCTTTAAGCAACACATCCAATAATATCACACTGATTGGACTCAAGGTTGGCTCACTCCTGGCTCCAATTAGCTCTTGGAGAAGTCATTAGGCTAGGGGTTCACATACTTTTTCCACCCTGCACTGTGAATGTTTACATGTTATGTTCAATAAACACATGAAAACATATAATGTTTGTGTTGTATTATTTTAAGCAGACTGTGTTTTTCAAATTGTTGTGACTTAGATGAAGATCAGAGCACATTTTATGACCAATTCATGCAAAACTCCACATAATCCCAAAGGATTCACATACTTTTTCTTGCCACTGTAGCTTAAGCCAGATATATTGCAAGTCATGCTTCTTTGCTTTTAAGGTAAAATTATAAAGTTTGCATATATTATGAGGCCTCCTGCTGCTGTGATAAACCTATTCAATGAGTGGAAGAGACCAATTAATTAGTGTTCCGGCTGTGAGGTCTCCAAAGCCTGAGACTTAACGTTATTGAATAATTTCAATGTTACCTTTTCATGCACTGGATTTATTAAGACACTGCTGACATTGCTAGTTTGCAAAACATATTTCTTTAAATCAGAGACAAAATGCTTAATATTAACATATGCATTTCATCAATTAATAGTCAATGTAAACTTCTAGTCTTACTATATCGTCTGTGCTACACTGCCTTTTTGTCTGCTGTCTGACACTTATCAACACAAAGTAGGCCTCTGTTACCCCCTTTCAATATGCATACAAAATTCAACAAAGGGAAATACACCAGTGGAAATGGAAGTTGCAATGACATGATCATGCTAGGTTTGGTTTCGTTATGACACATAAATGGACAATGTGTCAATGATTATCTTATGATATACAATGATGATGCAATATGGGCTGGTTTATGTGTTGGTCTGCATTTTGCTAGTACCATCTCGTGCACATGTCATCTAGCCCCCTCTGTAGTCCTTTACTCAATATTGTCTGCAAACTGTCCATGAGCATGTAATTCAAGGGGCCTCCCAAACATTGCATTCTCCAAGTCTTCCTGCTCCAAGCACCTTAAGTGCTTTAAACAGCTGTAGTAACAGTACCAGATGGTGAATTTGCAAAACCATACAACTAGGAAGTATTTTTCTCAGTATTTGGTCATGGTTTATTGGAGCAAAGTCATACCCTGCTTACCTTCAACCATTCCCTTACCCAATCCAAACCCCAACAACCTACCCACTAAAAATGCTAAGTAATTAGACCCATGAAAGTTTCAATGACTGATCCAATTTATCTAATGACATAAATGGAAATGCCAGCCTGTCCTGAGCCTGAAAGTTCAGATCACGTAATTCATGCATTTACATTATAAACATTGGTGATATAAACGTATCACAGAGCTCCAGAACAATAAAACTCACAGTAACATTTCAGTAATTATTTCATTGCTGCTGATGGACGTTCAATGCCATTTGACAGCAAGCGGGCGTTAACACTACATGGCAGAATAGCACGCCCCACAGCTTTCTGGCACTCTGCCAGCCTCCCTTCCCAGTAGGCTGATCACCAGCTGGGGGCCTGCCTGGCAATGCAGACATTACCCCTACATGCAATGAGTAAAGTTGAAACCCCTCCACACACATTTTTTAACCCTATCAGTGTTGATCACAGGATTAACCTTCAGTCAAAAGGGGATAAATCTATATTTGACCCAATAACTTTCCAAAACCCATAGAACCTGTACATGGTACCCTTGTACTCATAATCAGAGGCAGCTCTATATTTAGGCCAAATAGGCAGTCGCCTATGGCCTCGCTCAAGCAGGTGCCTCGGATGATTGTATTTGTGTGGCATTTCAGTATGCACATGTTCATGTCACAACTGTTATGCCACACATATACCCTCCTACATTAACAAACACAAAATTGTCAGGACAGTGGTCTAAACCTTCATTAATATTAGAGACATTTTGGGCTAATTTCTACATATTTTCACAATAGTTGAGGCCTCATAGTTGAGCTTTGCCTAAGGCCTTACTAACGCTAGAGCCCCCTCCCCCACCCATGAGACATTGCTGAACACAAATATGTGTATTTTCTTGCAGTAATATCTAAAAGTATTATGACGGTCACAGTTAAAATGCAATGTAGAACTTTCTCACACTTTCTTAGATTTGCTATTTCATTTTAATTTATGTTTCATATATAAATCATTGATGTGATAAAAGCCATTTTGCTCCTGAACAAAATGGTATATAATAAGTGTGAGTGCACTTAATAGGAGAAAAATTATGGGTGAACAGACATAAAGCTCAAATTATAGGTTTTTTTTTTAATCAGAACTTGTACAATTGCCTCTTTCCTTAACCTCTTCACTACCAAGCAATTTTTTTTGAAAACAGGTCATCAACATATATTTGAAACAAGGGATGTGAAGTCAACAATTAAATATAGGGTGAAATAGAATTTTTGCACAGAAATTGTTATTTTGAGATAGCTAAAAAGTTGAATAATGTGCGTTGCTCTATTTTACTTTTTCATGTATTGGTTTATCCTTTACAGAAATATTGTTGAAATGTAAGATTTTGAGCTCTAGATGGTGTCCTTTATCTTAGATACTGGCATTGTGATAAATAAAAATAATAAAAATGTTCAAATCTCCTGCTTATGCGGATTTGTAGTGATCATAATGAGTTTATAAGCAATGCAGCTTCCACAAAACTAATAAAATATAAAAATAGTATCTGTATGTGCCTGCATAATGTCTGTAGATGGAGATTACAGTAACACCTTGTATCTGTACTTTACTGGGATTTTCAGTCATTATAACCCCCTGAATCGTATCGCTATACAGCAGTGAGTGACCCCAAAAGATATCCTTGTATTCTGCCAAATCCCTGGCAGCTGTAATGCAGCAGTATTCTATTTTAATTTTTGGTTACAGTAAGGACTGGGGTGCTATTTACAGCTGGTTGTATGTCTCTCCAGGGTGCTTGGAGAGACATAAAACAAATGATTTTGTTTCTCCACAGGGGACACACTAATCTTGATTTAAAAAGGTGTGAAAATGGTCTTTTGATATGCTATTGAAGGCTTTTCAATGCATTACAATGCAAAATCGAGAAAACGCAAAATATTAACAGGTGTAATGTTTGGCAAACAATAATTTTTTACAACATGTATAAATTCTGTCCCTATACATATAATAACAATGAAATTGAGAGGATGATAACCATGGACGCTCAACCATTTTATGTTGCTCTTCCCCTGGATTTCAGTGAATAATATATCTTGCTCTACTACATTGTGTTTCCCCTCACTTCATATACAAAGGAGAATTCTAAATCATTGCACAAGTCTTACAAAACAGCAGCTTCCAAAGAAAGATGATCTTCACATCAGACATTTACCGTAATTGGTGACAAGGACTTCTTGCTTACTTTCAAAGTAAAAGCGTCTTGCCATCAGAGGACTGAGCATCTTACCTTAATGATCTTATTCCTACATAGAAGATTGTCAACAAGATTTGCCTTAGGCATAAACCTTTTTCTTTGAGAAAGATAAAATCCTTTTTTTTTAGGTCTCTCTGCTAAAGAACAATATATATATCAATATAATATATATATATTTATATATATCAAAAAAGAGAAGGACGCCCTCCAGGACTTAAGAAATCAAAATAAAAGCAATGTTTTATTTAATTAAACATTAAAAAGATGCCCAAATGCACCTGACCGACGTTTCGGCCCTCGCAGGGGCATTTATCAATAAAGGCCCCTGCGAGGGCCGAAACATCGGTCAGGTGCATTTGGATATCTTTTTAATGTTTAATTAAATAAAACATTGCTTTTATTTTGATTTCTTAAGTCCTGGAGTGCGTCCTTCTCTTTTTTGATCTGTATATTCCTCATTGGACTTTGCACCCAGGCATTTTGAGTTTTTACATGGCCAAAGCAGGTTGCCGCAGTCTTGTTTATATATATTTATATATATACCATTCTGGCAAGCTATGATTGATATGAAAGCTCTAAACTATTGGAGATCAGACATTGTCTGAGAAGATTAAAGTACTTGTTCAGTTTTCCAATCTGGCAAACTAAATAATGACTTAATTTGAGGTTCATTAATTTTGTTTCCTTTCACCATACTCTTCTCATTCCATGAATCATGATCTGTGTTGCATCTGTGTTGAAATTGGAATGATGAATGTTTCCACTAATATATATATATATTATATGCAATAATTAACCTTACTGGTTATTGCGTGGAGGCTTTTTATCAAATATTTTGTCCTCCACCACAACCCAAGCAAGTACTGATTTACCCTACGGGTCCAAGCATCCACTGCAACTGGTCATGCCTAGCCTCGGCTGATGAGGTTCCAATAAACCCAAAAAAGCGCTGTCCTAGGAGTGGCTTTGACCAGTTGCATAAACCTGATCTCTGCTAAAAAAAAAAAAAAAACTTCTAGTACGACAGCCCTCAAAATTTCCACTCGCATGCTCGCGTTTTACAAGGGGAAATTAAGTGCTGGTGAGTGAAACTGCACACACAGGCCGCATGATAAAGTCTATCGTGCTGCCTGCACTGCGTATTCAGCCGGCGGCCGTGTTTTTTTTTTCTCTTCAGGCCAGCCAGTCTGCTTTTTTTTTATTTCAGAAAATGGGACTTGGCTCGAATCATTTCCTGGGAGGGGGGGGGGTTGCAAATAGTCTCACCCGCGGCACCTTTACCAGACCTTCCTGCTGCACGCTGGATCTTTCTCCTTCCCGCTGGGCCCCTTATCTTCCTGGCACAGCGTGAAGGATAATCTCCGCCCCCTCATACTACTACTCTCCAGGTAAGGTAAGCGGAGGGGGGGGATGAAATAAACGTCAGGGGGGTGAAATGGAGAGAAAGAGATGAATTGGGGGGAGAGAAATTAAATCGAGAGATTAATTGGGGTAGAGAAATGAAAGATGAATTGGGGGAGAAATGATAGATGAATTGGGGGAGGGGTTGAAATGAAATGGAAAGAAAGATGAATTGGGGGAGAAATGAAAGATGAATTGGTGGAGAGATGAATTGGGGGGAGAAATGAAAGATGAATTGGGGAGAGATGATTTGGGGGAGAAATGAAAGATGAATTGGGGAGAGAAATGAAATGGAAAGAAAGAAGAATTGGGGGGAGAGATGAATTGGGGTGGAGAAATGAAATGGAAAGAAGGATGAATTGGGAGAGAAATTAAATGGAGAGAGATGAATGAAGAGGATGAGATGAATGGGGAGAGAGAAATGAAATGGAGAGAGATGAATGAACTACTACTCCTACATTGTCCTGTTGCATCACCCATCCTCTGCGGAGCTTCAGTTTGCGGACAGATGGTCTTACGTTTTCCTGCAAATTGTCTTGATAAACTCTGGAATTCATTTTTCCATCAATAACAACAATCCGTCCAGGCACTGAGGCAGCAAAGCAGCCCCAAACCATGATGCTCCCTCCGCCATGTTTTACATTGGGGATGAGGTTTTGATGTTGGTGTGCTGTGCCTTTTTTTCTCCACACATAGTGTTGTGTGTTTTTTCCAAACAACTCAATTTTGGTTTCATCTGTCCACAGAATATTTTGCCAGTAGTGCTGTGGAACATCCAGGTGCTCTTTTGCAAACTTCAAATGTGCTGCAATATTCTTTTTCGACAGCAATGGCTTCCTCCGTGGTGTCCTCCCATGTACTCCATTCTTGTTTAATGTTTTCCTTATTGTAGATGTGTCAATAAAAATGTTAGCATGTGCCTGAGATTTCTGTAAGTCTTTAGCTGGCACTCTAGGATTCTTCTTTACCTCATTAAGCATTCTGCGCTGTGCTCTTGCAGTCATCTTTACAGGACGACCACGCCTAGGGAGAGTAGCAACAGTGCTGAACTTTCTCCATTTGTAGACAGTCTGTTTTACCGTGGACAAATGAACATCAAGGCTTTTGGAGATACTTTTGTAACCCTTTCCAGCTTCATGCAAGTCAACAATTCTTGATCGTAGGTCTTCTGAGAGCTCTTTTCTGCGAGGCATGGTTCACATCAGGCAGTGCTTCTTGAAACCAGTAAACCCAAAACTGGTGTGTGTTTTTAAAGGGCAGGACAGCTTTCAGCAACACATCCAATAATATCACACTGATTGGACTCAAGGTTGACTCACTCCTGGCTCCAATTAGCTCTTGGAGAAGTCATTAGGCTAGGGGTTCACATACTTTTTCCACCCTGCACTGTGAATGTTTACATGTTATGTTCAATAAACACATGAAAACATGGGTTATTCAGAGAGCGTGAAAAGCAGGAGAATGACTGGAGAATGACTGGAGAATGAAAAATTCTAGGTCAAAATAGCCAAACCAGAAAAATTCTCCCTTTCATCTCACTTTCCAAATCGGCTATTTTGACCTAGAATTTTTCATTCTCCAGTCATTCTCCTGCTTTTCACGCTCTCTGAATAACCCTGATAATGTTTGTGTTGTATTATTTTAAGCAGACTGTGTTTTTCAAATTGTTGTGACTTAGATGAAGATCAGAGCACATTTTATAACCAATTCATGCAAAACTCCAAGTAATCCCAAAGGGTTCACATACTTTTTCTTGCCACTGCATATATATAAATATATATATATATGCACACAGACCTCAGATACGTGTATACCCGCACCAGACCTCAGACACATGTATACCCACACCAGACCTCAGGCACATGTGTACACATATATATGTATCTCCCAAACCTCAGATACAGACACTGGGATGGCTGGCAGAATGTACTAACAGCATTCTGCCAGGCTCCTCTGGCTGCCTTCCAGCAAGTGTGTGAAGGTTGTAACACCGATCCACTGGGTCCCCACACACGTGAGATCTTGCAGAGTACTCGTGCAAATGCCCAGTATTGGCACCAATAACGATACTAGTATCGGTATCGAGGCATCCCTAAATTCAAGTAATGAATACATTATTCTAAATGCATTATTTTTAATTGCAAATTTAAGGAATGTCAATAGCAGAGTCTGCTCCTACCAGCACATGCACAATCAGTAAATTCCAAACTATATATTGTAATCTTTTACCATTGTATAATATTGTCATTCTTATACATGCAATAGTGTCACGTATATTTAAGTTATCAGAAGGCCAGTAATTTCTGGTTTTGAACATTAAGCGCTTTAGCATTAAGAAAGCCAGTGTAAATGTGTCAGCTGTGTATTGCACTGCCTCCCACTTGAACCAAAAATGCTTGCACTGCAAGCCTCCCACCAAGCATGATACTATGAACAATTCAGACTTATCCCACCAAGATATTATTATGCACCAGAATTATGTTTTTCTGTAGTAGGCAATGGCTGCATAGAGTACACATTGGAAGTCGTGTACATAAAACAAGTATTTCTATAAAATAACTCTAATAAAGTCAACCTCAAAACTGACATTAAGCGGCTTTTGTAGGAGTCTTAATTTGCATACTAAATGTATATTTTAGGATACAAATTAACACTCTTACAATATCCATCTAATGGCAGTTTTGGGGCTGATTTTTGTTAGAGGGATTTTATGGGAAATGCTTCTTTTACAGATTGAATTTATTAAGGCTAACCTTAAAAAAGAAGAAGAGTGATCTCTTATCATGTGAAAGATTGTCTCTGGAGTGGAAAAAAACACTTATAATTTAATCTGGAGCTTTGGGTACACAGTAACACAATCTTGTTTTCAAGGTTACATTAACATCTCCCATCTCAAGTAAAGTAAAAGAATAATGGCATTTACTACGTTTTTATTTAATCTTCAGTTCTCGACCATGTCAGATTTCTCCAATATCTCTGCATCGTGGGTAATATATGTGTATGCAATGGAATGCTTACAGCAGGGGTGAGCAATGCATACGTGGCCCTACAGATGTCTTGGAGCCATATTTCCCATGAGGTTCAGCCATTCTAATGAATTTTCCCTGGTTTTGGCCGTGCCCCCTGGTGGTGGGAGGCTTTCATGTCTGTTTTCCCGTTTTGTTTTTGGCTGTGCTGTCTGGGGCTGCTCTGGGGTTCTGCTCTGATCTTCTGGTCTGAGGTCACATGGCCCAATCACGCAGACCCACTCCCTATATAACTCCCAGCAGCACAAAGCTTCATTGACCATTTGTGGAGTTCCTGGTGGTTGTGTTTTCCTGTGTCCTGTGTCCTGGTCCTGGTTCCTGATTCCCGCGTTGCTACATAGCTTTATGTCTAGATTTTCTGGTTTTGATTTTTGGCTTTTGTTCCTGGATATTCTCTCTCTTGCTCCCTGTACACTGTATTCTGCTAATCCCGTTGCTGACCTGGCCTGTCTGAGAACCGCTCCTGTGTATGACTTCTGGCTATCATTGTGGTTTATTATCTGGTCTATTCCCTGTACCCTGTACCCTGTACCGAGCATCTAGATATTCCTGTGTATGACCTTAAGCGTGTTCTCTGGATCTCTCTCTTGCTTGCTTCCTGCATTACTGTATGCCTATTCTGTTGCCAACCTCTGCTAGTCCTGAACACTCTTATGTTCCATGTTTTATGTATCTTGTCTATCTGAGTGTAGTTTACTCAGAGGCCAATATTCAAGGACCTCTTCAGTCTAGGATTTCTGTCTGTCTTGCTCTGTTATTCTTTGTGAGGTTTTCTGAGATAGAAATCATTCCCAGCAAAGGGATCCCTCTAGTTTTCTTCCTGGCCCTCCTGTCCCTTGTGTCTCAGTCTGGTTCCTCTCTTGCCCTGGAATCTGTATTGTGTATCTGTCCTGTATCAAGTCAGCAGCTCACCTGCCTAAAAGACTACACTCCTTGTTCCAAGCCACCATTATGGCCCAAGTGGGCCCCCAGTGTGACACCTGGTCCATAATTTCAACTCTCCTTTCCAGCTGTTTCCACTTCTCTCTAATAACTCTTACTCAGCCCAAGCTTCTGGACCTTTCCAAGATCACATGTGCCTGTGTTGGATTTGGCTGCAAATTAAATTCATTCACTGCATATGAATTTAATTTGCTTTGGGGCTCTAGAAGGTGCCCCCAAAGTTTTTGTCTTGTGGGCATAATGCACGAGGTGCTAAAACCTATTTAAAATCAGCAAATCAGCTAGGGAATACCCTGACATATCAGCTTTCCCCAGCCGATGCACGGACTCACAGGCTGCCGTTCTAACTGCAGGAACTCCATTTGGCTAGTAGATGGTGACATCTTCCTGCCAATTAGGTTATTATAGTAAGAAATAGTTTACATATAGTTACATAGTTATATAGGCTGAAAAAAGACATGCGTCCATCGGGTTCAGCCTCTCCCACATAACCTACTGCTGTTGATGATATTTCCAAATATTTCATACTGTATGGTTAATGAAACACGTTTTTCCGATCACCCACTGGTTCCTGGCAGTGGATATTTAGAAAATCACTTGGTAGTGAAAGGGTTATTGCTCATTCAATACAGTAAGGGGGAGTTTTAATACTGCCTGAGTTAAAGGTCTTCAGCAACTGAACATCACTTTAATATGTTTAATGACAGAACTGACTGTGTAAAAGTGTCCTAAGATAATACGTCAATCACACCTCTTATGAGTATGCCCAATGGTTTACTAGACCAATTACAATAATTGACCTTGATGCTGCAGTTTAATAACAACTTCTTCTTTATAACAGACTGTAATTTACAAGCAATATGTTTCTGCTATTAAGTTCTATACGGCTTTAAACCATTTGCACACTGGTAGAAAAACAGTGATACCGTTTAACCCCTTCACTACTGATATGGAGATATCTCGGGCATCAAAGGTACCATCTGGTACCCCGATAGAGATATCTCGATATGCTGATCTGCATCCCAAAAGCAAATGAAATTTGTTTGCTTCAAACAAAATTTTGTTTGCTTTTGAGCTGCAGAAGGTGCCCTCAAACTTTTAGGCTAGGGTCAGAGTGGGGCAGTCGGAACGCGCGTGCAGGCGCACTAAATCACGGCGGCAGTAGCAGCACATAACGGCCAATGACGGCCAATATACGCAGTACGTGCGTACAAAAGTGCGCCGACACCACGCAACCGGCAAATGAACGCATTTTTATCAGAACGTGAAACCGCTGCTACTGACGTACAAAGTGCGCGGCGGCCGCATGGCAGCGTGTGTGCGTGATTAGGAGACGTCAGACGCTGCTAGTGTGCGGCCTACATAACGCTCAAACAGCCGGAATTCCCCAGAATTGCGTTGGTGAGTACCTGCGACTGTGAAGGATGTCTGGACCAGAGATGGACGTCGAGAGGCTCATCAGCGCTGTGGGGGAGCATCCAGGGATCTGGGATACGGCCTGCGAGAGGTATAAGGACAAGGGGAAGAAGGCGAGCGCATGGGTCGAGGTGTCCCGTCAGGTGTACCCGGATTAGGATATGTGGTCCGAGAAAGAGCAGCACATACAGAGTGAGTATAATATTATTTTATTCATAATCCATAAATGTAAATCACAATAATAATAATAAACAAACAAATGTAATCATTTGATGTGAAACTCAAATACTCCCCAGCTGCCACGGCACCTCACCTGCATCACTGATGAAATAATTAGATAGAGCATCGCGATACCTGTTGCTGTATCTATTCACAGCTATGATGTCATAGTTCACATCATCCACAAGACCGACAACTGTGAGGGTATCGTCAAAATTAAAACCATCCCTGGCCCGCACATTATTATTATTATTATTATTATTCTTTATTTATAAAGCGCCAGCATATTCCGCAGCGCTGTACAATAAGCACAGTATAGACAGGGTTACAATACATTGAACAACATTTGACAAACAGTACAGGAGGAGATGAGGGCCCTATTCCCGTAGGAACTCACAATCTGGGAGGTTGGGGTTGGAAACAGGAGGAGAGGACTGTAAGGTGAGAGTGATTGATGGTTGCGTCAGTGAGTTGGGTGGTAGGCTTCCCCAAATAGGAACGTTTTAAGGGAGCGTTTGAAGGAAGAGAAGTTAGGGGAAAGTCTGACAGTACGAGGGAGAGCGTTCCAGAGAGTGGGGGCTGCGCGTGAGAAATCCTGCAGTCTATCATTGGAAGAGGTGATGCGGGGAGAAGCTAGGCGCAGGTCACTGTTTGACCTTAGGGAGCGGGCTGGGGTGTATTTGGTGATTAGTGAGGACAGGTAGTGGGGAGCTGAGTTAGTGAGGGTTTTGTAGGTAAGGATAAGGATTTTGAACTTAATTCTGCAGTGGATGGGGAGCCAGTGAAGGGACTCGCAGAGGGGAGCGGCAGAGACAGAGCGGCGGGTGAGGTGAATTAGCCTGGCGGAGGCGTTCAGGATGGATTGTAGGGGGAGAGGTGGGACAGAGGGAGGCCAGATAAGAGATTATTGCAATAGTCGAGTCGGGAGATTACCAGGGCGTGTATGAGTTGTTTTGTGGCGACAGCGGTAAGAAATGGCCGAATTCTGTAAATATTACGCAGTTGATATCGGCAGGAGGAGGAAAGAGACTTGATGTGGGGGATGAAGGAAAGAGCAGAGTCAAGTGTAACTCCAAGACAGCGAACTTGGTTTGATGGGGAGATGGTGATACCCTCCACCGTGATCGAGAAGTCAGGAGGTGGGGCGGCATTAGAGGGAGGAATAAGTAGGAGCTCAGTCTTTGACATGTTGATCTTTAGGTGGTGGGAGGCCATCCAGGAGGAGATGCCAGATAAACAGTCACTGACTTTGGAAAGGACAGGGGGAGAGAGATCAGGGGTAGAGAGGTAGATCTGAGTGTCATCAGCGTAGAGGTGGTAATTAAAGCCAAAGCTGTTGATGATTTTGCCCAGGGAGGAGGTGTAGATGGAAAAGAGCAGAGGACCAAGGACAGAGCCTTGAGGTACACCAACAGATAGAGGCAATGAGGAGGAGGAGTTACCAGCAAAGGACACACAGAAGGACCTGTTGGATAAATAGGAGTCAATCCAAGCAAGTGCAGTGTCACCGAGACCCAGAGAGTTGAGGGTCTGTAGAAGGAGGGGGTGGTCAACAGTGTCAAAAGCAGCCGAGAGGTCAAGCAGGATGAGAATAGAATAGTGGCCATGTTTTTTAGCAGTTAGGAGGTCGTTGGTGACTTTGGTGAGGGCAGTTTCAGTTGAGTGTAGCGGACGGAAGCCAGATTGCAGGGGGTCAAGTAGTGAATTGGAGGACAGGAAGAGGGAGAGGCGGTTGAAGACTAGTTTTTCTAAGAGCTTAGAGGTAAAGGGAAGCAGGGATACAGGACGGTAGTTGGATGGAGAGTTGGGATCTAGGGATGGTTTCTTTAGTAAAGGGGTAACTAGCGCGTGTTTGAAGGCAGATGGAAAGGAGCCAGTGGAGAGAGATAGGTTGAAGATGTGTGTGAGAGCAGGGGTGAGGGAGGAGGAGAGGGGAGGAATTAGATGTGAGGGAATGGGGTCGAGCGGGCACGTGGTGAGATGTGAGGAGGACAATAAGGAATTGACTTCCTCCTCAGTGGTTGGGAGGAAGCGGCAGAGGGTGGCAGATGGGACCTGTGGGAGTGGAGGTGGCAGATAACTATCTTGTGTTGGGATGTTGCTTCTGATAGTTAAAGTTTTACTGAGGAAGTAGTCTGCCAGCTCTTGAGCGCTGAAGGCAGCTGAGGGGGGAGGTGCAGGTGGGTAGAGGAGGGTGTTGAAGGTGGACCAGAGCCGTTTAGGGTTGGAGGACAGCGTAGATATAAGAGATGAGAAGAAGGATTGTTTGGCCAAGTGGAGGGCAGAGGTGTATGACCGGAGAATAAACTTGAAGTGAACAAAATCAGCTTCAGAGCGGGATTTCCTCCAGGCACGCTCTGCGGTGCGGGAGCATCTTTGCAGGTAGCGAGTCTGGAGGGTGTGCCAGGGCTGAAGCTGGCGGCGTGGGGCCTTACAGAGTCGAAGAGGAGCAAGAGTGTCTAGAGCAGAGATAAGCGTAGTGTTGTAGTGATTAGTGGCAGCATCAGGGCAGGTAAAGGATGAGGTATGAGGGAGGTGGTGAAGTAGGTACACATAATTATGTAGCATGCAACAGCATTTCACTATGTCCACACAGAAGTCCACATTCACATCCAGCGGTCTATGTAGAATCCTCCACTTGTTGGTCAGTATGCCAAAGGTACACTCCACATACCGTCTCGCCCGCGACAGCCTATAATTAAACACCCGCTTCTTCACAGTCAGGTGTGTCCCTGAGTAGGGCCGTAGGAGGTGTGTGGATAGGCCGAATGCTTCATCACCCACGTAGGCATAGGGGACTGCCACGTCACTGCCAGGCAATGGTGCGGGTCTGGGGATGTTCAGGGTCCCACTCTCAATTTCATTCCACAGTGTGGAGTTCCTGAACAGTGTGGAGTCAGAGTCTTTGCCGTATGAACCGACATCCACATACAAAAAATTATAGTTGGCATCTGACACCGCCAGTAGGCCTATAGAAAAGTAATGTTTATAATTCTGATACAGTGAGCCACTGTGCGGTGGCTTCACTATGCGGACATGTTTGCCATCCACGGCTCCAAGGCAGTTTGGAAAGTTGGCTCTCTCCCAGAATCCTGCTGCAATTTCTAGACATGCCGTATGTGTCGGTCTTGGCAAACATTCGCCCTTCATGGTCTCCCATATGGTTTGGCACACCTTGCGGACGATCTCACCAGCTGTTGATCTGCCAACGCGGAAGCTATAATGCAGATCCTTCAAACTGCACCCACTAGCGAGATACCTAGAAGACAAAACATAAAATGTTTGAATATGATCACATACCATGAACACAAGCTAATGTCACTGTCATCATGTTTTTCAGCACAAGAGGCGATGAACAAATGGCGCACAGTACGCGACAACTACATGCGTGTCCAGAAGAAGCAGGCCATGGCTGCGCGCTCTGGAGCTGGTGCGAAAAAGGTCCGGGGTACATATATGCCGACCAACTATCGTTCCTCCGCAGGACCCAGGAGCCGCGCAGGAGTGTCAGCAGCATGGACCAGCCATCGACCTCTGGCACACAGGTACAACAAATGGTGCCAGGAGGTTCTGCCAGCTGCCAGGAGGAGGAGAACCGGGGTGGTGCTGAGTCGCAAATGGAGGAGGATTCGGAGACACCACAGGTGGCAGGTACCGCAACCACGGTCAGCACCAGACCTGGCCAGAAGAGGAGGGCACAAGCTGCAGACCTGGAGCAGGCCATGGTCACGTTCATGGAGGCTCAGACCACCCATGCACACCAACGCTGCATGCTTGCGGACTCTGTGGACATGTCCTTCTTCAATGCATGTATGCTCCTCCTCAACAGGATGAGCGAGGCAGAGAAGATGGAGTACCGGCACAGATCCCTGGAAATATTGGAGGACATCCTTTCCCGTCCCCATCACGCAGCCGCCTACCATGCTGTGCCACAATCCGCCAGTGATCTTCCGTCTCCAGTGAGGTGCTGTCCACCCGCCCAGCCATGCCCCCTGGAGCCAGGCCACACACGGAGTCGGGGTCCAGCTGTAGCCACACCACCGGCCCTCATGACCCAGATGCTCCGCGGTATCAGCAACTGTGATGCATGTCATAAATATTATTTAGTTTTGTTTTTGTTATGTTTTATTTGTTTTGATGTTTTATATATCCTGACCTTCTTAACGAGTTGTAATATATGTCCAGAATATATTACTGTTTTATTTCATATTATATTATTATTTTTCTACATTGTTGTCGGAGTCATTTATGATTATGTACGTGTGATGTGATGCCCGTGTGTGTGTGTGTGCATGTAACAGTGGGCATGTGACTACAGACATGATGCACTCATGTCAGGTGACTGGCAGCGATGTCATGTATGCAGGTGTGTGACAGTACGTACCTCAAAGTGATGACTATCATCTCCTCCGGTGGTATGGCGGGCCGCATGTTGGTGTCCCTCTTGGTCAGCGGCTCCCGTACCCGCGACAACAGTTCATCAAAGGAGGCGATGGACATCCGCATGTAGTTGAAGAACTTCACGGGGTCCCTCTCTCGCAGTGGCCTGTACAGCGTCACGAAGTGTCCATGCGTGGGTCTGGCAGCGTTGATTTCATGAACCCAGGTTCGCCGCTTTCTCTTCCTCTTAAGGTACAGGTACCCCAATCGCACCAAACACAAAGACATGTGCAGGATCCATCTTTGAAAAACGCCACCATCCCCAAAACGGCTTTTTATAACCCTTGCCCTTATTTTTTCATTTCTCAATTGATTAGATTCATCTGATTTTTCTCTTTTTTTTACCCCACCGTCATGAAATACGTCCAGAATTGCGCATCGTCTGACCACTTAAGCGTATTCCGTGAAAAAATGCGTGCGCACGCATCGACGTACATTTTTACGGTGGCCGCAGAAAATGCGCTCATCTGTCCCTAGCCTTAGCCCTGTGGGCATAATGCCCAAAGAGCTAAAACTGTAAAATCGGCAGCTGAACGCTCTGAAATATTGGGCTTTCAGCAGCCGATGCAGAGAGAGAAAAAATAGACCTGCTGTTAAAACCTCTGTAACTCAATTTGGGAGTAGATGGCGCCATCTGATGGCCAAATAGGTATGTATTACTGCATAATTTATTAAAAATGATTATTCAAAAACCCGCAGGTTTCTGATAATGTTTTTTTGGAAAATCACTTGATGGGGTTAATAATGTGTTACAAAAGAAAAAAAAGATTTTTATGTCTTATGTGCGGGGCCAGATTTAGAATTAGGCAAGGTAGGCATGTGCCTACAGGTGCCTATCAAAGGGGGGGGGGCCTTGCTTTATGTAAAAAAAAAAAAAAAAACAGCTTAGGCTAGGGTCAGACGAACGCATTTTTCACGTTGTCCGTGAAAAAGTGCGTTCGAACGAATGGACGTATTTTTTCACGGAATACGCGATAGCGGTCATACGATGCGCATTTTCGTCCGTGATTTTGTACGGATCATCGATAAAACCCTTTTGCGTCTGGACGTGATGTTGGCCGGATGTGTGCAGCGTCTGACGTCTCCCAATCACGCAAACACACCGCTATGCGGACGCAGCGCACTCTGTAAGTCAGTAGTAGCGGTTTGACGTTCTCGAAAAAATGCATTCGTTTGCCACTTGCGTTGCACTGACGAACTTTCGTGCGGCCGTTCGTCGTATGTTCCACGGCATTGGATGTCATTTGCTGCTAGCACGGCCGTGATTTCGTGCGGCACGTTAAAACTGCTTTCGTCTGACCTTAGCCTTATAGGTGTTCAAATAATTTAAATTTGTATATCTCCTGAACCCTACATGCTTGCAGGTCATATGAGGGATCGTTGGAAAGGCCGCCACGGTATGGCCTTTCCAATGATGCCACATTTGACCAGGGTTTATGTAAAAATAAACTAACAAGTTAATAAATTACAATTTTCTTTTTACTAATGCAGCAATATTGTTCACTTTTCAATTATAAAGTGAACAGTGATGCCACACTAACTCATCTTCTCATTTACTATACTGCCAGCAACTTTGGATTTTTTTTAAGGTTTTGATATCCTATGGAAAAAATTGCAAAAAGGAAAGCAACAGCAAAAAATTAAGTGGTAAAATAATCACCAGGGTTATTCAGAGAGCGTGAAAAGCAGGAGAATGACTGGAGAATGAAAAATTCTAGGTCAAAATAGCCAAACCAGAAAAATTCTCCCTTTCATCTCACTTTCCAAATCGGCTATTTTGACCTAGAATTTTTCATTCTACAGTCATTCTCCAGCTTTTCACGCTCTCTGAATAACCCTGTAAATCTTGAAAAACACCCTTGGCTAAATTTTGATGCCCAGAATTGTGGATGCTCTGGGCTGAAATGGAGCTTCAGTTTCCACAGCTAGCATTACAATTAAGGTTAGGCTTTAAAATTAGGCTTAGGGTTAGCATTTGTGCTTGCTTTAGGGTTAGTTTTAACCCTTGCCCTAACATTCTTCTCCATCTTTGCTTAATTTTATGGCAACAGATTATTTTGATGTGAGAGCAGCGAGAAACTGTTTTTAAATTATTTAGAATGTACAATTATTTGTTTTTTTCCCCTAAAACAAAAATTTAAAAAGGATTTCTCCCAGTTTTGGCACTTTTGTGGGGGTGCTCAGATTTCTGTGCCTAAACGCTCCTGAGATGTAAATCCAGACTTGCATATGTGCTCAAAATCCTAAACAAGGAATACAAAAGAAAGATTTTTAGTTACTAATAATGGCCATTAGTAGCTTAAGCCTCGTTACCTCGTTCGTCTACAAGTCGGATTTTTCCAGCGGCTGCTCTGTGCTGTGATCGTGGCTAGTCAGGATTCTCCGGCGTGTTCGGCATGGTTAATCCAGCTGTTTCTGCGGGTTTCGGTGAGTGTTCACGGGTTTGCAGTGAGTGCTCGGTGTGTTTGCGGTGAGTTTTACAGGGGGCCCTGCGGTGCTTGCTGAATACACCGCAGGGTTGGTGAACTAGGAACGCCGAATCGCCCCGAAGTGTGAGGAATGTAAAGTCACCGAACGTGCGGTGACTTTTCCAATCTCTTTGAATACCCCGGATAGTGTTGTATGTTTCATCACTGTTCTATATGACAGTATAATATGAATAAATTCTGCTTATCAAGGAAAGTACAGATGATCTGACAACCCTACCCTGAGCATACTCTTGAATTTGAATTTTCCTGTAAAAACATATTTTCAATATATGTCATTTCCTGAACACTTTTAAAGTTGCTCAGATTCCATCCAGGAAGACATTCATTTGCTAGTTCAACAATTTATGAAAGTGAATTTATGATGTAAGTAACTGTGACATGCAGAATTTAAAAATTTATATATTGCACATGATATACAGTGCAGTACAAACATATGTAATGAAATATGTAAAATATGAATAAATATGTGATCAGTTTATATACTGAACTCATAATAAAACCTATCAGCAGTATCTTATAGCTACCGCAGTAGCTAAGACACCAGGTTTTACATTAAAGAGTGGATTCCATCTTTAACCCCTTCAATGCTGAGCCATTTCACCTCTATGTGCTGAGCTAATTTTTACCTTTTTTGCTTATCTTGTTTAAACGTGATTTGAAGTCACATTTTAATATACGACCCAGACAAATTATATCTTTTTTACGGCAAACTTGACAGATTCATAATATATAATTTATTCTATGTATACGTCATGTCCTGCCAGAATGCTATAACAAACAATGTAAACAAATTTGAATTTCAATTAAAATTTCAATCATCTACAGCGTGCATGCCTGTGTATGGAAAGTACAGTAACACCTTGTATCTGTACTGTACAGGGATTTTCAGAAATTATAACCCCCTTAATCTTATCCCTGTACAGTAGTGAGGGACGCTAGGGCTCTCCCTGTATTCTGCCCTATTTCTGGCTGTTGTAATGCAGCAGTAAAGTTTGTGATCCTGTTGTTTGAGAGATGTTTGGGGCTGCTATTTGTGTATTGTTTACAGTCGTACAGTTTGGCTGGAGAGAGGTAAAACGCCGAATTTTGTTTCTCTACAGGGGGCGCACTAATCTTGCAATAAAAAGGTATGCAAATTGGGTTTTAAATGCTAATGATGGCTTTTCAATGTGTTACAAAGCAAAATCAAGTTAGGTAAAGGGATAAGGCTAATGTGATATCCATTCCCTCGTGGAATATTGCTGCAAGAGTGCACATAGTCTCTACAGGTGCACTTTAAGTACATGTCCACATAGATAGATAAAATATTCACCTGCTGATTTAGAGACTTAGCCTGGGGTCAGACCAGCGCACTTTTAACGTGCGTTCTGGCGCACTTAATTACGGCCGCACTAGCAGCAAATGACGGGCAATGACGGCCAATATACGAAGTACGGTGGCACGAAAGTCCGGCCGCGCAACGCAAGTGGAAAATGAACGCATTTTTTCGAGAACGCAGAACCGCTAGTACAGACGTACCGAGTGCGCTGCGTCCGCTAGCGGTGTGTGTGTGTGATTTGGAGACGGCAGACCCTGCTCGTGTCCGGCCAACATAACGTCCAGACACCCAAAGTTTCCTGGTTTGGATCCGTAAAAAATCACGCACGAAAATGCGCATCATATGACCGTTTTCGCGAATTCAGTAAAAAAATACGTCAATGCGTTCGGACGCACTTTTTTACGTTCGCGTGTAAAAATGCTTTCGTTTGACCCTAGCCTAAGACTGCTATTCCATTAATTTTGAACTTTTCATCTGACATTTGTTTGTGTTATGAAATTAAATAATCCAAGAGAAAGTCGCAGACATGGGAAGGTCCCTGGAGTTTCTAATTAAGATGGTCATTTCAGCCTCATAAAAAAATCTATTTTCAATATCGGCAGGGCTTCTCCTTGAAAATACTGGTTTCTTTTAGAAGTGTAATTGTGCCATACAGTAGAAATTCAATCATGAGATGTACTAGATCACAGATGGGTAGCCACACTTGTAATTGTTAATCAGATTCAATACAATATGTGAAAATGACAAATGAATCTTAAAATGAGAAGTGAATGGTGACACTGAAAGATAAACTAGGATTCCCAGGTCTCCAACAGAGAAATGAAGACCTGGTAACAATATCCTTATCACAAAAGCTGACGTATATAAGCATTTTACTAATATACATCTCTATTTTCACTTGCTAAAGAATTTTTTTTAAATTTATTCTGACCAATGACTTCTGTCAAGTCTCTACTTAACTTGAGGCTCTTTTCAATTTATAGAAACATCTCTCAATCAATTCCTATGAGATGTTGGTATGAGAAATAGATGCGATAAAGAGACTGAATCTTATTACAAGTGTCCAAAATAATGTGCTCTGTTATTATTACCTTTCATTTGAAACCAAGGAGTGCTAATACCCTGGTTGCAAAATTTCAGAATGTTATATTGGATGAATCGTTCTTTACATTTCGTCACTGACAAATGCATTAAAGAGACACTCTAAAAAATTTACACCCCCTACTCACTTTTCCCCTGAAATAATTGAGCAGATGCTGATAACAGAGAGTGTGCTGCCATCATTGGTCTCCAAGTTGGTCATTCAAACTCCCCTTTGCCGAGTGACATCTGAGTGGTAAGAGGAAACTCTTCTGCTTCACACAACAGTACCGGCCAAACAGGTTGGCTGGGGGCACTTTGTACAGTCTGACCACTTTAATAAACTCAAGTGGTCACGGTGTGTACAATGTCCATTTAACATTATCATTATGATCACTATAAATCCCCATAAACAGGATATCTGAGCATTTTTAATATCTATAATCACAGTTACTGTATCTGTAACAAAGGAAATGTCTGTCTGTATGCTGATAATGCAGACTCCGTGTGACGTTGTGCACGATAAGGAACACCATATAGAGTCTAGAATTTTCCTATTCCAATATTATTTCTTTTAATGGTTAACAAATAAATTTACTTTTAAAAATGCACAAAACTACATTATTTTAGGCTTTTCCCCATCGCAAAAAACAACGTATTCTGTTCCAGTATTTTATCCTACATTTAAATGTTAACTGCACATGTCATGTTTTAAATAAAAGCAATTATGATATTTTTCTCAACCAAAAATCACTTGGCAGTGAAAGGATTAATGGCGTGGGTGGAGTGCATGTGTTTGTGCAAACCATTTAGGTAGAAAATTATATGTTATGATAATTTGTTAGCACTGACATATTGAAAGAGCATTTGCTATGATGTCAATTTTTGTGTTTATTGGTTTGGGAATATTGTTTTTTTGTGCTTTAATGCCATATTTGTCATTCATTTTTATTAATGAAGTGTATAGTGACGTCTGATACTTATTTGCTGTTTAATAGTAGCTTTTTGAGATGGTGTATTAATCTCCTTCACTACCAAGAGAGAGTATACTCGATCTTCAAAGCACTTGCTGGGGCCCCGACATGTAGTATATGTGATATGGTTTAATTCTGGAGCAATGTACAGGAATTTCATCTGTGTAAACTAAATTAATTTGCATAGCTCTATTTCTGGATACAGCACAAATCATCAAAATATTGTCAGAAACCAGTGTTTATTTGTGAAAATCATTTTAAAGTAAGAAATATTTGAGCTTATACCTATTACTGTAAATAACCTATTTTGGGCCAGTGGATGGCGCCATCTACTGCCAAATGGAGTTAGAGGCTTGAGCAGCTGGTCTATTTTCTTCTGTTTCTCCCTGCATCGGCTGCTGAAAGCCCGATGTGTCAGAGCTTTGAGCAGCTGATTTTACAGTTTTAGACTCTTTGGGCATTATGCCCGCAGGGGGCACCTTCTGCAGTCCAAAAGCAAACGAAATTCATTTGCAGCAAACAAATTTCATTTGCTTTGGACTGCAGATCAGCATACCAAGATACTTCGATATCGGGGCACCAGATGATACCTTTGAAGCTCGAGATATCTCGATATAGGTAGAGAAGGGGTTAAAGTCAAAACTCTGTGATATTACTTTCCTGCTCTGAAATTCTACATATCTATTTTAAAGTTTATACTTCAAGCCTCAGTGATTATACCCTTTCAGCTCTGTTCCTTCATATATTTAAAAGAGATAATATTTTGGTGTCGGACGGACATAGAATCTGTGGTGCTGAATGTAAAATGTCTGCACAGTGTTGGTTATGAACAGCAGATAAAAAGAAACTAATACTAAAGAATAATATGCAGTGTATATATTTGACACATATATTAATATTTATTTTACAACTAACATAACAACCTCAGTACTCCAATAGAAAAATCAGAAAATAAAACAAAAAAAGCTCTTAATATGTAATTTTTAATTGAAGGCATTTAGAACACATACCGAGGCCTTGTACCTCCACAGGGAATGGGAGCTTCAATCTTCGTAATATCATTTTCCAGATATGTAATAAAATCTACCATTTCAGGACAGTAATAATAATTCCCCGTTTTTGGTGGGTGCAATACTTTCACTTCAGCTTCATTAGACGTAACAACTATCAGGGTTATTCAAAGAGATCCGAATTGTGGCCGAAAGGTAACCGAACAGTGAAATTCAGCATACGGTTACCTTTCCTGGCCATTTGGCTATTCAGAGAGCAGGCAGTTCGCCAAATCCATGGCGCGTCCATGCACAGGAGGCAGCAATCCGCCGGAATCTGCACCCCCGGTGCGAGCTGACATCTTGGATGTCAGCCCAGCACTCCGGGACCCCGGCAGAGCAATTAGATGTCATCGCGGCGGCGTGATGACATTTAATTCAGGCGCCCCCCCCCCCCGCATGTGCGGAGGAAGCGCCTGAAAGGGAGGTCCTTCGGACCTCTCTCCCTCCCGATCACCGGGGGCAGAGGGTTAATCCAGGCACCGTTTGGAAGGGCACTGCCTGCCCTTCCAAACGGTGGCTGTGATTAACCCCTGGGGAGCCAGATCACAAATCGGCGCTGAAAAGCGCCGGATCGTGATCCTCTCCTGGAGCTGGCCGACATCTTGGATGTCGGCCAAGCCTCCAGGAACTCCCCCTGAGGACTGGCATCATCATGCATAGCACGATGACGCCAGTCCTGGAGTTAACCCCTAGCTGCCACCAATGGTGGAGATAGGGGGTTCTAATAATGAACCCCCTATCTCCCGATCCGTGGCAGCTAGGGGTTAATGTTTGATATCGTTGGATCGGCCAGAGCATGGCCTTTCCAAGGATACCAAACATGAGCATGAAAAAAAAATTAAGAAAAAATTAAAAAAAATAAAAATAAAAAAATAAAACAACTTTTTTTTGCTTTTGTTTTGTTAATGCAGCAATATTTTTCCCATTTCAATTATAATGTGAACAATAATGCTGCACTAACGATTTTTGTATGCGGTGCGTTTGTTAAAAAAAGCTAAATTTTCCCCAAAAAAAATGTAACGAGACCCCATTTCTAATTTTGTTAACAAGCGCACCCCATACAAAATATAACCGCAAACGATCGCATGTTAAAATGTGAAAAAAAACACTTTACACATAATAAATTATTGAAAATTCAAATTTTATTGCATTTTTGTTATAATATACAGACATGACATAACGTATACATATAATAATGACATATTATGAATCTGCCAAGTCTGCCGGAAAGAACGATATATAATATGTCTGGGTCATATATCAAAATATGGCTACAAAACGCGGTTAAACATGATGAGCGAAAGCAGTAAAAATGACCTCAGCACAGAGGTGTGAAAAGCCTCAGCAGCGAAAGGGTTAAATGCAGCATATTAGGATGTTTTAGGGAAATGAATTCTCAAATCTCAATCAGAAGCAGACACCACCCCATCCTCAGTATGGTGTACAATGTATCAAATTGATTACCAGACTAAAAACACCTGGTGTTATGCCTGTTTGTGAACAGAGGTCATTTAGAGTTGATAATCTTTCCACGTACACATTAGTTTTTAATTCAATATCTAATAAACCATTGCTTATAATATTCTGCAGTAAAGAGTCTCTTTATTTCTAGATTTTTTTGTATTTTTTTAAGCATTTTCTATACTTTTTTCAAACTCGAACCGTACACACCCAAAAAGTTCGAAATTCGCGAACTTTTGAACTGCCAAAGTTCGGGTCGAACTCCGAACCGTCCGAACCCGGACAGCTCATCCCTAGTCAGTAGTACCACCCTTGATCTTCAAACGCGGCCAACACTTGAAACAATACTCAGAAAAGTGACAATGAAATATAACTTGAACAGAAGTGGTCCAAATTGCTTGGTTACTAATCATAGATGTCGTTTGCACTTTAGTCGTTTTATTGAAGTATCACAACAGCAGTTTACAGAAAAAAACTTTTAGTTAACTAGCTGCCATTGCCAAGTCTACAATGCCGAAACTTTGTTGCTGTAAACTGCTGTTGTGATTCTTTAATAAAGCCACATTGGAGTACCTGGTCTCCTTATCATCTTTTGTAACACTGAGCTGGCCACTCTGGAGTAAGCGAGGACCCATCTCTGTCTGGATACTTACCTGTAGTATAGTTTGTGCCTTACTCTGCTTAAATGTTTTTTATTTAATGTTGGAGGCAGAATAACATTTCTATGTCCAGCCCCCAAATTATTATTAAACAATAGGAATGTTTTTTTTTGTTTGAATGTACTTACATTTAAACTTGCATTTACATTTTTATAAAAACAAAACACAGAAAGTTCTGATTAGAACTCGATATATGTAAGCAGTATCATGGAAAAAATATTGGGCGATTCAATTGAACAGATTTGACTACAGCTAAAAAGTGAAAAATTATAGTGTATAGAAAAAGCGAACTGGGAGAAAGGCCTGAAAAAGCATATTTTCAGTCAGCATCATACCGATTACTCAGCAGAAAACTTATAGCTGGAAAAAAACCCAGTTCTATTGTATAGAATGAAAAATTGCCCAATACATCACAGATTAACCATAAAAACCTATACTGTACAAATGTTTTTGAAGCCGAGCATACTGAAAAGATGATATTGGACAAACATTTAAATTTAAAAATATTAAAAATTATTCATCTTTATTGATAAATCTTACAAAAAAAACAGTGCAAATCAGAACCAAAAAAGAAAGAATAAATATGTGAAATGAAAATTAAGTCCACATGGGTTGTATATTAATCCAAAACAAATTGAAACAATCAGAAACTACATTATTTATTTATTTATAAAGTATTTTACCAGGAAGGATACATTGAGATTTCTCTCATTTTCAAGTATGTCCTCGGTTCAGGAACATTTAATTTTTACAGCAGGGTACAGAAATACAAAGTACCGTATATACTCGGGTATAAGCCGAGTTTTTTGACTCAGATCTTGAGTCAAAAAACCACGATTCGGCTTATACCCGAGTCAAGGTCCTGAACACGGAGTCCGTCCGTGTTGAAGGGGATGCGGCTGCGTGCAGGCGCAGCCGGTCACGTGGTCCGGCTAATCAGGTGGTACGGAGTCTCTGTACCACCTGACTGGCCGGACCGCGTGACCTGCGCACGCACGCAGCCGCATCCCCTTCAACACGGACGGACTCAGTGTTCAGGACCGGGCAGGCACTCCTGCTGCCCGGCATCTGGGTCCCCTCAACCCCTGTATCCATGTGAGAGCTGGCTGCCGCTGGGGCAATATCCAGGTGAGAGCTGGGGCAAATCCATGAGCTGGGGCAAATCCATGAGCTGGGGCAAATCCATGAGCTGGGGCAAATCCATGAGCTGGGGCATATCCATGAGCTGGGGCAAATCCATGTGCTGGGGCAAATCCATGAGCTGGGGCAAATCCATGAGCTGGGGCAAATCCATGAACTGGGGCAAATCCATGAGCTGGGGCAAATCCGTGAGCTGGGGCAATATCCATGTGTGAGCTGGGGCAATATCCATGTGTGAGCTGGGGCAATATCCATGTGTGAGCTGGGGCAATATCCATGTGTGAGCTGGGGCATATCCATGTGTGAGCTGGGGCAAATCCATGTGTGAGCTGGGGCAATATGCCACTTAGGCTTATACGCGAGTCAATAAGTTTTCACAGGTTTTTTGGGAAAAAGTAGGGGGGTCAGCTTATACACGGGTCGGCTTATACCCGAGTATATACAGTAATTAATATACAAACATAAATCATTCTTGGACTGGATTTATTGGCTGTAAAAGTATGTATGAACCTAATGGGCTTCAATCTACAGTGCGCAATGCTTATGTATTATAATATATGGCATCTAATACTTCTACAACATAAGTCCATCCTAGTCATCCACACACCATGTTGAACCGAAAGGAGGCACTATTGAACGAGAATAGCTGACGGACGCATGTCACAGTTCATTCCATCCATCATACGCATCCTATTAATCTTGGTGTGTGTCCTAATATTCGTGTTATGAGTATTTGTGTCACACAGATTATAGAAGTTTTTTTATATAAAAAATCCATCCACTCCAATTCAGCCACATTCCCAATATGATCCAAATCGTGTAGAAATCTCATGAGCACCATATAAAGGTAGAATAAACTATAATAATCCTCTAACAATCCTCTAACTCAGGGTTTCTCAACTCCAGTCCTCGGGACCCATTACAGGCTGGATTTTGCAGATCACCCTGGGGAAATGCAGACTGAATACTGCAATCACTGAGCAGCCAATTAGATCACCAGTGCTGTGCTTTGGATATCCCACAAACCAGGCCTGTTAGTGGGTCCTGAGGATACGAGTTGAGAAACACTGCTCTAACTGATCACTCAAATGCCACAGACAAACAATCTACATCACAATGCACTTCGAGGTAGCTCTAACACAAACCACCTTCAGGCCCCGTTCACACTGTGCGATTTGAAAGTCGCGCGATTTTCATATTCGTGACATAGCGCGCAATGTCGCGCGACGTCGCAGTTTTGTGCGATTTTTGCAAAGCACCACCATTGCAAATCGCAAAATCGCAGATAGCAAATCGCAAAAAAAAGGGTCATGTACCAGCGACATGCTACCGCGACACGCAACATGCGACGTCGCGCGGCAGGATGTGAACAGCTCCATTGAAATGCATTGGAGAAGCTACACAACGCAAAGTCGCGCGGATTTTGCTGCGACGTTACGGCAAAATCCGCGCAATAAATCGCACAGTGTGAATGGGGCTTCAGGTAGAACATCTGAATTGCCAATAGTGTAACGTGGACTTTTCATTTCACATTTATTCTTTCATTTTTATTTCTGGTTTGCACTGTTTTTATGTTAGATTTAATAATGAAAATTAAAAATTCTTTTCATATTAATGTTTGCCCAATATCCTCTTTTGACACCACTCGGCTTGAACAAAATTGGTGCAATTACTGAGCATGCGTATTGGAAAATCCAATGATTACAACAGAGTTTCAGTAAGAGTTACACAGAGGTCTATTCAAAGAAGGGTGAAACTCGGGAGAATTGTTAGGAGAAGTGAAAATTACAGATCAAAATCATCAGACCAGATAATTCTCCCATTTATCACTCTTTCCAAATTGTCTATTTGGTCAAAATTTTTCTCTTCTCCTGCCATTTCTATTGATTTTCACCTTTCTCCGAATAGACCTGCCAGAAGAGCAATTTGCCATTCCCTTTCAGCACTTGATATATTTTCAAAATTCGAATTGAAACTGAATTGAATCGCTGAAACCAAAATTTACAAGAAGTGAGTATTGGCATGAGTGCCGATAATTGAGCAGATATTTATCCTAAATAAAATCTCAGTATACCCTTAATTAAATCTACCCAACCGAAAATTGGACGAATTGAATCAAACCAAATTAAACTGAACTCTTAATTATGCTTTTGGTGTCAGATATAGATTTTAACTTTTTACTATCTTATAACCAATATATCATTAGGGATGAGCCAAACACTCCTGAGTTCGGTTCGCATTCGAACCCGAACTTTCCAAATGTTCGAATCCGAACACGAATCCCGAACTCGAACTCAATACAAGTCAATGGGGCTGAAAATTCGGGTTTTAGAGTGCCCTCCAAGAGGGCATATATGCTACATATTTGCCATAAAAGGTGTATGGGGGTCCGGGTAATGCCCTGGGGGACAGGAAACAAGGACAAAAAGTTTTAAAAAAACGTTTTTAAAGGGACAGGGAGTTTTCAATGAAATAAGGGTTAAAAATAAAAACGAAAAATTCCTTCAAATATCGTGCCTAGGAGGTCCCCATAACCTGCCTGTGAAGTGGCGGATTTCTAGGATGTATAGAAACACTTAAAAACTAAAAAATTACGTTTCAAAAGACGGTAAATGCTTTTCCTTTAATCTATTCATAAACAACTGCTTGGGGCGGCAGTCTGTATGAAAAGAGACATTTTCGGACACGCAGAAAAAGTTTAGTGATTTTTTGGCAAAATTATTGTGAAACTTATGCAGGCTTTGGATGAAAGTAACAATAGGTGCTTTAAAATTGGGCCTTTAGCATCGGCAACAGTGCCGTCACACCGTAACCCCTCTGAGGATATGAATCTAATACAGGCGTCAGTGGCAGTGTACCCAAATATTGTGCTTTTGGTGCCAGGCCTGCAAGTACTATCATACAGTATCCCCTCTGTAGTATTGTGGAAGAATGCAGGGGTGGACCTTGCGTTCCTATATTAAAAAGATATACATCTGGTAAAGGCGTCAGTGCACCCAGATATTGTGCCTTTGGTGCCAGACTGCCAGGCTAGCAAGTGCATTCATACAGTAACCCCTCTGTGGTATTGTGGAAGAATGCAGGGGTGGACCATGTGGTCCTATATTAAAAAGATATGCATCTGGTCAAGGCGTCAGTGCACCCAGATATTGTGCTATTGGTGCCAGACTGCCAGGCCAGCATGTACTATCATACAGTAACCCCTCTGTAGTATTGTGGAAGAGTGCAGGGTCGGACCCTGCGGTTCAAAAAATTAAAATGATATAGATGTTGCACAGGCGTCATTGCAGCCAAATATTGCGCCTTTCATGGCAGCAAGTGCCTTCACACCGTAACCCTTTTGTGGCATTGTGGAAGAGTGCAGGGTTGGACCCTGTGGTTCAAAAAATTAAAATGATATAGATGTGGCACAGGCATCAGTGCAGCCAAATATTGTGCCTTTCATGGTAGCAAGTGCATTCACACCGTAACCCTTTTGTGGTATTTTGGAAGAGTTCAGTGCTGGAGGTTTTGTGAATGCAGAAGACATCCTCGATCTATTCTGTTACGTCAGCATCAGGGGATCGATAACTGCTGATCCAGGACTGATTCATTTTTATAAATGTCAGCCCGTTTACAGAGTCGGTGGACAGACGCACTCTTTTGTCTGTTACAAAACCTCCAGCGGCACTGAACGTCCTTTCAGAAAGCACGCTAGATGAAGGGCAACCTAGTAGCTGCATAGCATTTTGGCTTAATTCTGGCCAGTGATCCAATCTCAACACCCAGTAAGCCAGTGGATCATCTGCTGGAAAGGTATCCAGGTCTGCCCTTGCCCCTAGGTAGTCCTGCATCATATGGTGAAGACACTGGCAATGGGTGCCTACTTTTGACATCCCTGGGCGTCGTGGACTAAAAAAAATTAAAAAATGCATCAGTCAAGCGGCCCTGGCCTTCACCACTATTCCTCTGATCATCCGCAGCCTCAGAAGCACGTGTGTCATCACTTGGTAACCTACCAGTGCCTGGAAAGGTGTTACACAAGTGTCGCTTTAGAGCGTCCTCAAGTTTTTTCATCCTGTGCTCCCTCTGTGCGGGCAGGATGAGCTCTGCAACTTTACCCTTGTATCGTGGATCAAGAAGGGTTGCCAACCAGTAATGATCCCTCTCCTTGATAGCACGAATCCTGGGGTCCTTTAGCAGGCTTTGCATTATAAGGGAGCCCATGCAGCGTAGGTTGGAGGTGGCATTAGCTTCCGAGTCTTCCTGGTCAATGAGGATGACCTCATCGTGCACTTCTTCCTCCTAGCCACGCACTAGCCTTGTGTTTCTGGGCACACGAAACCCTCCCTTGAGGAATCCCCACCTTCAATGCCCCCACTACTTAAATATTCCTCCTCCTCCTCATCCTCCTCCTCGTGTCTGATCTGAGTAGGACCCGCTGGAATGCTGTCTGCAGAAAGACTGGGGCCTTGAGAGCTAGGGAAGGCCTCCTCTTCCTCCCGCTGCTCTGCCTCTAGAGCCACATCTATAATTCCCTGCAGAGTGTGCTCCAGCAGGAACACTAAAGGAATTGTGTCACTGATGCATGCACTGTCCCTGCTTACCATCCTCGTTGCCTCCTCAAATGGTGACAGTACAGTGCATGCATCCTTGATCATCAGCAATTGCGGGGGGAACCAAGTTGACCTGAACCTGTCCTTGTGCCATACTCACACAGGTACTCGTTGATGGCCCTATGCTGCTTGTGCAGATGCTGCAGCATTGCTAATGTCGAGTTCCACCTGGTGGGCATGTCACAGATCAGACGGTTTGTGGGAAGGTAGAATTCTCTTTGAATTTCTGCCAAGCGAACGCTTGCTGGGAATGACCGTCTGAAGTGGCTGCAGACTTTTCTGGCCTGGCTGAGAAGCTCTGCCAGCCCTGGGTACTTGGTTAGGAAACGCTGTACCACTAGATTTAGGACGTGTGCTAGGCATGGTACATGCGTCAATTTACCCTTGCGTAGGGTGGAGAGAAGGTTGCTGCCATTATCACAGACGATCATTCCCAGCTGAAGCTGGCGTGGTGTTAACCATCTCTGCACCTGGCCCTGCAGAGCTGACAGAATTTCTGGCCCGGTGTGGCTCCTGTCCCCTAAACAAACCAGCTCAAGCACAGTATGGCTTCTTTTTGCTTGAGCCATTGCGTAGATCTTGTCAGGCGTCGGTTTAACTGCCACCTCGCCAGAGACACAGAAGGAGGAGGAGGAGGAGGAAGAGGTAGAGGTGGTGGTGGTGGAGCAGACAGACCTCATACAAGCAGCTTTCTGGAGGCGTGGTGGATGAACAAGCTCCAGCACAGAGCCCCGTCTTGGATCCCTCCCAGCTGCAATCAGAGTTACCCAGTGTGCCGTGAAGGAAATGTAACGACCCTGTCCATGCTTGCTGGACCACGTGTCTAAAGTCACATGCACCTTGTTGCTGACTGCCTTTCCCAATGACTCCATAACATTGTCTTCCATATGCTGGTATAGTTCTGGAATGGTCTTGCGTGAAAAGTAATGGCGTTTTGGAACCTGCCACTGTGGTACAGCACATTCAGCAAATTCACGGAAGGGAGCAGAGTCCACCAGCTGGAAAGGCAGCAGCTGCAATGCGAGTAATTTTGCTAAGCTGGCATTTAGACGCTGTGCTTGGGGATGGTTGGGACTATATTTTTTCTCACGCTGCAGCAGCTGCGGCAATGTAATCTGACTGTGTAAATCTTCAGCTGATGGGATGCTGTCACATTGTGAGGAAGGACCTGGTACATCCATTACTGTAGCATCATCGCTGTCAGTGGAGGTTGTAGGCAATGACATGGCAGGACATACAGTGGGGGTAGAGACAGATGAGGAGGAGGAGGACCTACGCAAAGTTTTGCGCCAACGGGATGTGTGGCAGGAGGTCATATGTCACCTCAAGCACATGGTACCCAAGTCTTTCCCACGCTTAAGCCTCATCTGACATAGATTACAAATAGCAACGGTGGGGTCTGCTGCACATTTCTTAAAGAACTTCCAGCAGACAGCAGAGTTCCTGCGTGTGTGCTTTGAGACAACAGCGCTCTGCACCAGAGCAGCTCTGACATCTGATGCCTTGGACTGGCTAGCGCTATGGTTGGTCATAGAGGATGTTGTGCCTCGTGTTTGCTGTGCCTCCTCCTCCTCCTCTCCCTCCCCCTCCTCCTCACTTGATTCCTCTGTTCGATCTGGCACCCAGGTGGAGTCAGTGACCTCATCATCAATGCCATCTTCACCCCCTATCTCCTCGTCACTGGAGCCAACTTGGCAGTATGCTGCAGCTGCTGGGGCAACATGAGTGCCAGTTATTTGTGTCATCACTGGCACCCCCTTCCTCTAGGTTGATTATACTCCCTTCCTCAACCTCAGAGATTGAATCCGAGCACTGTACTTGCTGCACATCCTCAAGCAGCATGTCACTGTCATTGTAGTCAAACAATTCGGCTGACTCCTCCGTGTGTGATAGCGAGGCTACGGCAGGAGTAGCTGTGGACATGGAGGCTGCATTAGATGCTTTGGCAGCTGAGGTGGACTGTAAAGCACTACAAGCCTGGCTGGCAGAGGACTCGGAGGATGAGGATGGCCTGGTTAGCCAATCCACCAAATCCTCTGTATGTTGCTGCTGCTTTAGAAGACGGCCAGCACCATTTAGAAAGGACAAGCGTGCCCCGGCAGAGGATGCACCACGTCCACCACGACCAGAGGCACAGTCTCCCGACACAGGGGCTGCTTGCCCTCTTATCTGTGTCTGGGAGCGTCTGCCTGTCCTTTCAGACATGGTGAGTGATATATAGATTAAATATATACAGAACTCTAATCTTTATACTAGAGTTGAATCAAAGATTTACAGAACTCTGGTATAACTCAGTGAGACACCCTGATAGCTGGCAGCCAGTGACAAGACACAGATTACAATTCCCTCCTATAAATCAGTGTGACCCCCTGATGGGTGGCAGTGAGAAGCCACAGATTACAAATCTCAGAAACCTCCTATAAATCAGTGAGACCCCCTGATGGGTGGCAGCCAGTGAGAACACACAGATTATAACAATTCCCAAATATTTTGTAGAAATTAGTGACCCCCAAAATACTGTGTGGTACTGGCTGTGTGACAAGACACAGATCACCTCAATTCCCAAATGTTTTGTGACCCCCAAAATACTTGCTGGCAGTGACAAGACACAGAAGATCACCTCAATTCCCAAATGTTTTGTAGAAATTTGTGATCCCCAAAATACTTGCTGGCAGCCAGTGACAAGACACAGATCACCTCAATTCCCAAATGTTTTGTGGAAATTTGTTAACCCAAAAATACTTTCTGGCAGTGACAAGACACAGAAGATCACCTCAATTGCCAAATGTTTTGTAGAAATTTGTGACCCCCAAAATACTTGCTGGCAGCCAGTGACAAGACACAGATCACCTCAATTCCCAAATGTTTTGTGGAAATTTGTGACCCCCAAAATACTTGCTGGCAGTGACAAGACACACATCACCTCAATTCCCAGATATTTGGTAGAAATGAGACCCCCCAGACCCCCCAGTAGCGTGGCAGACCAGCAGTAAGAAAACACAACAACAATCTCCTATGAAATCTCCTCTCAAATGCATGCTGAAGCAGTGCGTGGAAACCTTATATAGTGTGCTGCGGGACTTAGCTCTGTGAGCCCATGATTGGGCAAAATTTGCCCAATCAGGACTCTGAGCCGTGATTGGCATACTGTTGAACCTGTCTTGCACCAGACCTGTGGTCAGGTGCAAGGCTGTAGCCAATTACGAGCTTCAGGCCAGTGTAAAATTGCATTGTGGGCCATTGTGGTCGAACTTGCTGCGAACACCCGGAAATGATCGGAGTTCGCGAGCAAAACGAACAGGCTAAGTTCGGTCCAAACTCCGAACCGTCCGAACCGAACAGCTCATCCCTATATATCATTAGATGCCAAAAGATTTACGTTTTTCACTGCATGAATACTTACCTTAGATCATAACCACATATCCAAGATAAGGCTTTACTTATTTAATTAAAATATTTGACTTTAAGAGCATATACAAAGAATCTCAAACCATATGCAGAATATAATAAAGATTGTGTTCCAAAATAGTATAATTTCTTTCTAAAAGACGCTTGAGAGGGAAACATTGAATTCAAAGAGAAAGGGTTTATGTGGTTTCTAACAATATACAGTATATAAACATTAAAATTTATCTAAAAAAAATACTTTTCATGTAATTACCCTATGTACAAGAAGTTATTAACCATGTGGCTTTTCCCTTTCATAAGGTTCAAAAACAAAGGAAGGAGTTGTTCATGGAGTAACAACAGGTATGCAGAATTTCAATGTACTCAAATGAAAATTTGACAATCTGCAGTTTTATATAAATAATAAAAATAACGTCATTATTTTTTTCAGCTTTATTTGTTTACATTTATTCATATTAAAGAAACTTTTGGAAATTAATTAACACTTTCACTACTACAAGCTATATAAAAAAATATTGCGCTTATTTAAAACATGGGATGCACAGTTAATGCTTCCATTTAGAATAAAAAAGTATAAAGATTGTTATTCTATTTTAATTAAAGTAATTAAAATATAACAATGATGTTATTTGCTATTTTTTTTAAATGTCTTCTATTTGTTTATCCTTTACAGAAATATGGTAGTTTTGTAGTGCAGCGGTACGGTACGGTTTATTGAATTTTGTGTGGCAGTGAGAGTGGGGCTGCTCTTTGCAGCTTGTTTACAGTTACAGTTTCAAGTATTTATAAACCGCTAACAAGTTCCGCAGCGCAGTACAATGGGTGACACAGAATAACAACTATACATACAAGTTAAACACACAGAACAGTAGGAGAGAGGACCATGCTTGAGAGCTTACAATCTAAGATGAGAGAGGTGACACACTAGGTGAGGGTAAATAGAGAACCTGAAGTAACGGGGTGCATGTGGGCTGAGTGGGAAGATGGTGCAAGAAATGTACAGTGGAGGAATCATGGTGTGAGCCAATAGGCTTCTCTAAAGTATTGTGTTTTCAGAGACTTCTTGAAGGACTGGGGGAGATGAGAAGAGTCTAATGTTGTGGGGGAGGGAGTACCATAGAAAGGGGGCAGCTTGGGAGAAGTCTTGAAGGCGGAAGTTAGGGATGTGGTACGTGGAGCTGATAGCATCAGATCATTGGCAGAGTGAAGTGGCCAGGACAGGATGTACCTGCTAATAAGGGAGATGTAGGCAGGGGTGTGGTTATGGAGAGCTTTGTATGTGAGAACCAGTATTTTGAATTGGATTCTAAAGGAAATAGGGAGCCAGGGTAGAGATTGACAAAGGGGAGAGGTGCGAAAGGTGTGTAAGCTGAGGTGGATGAGCCTAGCACAGGCATTCATAACAGATTGCAAATGGAGAATTTGGGACCTCTTAAGGCCAGAGAGAAGGTGGTTACAGTAGTCAAGGCGGGAGATAATACGAGGTTGGACAAGCTTTTTAGCAGAGTCCTGATTAAGATAGGGATGGACTGGGGCAATGATTTTTAGGTGGAAGTGGCAAGATTTAGTTGGTGATTGAATGTGAAGAGTGAAGGAGAGATCAGAGTGAAGAGGACCATGACACAACAAGTCTGAGAGGTAGAAACAATGGTGGCACCATTCACCTGAAGGGAAATGGGTGCAGGAATGTTGGTATTAGAGGAAGGGAAGATGAGAAGTTCAGTTTTGGAGAGGTTAAGCTTTAGGATATGGAAGGTCATCCAGTCGGAGACAGTGGACATGCAGGCTTTAACACGGTCCAACACAGGAGGAGAGAGACGGAAAGGTAGATTTGGGTGTCGTTAACATAGAGGTGAAAGTGGAGTTCATAGGAATAAATGAGGTTGCCCAGAGAGGCAGTATAGAGGAAGTATAGCTCGAGCCTTGAGGTACCCCAACTGAAAGAGGAACTGGGGGTGAAGAGGCACCAGCAAAGGAGACAGTGAAGGAGCATAGAGAGAGAGATAGGAAGAGAACCAGGAGAGAGCGGTGCCACAGTGTGAGGAGCAGAAGAGGGTGGTCAACAGTGTCAAATGCTGCAGGAAGGTCAAGAAGAAAAATCAATGAGAAATGACCTTTGGCTTTAGCAGCATCTAAATCATTAGTCACCTTGGTCAGAGCAGTCTCAGTGGAGTGCTGGGAGCGAATGTCGAATCAAGTAGAGACTTGGCAGTGAGAAAACTGGTAAGCTGGTTATAGACCAGGGGTTCTAAGATTCTAAGAGGCAAAGGGGAGCAGAGAGATGGGACGGTAGTTCAAAAGGAAGGTGGGATCAAAAGATTGCTTCTTTAGAATGGGGGTGATCAGAGCATGTTTGAATGCAGAGGGGAAGAGTCCAAAGGAGAGGCAGAGGTTGAAAATATAAGTCAAAGCAGGGACAGTGACTGGTAGGACATACTGAATAAGATGCGAGGGGATGGGTCAAGCAGACAGGTGGTCGGGCAGGAGGACATGAGAACTACTTTTATTATTATTATTATTATGTATTTATAAAGCGCCAACATATTCTGCAACGCTGTACAATGGGGGAGTGCAGACATACCTGAGACCTACTAAACACATTAGGAACAGATGGCCCTGCCCTTAGGATAATTGCCCTACTGATACAGCACTTTACACAAGTGCTCAGACAGACATCCCGTGAGCTTACAATCTAAAGGACAGGGGTAGGTGAAACAGAAGGGAAGCTGAGGGTGTGGATTTAATAGCAAGCTACAGGTTGATTAGAATACAGTGGAGGGGAATGAATGAGTTTGGGCCTAGGACTGGGTGGGAGGGTGGATGGGCGGGCGGGTTGCACTGCAGAGTGCACAGTTTGGAGTTGTGGCTGTGTGTGGTGAGCTGAATGAATGAAAAGGAAGAGCTGTTAGGAGAGGGGGTCTGTATGCAAGCAGGTAATGACATGCATGGGGGGAGGAGGAGGAAGAGGGAGAGTAGGAGGGGGAAGCATGGTGGGGAAACAGAAGTTTTTTTACAATCATACACTATCAAAAATGGAGGGAAGACATTAAAGGGAAAACTACTCAGCCTGGGAGTAATACATAACATGCAGGAGACAAGAAACACAGCAGTAGTGGCAAAGTGAAGCAGCTTGAATGACGTCATGGTCAAATTCAGGATACCTTGGGAGTCCTAGGAGTGCGCAGTCTGGAGTTGTGGCTGTGTGTGATGAGATGAATGAAGGAAAAGGAAGAGCCATTAGGAGAGGGGCCTGTGTGCAAGCAGGTAATGACATGCATGGGGGGAGGAGGAGGAAGAGGGGGAGGAGGAGGGGGAAGCATGGTGGTGAAACAGAAGTTTTTTTACAATCATACACTATCAAAAATGGAGGGAAGACATTAAAGGGAAAAGTAATCAACCTGAAAGTAATACATAACATGCAGGAGACAAGAAACACAGCAGGAGTGGGGAAGTGAAGCAGCTTGAATTATTTATTTATTTATTTATAACGGATTTTACCAGGAAGGATACATAGAGATTTCTCTCGTTTTCAAGTATGTCCTGGGTTCAAGAGCATTTAAATTTTACAGTCGTTACAGAAATACAAAGTAATAAATGCAAGATATTAAGAACAAAACAAATATATACAGATTAACACAGAAAACAATATGTAAGTGATATAGTTACAGGTGCATTCTGAATGATGTCATGGTCAAATTCAAGATACCTTGGGAGTCCTAGGAGTGCAGAGTCTGGAGTTGTGGCTGTGTGTGATTAGCTTGGGAGTCCTAGGAGTGCAGAGTCTGGAGTTGTGGCTGTGTGTGATGAGCTTGGGAGTCCTAGGAGTGCAGAGTCTGGAGTTGTGGCTTTGTGTGATGAGCTGAAACTACTGAGACGTTATCTTTAGAGACTGGAGAAAAGAAAGACATAATAGAAGAGGGGACAGGGAGTGATGGAGTGAATGAAGTAGAGTGGTTAATGGAGGAGGGCAGTGAAGAGATTTCTAGTCTAAGTTTAGCAATCTTTTCAGTGAAGTAGTCAGCAAAGCTGACAGCTGTGAGGTTCGTGGAAGGTTGAGTGGAAGTGTGGCGCATTAGAGAATTGAAAGTATGAATCAGACGAGGTTGGGGGAATTCATTTCTGAAATTTCAATGTATTTTTTTTTTACTTGAGCAAAGGTGAATTAATAAAATAGCGGTATTTGTGTGTCTACTGTAACCAGGGAATTCAAAACTACTGAAATTATCCAATGATACATACATTGAAACAAGACTTACCTTCTCTGTTTTTGTAACAGTGGCTGAAAAGACCAAAGAACAAGTGTCCCAAGTTGGAGGAGCTGTGGTAACAGGAGTGACTGCAGTAGCACATAAAACAGTTGAAGGAGCAGGAAACATTGCAGCTGCTACGGGTTTGGTAAAGAAAGATGTGATGGCTAGACCGGTAAGTGGTTAAAGCAATGAAAAGCATAATTGAAAGAATATTATAATATGCTCTTAAAACCTTGATATCTAACCCCTCCACTACCAAATGCTGTTCCATAAAACCAATGGCAGAATCCATACTGTAAAAATGTATCGTTCAGGAGTTACATTTTAACTGTGCAATACTTCAAGCTCATTTCACAGGTAGAGACCCTGCTGGTCACATTCTGCTACTGCAGCATCTGTCAATGAGACACATGCAGACAGACTCGGTATCCCTTACATACACAGACAGCAGTTGAGCTTCAGCACATCAGTTGCAATGTGCGAGGTGCAGTAACATAAGCACATATACTGGAGACCATACGGAACTGACTTGTTTACTTTTAACCCCTTAGTGACCGGGCGGTTTTACACAAATCCGTCCTTTAGTGACCGCTGCTGTTTTTACGTTTCTGCGCTGTTAGTGTTTACGTCAAATTTTCCTCTTACTCGTTTATGTAACCCACACATATTTTACACTGTTTTTCTCGTCATTAAATGGAATTTATAAAGATACCATTTTTTTCATCATTTCATATAATTTACTATAAAAAATATTGTGAAATATGACAAATAAATTGAAAAAACACCACTTTTTCGAACTTTGACCCCCAAAATTTCTTATGTATCAACAACCGTCAAAAAAAATTAATTCCTTAGTAGTTTCTAAATTTAGTACTGAGTTTAGCAATACCCAATGTTTACATATTCCTCGCTTTTTTCCTTATTTTATGCAACAATAAGTGCAAGTAGCACTTTGCCATTTCCAAAGAGTTTATTTTCAAAACTAGTGATAGTGACATTGTAACACTGATATCTGTCACTAATTCCTGAATAACACTCCACATATACATATTTTTTTAAAGTACACAAATCAAGGTATTAAACTTGGGGTATTTTGACTCTTTCCATGCAAACCATTTTACCACAAATCTATGCCAAAGTTTGAGAAAAAAAAAAATTTTGTTGATTTTTTTTTTTTGAACGCAATTTAAGAATACATGTACTGTGAACTTTAAGGTTTACTGCCAAAGAGCACCCCAAAATATGTTCAGCAACATCTTCTGAGTAAATTGATACCACCCATGTATAGGTATGTCGGGTCATTTGGGGGCTAATAGGCCTTATTTGGGGGGTGCGCATTTCAGTTTTCCAACTTGGAATTTTCACATTTCGTCATCATGCACCCATGTCCTATTTGGGACATTTTTGAAGCCGGCCAAAGTAATTTATCCCCATCAAACCATATATTTTTAGAAAGGGCACACCCTAGGGTGCTTCAAAGAGTTGTATTTTAACACTTTCCATGCACTAGCTCTATGTCAAACTTTCAGGTAGTCACTTTTTGGGTTATTTTTTCACACACATTGTACTTTAGGCATGAATTGTCAAATCCAGTTATGGGTTACTGCCAAAAAACACCCCAAAATATGTTCAGCAACATCTTCTGAGTAAATTGATACCACCCATGTATAGGTATGTCGGGTCATTTGGGGGCTAATAGGCCTTATTTGGGGGGTGCGCATTTCAGTTTTCCAACTTGGAATTTTCACATTTCGTCATCATGCACCCATGTCCTATTTGGGACATTTTTGAAGCCGGCCAAAGTAATTTACCCCCATCAAACCATATATTTTTAGAAAGGGCACACCCTAGGGTGCTTCAAAGAGTTGTATTTTAACACTTTCCATGCACTAGCTCTATGTCAAACTTTCAGGTAGTCACTTTTTGGGTTATTTTTTCACACACATTGTACTTTAGGCATGAATTGTCAAATCCAGTTATGGGTTACTGCCAAAAAACACCCCAAAATATGTTCAGCAACATCTTCTGAGTAAAGTGATACCACCCATATATAGATTTGTTCTGTTGTTTTTGGTGCTACGCCAATCTTTGACATGTGCTTGTCAATTTTCTAATTTGACATACAGTATCTTCTTTGCTTATCTTCTTTTTAGGGGCCTTTTTACATACCCCAGTTTTATGAACGTGCATATATTTGGTAAGCTATAACCCCAAAGTATTGTAAATGGAGTGTTTTTATGCTATGGATGCAACCGTTTGCTCCAAACAAATTGGATACTGTTTGGTGGTCATTTTTCATTTTCACACCCACATCAGTTTTGGACTGTGATTTAGGAGACACAGTTGTTTGTTACTGCATGAAAACTCTCCAGGTTGTTTTCTGCAAGGTCTCCTGAGTACACCCATGCCCCCCATGCATAGGTTTGCCAGGATTTTGGGAAGGTTCAAATACAATTTTTATGACTTTGTCATTGGAGTTGAAATTGAGATTATTTCTTCAGCTAGGCCTAGCTTTAGTTTTGGGTCTACCGCATACCCCAGTTTGAATTATTGCCAGAAAATTGTTTATATTTGTTATGTTGACACCCCAAGGTATTGCATATGGAGTGCTTTGATGCCATGGATGCAACGGTTTTAGCCCAAAACATTTGAGAAGGTGTGTGGTGTAATTTTTCAATTTTCCGATTTTTACGCCCACATTAGATTTGGACTGTGATTTAGGAGACACTGTTGTTTGTTACTGCATGAAAACTCTCCAGGTTGTTTTCTGCAAGGTCTCCTGAGTACACCCATGCCCCCCATGCATAGGTGTGCAAAGATTTTGGCAAAATACAGCACCAATTGTAGAACATAAAAATGTACGAATAAAATGTAAAAGTCTGGTGCAGTAAAAGAAAAAAAAAACTAAACTGAACTAACTAACTGGAGTGTGAGAAAAAATAGAAAGGAAAAAAAAAAAATCACAGATCACGCACAGTGTGATATAGCTTGAAACAGTCCCCAAGACACAGACCGGGTTGTCCAGGGCATTCTGGGCAGTAAAAGATTGTGTCTCTCCTCTGCCCCCTCTTGAAACACACCCTGCACCTTTTTTGGGGTTTCTGTTTGCCCTCAGTAGGGGGGATTTTATAAATAAAATGCGTAGCCCCAACTCTGTCCCCCATCACCGCCCGGGGAGCAGGTGCATCCTGGTACAAAAGCCCCGAAATGACCTGGAGCTGAAACTGTAAAAAGGACAGCGTCACTCCGGGGTTTGCCTTTTTGCAGAGCAAAAAGGCATTGTGGGTTGCAATTTGCATCAGGTAAATTGCAACCTTTTTGTACCAGGCCCTTGACTTCCGCATAATCTGGTAGGGCTGGAGCAGCTGATCTGCCAGATCAACCCCACCCATATGCCGGTTATAGGCTTTGATGCACACTGGCTTCCTGATGCGCTCAGCTCTGCCACATACAGAGACCTCCACAGACCTCTCAGTGTGGATGGTGGATAGAAGGTATACATCCTCTTGTCTCTGTACTTGACCGCCAACAGCTCCTCTTGGCGCAGAGCTGAGGTCTCCCCCTTTTTAACTGGGTGCGGACAAGCTGTGCTGGGAAACCTACGCGGTTCTTGCGAACAGTACCGCATGCTGCTGTATCAAAACAATACAGCAGCTTGAACAAAGGGACACTTGTATAAAAATTATCAACATACAAGTGGTACCCTTTGTTCATCAGGGGAAAAAGTAGGTCCCACACAATCTTGCCACTGGTTCCCATGTGTTCTGGGCAACCTGGAGGGTCAAGGCTACTATCCTTTCCCTCGTACACCCGGAAGGCCTGAGTATACCCACTCTCGCTGTCACAGAGCTTATACACCTTCACTCCATACCTGGAGCGTTTGGAAGGAATATACTGCTTGAATCCCAGCCTTCCCTTGTATTTCATTAGGGATTCATCCACGCAGATATTCCTTCCAGGTGTATAAGCCTCTGCAAACCTGGCGGCGAAGTGGGTAATCAGGGGGCGGATTTTATACAGCCTGTCAAACTGGGGATGCTCTCTAAGAGGGCACAGGCTGTTGTCACTGAAGTGCATGAAACGCAAAATGTTTTCATACCTTCTACGTGACATTGATTGGGGGTAAATGGGGGTAGAGCAGATGGGGCTACTGCTCCAGTAGGAGCGAATTGAGGGCTTCTTTATGATGCCCATCAGCATAGTAAGTGCCCAGAATTTCAGAAATTCTGGCACATCTAGCGGGGTCCATTGCTGCCTTGCCAAGTAGGAGTCTGGCTTCGCAGCACAATGCTGATGGGCATACAGATTTGATTGGGCAACAGTGTAGCCAAACAAATCATCCCCCATAAACACCTGCAAAAACTGTGTGGCGGTAAATCCTGCAACATCAATATTGATGCCAGGATTTGCCGTGAAAGGAGGGATATCTGGCCTCTGGCGATGAGGCACTACCCACTCCTCAGCTGGAGCTGTGCGTCTCCTGCTGGCAGGTGGTGACCCAGGATCTGCATCAGAAACATCACTAGATACATCAGCCAGCGTAGATGATGTATCTAGCGACGTCTCTGAGCAGTTGGCGGGGTCAAAATCAGGGTCGGAGTCTGACGCAGATGCCTCAGATTCTGACGCCAGGATGGCATATGCCTCCTCGGCGCTGTACACCCTCTCAGACATTATATATAATAGATTATAAAATTTTAGAATTATTATATATAATAAGCGGATTGTTGGTTCTTAGAAGAACCGTTGGTTTCACAAGAAAATACAAATAAACACCTAAATCTCTCTAAATCACTCTAAACCTGCCTCAATTCTTCTAAATCTCCCTAAAATCTCTCTAAATCTGCCTAAATTTTTCTAATCTCACTAAAATCTCTCTAAATCTGCCTCAATTTTTCTAATCTCACTAAAATCTCTAACCTGTCAAATCTGATCTCTCTCTCTCTCGCTCACCAAAACACAAGTGAGGAGAGGGAGGGAGAATCACAGAGGTCAGAGCCAATATTTACAAAATATTGACCTAACCTGACAAATTAGAAATTTTATTTTGATTTTTTTTTTACTTCTGATTGGATGTTGCTAGCCTGCCTCTCTGATGAGGCAGGCTAGGAACATCCCACTCAGCCCCAAGATGACACTGCCCTTAGAAGGGCAGCGCCATCTTGGCTGTCAGTTTATTTTCTTTTATAACTTTTTATTGATTTTTATTTTTATTTTTTTTATTTTTTTTACACTTTTTTTACTCTGCTGGGTGCCTTGATCCCTCGAGGCACCAGCAGAGCACCTGATCACTCATGTGATCTTTTTGTACTGAGTGCCACGATACCTCGTGGCACTCAGTACTTCCTGCCGCTACCGGAAGTTATCGCTCGGGGGAGCGATCACTTAGCGGACCGGCGGCAGGTAAGCATATTGCAAGGATGCCTCGATGTCGAGGCATCCCTGCAATATACACAGAGCAGCTGGAAGCGATACCGATCGCTTCCAGCGCTCTCTAGAAGTGCCGGGCACCTCTCCGGTAAAACCGGATGTTGATCGCTCCCGGGGAGCGATCACAAGGTGCCCCGGCACTTCTCACCGCCATTGCACGGATGCCTGGACTCCCAGGCATCCTGCAATGGCGTTTGAGCTGCTGGAAGCGATCCGATCGCTTCCAGCGCTCAAAAAACCGCAGGACGTACCATGTACATCAGCGGGTCTAAAAGAGACCCGCTGCAATGACGTACATGGTACGTCCTGGGTCCTTAAGGGGTTAAAGAAATTCCTTTCCATTGCTCCAGAATAAGACCAGATCAAGTTGCCCCGACATTGGATTTCTGCAGGAGCTTTCTATGATAGAGTATACTGAATTGTGGTAGTGAAAGGATTAAATTATATCTTCTGTTGTACACCGCAATTCCCTTGATCTAATAAGGGGAACTTGTGGTGTTGTGAAACAAAAATCTAATTTATCAAACACATAACTTTTCTTTTTCTTTACACATGCAACATTTTTACTTACTACTAATTCCATATTATTCTTAACAATATGGTATTTTATGATAATACTAGTCTTCTAATACTGCTCTCATTAAATTCAGAGTAATAGCTCCTTTACTGTCTCTCATAATTGGTGCCACAACTCAATCTGAGACTTCTGAGAGGAATAGTTAAGCCCTTCACTGCCGTGTATCACTATACTCAATCAGCCATAGTAGACACAGCAGCCCGAGATAGACTTCACAGCATGGGGCTATACTGTTTGATTGCAATTGAAATTCGTTTGTGACAAACAAATTTAGTTTGGTTTTGGCTCCAGAATGTGTCCCCAAAGTTATAGCCCTTCGGACATAATGACGACAGTGCTTAAACTATTTAAAACCAGTTGGGGAATGTCCTGACATATCTACTTTCCCCAGCCGATGCATGGAACCACATGCTGCAGTTCTAACTGCAGTAACTCTATTTGGCCAGTAGATGGCCTGCCTGCCAAATAGGTTATTACAATAAGAAATACATTGGGGACATTCCCAAATATTTCTTACTGTATAATCTATTTAAAAATTATTTTCCAAAAAAACACTGGTTTCTGGCAGTGGATTTTTGGAAATTCACTTGGTAGTGAAGGAAGTAATCACCGGCCTGCAGATTTCCCCATAGTGTACCTATTTTAGTGTTATATTCCGTACACAGTGCTACCCACGGTGATACTTGAGGTAGTGCTTCCGCGCTGCCGTTTTCGCAGTGGGATGAGAGGTGACTATCGAATTTATTGGGAGGGGTTTAGGGGGTGATAAATTGATCTCCCAAAAGCACAATCAATTAGCACCAGCTTGTGGTGTTGCTAAATTTTTGGCCTGTGCATCAGTACGGTAATTACCGCTAGGACTTTGTAATATCTTACTTATCCTAACGCTAATTACTGTGTAGCGCTCACTCCCGGAGGAGCCGCTGAAATTGAACCTCGGGTCAGTCTCCCCGCACTAGGGAATAAATATACTCCAGCACCGTTGTGGATTTTATAAATTATATAGTTTACTAGAATAAATGGCATATAATGAATAACACGGTGTTCGTATATATATTTACAGTACTTCGTAATTCGAGAAACGCGCAGCGGAAAAGAAAATACAAGGCTTCGTAATTCGAGAAACGCGCAGCGGAAAAGAAAAGAAGAAAATATATCTTTAACCCCCTTTCTTGAGGTTGGGGAGTGAGTCCCGCACAGGTTATGTCCCAGAATGTACGTGTGTGTGTGTGTTATGGTACCCGGGTACAATATTCAACTGGCCAGTGAATTGCTTACGAGGTATCTTCGACTAGTCAAGTTGGGGCCCTGTGGGTTTTAGAAACAAACAGCAGCGTGCTTTCTATATTCACAACGGCCTGGAAGGCCTCTCACCCATCCGCCAGATACTTGATGCTCCGCTCGACCCAGGACGTCTCTCCGCTCGATCTTGACTGGGGTTCTCTTGGTTACTCGATCCGCTGTCTGGCTTTCTGCACCTGCCGCAAGATGTCCAGCTCACCGCCTGCTCTCCCTGTCCGATCTATCTGCGGTACTCCTAACTCGGGGTCTTCCAGCTTCCTCAATATCAGCGTGGGTAGTCTGGTGAATCACTGGGTCCTCCTCTGATAAGGCTGAACAACCCGGTCTTTAACTCTGTCAGGCCGCGCCTGCACTCCGGCCTAGTCACTGCCTCGTTCTGCTGCACTGTGTCTTGCTCCTCTCACTCCCTGGCGCGCTCTGCCAGCTCTCTCCATGAGGCTCAGGATGTAAGTCTCTCTCTCCCACCCACTTCCTGTGTCCGCTCCCAAAGCATGCCGGCAAATGTAGTCCCAATGTTCAATGTCTCTCATCACGCTTGTCTCCCTCCGGTGGCCAAAAATAGGTACTGCCACAACAGGGAATTAAACCCAGCGCTACAACTGATTGCGCATTCCATACCTAACATGGGGAGCGAAAAGTATACAGTAAACTTGCTCAGTCAAGATAGCACAATCACCAATATGCTAACTGATTTTTCACAGGGTTAGCATTAGAGATGCAACGTTACCGGATACTCATCCGAACGCTACAGTTAGCGTTCACTAGGGAATAGAACCCAGAGTGTTTCTTTTATCAAAACCAGTCAAGAATGGATATTATAGTCTAATAACAAGGGCTACCATTTAAGCTGTTTTTGTGTCACTGTGTCCTGTAAAGGCCATCTGGTATGTCTGGTGTCTCATGTACCTACAGTCAGGTCCAGAAATATTGGGACATCGACACAATTCTAACATCTTTGGCTCTATACACCACCACAATGGAGTTGGAATGAAACAAACACAATGTGCTTTAACTGCAGACTGTCAGCTTTAATTTGAGGGTATGTACATCAAACTCAGGTGAACGGTGTAGGACTTACAGCAGTTTGCAGATGTGCCTCCCACTTGTTAAGGGACCAAAGGTAATGGGATAATTGGCTTCTCAGCTGTTCCATGGCCAGGTGTGTGATATTCCCTCATTACCCCAATTACAATGTGCATATAAAAGGCCCAGAGTTCATTTCAAGTGTGCCATTTGCATTTGGAATCTGTTGCTGTCAACTCTCAAGATGAGATCCAAAGAGCTGTCACTATCAGTGAAGCAAGCCATCATTAGGCTGAAGAAACAAAACAAACCCATCAGAGAGATAGCAAGAACATTAGGCGTGAACAAAACAACTGTTTGGTACATTCTCAAAAAGAAGGAACGCACCGGTGAGCTCAGCAACACCAAAAGACCCGGGAGACCACGGAAAACAACTGTGGTGGATGACCGAAGAATTCTTTCCCTGGTGAAGAAAACACCCTTCACAACAGTTGGCCAGATCAAGAACACTCTCCAGGAGGTAGGTGTATGTGTGTCAAAGTCAAGAATCAAGAGAAGACTTCAGAGTGAATACAGAGGGTTCGCCACAAGATGTAAACCATTGGTGAGCCTCAAAAACAAGAACCCCAGATTAGAGTTTGCCAAACAACACCTAACGAAGCCTTCACAGTTCTGGAACAAGATCCTATGGACAGATGAGACCAAGATCAACTTGTACCAGAGTGATGGGAAGAGAAGAGTATGGAGAAGGATAGGAACTGCTCATGATCCTAAGCATGCCACCTCATCATTGAAGCATGGTGGTGGTAGTGTCATGGCGTGGGCATGTATGGCTGCCAATGGAACTGGTTCTCTTGTATTTATTGATGATGTGACTGCTGACAAAAGCAGCAGGATGAATTCTGAAGTGTTTCGGGCAATATTATCTGCTCACATTCAGCCAAATGCTGCAGACCTTATTGGATGGCGCTTCACAGTGCAGATGGATAATGACCCAAAGCATTCTGCAAAAGCAACCAAAGAGTTTTTGAAGGGACAGAAGTGTAATGTTATGCAATGGCCATGTCAATCACCTGACCTGAATCCCATTGAGCATGCATTTCACTTGCTGAAGACAAAACTGAAGGGAAAATGCCCCAAGAACAAGCAGGAACTGATTACAGTTGCAGTAGAGGCCTGGCAGAGCATCACCAGGGATGAAACCCAGCTTCTGGTGATGTCTATGCATTCCAGACTTCAAGCTGTGATTGACTGCAAAGGATTTGCAACCAAGTATTAAGAAGGGAAAGTTTGATTTATGATTATTATTCTGTCCCATTTCCTTTGGTCCCTTAACAAGTGGGAGGCACATCTGCAAACTGCTGTAAGTCCTACACCGTTCACCTGAGTTGGATGTACATACCCTCAAATTAAAGCTGACAGCCTGCAGTTAAAGCACATTGTGTTTGTTTCATTCCAACTCCATTGTGGTGGTGTATAGAGCCAAAGATGTTAGAATTGTGTCGATGTCCCAATATTTCTGGACCTGACTGTATGTCAGTCTCCTCTAGTAAAATGACATAGACCCAATGTCTTGAGTGCCTGGAAGCCATCTAACAGACTGCTTCTACTATTATTATTATCATCATCATTTATATAGCACTAACACTTTCCACGGCTCTTTAAAATAAACAATGTGGAACTTACAATGAGTAAAAAACTCAGGAACCTAAGACAAGATGTGTAGAGGGCCCTGAACACATGAGCCTGCAACCTAGAAGAGGTGGGGTGCAGGAGAGGAGAACAAGAGGAGTTGCCATCTTATTAGTGGTTAGTATCACTAATTTTACAGTTTGTGTCATAGTAGTAAAGCAAACTATTACACCTATAATGACGTGGGAAGTGTAGGTGCGGAGTGAAATTGGTCAGGATTTAAAGGAAGCAATAGCAGACTGAAATATAAAACAAAGCATTTTCTCTGAGTATAAAAACCCCCCCACTAATTCCATCATTGAATTGTCAAATGGGAATTAGATATATAGGATTTGTTTATTAGTTTATAAGAAAGTTTAATTGTACTAACAAATTTCTGTACTGTCCGTGTGTTGGCCATATGTTTCAAGCAGGTGTTCTTATTTACTTGTTTATGATTATCATGCTCTGGATTGAAAAATCATACAAATTTGACAGAAAATTTGCATACTTTCTAGCATTAGATTGGATATACTGTATGTTTATGATAAAGGACAAAAGCTAAAAATGCATTAGTTTCAGGCATACCTATGTTTTATCCATGTGTAATTTGATGTAATAAACATAGAAAAATATACTGAGTAAACTCTGTATGTCACATGCTTCCATCATAAAGACTGCATCATTTACACTTGCAGTAAAAACACAACACATTTGGGGCACTATTCCCTAGTGAACCCTAACATTAGCATTCAGATATGTGTTATCGCTATGATAAGCAACTTGAACGCATGCTCCCCATATTACCTTTCTGACACTAAACCCAAAAGAAATCACTGAGCACATACAGGGTTATCCAAAGAGATCCGAATTGCTTGAGAAAGGTAACCGAACGCTGAAAATCAGCGTTCGGTTACCTTTCCTGGCCATTCGGCTATCCAGAGAGCAGGCAATTCGCCAAATCCTGGCGAATTGCCTGCACACACGGTGCCTGTTCGGTGCCTGTTCGAGGGCAGTGAAATCCCCATAGAGAAGCACTGCTTCGGCTATTCAGAGAACACAAACCAGCAGTGAAAGGTTCCCCTAATCCCCTGCCATTCGGTGGTTTAATTCGGCAAATTTATTCAGGAGAATCCCATAGGCTTCAATGTTAAAAATATTCCCGTTTTAATTCAATATGTAATAAACCGTTCATTATAAAATTCTGCAGAAAAAAGTCTCTTTATTTATAGATTCTTTAGGATACTTTAAGCATTTTTCAGATTTTTTTTTTTTTTTATTAAAAGTCCGATTTGTTTTTTTTTTTTTTTTCAGTTTACTTATTTTTTTTGTAACAGCCCTCTTTATTATCATTCCCTGGACCTCTTGTGAAAATTTCAGACATTTTCGCTCAGTAGTTTCTTTGCAAACAGCGTTTCATTTTCCCAGATTCATACAAATGGTTTTTCTAATTTATTCACTGCCTCCTCTAGGTCACAGCTGCTTTGGCTCTGTGTGATTCGGCTCCTGTTCGGCTCCTGTTCGGCTTTTTCGAAGGTTAATCCAGATGTTTTTGCTTGTTTTCAGCGTGCATTCGGTTAGTTTTCGTCAGGTTTGCGGCAGCTTTTCCCTGCAATTCGGGGACCCTGTGGTGCTTGCTGAATACACCGCAGGGTCACCGAAATGCAATCGGCAAAAGGAACCGAATTGAAGAGAACGAAAAGTCACCGAACGTGCGGTGACTTTTCGAATCTCTTTGGATAACCCTGATGTTTTTTGCGCTAGCTTCCGCAAGCTTACTGTACTTTGTGCTTCTCATGTTAAGTATAGGATGCACAAATCAGTAATTAGCATCTCGATAAGTGAGGCATTACAAAGTGCTAGCACTAATTAGCGCAGGGACTCGAAAGGCAAAATTTTAGCTTTTCCTAAAAGCTGGTACTAACTGATTCCACATTTGCACCCTCTAAGGCTAGGGTCAGACGAACGCATTTTTCGCATCGTCCGTAAAAAAGTGCGTCCGAACGCATCGACGTACTTTTTCACGGAATACGCGATAGCGGTCATACGATGCGCATTTTCAGCCGTGACTTCATATGGATCCAAACCAGGAAACTTTGGGTGGCTGGACGTTATGTAGGCCGGACATGAGCAGGTTCTGACGTCTCCTAATCACGCATACATGCCGCTATGCGGACACAGCGCACTCTGTACATCAGTACTAGCGGTTTGACGTTCTTGCGAAAATGCATTCATTTGCTGCTTGCGTTGCGCGGTCGAACTTTCGTGCGGCCTTACTTCGTGTGTGGGCATGCGTTGGACGTCATTTGCTGCTACCACGGCCGTCATAAAGTGCGGGTAAACACACGTTCGCACTGCGTTTGTCTGACCCCAGCCTTAATGTTTCTAGGAGTCCATCCTTAACTTCACCATGTCACTATGGTTTGGGAGAGTGCCTGTAAGCAGTTATTGTTGTGAAAAATGTGTATGTTGAATTTTATTTTGAAATACAAATGAAAGATGAAAAATTACCATATGGTAATAGATGTGCATATTTTTTTAATAAGATTAGTATCTTCCCTAGAGAAAAAAATTCTCAGATCTAAATCTTGTGTAGCGCTGTTTAAAATTTTCTGTTGCTGTATTACTCATTTTTGGCCACCAGGGGGAGACAAGCGCAATGTAAACTATACTGGATACATTGGGACTATGTTTTCCAGCATGCTTTGGGGCAGAGACAGGAAGTGGGTGGGGAGAACCGACAGACATCCGCAACCTCATCGGAGGAGAGCCAGTGCGCGCCAAGGGGTGAACAGAGCAAGACGCACGTGAGACAAGGATAGATTGTGACCAGGCCGGAGTGCAGGTGCTGCCTTGCGGACGCTGGAGATCGGTTTCAGTGACTTGCCAGAGACCTAGTAATCCACCGCTGAGAGGTTTACACAGATACAGAGCTGCAGATTGGACCCCGAGTTAGGAGACCGCGATGATCTAATGGGAGTGCAGGCGGTGAACTGAGAATCTTGTGGCAGAGACGGACGAGCAAGACAAGCGGATCCGGTGGCACAGAGTCCCAGCCCAATCGAGCGGAGAGACGTCCTGAGTCGAGCAGGGTGCAGAGTATCTGGCGGATGGGTGAGAGGCCTTCCAGGCCACAGTACAGTAACAAAGCATGCTGCAGTTTGCTTAAATCTACAGGGCCCCAACGTGACTAGTCGAAGACACATTGAATTCATTCACTGGCCAGTTGAATCTAGTACCCGGGTACCAACACACGCATACACGTACACCTTCTTGGGACACAACCTGTACGGGACTTACACTCCAGCAACGAAGGGGTTAAAATTTCCTTTTTACCGCTGCGCGTTTCTCGCATTACGAATTCCTGTAAATATATATATACACCATGTTTGCTTATATATATATGCCAGTTTATTTGAGACCAGTAAACTATATAACTTATAAAATCCACAACAGTGCTGGTGTATATTTATTCCCTAGTGCGGGGAGACTGACCTGAGGTTAAATTCAGCGGCTCCTCCAGGAGTGAGCGCTACACTTGTCACACTCTTACTATAAAGAAGCAGCTCCTACTCTCAAAACCTCACTGTGACAAAAGAATTTGCAGCTGCACTACAAAAGCCAGGGAAAGGGTAGAATACAGAGAGTTCTGGAGACACTCACCACTGTACAAGGAATGATTCAGGAGGTTCTGATTTCCATATGGCATATTTCCATATACAGGGTATCCATAAAGTCTCTTTACAATTACAGAAATTTATTACAAAGGCAAATGAAGAGACAGACATATATTGTTAAGGTCTTTTTGCCTCATTTAATACACCTATATTAGGGATGAGCCGAACACCCCTGTGTTCGGTTCGCATTCGAACTCGAACAATTTCAAAAGTTTGAGTTCAGACGCGAACACGATCCGAGCTCAATGCAAGTCAAAGGGACTCCAACATTCGATTTTTAGAGTGCCCTGCAAGAGGGCATATATAAAAGATATTTGCCATAAAAGGTGTATGGGGGTCCGGGTAGTGCCCTGGGGGAAAGGAAACAAGGACAAAAAGTTTTAAAAAAACGTTGCAGAGGGATTTAGATAGATTGGGGGACTGGGCACTTAAATGGCAGATAAAATATAATCTAAATAAATGCAAAGTTATGCACTTTGGAGTGAAGAACACACAAGTAATTTATACCCCAAATGGTACGGAGTTAGGGAAATCCAAACAGGAGAAGGATTTGGGAATTATCATAGACTTCAAACTAAGTAACAATGTGCAATGTCAAACAGCAGCCGCCAAGGCCAGCAAAGTATTGGCATGCATTAAAAGGGGAGTTCACTCTAGGGATGAAAACATAATTTTGCCCCTGTATAAATCAATGGTCAGGCCACAGCTTGAATATGCCGTGCAATTTTGGGCACCTGTCTTAAAAAAAGATATTATAGCGCTAGAAAAAGTGCAGAGACGGGCAACTAAATTAATAAGGGGAATGGAAGGGTTAAGTTATGAGGAAAGACTAACAAGCTTAAACCTGTTTAGTTTAGAGAAACGGCGCCTTAGAGGGGATCTGATAACCTTATATAAATATATACGGGGCCATTATCAACCATTGTCTGATAACCTAATCATTAACAGGTCTATACACAGGACAAGGGGTCATCCATTAAGACTGGAAGAAAGAAAATTTAGCTTAAAGCATAGGAAGGGCTATTTTACGGTGAGAACAATAAAGCTGTGGAATTCTCTGCCTGTTGAGGTGGTTGGGTCAGAGTCTGTACAGACTTTTAAAAAACGACTGGATGACTTACTGCAGACACAAAATATTAAGGGTTATAATATTTAATATGTGGGTAAAAGCTTCTTGATCCAAGGAGAAATCTGTCTGCCATTCTGGGGTCAAGAAGGAATTTTTTCCCAGTATGTTGCATATTGGCAAGCATTTCAGACTGGGTTTTTTGCCTTCTTTTGGATCAACAGCAGTAGGTTATGTGGGAGAGGCTGAACCCGATGGACGCATGTCTTTTTTCAGCCTATATAACTATACTATGTTTTTAAAGGAACAGTGAGTTTTCCATGAAATAAGGGTTAAAAATAAAAACGAAAAATTCCTTCAAATATCATGCCTAGGAGGTCCCCATAACCTGCCCGTGAAGTGGCGGTTTTGTAGGATGTATAGAAACATTTAAAAAGAAAAAAAATGATATTTCAAATGACGGTAAATGTTTTTCCTTTAATCTATTCATAAACAACTGCTTGGGGCGGCAGCCTGTATGAAAAGAAGAGACGTTTTAGGACACTCAGCACAAGTTTAGTGATTTTTTGGCTAAATTATGGTGAAACTTATGCAGGCTTTGGATGAAAGTAACAACAGGTGCATTAAAATTTGATCTTTGGTGCCAGCTAGTGCCTTCACACCGTAACCCCTCTGAGGTATTGTGGAAGAGTGCAGTGGTGGAGGTTTTGGGAATGCAGAAGAGATCCAACTATTCAGTTACATCAGCATCAGGGGAGTGATAGCTGCTGATCCAGGACTGATTCATTTTTATAAATGTCAGCCGGTCTACAGAGTCGGTGGACAGACGCACTCTTTTGTCTGTGACAAAACCTCCAGCGGCACTGAACGTCCTTTCAGAAAGCACGCTGGCTGAAGGGCAACCTAGTAGCTCCATAGCATATTGGCTAAGTTCTGACCAGTGATCCAATCTAAACCCCCAGTAAGCCAGTGGATCATCTGCTGTAAAGGTAACCAGGTCTGCCCTTGCCCCTAGATAGTCCTGCACCATATGGTGAAGACGCTGGCAATGGGTGCCTACATTTGACCTCCCTGGGCGTCGTGGACTAAAAAATTGGAAAAGGCATCAGTCAAGCGGCCCCCTTCACTGCTCATCCTCTGATAAACAGCAGCCTCAGAAGCACCTGTATCATCAGTTGGTAACCTTCCAGTGTCTGGAAAGGTGTTGCACAAGTGTTGCTTTAGAGTGTCCTCAAGTTGTTTCATCCTGTTCTCCCTCTGTGAGGTTGGAGGTGGCATTAGCTTCAGAGTGTTCCTGGTCACTGAGGATGACCGTATCATGCACTACCTCCTCCCAGCCACGTACTAGTCCTTGGGTTTCTGGGGACACAAAACCCTCCCTTGATGAATCCCCACCTTCAATGCCCCCACGACTTAAATATTCCTCCTCCTCCTCATCCTCCTCATCTTCCTCCTGTCTGATCTGAGGACCCGCAGGAATGCTGTCTGCGGAAAAACTGGGGCCTTGATAGCTAGGGAAGGCCTCCTCTTCCTCCCGCTGCTCTGCGTCTAGTCCACATCTATAATTCCCCGCAGAGTGTGCTCCAGCAGGAACACTAAAAGGAATTGTATCACTGATGCATGCACTGTCCACGCTCACCATCCCCGATGCCTCCTCAAATGGTGACAGTACAGTGCATGCATCCTTGATCATCAGCCACTGTGGGGGGGGGGAAGAAAAAACAAGTTGACCTGAACCTGTCCTTGTGCCATACTCACACAGGTACTCATTGATGGCCCTCTGCTTCTTGTGCAGGCGCAGCAGCAATGCCAATGTCAAGTTCCACCTGGTGGGCATGTCACAGATCAGGCAGTTTGTGGGAAGGTGGAATTCTCTTTGAATTTCTGCCAGGCGAACACTTGCTGGGAATGACTGTCTGAAGTGGCTGCAAACTTTTCTGGTCTGGCTGAGAAGCTCTGCCAGCCCTGGGTACCTGGTTAGGAAACGCTGTACCACCAGATTTAGGACGTGTGCTAGGCATGGTACATGCGTCAACTTACCCTTGCGTAGGGCGGAGAGAAGGTTGCTGCCATTATCACAGATGACCATTCCCAGCTCAAGCTGGCGTGGTGTTAACCATCTCTGGGCCTGCCCCTGCAGAGCTGACAGAATTTCTGGCCCGGTGTGGCTCCTGTCCCCTAAACAAACCAGCTCAATCACAGTATGGCATCTTTTTGCTTGAGCCATTGTGTAGCCCCTGCCATGCGTCGGTTTAACTGCCACTTCAGAGACATTGGAGGAGGAGGAGGAGGAAGAGGAAGAGGTGGAGCAGACAGACCTCATATAAGCAGCTTTCTGTAGGCGTGGTGGATGAGCAAGCTCAATCACAGAGCCCCGTCCTGGATCCCTCCCAGCTGCAAGCAGCGTTACCCAGTGTGCCATGAAGGAAATGTAACGGCCCTGTCCATGCTTGCTGGACCACGTGTCTAAAGTAACATGCACCCTGCTGCTGACTGCCTTTCCCAATGACTCCATAACATTGTCTTCCACGTGCTGGTATAGTGCTGGAATGGCCTTCCGTGAAAAGAACTGGCGTTTTGGAACCTGCCACTGTGGTACAGCACATTCGGCAAATTCACGGAAGGAGGCAGAGTAAACCAGCTGGAAAGGCAGCAGCTGTAATGCAAGTAATTTTGCCAAGCTGGCATTTAGACGCTGTGCAAGGGGATGGTTGGGACTATATTTTTTCCCACGCTTGATCCTATTCAGACATAGCTTACAAATAGCAACGCTGCAGTCTGCTGCACATTTTGTGAAGAACTCCCAGACAGCAGAGTTCCTGCACGTGTGCTTTGAGACAACAGCGCTCTGCACCTGAGCAGCTCTGACTTCTGATGCCTTGGACTGGCTACGGTTGCTCATAGAGGACGTTGTGCCTCATTTTTGTTGCGCCTCCTCCTCCTCCCTTGACTGCTCTGTTCGATCAGGCACCAAGGTGGAGTCAGTGACCTCATCATCATTGTCATCACTCCCTATCTCTTCGTCACTGGTGCCAACCTGGCAATATGCTGCAGCTGCTGGGGGAACATGAGTGCCAGTTCTTTGTGTGTTACTGGCACACCCTCCTTCTAGGCTGATTTTACTCCTTTCCTCAACCTCAACGTTTGAATCAGAGCACTGGAGTTGCTGCGCATCCTCAAGCAGCATGTCACTGTCATTGTAGTCAAACAATTCAGCTGACTCCTCTGTGTATGATGGTGAGGCTACGGCAGGAGTAGCTGTGGACATGGAGGCTGAATTAGATGTTTTGGCAGCTGAGGTGGACTGTAAACCACTACAAGCCTGGCTGGCAGAGGACTCAGAGGATGAGGATGGCCTGGTTAGCCAATCCGGCAAATCCTCTGTATGTTGCTGCTGCTTAAGATGGCCAGCACCAGTTAGAAAGGACAAGAGTGCCCCTGCAGAGGATGCACCATGTCCACAACGAGCAGGGGCACAGCGTTCCCACACAGAGACTGCTTGCCCTCTTATCTGTGTCTGGGAGCGTCTGCCTGTCAGTTTTGGTCTTTGACATCGTGAGTGATATATAGATTAAAGATATTCAGAACTCTGCTATAAATCAGGGATTTTACTGATATTTTCCCTGCAAGGCTGCCAATGTCCTCTACTCTCTTTCTGATTCACTTCCTCTACTGCAGGCTGCAACACCCTGATACCAGGCAACACCCAGATTCAACTCTCAATAGATAAACAGATGAACTCTGATTAAACTGTGTTATTGTATGGTATCTAGAATTCGATTAAAACGTATACAAATTTTCCAGAAAAATGCTATAAATTAGTGACACACCCTGTCCCTGATAGCTGGCAGTGCCAAAACAGAGATTAAAATTTCCAGAAATCTGCTATGTCTCAGTGATACACCCTTATAGCTGGCAGTGCCTAGACACAGATTCAAATTCCCAGAACTCTGGTATAAATCAGTGATACACCATGATAGCCTTTGCAGTGCAAACACACAGATTAAAAAATTCCCAGAACTCTGGTATAAACCAGTGATACACCCTGATAGCTTGGCAGCAGCTGGCAGTGCCATCACTTAGATTAAAATTCCCAGAACTCTGGTATAAGTCATTGATACAGCCTGTCCCTGATTGCGGTCAGTGCCAACAGATTCCAATTTCCAGAAATCAGATATAACTCAGCGATACAGCCTGTCCCTGATAGCTGTCAGTACCATACACAGATTCCAATTTCCAGAACTCTGGTATAAGTCAGTGACAGCCTGATATGCAACAATCTCCTCTGATTCACTCCTGCAACAAATACGTGCTGGGGCTGCGGGGAAGGCTTATATATTGTGCTGCGGGACTTAGCTCTGTGAGCCCATGATTGGGCAAAATTTGCACAATCAGGACTCTGAGCCCTGATTGGCATAGTCTTGCACCTGACCAATTACAAGCTTCAGGTCAGTGGAAAAGTGCATTGTGGTCTATTGTGGTGCATTGTGGCTGAACACGCGGAAATGTTCGCTGTTCGCCGAACAGCCGAACGGCCAATGTTCGAATCGAACCACCAGCCCATCCCTACATGGGCACCATTAGTTGCACAAAGCACATCAAGATGGTACTTGATTATTTGCCATGTTCGCTGTAGTATACCCTCATCAATGGTGGCAATGGCATCAGTGATCCTCTGCTTTAGATTAGTGATGTCCCGTACCTTTGTTCAATACACAATATCTTTAACATAACAACATAGAAAGAAGTCATTTTTCTTCAGCGAGACGTCAGTTACTGCAAATGTTTACCTTGACCTTTTGACTGAATACGTGGCACCACAACTACAAGACCTTCAACCAACCATCATTTTCCAGGAAGATGGTGCACCACCACACTGGGGACTGCATGTTTGTGGGCTCCTAAATGAAACATTTCCAGACTGGTGGATTAGAAGGGGTGGCCCAAATCCCTGGTGTTTGGGATGAAACGGGGATTGCACCGGGGTGATGGGGACATGGTGTACCCAGGGTACAGTGATCCGCACAGACAGAAAGGAAGGGTAGAGTAGGGTGAATGAATTTAAACCAGTGTTTCCCAAACCTGTCCCCGGGACCCTCTGCCTCGCCAGGTTTGCAGGATATCTGAAGCACAGCACAGGTGATATGATTTGTTGCTCAGTGATTGCCGGATTCAGTCTGCTTTTCCTCAAGGTGATCTACAAAATCTGGCCTGATTGAGGGTCCCGAGGACAGGTTTGGGAAACACTGATTTAAACTGAGAGAAGGAGGTTACTTAATCTGGAATTCAGGCGGTATGGGAATCCGGTGAACAGGAACTGGTAGAGGGTTTGGGTCTGGATAGTACAGAGCAAACAGAAAGTATATCTTTACTCTAACAGGGTTGAACAGCAAAGGAGATCCTGGGGTGTAGCCCTTTATTTCTGTGTGGTGATGTGTGTTTAGTGAGTTAACTGTTTCACTGTTGGATTCTGTTATTGAAAAATACAGATTGCAGGACAGGAGCAGCACAGGAAGCATGCTGCCAGGAGCTTCTGAGGATGAATACAGATAGGGGGCATAACACCAGGCCACCTCGTTCACCAGATTACACTCCCCTCGACTTCTTTCTATGGGGTTATGTTAAAGATATCGTGTATCGGACCAAGGTACGGGACATCAATAATCTAAAGCAGAGGAACACTGATGCCATTGCCACCATTGATGAGGGTATGCTACAGCGAACATGGCAATAAATCGAGTACCGTCTTGATGTGCTTCATACAACTAATGGTGCCAATATAGAGGTGTATTAAATGGGGCAAAAAAGCTTAAATATATACATCTCATTTTGTAATAATTTTCACTGATCTGTCTTTTCAATTGCCTTTGTAACACATTTTTGAAATTGTAAAGAGACTTTATGGACGCCCTGTATGATAGTGAAGGGGTGGTTAATAATAAAAAAAATTGGGGGGGTTGTAGTAAGGCAATCCTGACTGGTGTTTTAGTTCAAAATTTCATCCCAGACCTCTTTTGATAGTGCATTTTACTTTTAAGCCCAAGGAGCTAACAAACGTGAACTACATTCAGAAAAAGGTGCTTTTATCATGAATTAGATATATTTTTTTTTTTGCGGCTCTATAGATATCAGTCATAGATTTAGTGCATATTTCCAATTAAATGTTGTGCCGGCTGGGAGGAGTAGAGGTAACATCACTGCAATGCGTGGAGAGAGCCTGTGGAGACATGGGCTCAATCCCAGCAAGAGCACCTCTCCACCAAGTGTCCTTGGACAAGACACCTAACAGTACATACTCGCCACCCAGGACATACTTGAAAACAAGAGAAATCTCTATGTATCCTTCCTGGTAAAATACTTTCTAAAAAAAAAAATGTTTTGTTTTCAGATATGTGAAGCCGTGGAGACATGGAATTTAGTGATTTTAGTCAGGTTTTGGTACAACAGAACATTACTTGATCACAAGAAAAAAATAATTTATATTACCTTTATCTATACTTTTGATATAATAAATATTAGGTATAATGGAAATATTTAAGACGTAGTCTATTGATTGTTTAGCATGTGTATTAGGATATATACATATACATATATATAAATATCTGGCTAGATGGAGTGGAGGTAACATCACTGCTCTATAACCGTGGAGATGCAGGTTCGAATTCCAGCCAGAGCACCTCTCCAGTAAGTGTCCTTGGACAAGGCACCTAACGGTACATACTCGCCACCCAGGACATACTTGAAAACAAAAGAAATCTCAATATATCCTTCCTGGTAGCATACTTTCTAAATATATATATATATATAACAGGACTTATGAACATGATATGAATATATTCCTGAAACACTCATGCTAGCCAAGTGCATTTTGCTTTATTTTTGAAACGCAATATAAAAACGTGTATCTGAAACCACATACAGGGTTATTCAAAGAGAATCGAAAAGTCACCGTACGTTCGGTGACTTTTCGTTCTCTTCAATTCGGTGTGATTTTGCGATCCCATTTTGGCTATCCCACGGTGTATTCAGCAAGCACCACAGGGCGTCATAGTGCAGGGAAAAGCTGCCGCAAACCCGACGAACACTCACCGCAAAACCCAGCAAACGCACACCAAAACCCGCAAAAACATCTGGTTTAACCCTGCCGAACACGCCGGAGAAACCCGAGCAGCCGCCGATCACAGCGCAGAGCAGCTGCCGGAAAAACCCGACACCGCAGACGAATGAGGGAAAAAAACCAAAAAGCAGTATGCTTGAATGTTTGACAAGTGAAACGCTATTTGCAAAGAAACTACAGAACAAAAATGTCTGGAATTTACATATAAGATCCAATGAATGATAATAAAAAGGGCTGTTACAGAATAAAAAAAAAAGATTTTAAAAAAACAAAAAAGAAAAACTCCAAAAAAATGCTTAAAAGATCCTAAAAAATCTATAAATAAAGAGACTTTTAACTGCAGAATATTATAATCAACGGTTTATTAGATATTGAATTAAAACGGGAATATTTTTAACTTTGAAGCCTATGGGATTCGCCTGAATAAATCTGCCGCATGAAACCACCGAACAGCAGGGCAATTCGGCAACTTTTCACTGCTGGTTTTTGTTATCTGAATAGGCGAAGCATTGCTTCACTATGGGAGTTTCACTGCCCTCGAACAGGCACCGAACAGGCACCGTATGTGCAGGCAATTTGCCAGGATTTGGCAAACTGCCTGCTCTCTGTATAGCCGAATGGCCAAGAAAGGTAACCGTATGCTGAATTTCACTGTTCGGTTACCTTTCGCCCACAATTCGGATCTCTTTGAATAACCCTGATATTATAATTTTTCACCTGTTATTTATCAGAAGTTCTGAGTATCAAAATCCAGATTTTAATCAATAATTGTAGGGCAATCTCAAGCAGCAAAGATACATATATTCCCTGATTAGGTTGGGATGAAAGAAGGTCACCTGTAAAGATCACAGAAAAAATAAGCCTGTGTCTTTTATATGATTTGTCACCATAGCAGTATGAATACCATATTCCCACACACAAACTTTATGAATTGAAATACAGTTGTGTTCAAAATTATTCAACCCCACTGAAATTGAGTGTTTTGGCCAGTTTGACATTGATTTTGATCATTCAGCTCATCTTGCTTACAATTAAATCAAAGAGGCACGTGTAGGTCAGACAAAATATAAATAACATTTATAATGAAATAACCACATGTCTTTTCTGTGCTCACATCATTATCAGTTTTATTCAACCCCCAGTGACATTCAATCTTAGTACTTAGTACAACATCCTTTTACAGTTATAACAGCTTTAAAACGTGAAGCATAGCTTGACACAAGTGTCTTGCAGCAAACTACGGGTATCTTCGCCCATTCGTCATGGGCAAAAGCCTCCAGTTCAGTCACATTCTTAGGCTTGCCACTGCAACTGCTTTCTTTAAGTCCCACCAGAGGTTCTCAATCGGATTTAAGTCAGGTGACTGCGATGGCCACTCCAAAATGTTCCAGCCTTTAATCTGCAACCATGCTCTAGTGGACTTGGAGGTATGCTTGGGATCATTGTCCTGTTGAAAGGTCCAACGTCTCCCAAGCCTCAGGTTTGTGACGGACTGCATCACATTGTCATCCAATATCTCCTGGTACTGAAGAGAATTCATGGTACCTTGCACACACTGAAGCTTCCCTGTACCTGCAGAAGCAAAACAGCCCCAAAGCATGATTGACCCCCAGCCATGCTTTACAGTAGGCAAGGTGTTCTTTTCTTCATAGGCCTTGTTCTTCCTCCTCCAAACATAGTGTTGATTCATGGGCCCAAACAGTTCTAGTTTTGTTTCATCAGTCCACAGAACACTATCCCAAAACTTCTGTGGTTTGTCCACATGACTTTTGGCATACTGCAGTCGACTCTTCTTATTCTTTCGAGACAGCAAGGGGGTGCGCCTGGGAGTTCTGGCATGAAGGCCTTCATTACGCAGTGTACGCCGTATTGTCTGAGCTGAAACTTCAGTACCCACATCTGACAAATCTTTTCTCAGTTCCTCAGCAGTCACACAGGGACTTTTCTCCACTCTACGCTTCAGGTAGCACACAGCAGTCGAAGTCAGCATCTTCTTTCTGCCACGACCAGGTAGCGTTTCAACAGTGCCCTTTGCCTTGAATTTGCCAATGATGCTTCCTATGGTCTCTCTTGGTATGTTTAACATCTTTGCAATCTTCTTATAGCCATTGCCCTTCCTGTAAAGAGTACTCACCTCTTCTCTTGTCTTCCTGGACCATTCTCTTGACTTCACCATGTTTGTAACCACACCAGTAAATGTCTAGAAGGAGCTGAGTATCACAGTCATTTTAAAGCTGCCTAATTGGTGCTTATTATGCTTTATTGCTGCTCCGTGACATCCACAGGTGTTTTCAATACCTGATTGAAAACACTTGAATGAACCTCTGTTCTTCAGAGTGGTAGTCTTTAAGGGGTTGAATAATTGTGTCAATGAAGAATTCACAAAAGAAACATTTACACCTGTATTACAAGACCAATTGATGTAATTTGGTTGCATATGGTTCTTTAAAAAGTTCTTGTAGGATTTCATTCTGAATACAATTACAAATGTACACTAAATTCCCTAAAACCCTTTACAGCATTGGGGGTTGAATAATTTTGAACACAACTGTATAGACAAACAATTTTTTATGCTTTTTTTTCATGAACCAATCAAGAAATAACTAAAAAGTGTAGATGGGGAACGTTAACAGACAGAACCAAATTAGCAAGCAGACACACAGAGCCCTATTCCAATCTTTTATCGCAAAGCACGATGCTCAAGCCATTCAGCAGAACGGTTCAAGCACTGTGCTCTTTTTATTAACGGCATTTTCTGTCTGATATCCTAGCTAAGCTTTGTATGGGATAGGCTAATGTGGCCTGAGCAGATGGAGAACGAGCCAAACCAATGAGCTATTACATCTACGTCTGATGTTATTTTAAAAAGAATATATAACGTCTTTCAGACCCTGGTGTTATGTGATTGCGATTCAGCACAATCACATGACCCAGTGATGTAACCCGCACATTAAATTCCCTACTCACTTTAGATCCCTTGGTGTCGAGAGCAGCACGATATGCTACTTCCTTGCTTAGCAGCAGAGTTACACTGGAAACAGATAGGGCTCTATTACGCTCTTAGTGTTAAAACGAGGGTGCAAGGGAGGAAAAACTGCACCCGCAGTTTTCCCCCTTGCGCCCGCGTTTTAATGCTGATTTACAATGCAGGCGCAAAAAATGCATTGTTATCGAGCATAAAAAGCTGGGATGCTCGAGGCAGCGCTGAGTGCAGCCACAAGTATCCACTCGCTGGAGTCCATAGGACTCCATTGAGTTCCTTCCTGCCGGTCACGTGACCGGCCGGATCTCGCCTCACGAGATCCGGCCGGTCGGCGTAGGGATACTCAGGGATAAACTGGGGGGACCTTATCACAGTCTTTCCCTGCTCCTGCCGGCCGGAGGAGGCGAGCAGAGCCGCGGTCTTTGCTGCAGACAGAGGGTGAGTATGTGCTTGTTTTTTTATTTTTTAAGGCTGGTGTTAACGGATTCTGCAGCAGCGGAATCCGTTAACACCAAGTCCTGGCTCTGGTTAACTTTGCGCTGACCAGAGCCAGGCGGTAATCAGTGCTGGGACTGTGTAATACCAGCGCTGATTAACACTTTGCGCTCCCCATGTTAAACATAGGGAGCACAAAGTACAGTAACCTCGCGCATCGCTGCGCAAGGTACCAAACCCGTTTGCGTTTGTATTGTAATATGCGGTAAATACCGCGGCAAATGTGAGCGTTAACGTTTGCGTATAGAATGTAATAGTGCCCATAGTTTACAGTGTACAGGATCTCCGTGTACCACTCCGATGCCTGCCTGGATCTCACTCGAGCAAACTCTGTAAGAACTCGCACTAGATTGCGTCCTGTCTCCATGGAGTCCTATGATGCTTAGAGCTGCTAGTGTTATCTTTTAACACCTCAGCAGTATTACGTCTGGAGCTCCTTAGTAATACGGGTGTTAAATGGAAGGCGCTATTGGTAAAATGGCAGGCGCCCTGGTTTTCCATTAGAATCTTCAATATAACAACATCCGTGGAAAAGGGCCCACCAACTACACACAGATGTATGGCACCAAAGTTGCATATTGCCCACATCACTGAATTCTTTGCTGCACAAATAAAGTAGATATTGCTTGGGGTTGAAATTCAAGCTTCAGTTTTACAATTTATTATGGTTTAATAGAATGACCTTCCTCATGATGTGAGTAATGTACAAGTTACAAGGTCTCTTAATCATTATGATGTTAGTATTAGCACATAGAGATGCATTATCTTTCTCTACTAGGAAAATAGAACATCAGTTCACAAACAATGCAACAAGAAATGAATTCCATCTGGAAAGCATGCGATAAAGACACCTCACGTAGCTCTATCTTGTCACTACATGTCTCTATAGGGACATGCATGCTTTGCTAGCGTGCTTTTGAAAATGTGCAATGCCTTTTGAATGAGTCAGTAGTGTCATTCAGCTGGCATAAAAAACAAGTAAATATGATATTTTTTCATATCTACAGGCTTCTCTTTCTTGGCGTTTTCCAAGCCCACCACAGGAGGCACTTTGAGCTAACCAATCAGTGTGCATACCTAGATAAAGATAAAAAACACACTGAGCATGTGCGACTGAGTTACTCCTCCTCCCTCCTGCACTTTGAGCTAAGGGGAGGGTGGGGCTGAGTGTCATTCCAATCTGTTACTATTTTACTCCCAGCTACTGCAGAGGTAGGGAAGGAAAGAAACCAATACACACAAGGTGAAAAAGAGACAGCAGAGACAGGAATTGCAAAAAAAAGCATATAGACAAAGCAAAAAAGGTAAAGAGAGACAGACAGCAAGATAAAGCAGAGAATATGCAATTGAAGGTACAGTGAGAGAGAGAGAGAGAGAGAGCGCACAGACAGACGGCACAAGAAAGAGCGTGAGAGGAAGTGACCTGTGAGGGAGTTTGAGTGAGACAGTAAGTATGTAAACCATGAAAGAGCGCAAGTGAGCATGTCAGTGAGTGAGTGAGTGAGTCTGTCTTGTTTTCACAGTTGCAGAGATGGCTATTATTCAGTTCCCCAGTCTGAGGTCCTGAGTGTGCACAGAGTTTCATGTGCAAAGCTTGTGCTAGTTCAAGTGAAGCTTTAATGGGTGGAGTAGTGGTTGGGGAGGAGGCAGGGAATATACAGGAAGTGGGAGCTGAAGAAACACCCCTAGCTGAGGGGCGGGGCCAGAGAAGATGAAATGACAGAGTTTAAAGCAAGAACTAAACATTTTTTAAACTTTTAAGGCCCTATTACATTCTTAACGCAAAAACGCACGCTAAACACGTGTTTTTTTGCACAAAGCGTTAAACGTTAATGCACGAAAATCACCACTGGAATTACATTCCTTGTGCATTTTTTCACCCGTTGGGAAATTGCGCTCGTAAAACTGATGCATGCAGAAATCAATGAGTGCAATGTCATTTTTAACGCGAGTCTGTCATTTTATGCGGACAGCACACACCAGACGTACAGTCTGATGGAAGACAAGGTAGTGGCCGTCATTTTTGACGGATCTAGTAAAAAAAAACATGCGCATCGACGTTCTCCATTGTGAATCCGCAGATTGGTACGGTCAGGTTGTTACAATTTGCAGTTACCACCAGCTTTTCAAAGACGTTAAAATTATGCGCGCAAACGTTGTCCGTTAAATTTGCACTAAGATTGTAATACCATGCACGTACCAGCGCACAAATGCATTTGCGCTCACAATGATAAGTATAGGATGCGCGCATTAAATTGCGCTCGCAAAGGGTTCGCGCAGGGTCACTCGCGTTAGACGTTAACGCGTATTTTGTGCGCGAACTTCGTAATGCGCGAAGAATGTAATAGGGCCATTAATGATTTGTACTATGTCCATAGATATAAAAGAGTTTAAATGACAGCTTAAATTACGTTTTTTTCTAGACATGCTGCATATCCCTTTACCTGACCTTGCTTTGATTGTCCACTCCAACAACAGCCACAAAGTATTTGTTATCAGGGCAATTGACCGTGCTTAGAGGAAATAAATGTGTATTCACAAAACATTTAATTTTAATTAAAACTTTTGGAATTTTCTTTAGCTTGTACTTTTCCTTGTTATGATAACTTAAAAATATATATAAAATATAAATATAATTACATTCTCAGTAGACAAAGGGTTGAATTACAATCTTCACGCAAACATTTGCGCCGGCACAAAAAAACATTAAAGCTAGGGGACATATTACATAGTCAGTGCAACAACCGCGCGCAATCGTCTACCGCGGGTGAACCTGCGCAAACCCTGCGCGAGCTTACTGTACTTCGCGCTTGCCTATACTTAACATTGTGAGCGCAAATGCGAATGTACACTGGTATGAGTATGGTATTACAATCTATTTTGCGATAATTACCGCATGGCCGTTGCGCGCATAATTTTAGCAACCCCTAAAAGCTGGTGTTAATGGAAAATCTGAACAACCTGGCCAAACCCAAATACACCAGCCCATAAAAAATAATGCAGCAAAGTATAGTTGCCCATTCAACTAATACCAAACCAATAAAATGGAGAAGTTGTGTGTGCATGTATTATTGCTGCAGCATATATGCTCAGATTGACTGTGGCAGGCGCAATTTCTTAACGTGAGATAATTGTGGTTCTTGATTCCGATTGGCTGAATCGCGACAAAACCACAGTGTGCCCACTGATTGTTGCACGCTACGGTACTGCGCGAGCATTTGGGCGCGTCCTGTTTGCGCGTTATTGATCGGCAGATGAAAAGACGCGCGAGGATTGTAATACCAGCTGTGATTTGCGCGCGCAAAACTTTTACGCTTGGCGCAAAGATTTTCGCTTTGCGCCAGGGTTTTTGCGCAAATATTGTAATATAGCCCAAAATGTCTTAACCTCGTCACTACCACTTTCAATTATACTCATTCTTTAAAAGCACCTCCTGGTGTTCTGAGATCGAGTAAATTCAATCTGGTCAGATTCTGGAGTAATGTAAATTAATTAAGTTTATTGCAAATTAAATTAGTTTGTAAATGGACTTCAGAATATGCCCATAAAGTTTAAACACATCAAACATGGCAGCTAATGCATGTGTTAAAGTTATTCAACAAATATGGAGGTCCGTTTTGCTCAAGATGCCTCGGAGCCCAAGCTGTAATGTAAATGTAGCAGTGCTTTTTTGGCTAGCAGGGGTTGGTTCCACCAATCAAATAAGACTTACTTACAGGGAAATTATACAGTGGGACACCTCTGCATATATTTACTGTGTGGGTCATGTAAAGGGATTTTCCATAAAAAGACCAGGTCCTCCCAGTAGTTGTATTAGAATTCTGGAGACCATTTGCAAATTGATTTTCTTTGCATTATATAAAATTATTTTGTATTGCTGCAGAATTTGTCCATATTGAGTATACTCGATGTTGGGCTCCTGAATGAGCTTTGAAGATCAAGTATACTTGGTCATGGTTGTGAAGGGGGTTAAAGTATTTTTGAATATGTGAAGGAGACTTTCCATTGTCCCCAAATTCCAAATGCAATAATAATTTTACCATACTGAACTGGGATGCCCATATCTGCCTACCTTACCTCTTCAATCACAAAATAATCGGACATTTTCTGACCCAGAAGATTGGCTCCTGAAATGATGATTTATAAAAAATATGCAGTTTGAGATGATTGTAGGAGTTAAATCAGTTTAAGAATATTCTATAATACTCAAAGAGCACGTATTATCCTCTCTAACTTTCTTCTAAGTTTCTTTTTATACATAATATTTTCTAGCTCGTCATTGATCTATTTTAAGATTCCATTGTTGCATGTTTCTTAAGGCAAATAAATTTATTGGAAAGATAGTCATGCTCTACATTCTATGAACATTGCAAACCATATGTAAAAATCATACCTGTTTATTGTGTATTAGCTGAGTCTGCAAATGTGAAGCTATATAAATCAATGGTTGTTGTGGAAATTAAGGGGATGTCTGTGTTGGTTATTCTTAGTGACTTATTCATCAAAAAGATGTTTTAGACAAAGTGATGCAGAAGATCTACCCTATAATATAATAAGCTATGAAAAAGGTATCCTTCACCACTCAGTAGTGAAAGAAAGCTCAGGAGAATAATCCTAACCCGTCGGGACTAAACCCACAATTGCAATCAGAACAGAACCAGAAACCCATTTACTAAACGGGTCAGGTACATAAAAAATATAAGCAAATATATACTTTATTGGTTAATGTAAAAAGGCACATAAAAACCCACAAACACTCCATTGCTTAGTGTTCGGTAGTCCCAAAACTGTAAATAGTGACATACACACTTAGATAGTGTAAATAGTGACATGCACACTTAGCATAATTAGATATCAGTACTTCGTTGGACCACCTTTTGTCTTCACTGCTGCGTCGATTCTTCTTGGCATTGACTCCACGAGATGTTGAAAGGTGATATGAGGAATCTGACACTATGCCTGATGAATAGCACTGTCCAGTTCTGTGAAATTTGATGGTTGTGGAACCAGCCGCCTGACAGCTCTTTCAACTTTGTCCCACAAATGCTCAATTGGATTGAGATCTGCTGGTTGTGGGGCCACCTAAGCAAGGTAAATTCTCCCTCATGTTCTTGAAACCACTCCTGCACAATAAGAGCACCGTGGCATGGCAAATTGTCTTGCTGGAAGAAGCCATCTCCATTGAGATACGCCATCAACATGATAGGATGAACTTGATCAGCAACGATACTTTGGTAGGTTGTGCTATTCAGACGTTGTTCCACACGAATTAAAGGGCTCCAAACCATAACACTGCCCCCACCAGATTGAAGGGTTGTACTCAAGCATGTGGGGTGCATGCTTTCCTGCTGTTTTTGGCAAATTCTAACTCTGCCATCTGCATGATGCAACTGGAAACGTGATTCATCGTACCACATGACTTTTTTCCAATGCTCGACTCTCCATGTGTTCCTGTGCGAATGGGAGATGTTTTATCTTGTTAACTGCAGACAGCAAAGGTGGTCGAACAGGCCTTCGGCTTCCATATCCCATATGATGCAGTGCACAGCGAACAGTGCGTTCAGAGATCCTTTGAGATGATCCCGGATTAAGATCTGCAGTAATTTGATGCACTGTTGCCCTTCTGTTGTCTTGTACCAGTCTTGCCACTCTCCGTTCTGCCCTATCATTGACTAGTTGCTGACGGCCACAATTCGCATGTTTAGACCCAGATTTTTGGCTGACAGTCCAGTCTTTAAACACTTTAACAACAGCTGCTCTTGAACATTTAACGAATTCTGCTGATTTGCTGATACTATGGCTTCGGGCGCCAACAATCATTCCACGTTCAAAGGCTGTTAAATCGCGTTGTTTACCCATATCTTCAGAAAAAAATCACTTCTACTGTCGTGGTAAACAACCTGCTTCCCTATTTATAATGGTCTGGCCCTCTAGCAACTTCAGCGCAAAATTATAGCTAATTTGCCTAAAAAAGTCAGGCGGTCATAATAATCTGGCTGCTCAGCGTAAGTACCAATAGATCATTCCCTAATACAGGTCCAATATCTCAATGATCTCTGCACTCTCCCTACATGTCCCTCAATACATTGACAAGGAGAGCTATAGTTGTTCAAAGCAACAATACAAGTGTACACGTACATAGGTAACTGATAAGGCCCTTTGAATTAGTGGATCAATATCCCAGTTTTACGTAGACAGGACTAGTATCCCATATTACAGTGAGCTGTTGAAATAAAAAAACATCACCAACAAAAATGCTGATGAGCGTTTTGCCGTTCCTATCATGGATTCATCGAGAGCGTGGATGGCCCCACAATTTTATAACATATAAATACCCTTTGAGTTAATTATTCTTCCAATCGTCATGTCCCGTGGCCAACTGGTTCATCTTCGTATGAGCGTATCACAAAGCTCCACAGCAATAAAACTCACAGTAACGTGCAGCGTGCAGGAGTGTATCACATAGCTGCACAGCAATATAACTCACAGTAATGTGTGGTGTGTATGAGCATATCTGTCACGCCGCCCCGCGGCACGCTGCCAGCCGGGTCCCTTACCTCGGTGGCAGGCTGGTGCCGAGCGGGTGGCGCTGCGGCGCTCCCCACGTTCCAGGTGCAGGCTGGGAGCGTCCCCGGGTCCTGCGCCGCCTCCTGCGAGCTCTGCCGCGTCTGTTCAGGTGGGTCGGCGCGGCCATGCCGTTCCGTCCACCTTGAGCATGGCGGCGAGTGGCGTCTGACCTCACAGGGGCGGGCGCATGGATCTGGGTGGGTGGTGCAACCTCAGGAGGAGGGCCCTCAGTCCCGGTGGACCTGATGGGGAACTGCACCAGACACCTCCAGCTCCATGATTCACTGCCCTCAGAAGAGAGGGTTGATTGGTGGAGGGATCCACATTAGGGAGTGTCTTGACAACTCTGCACCTATATAAAGGTTTTCTGTCAGTACATCGTTGCTTCAGCGTTGTATCACTCCTGCCAGTGTTACTCTTAGAAGCTTCTCTGTATGTTAATTCTGTGTACCAGTACTTGGCTCTATACCCGACCTCTCTTGATTCGCCATTTACCCCTGACCTCGATTGTGAACCTGACTACGTCTCTTGGATATTCCTTTGGTACCGCGATATACAACTTACTACGTAAACTCTGCAACTGGGTTCTCCTGTCCTACCGAGCGAGCCTGACAATATCAGAGCTCCATAGCAATAAAACGCACAGTAATATGCAGTGTGTATGAGGGTATCACAGAGCTGCACAGCAATAAAACTCACAGTAATGTGTGGTGTGTATGAGCATATCACAAAGTCCACAGCAATAAAACTCATAGTAATACAGCGTGTATGAGCATATCACCAACTTAATATATCTTTTTATCATTTATTATGAAAATTCAATAATAGTATCCACCTAATCACATGTAGTAACCCAAATAATTGAACAGGGTTTAATGAGCTGGCAGATTTCCTGGATTATTCTCCATGAAGTATGTCTAGTGCGAAACATGGTGCATTAAGATGGCTGGCACATCAACAACCAGCTTCTCAAATACAGAATATTTGATTGTAACCCTGGACAGATGAACAGTGTTTGAGCTATACTAACCCCGTCAATAGCCAGAAAGATGACAGAAGGCAAAGACCAGGCTGCGAAATGTATCATGGGGTGATGGTAACTGTAGTCGTGGTGAGAACGAAAAGAACAGATGCAAGCAAAATACAACACATTGTCTTTGTGTTTATAGACAGAAGCTTTGCACATTGTTATCATGTCCTTGACTTAAACTGGTTTGTCATTGATCACGGTTTTAGAGCATATATATTTTTAATGTGATGTCCAAATATATAAATAGATTGAAATACATGTACAGTGGCAAGAAAAAGTATGTGAACCCTTTGGGATTACGTGGAGTTTTGCATGAATTGGTCATAAAATGTGCTCTGATCTTCATCTAAGTCACAACAATTTGAAAAACACAGTCTGCTTAAAATAATACAACACAAACATTAGATGTTTTCAAGTTTTTATTGAACAGAACATGTAAACATTCACAGTGCAGGGTGGAAAAAGTATGTGAACCTTTGGACTTAATAACTGGTTGACCCTCCTTTGGCAGCAATAACCTCAACCAGACGTTTCCTGTAGTTGCAGATCAGACGAGCACAACGATCTGGAGTAATTTTGGACCACTCCTCTTCACAAAACTGTTTCAGTGTCGCAATATTCTTGGGATGTCTGGTGTGAATCGCTCTCTTAAGGTCATGCCACAGCATTTCAATCGGGTTGAGGTCAGGACTCTGACTGGGCCACTCCAGAAGGCGTATTTTGTTTAGTTGAAGCCATTCTTTTGTTGAATTACTTGTATGCTTTTGGTCATTGTCCTGTTGCATCACCCATCCTCTGTGGAGCTTCAGTTGGCGGACAGATGGTCTTACGTTTTCCTGCAAAATGTCTTGATAAACTCTGGAATTCATTTTTCCATCAATGACAACAATCCGTCCAGGCCCTGAGGCAGCAAAGCAGCCCCAAATCATGTTGCTCCCTCCGCCATGTTTTACAGTGGGGATGAGGTTTTGATGTTGGTGTGCTGTGCCTTTTTTTCTCCACACATAGTGTTGTGTGTTTTTTCCAAACAACTCAATTTTGGTTTCATCTGTCCACAGAATATTTTGCCGGTTGTGCTGTGGAACATCCAGGTGTTCTTTTGCAAACTTCAAACGTGCTGCAATATTCTTTTTGGACAGCAATGGCTTCCTCCGTGGTGTCCTCCCATGTACTCCATTCTTGTTTAATGTTTTCCTTACTGTAGATGTGTCAACTAAAATGTTAGCATGTGCCAGAGATTTCTGTAAGTCTTTAGCTGACACTCTTGGATTCTTCTTTATCTCATTAAGCATTCTGCGCTGTGCTCTTGCAGTAATCTTTACAGGACGACCACACCTAGGGAGAGTAGCAACAGTACTGAACTTTCTCCATTTGTAGACTGTCTGACTTACTGTGGACACATGAACATCAAGGCTTTTGGAGATACTCTTGTAACTCTTTCCAGCTTCATGCAAGTCAACAATTCTTGATCGTAGGTCTTCTGAGAGCTCTTTTCTGCGAGGCATGGTTCACATCAGGCAGTGCTTCTTGAAACCAGTAAACCCAAAACTGGTGTGTGCTTTTAAAGGGCAGGACAGCTTTCAGCAACACATCCAATAATATCACACTGATTGGACTCAAGGTTGGCTCACTCCTGGCTCCAATTAGCTCTTGGAGAAGTCATTAGGCTAGGGGTTCACATACTTTTTCCACCCTGCACTGTGAATGTTTACATGTTCTGTTCAATAAACACATGAAAACATATAATGTTTGTGTTGTATTATTTTAAGCAAACTGTGTTTTTCAAATTGTTGTGACTTAGATGAAGATCAGAGCACATTTTATGACCAATTCATGCAAAACTCCACGTAATCTCAAAGGGTTCACATACTTTTTCTTGCCACTGTAAATGCCATCTTTGCTGCTTCTTTAGAGTATAGGAATATAAAATATCTATTTATAGTTAAACAATAATCTCATAATATAGCTGGGAATACCTAGCTTTGTAATGGTAAAATCTTTCCTGCAGAAACAGTAATTAAGAATTACTTTTCAGTGTGCTATTGACCTAGTGTCTTTCAAGCATGCTAATTTACACATGATGATTCTTGGATTCATTTTCTGCTTCGTCTGTTGTTTACAAGCTGAAGCTCAACCTTTAAAAAAATTATGTGTAGGAGAGTTCTAATTTGAGAACCGTTCAGAAATTAGATGGGTTATCAACATTGTTCACAGTTTTTGCAAACAGCAGCGATCCAGAGAGCAAAAATTCTACACCGCCCTGCAAAGTTTTAAAAGAATAGCAAACACCTCTGAATAACTCTACCGGTGTTTTTCTTGCATAAATTGTGGAAACTGCGGCTATTCGTTCTGCACTGTTGTTTGGGCGTTGTCTGAAACAATGGTGGATATACTTTGGTGATACTAAGGTGGTGATCTCCATAGACCTCCCAGTCAAACTGTGGTCATGAGAAGGCTACGAGCAAGACTGGGACATCTTTGCCTGAAGCAACACTGCAAACAATTGTAAAATTTATGCAATCGATTTAGGGCAGCAATTTATAAGAAATCCCACTGAATCCTACCCTAAGTATTATGTAATCTGAGGCAGGAACTAACTGCGCAAAGTCTGGTGGCAGTTCACTAAAAAGTGATTTCACTTGATTTGGGCAGTGGCGGACTGACAACTAATGGGGCCCCGGGTGTAACAGATCTATGTGCCCGGACAGGGTCACAGCTGTCAAAAGCTGCTTCCCTGCTGGACACTAGGGATGAGCTGTTTGGTTCGATCGGTTCGGAGTTCGATTCGAACATCGCCTGATCGCATGTTCGCGAACTACGAACATTTCCGTGTGTTCGCCACATGTTCGCCCACAATGCACCACAATGGACCACAATGCACTTTTCCACTGGCCTGAAGCTTGTAATTGGCTACAGCCTTGCACCTGACCACAGGTCAGGTGCAAGACAGGTTCAAGACTATGCCAATCACTGCTCAGAGTCCTGATTGGCTCCAATGACAAGGAGATAGGGGGTGATGACAATGATGATGAGGTCACTGACTCCACCTGAGTGCCTGATCGAACAGAGGAGTCAAGTGAGGAGGAGGCACAACAAACACGAGGCACAACATCCTCTATGACCAACCGTAGCACTAGCCAGTCCAAGGCATCAGATGTCAGAGCTGCTCAGGTGCAGAGCGCTGTTGTCTCAAAGCACACATCCAGGAACTCTGCTGTCTGGGAGTTCTTTAAGAAATGTGCAGCAGACCCCACCGTTGCTATTTGTAATCCGTCAGATTTGGCTCAAGCGTGAGAAAGACACCGGACGCTTGGGTACCACGTGCTTGAGGTGACATATGACCACCTGCCACGCATCCCGTTGGTGCAAAACTTTGTGAAGGTCCTCCTCACCTGTCTCTACCCCCACTATATGTCCTGCCATGTCATTGACTCCAACCTCCACTGACAGGGATGATGCTACAGTAATGGATGTACCAGGTCCTTCCTCACAATGTGACAGCATCCCATCAGCTGAAGATTTACGCAGTCAGATTACATTGCCCCAGCTGCTGCAGCGTAAGCAAAAATATAGTCCCAACCATCCCCAAGCACAGTGTCTAAATGCCAGTGTAGCGCTGCTTTAAAGACTGTGTTCTGCTGCATTTAATTATTATGGCCACCAGAGGGAGACAGAGACATAGTGGACTATGCTGGACAAAAACTGAACTACACCTACCATCGTCCTTTGCGGGAGGACAGGAAGGGGGTGGGATAGGAGGAGGAAGGAGATCAGCGGCCTCGTGGAAGGAAGAGTCAGAGTGAGCGGAGCAGTGAAAGGAGGAGGACGCACGTGAGAGCTGTCAAGGATCGCGACCAGGCCGGAGTACAGACGCTGTCTCACATGTGCTGGAGATCGGGACAGTGACCGTGCTGAGACCTACCTACGCAGCGCTGAGAGGCCTTGATGACAAGCTGGTTACGGCTGGACCCCGAGTTAGGAGACCACGCTGATCGATTGGGAGTGCAGGCGGTGGATCGTTGTTCCAGTTGCGGAGATTCGGCAAGCAGGGAGCGGATCCAGTGGCACAGAGTCCCAGTACAAGGCGGAGAAGATCTTTGATCGGGTGCTGGACAGTTTCGTCTATCGGATGGGTGAGAGGCCTCCCAGGCCGCAGTTCCCAAATAAGAAACGCACGCTGCAGTATTGTTTAAATCCACAGGGCCCCAACGGTGACTAGTCGAAGATTGTTTGTTTCATTCACTGGCCAGTTGAATACAGTACCCGGGTACCCGAGACAATACACATACACATTTTTGAACTATTATTCACGGGACTTACACTCCAGAACTGAGGGGGTTAACCGTTCCTTTTGCCATCGCGTGTTTTTCCTGCGTTACGAATTCTTGTCATTTAAATACCGTATATACGTAATATATGCTGCTTTATTGTTATCAGTAAAGAATATAATACATAAATATCCACAACAGTGCTGGTGTATAGTTATTTCCTAGTGCGGTGAGACTAACCCGAGGTTTATTCAGCGGCTCCTCCGGGAGTGAGCGCTACACGTGGAGTCTCGTCCGGGATTCCAGTTTCTGTAGATACCGCAATTAAAGGTTTAATTATGGATCCAGACACTGCTGCCGAATGGTGTGAGGATCACAATAGCCAGATAGGGTTAAGCATAGTCATGGACATTCCTGCAGACACTTGGGCCGAAGATTAGATTCGCCGGGCCGTGGCCGTGCTGACACCAGATCATCGGGGGTTATTTCTGGACATTAAAGCGAACCCAGATATTTCTCACACATATGTTATTTTTGAGTGGAGAAAGGGTGTTCCAGTGTGTTTTCAGGGCGCGAGTGTAAAGCTGACCGACGATGTGGAAGTTCAACTGATTCAGCCAAGTGTGCCACGTGGCGATCCCGCGAACGTTCCCTCGCCCAGTCCGCTGGCCATGATCGGGCCTGTATTTATAGTGGCTATTGGAGATCTGCTGGCTAAATGTCAAAGAACAAGCCCTCCACACACTAACTTTGGTTATCGACGGTTGAGGAATTTTACAGGAAACGTACCAACTCCGGCGGGAGAAGAAACCTTCGAAGAATGGGTAGAACAGGCGATGCAGGCTCTGGATGAGTGGGACGTCCCTGAAGCGCAGAAGAAGCAAAGGATTACTGAGAGCCTAAAGGGACCTGCGTCAGAGGCTGTCAGAAACCTGAAGTTAAGAAAGCAAGACTGTACTGCTTTAGATTACCTAAATATATTACAGGAAGTCTTTGGGCGAACAGAAAAGGCTACCGAACTCATGTACCGAACCGGCCACTATAGATAAAATCAGAATGCAGCAGATATTGAGGGGCGCTCAACCTCTAGATCCTGTGATGTTACAGCTAAAAACCAGAGAAGGTAACCAAGAATTGAAATACCTGGAACTGATTCGAGCTGTTAGAGAGGAAGAGGTTTTACTGGAAGAAAAATCCTTTAGGAGAGGAGAAAGAGCTTACACACAACCCGTGAGGCATAACGAATATTTGCAGACTGAAGATGATTCGTTGGATGCCTATGGATCCGAAGTTGACAGACAGAACTGGTTGTTCCTATAGCCACAGAGATTGCTGCAAAAGAGTCAACAATTCCGGCATATAGGGAGATACAAAAGACTGTTAAGAAGGTGCAAGAAGCTCAAGCGGAACTGGAACAGGCGCATACAGACCTGTGCCGAGTACTTTTGAAGGTGGCAGAGACACAGAACGATATGCAGAAGTTCCTCACTGACATGCGGACAATGGGAGTTGCTGTGGCGTCTGGCCAGGGTCCTTCAACCGAATCACCACGAGTAAATGCGCCTCCATCTTCAAAGAAGAGATGTTTCAGTTGTGGGGAAATGGGTCATTTCCGAGCACAGTGTAAAAGCAAAGGCCTGAAGGAAAAAGAGTAGAAGAGTTCCTAAAGGCCTTGGAAGGGCTGCTATCTACCTCACAGGCGGGAAACGCCAGAGGGCCCAAGTGAAGGAGCAAACTAGGTGCCCAATGGTTGAAAACCGGTCCAAATTTCAAGCCAGAACTGAAAGGCCGAGAGGGCCCAGATCCTTGCCAAATGCTGAGCCTACCGGGACTGAAAGAGTTACTAGCTTAGTATCCAGTCCTATGTCATGGGAAAGCAATGCACACCCAAAACCTCCACGAGTCAGGAAGAAGGCCAGGGTACAGCGAACTGGGTCTATACAAACAAGTTTCCTGACCAGCTGATAGGTCCTTCTCCCATCATTCCAATCCAAGTAGAGGGAGTCTACACTAAAGCTCTGTTAGACTCAGGTGCTCAAGTGACATTGATCTATCGAGACTTCTACGAGAAACACTTGAAGCACCTACCTTTAAAGGAATTAAAAGATCTTGAGATCTGGAATATCGGTACTGAGAAGCTTCCCTATGATGGATATCTACAGGTGAAGTTAGAAATTGGATCCGAGGTCATCGGACAGTCTGGAGGTTGTGATGCATTGGCCATTGTGTGTCCTCGCCCTTCAGGGGCCAGCAGAAGTTCTATGATAGTGGGGATGAATACTGATCTGGTAAGACGTCTTCTGACTCCCATAGTGATGGAAGAAGGTTCTACCAGAGGAGTACATCCAATGTTACGTCCGGTCTATCAACGAATGGTCGAAGAACAGAGGGCACCTGCCAAAGTGGGGCGTCTGTGGAGATTGGGAGGAACAGAGAAGGTTCTGCAATCAGGAGAAGTGGCGAGTTTCCGGGCTTCAGTCAAGTTGAACGGATCACAACCGGGTCCTTATGTGGTACTGGAAACTGATCTCAGTCATGGGAATGAGGCCGGAGTAGAAGTAATCCCTGAGATAATCTCTACAAGAGTTTTGAAACGGACACGGGGAAGAGTTTCAGTTAGTGTGTGTAATGTGTCTGATTCTCCAGTGGTCCTGAAAGCACGAATGCCCATCGGACAAGTGGCTTCTGTTACACCTCTCTCCCCTACCGATTTAGGGGGTGGAGCGCATAAAGAGATTCCAGCTGAACGGTTCTATCCTAAAGATGCTCCCATCTCGCCTGAATGGAAGAAACGACTTCAGTACCAGATTCTAAAATGGAAGGACTTGTTCTCGAAGGATGAGTTCGACGTGGGATTAGCTAAGAGTACTGAACATCGCATTCGACTACAAGAGGATAAGCCGTTTCGAGAAAGGTCAAGTCGAGTTCCGCTGGGAGACTTGGATGATCTACGAGAACAGCTGAATGAACTACAGAGGACTAAGGTGATTCTAGAGTCCAGGAGTCCTTATGCTTCTCCAATAGTGATGGTTCGAAAGAAGAATGGTTCTATCCGTTTATGTATAGACTATCGCACGCTAAATCAGAGGACCATTCCGGATCAATATGCCACTCCTCGGATAGAAGATGCCTTACAGTGTTTGTCTGGAGCAAAATGGTTTAGTGTACTACACCTGCGAAGTGGGTATCATCAGATACCAATGCTTCCTGAGGACAAAGAGAAGACTGCGTTCATCTGCCCACTGGGGTTCTTTGAGTTCAACAGAATGCCTCAAGGCCTCACAGGGGCTCCCACCATGTTCCAACGGCTAATGGAGAAGACAGTCGGGGATATGAACTTGATAGAAGTGTTGGTGTATCTAGATGATATTATTGTGTTCGGGAAGACTTTGGAAGAACATGAGCAGCGGTTGGAGAAGGTCTTGAAGCGGCTCCATGAAGAGGGGTTGAAACTGTCTCTGGAGAAGTGTCAATTTTGTCTACCTTCCGTTACGTACCTGGGACATGTTGTTTCGGCAGAAGGTGTTTCGACGGATCCTCGAAAGTTGGAAGCCGTAGATTCCTGGCCTAACCCCGAAATGTTACTGAACTTAGATCTTTCCTGGGGTTCTGCTCATTTTACCGAAGATTCGTAGGAGGATTTGCTAAGATAGCTCAACCTTTGAATAAGCTCCTACAGAAAGAAGAAGTGGAAGAAGGCTCCAAGGCCTCTGATCGAAGTTCGTCGGCTCAAGGGCCAAGGAAGGCTCGAGAATCCATCCAAGAAGAATGGACTAATCAATGTGAAAGTGCCTTTATGAAGTTGAAGGAGAGTCTGACTCGAGCTCCCATCCTGGCTTACGCTGATCCTCATAAGCCATACGAATTGCATGTGGATGCCAGCAGAGAAGGTCTAGGGGAAGTCCTATACCAAGAATATGATGGATTGTTGAGGCCTGTAGCGTATGTAAGTCGAAGCCTTACGCCTTCAGAGAAGAACTATCCTACCCACAAATTAGAGTTCCTAGCCTTGAAGTAGGCGGTAGTAGACAAGCTGAAAGATTATCTGTATGGAGCTGAATTTGTGATAAAGAGTGACAACAATCCTCTTAGGTACGTCCTTACTACTTCGAAACTGAATGCAACGGGACATCGGTGGTTGGCCGCTCTGTCAGGGTTTCGGTTCAGCCTTAAGTATCGCCCTGGAGTGAATAATTGAGATGCAGATGCTTTGTCAAGAAGACCCTACACTACAGAATGGACTCAGCTGACTCCAGATGGGGTGCAAGCCTTATGTCAAGGGGCAGAGCGCTGGGTCAAGGGAGTAGTTGAAGCAGAAGCTATAGGAGTTATGGCTGCGGCTGTTCCAGAGCTTTATTGTAATCCTACACAGCTGAGGGATGAAAGCCTACCTACTCTCTCGAAAGAGGCCCTGAGAGCCGATCAGGCTGGAGATCCTCTTATTGCTTTGACAGTGAAGGCTATAAACGCGGGTCAAATGGAAATTCTACTGACAAATTCCCCAGAAGGATCCCGATTGGTATACAAAGAATGGAAGCGGCTGAAGATGTTGGATGGGGTGGTCTACCGAAGGGGCCCCTCGAACAATGCTGAAGAGACACAACAGTTGTTCCTCCCCACCAAGCACAGAGAGAGTGTGCTGAGAGCATTGCACGATGACCATGGACATTTGGGTGCAGAGAGAACTTTTAAACTGGTGCGAGACAGATTCTATTGGCCTTGTATGAGATCTGACGTTGAAAGTTACTGCCATTCGTGTTTGAGGTGTATTCAGAGAAAGACCCTACCAACCCGAACTGCTCAAATGAGCCACCTGCAAAGTCCAGGGCCCATGGATTTGGTGTGCATTGATTTCCTGTGCTTAGAGCCTGATACTAGTGGGCAGGGAAGTATTCTAGTAGTGACTGATCATTTCACCCATTATGCCCAAGCTTTCTCTACTAAAGACCAACGTGCTCCTACAGTGGCAAAGGTTTTAATGGAGAAGTTTTTTGTTCATTATGGCCTACCAAAGAGAATCCACTCAGATCAGGGCAGAGACTTTGAGAGCCGACTTGTTGGGCAATTGCTGGAACTGTTAGGAATTCAAAAGACCCGAACTACTCCATATCACCCCCAAGGTGATGCTCAACCGGAAAGATTTAATTGCACGCTATTAAATATGTTGGGGACACTGTCCAACAGAGAGAAGCAAAATTTTAGTCGTCACATAGCTACGCTGGTGCATGCGTATAACAGTACGGAGAGTGACGCTACTGGATACTCACCTTACCGTCTCAAGTTTGGAAGAGAAGCTCGGCTGCCAGTTGACTTGGCATTTGGACTATCTCTTGATCAGACATCTGTGGCCTCTCATAAAAATTATGTGGATAGACTTCGGAAAAATTTGGCTTCTGCGTTTGAACAGGCCCGTTTGACTTCAGGGGCAGAGAACAGAGGAATAAGCAAAACTATGACTTGAGAGTTCGTATACAGGATCTACAACCTGGTGATAGGGTTTTGTTGAAGAACTTGGGTGTCTCTGCAAGGCATAAGCTGGCGGATAGATGGAGTTCTCAAGTTTACATTGTCTGCAAGCAACTGCCTGGTCTGCCAGTTTACCAAATCCGACCAGATGGAAAGGCCAGACCTCTAAAGAACTGGCACTGAAATCATCTGTTGTCTTTGAGAGAAGCTGTAAGGATACCAGTTGGGGACGAATTTTCTTTGCCGAACCCGCCTGTTCCTCGCTCGGCTCCCGTTACTCGGTCTCAGCAGTCACGGGTTGTTGAAGAAAGTGAAGAGAACAGTGAGGAAGGAAGTTTTTGTCTGGACTGGGTGCGCTCGCCTGAGCCTGAAGAAGTCATTCCAGTTTCTGAACCGTGGGAAAGTAACCTGAGGCCTGAGGCTCCTGAATTCAGATTTGAAGTACCTGAGACTTCGGAAGTTCAGAAGATGCATCCATAGATTATAGTTCTATTCCTTCACTGGAAGGTTCATACTCAGAGGAGGTGTCTGCTCCAGTTGTGGATTAAAGAATTGAGCCCGTAAATGTGGCACTTCCACCCGAAGAGGAGATGATTGAACCGGAGTCCAAACGTTCTATCCGGCCCCCTCAGAGACTTACCTACGATTCACTGGGACATAGCACTGAAGAAGCTGTTACCACTGTGCGAAGGCTGCCTGAAGTGTCTGCTATGCTAGCCGAGGTAGTCAGGAACATGAGTCAGCTTGAGGATGTATATATGACCCATTATATGTTTGCTACTGAGCCTGAATGTATTGCTTAATGTAAATGCTGCTTTTCGTTTTTCGTCCGCGAGTCGGATCGTCCATTATTCACTTCGGATGGATCCAGGTCTTCGGTTCCCCAATTGGTCGTTCTGAAGAACTGTGGTTCTACCTGGTGTTTGGACTTCTCAGCACGGAGTGGTATCCTGGCCAGGCTCTCCTGCAGAAATTACGTTTTAAGGACAACGTCTTTCCGGCTGTGGTGACTATTTGAACATCTTGGCTTAATATGCGCTTTTGCACACTTTTACATATTGTGTGCCACTAATTTTGTGAGTGGCTTCTTTTTTTGTGGTTTTATGTTTTATTAAATATCTGGCAGTATTATGCTATGTTTCTGTGTATGCTCTGATTATAGAGGCTCTGCACTTCCTTGAAGATCCTGTATCATCAAAAATATCTGACCATCTAAAAGGTTGTATTGTACTGCATGTTCTATTTTTTCTTATATGTCTATACCTTAGCACGTTGGTGGAGAGTGCTGTGAACTGCAGTTTCTATTCCTCCTGGGGATACATTTTCACACTCTGTTTAGAGTAAATGCTGCAATGTATGTATCTGTTACACTTCCTTGGAGAGACCCAAAAGTTCAAGGGGGGAGAGTGTAGCGCTGCTTTAAAGACTGTGTTCTGCTGCATTTAATTATTATGGCCACCAGAGGGAGACAGAGACATAGTGGACTATGCTGGACAAAAACTGAACTACACCTACCATCGTCCTTTGCGGGAGGACAGGAAGGGGGTGGGATAGGAGGAGGAAGGAGATCAGCGTCCTCGTGGAAGGAAGAGTCAGAGTGAGCGGAGCAGTGAAAAGAGGAGGACGCACTTGAGAGCTGTCAAGGATCGCGACCAGGCCGGAGTACAGACGCTGTCTCACAGGTGCTGGAGATCGGGACAGTGACCGTGCTGAGACCTACCTATGCAGCGCTGAAAGGTCTGGATGACAAGCTGGTTTCGGCTGGACCCCGAGTTAAGAGACCACGCTGATCGATTGGGAGTGCAGGCGGTGGATCGTTGTTCCAGTTGCGGAGATTCGGCAAGCAGGATAGCGGATCCAGTGGCACAGAGTCCCAGTACACAGCGGAGAAGATCTTTGATCGGGTGCTGGACGGTTTCATCTATCAGATGGGTGAGAGGCCTCCCAGGCCGCAGTTCCCAAATAAGAAACGCACGCTGCCGTATTGTTTAAATCCACAGGGCCCCAACGGTGACTAGTCGAAGATTGTTTGTTTCATTCACTGGCCAGTTGAATACAGTACCCGGTAACCCGAGACAATACACATACACATTTTTGAGCTATTATTCACGGGACTTACACTCCAGAACTGAGGGGGTTAACCGTTCCTTTTGCCGCCTCGTGTTTTTCCCACGTTACGAATTCTTCTCATTTAAATACCGTATATACATAATATATGCTGCTTTATTGGGATCAGTAAAGAATATAATACATAAAAATCCACAACAGTGCTGGTGTATAGTTATTTCCTAGTGCGGTGAGACTAACCCGAGGTTTATTCAGCGGCTCCTCCGGGAGTGAGCGCTATACCAGCTTAGCAAAATTACTCGCATTGCAGCTGCTGCCTTTCCAGCTGGTGGACTCTGCTCCCTTCCGTGAATTTGCTGAATGTGCTGTACCACAGTGGCATGTTCCAAAATGCCATTACTTTTCACGGAAGGCCATTCCAGCACTATACCAGCACATGGAAGACAATGTTATCGAGTCATTGGGAAAGGCAGTCAGCAGCAAGCTGCATGTGATTTTAGACACATGGTTCAGCAAGCATGGACAGGGCCGTTACATTTTCTTCACGGCACACTGGGTAACTCTGATTGAAGCTGGGAGGGATCCAAGACGGGGCTCTGTGCTGGAGCTTGTTCATCCACCAGGCCTCCAGAAAGCTGCTTTTAAAGCACCTATCGTTACTTTCATCCAAAGCCTGCATAGGTTTCACCATAATTTAGCCAGAAAATCACTAAACTTGTTCTGCGCGTCCTAAAAGGTCTCCTCTTTTAATACAGACTGCTGCCCCAAGCAGTTGTTTATGAATAGATTAAAGGAAAAACGTTTACCGTCATTTGAAATGTCATTTTTTGTTTTTAACTGTTTCTATACATCCTACAAATCTGCCACTTCACGGGCAGGTTATGGGGACCTCCTAGGCACGATATTTCGTTTTTATTTTTAACCCTTATTTCATGGAAAACTCACTGTCCCTTTAAAAAGTTTTTTTAAAAACTTTATGTCCTTGTTTCCTGTCCCCCAGGATCACTACCCGGACCCCTATACACCTTTTATGGCAAATACCTTGCATACTGTATATGCCCTCTTGGAGGGCACTCTAAAAACCGAACTTTTGACTCCCATTGACTTGCATTGAGTTTGGTTTGTGTTCGAGTTCGAACTCGAACTTTCGAAATTGTTCGTGTTCGAATGCGAACTGAACTCATAGGTGTTCGGCTCATCCCTACTGGACACCCGGGTTCTCCTCGTGACTCTCACGCCTCTCTCCAGTACCTTAGCAGCAGCTTAAAGACAGGTGCATGTAGAGAGCCTGACTAACACGCCCAGAAATATGCTGAAGCTGTAGACCTGGAGCCTTTCGTTGGCACAGCCAGCAGAAGTTAGCTGCTACCCCAAATCATGAGTCGTGACTTCAAGCTTGGTCAGAATAGAACTGGTTTAATCAAATTGAAAAGCACAGATTTTTATGGGGACAAACAGGGGTCATTTACATATAAAAAAATCACAGCCTCTTCTAGGAGAACCTAATCACACTGATACAGATAATTACACAAACATTGACTTCTTGGAATGAGAAATCTAATTACATTAGGTAGACAGTTACAGTAAACACTACTTAACGACGAAAGACAATGGGTGATTCTGCGGACGAATAGATTACAAAATACACAGATAGCGCTACACACACAGACAGATAGTGAGACAGTAGTTTTGCATAATCCAGATTACGCAAATTTAATTAAATTATACTGGTTCTTCAACACAGAAATACTTTAATCCAAATTATAAACAGTCTGGCAATGCCCAAATGCCCTATGAATATTCTCTGGCATAATTATCCATAGTCTGTGGGAATGAGGCTGGCATCCGCTCTTCTCCAAGGGACACACAGTCCCTTCTCCAAGGGAACACAAGTCACTGAAAAGGTGGTAGAGGTTTTCGTCACACTGGGCAATAGGAGATCATGTATGAGCATATCACCGAGCTCCACAGCAATAACACTCACAGAAATGTGCGGTGTGTATGAGGGTAACAAAGAGCTCCACAGTAATAAAAATTTATATTATGTGGAACATGCCTACTTTTGTATGCAAGTTATGCAGTGCCTGCACAGAGTGATGGATTGGTGCAGCAGGCACATGCACAGCACAAATCCTTGTCTTCCGTCTTCCAGGACACTCGCAACAGCATGCTGACATCATTAGTCCCCAAGTTGGTCCCCGGCAGGCAGTCTATTCAAAATCCCCTCTGCCAAGGGACAGCTGTGTGAGGGAGGAAACATCTCTGTGTCACACAGCAATAACAGACAAAAGGGACTGCTGGGAGGGAATGGAGAAGAGAGGGGGGAGGGTCATACCTTGCAGCCTGACCATTTTAATTAGATACAGCGGTCAGGGTGCATAGAGTGTTTTTTAAACCCCTTACCGCTGGGAAGCCCACAGGCTCTGAAGCCGTCCTTCCGCCTGCCTCCCCTCCAGGTGGGTCGAGCGCGTCATTGGCTGCCGCGGGACCGCCTAAATTCAGGCTTGGCATGCTCATGGGATGTGGGGGGAAGTCCTCCATAAGGAGTGAGTGGGGTGTGCTATCTGGCCCACTGCATTTAGACGCACATGCCGCAAGGACAGCATAACATGCCCTATGACGGGAAAGGGTTAAATGTCGTTGCATCCAAGATTTGGATTCAGATTGCCTTGCAATTAAGGAATTCACTGGCTGTATCACCACCCCACAATAAAGTGGGTATAGGATTGATCCTGATGAATTTCAACATTGGCAGTGTGTGTCTGTCTACCTTCAAGAAGGTGATGATGTCTCTAGATATGCTGTCCTGATAACTTGTCGGTGGCCTCTCTTGTAGCTGTTGTTGGTATTCTCATATACAATACTCAGATGGGCTTTGGATTTAATAACAAATGATGCCTCAGTATTTTTGGCATGAACCCAGCCCCAGGTCACCATGACACTGCATTCTTCCGTATAAATATAGTGCATGGAATGAATATAATTGTTAGCCTTGACAAAAGGCATGTGATTGTGCCAAAACATTGAGTACTGTGTTAAATCCACCACTGAGGCAGCCACTTGAGTTAATTGCAGGGTCTTTATTTTGATGTCAAGCAAGGATTACAGCTAGGGTGCTCTTTCCCTTGAAATGTTAATCATAACAAAAAAAAACAACAAAACCTGAAAACCTAGTCACTTGTGGAGACTAAACAGAGAGCTTTCTAACTAACAGTATTAGTTAGCTTCTCTAGTTACCATTTATAAAATAGAATCAAGAAATAAAAAGATTATATTCTCACCCTTCAGCTTCACATGCCCCTTTTCCTGTCCTAGATCCTAATGAGAGATGTCAGCAGACTATATGGGATGGGTAATGTCCAAGTAGCTAATGGTGTAGCTAGCTACAACAGATCTTAACTCTATGAGCAGGGAAATGGAGCTTTTCTCAGCCACCCGCTAATATATCTGCCCTTAATTAACCTGACACAGTCAGGGTTATTCAAAGAGATCAGAATTGTGGCAGAAAGGTAACCGAACAGTGAAATGCAGCATACAGCCACACTTTTTGAGTGAGAGCAGGCTGATTTGCATAAGGAGCATTCATCCCTGTGATGGCACAAGCAAGCTAAAACTTTGTGAGACCTGAGCGGGCACCCACCGTAGAGAAGGCCACTAGTGCTGTTGCTCGCCCTCAGGACCCTCACAAACCCCCTTTCCCTCACTATAAGTTTACAGGGTCATCCAGATGTGGACCCCTTGCTTGATGTGCCTAGAGTGGTGTCAGCTATACCCTCCTGACAAGGACTAACAAGGCTGAAATGATCATCAGGGGTTGCTGCACCTCTCGTGCAGGGATGACATCCTTGGAAATCAGTACTGGCCACCCTTTTGGGGTGAGAGCAGGCTGATTTGCATATGGAGCATTCATCCCTGTAATGGCACAAGCAAGCTAAAACCTTGTGAGACCTGAGCGGGCACCCACCGTAGAGCAGGCCACTAGTGCTGTTGCTTGTCCTCAGGGCCTTCACAAATCCCCCTTTCCCTCACTATTATACCTGACTTACTCGAATGTGGTTTGTAACAGGATGCCTTAATATTCCATGATTTGAATTTATTGTATTAAAGCATATCTTTTTTAGCATTCTTTGTTGTGCATTTTATATTGTTTTCTTTCACCATTGGAATTTATAAACCATAAATTCGGTGGTACAGGTAAATCAATCATTTCTTGAACTGCTTTCCTGTATGTGGATGGTAGATGATTTTGTTGGGTGGCAAATGGTTGCAGGTATCCTAAGCAACAAAAGGAAACATGGTCCAACACTCTATCAATATCAATCAGCATGGATTTTAGGTGAAAACAAAATGATCAGTGTTTCAACCATACTGTGGTCTTGTTCAAGGCTTGAAAATGGACCATTATGTGGTTGAAACATTGGACCACTTGTTTACATCCAATAACTCAGGATCTTTCTGCAATGATGCCCAAATTCTTTTAGTAGGTTTGTTGAATAAACTAGAGTATTTGCCTCCTAAAATTCAAATTTACAAAATTGTTTTATATATAGTTTCATTTATAGGGTCAAATAGTTTTTTCAGACAATTATTTTTGTTATGAACCAAATGTACATGTTTTTCTTTCATGTACATTTTTGTTCTTTCAAGATGGGGCCTAGATTTGTTGTGAACCTAGAACCCATATTTGAATTCTCTGCCTGTTGAGATGGTTGTGTCGAGACTGTACAGACCTTTAAACAACTACTGGATGACTTCCTGCAAAAACATAATATTTAATATGTGGGTAAAAGCTTCTTGGTCCAAGAATAAATATGACCGCCATTCTGGGGTTAAAAAGGAATTTTTCCCAGTATGTTGCATATTGGCGAGCGCTTCAGATTGGGTTTTTTGCTTTCTTTTAGATCAACAGCAGTAGGTGATGTGTGAGAGGCTGAACCCGATGGACGCGTGTCTTTTTTCAGCCTGTGTAACTATGTAACTATTAGGGATGTGTGTTTCGGGTTTCGGAATTTCGGAATTTTCACGAAATTTCCCGATTCGTGTTTTCGGATGCGGCCGAATTTCCGAAAAATTTTAGATCCGAATATTTCAGATCCGAAATGTTTTCCGAGCCGAAACGAAATATTTTTGGATTTTTCGAATGGACTTGAAATGTGTCAAACGAGGAGAACAGATTTTCCGAAAAACGAAAATTTTCCGAAAAACGAAAATTTTCCGAAAAACGAAAATTTTGTAAAAACGAAAATTTTCGGAAAAACGAAATTTTTTCGAAAAAACGAAAATTTTTCGAAAAAACGAAAAGTCGATACAAAAAACGGGCAAAATGACACGAAAAATACGAAAAATGGTCGATATTCCGAAAAATGTGCAATTCCGAAAAATGAAAATTTCCGAAATTACGAAAAGTCGATACAAAAACCGAGCACAGTGACACGAAAATACGAAAAATGGTCGAAATTCGGAAAAAAGAATGTACCCGAAAAACGGGCCGAACCGAATCGAATCGAAACCGAAATCGGTCGAAACGAGCCGAATCGAAAAATTTAAAAATCCGAAAAATCGAACCGAATCGAACCGAAAAAAAAATCGGTGCACAAGCCTAGTAACTATATGTAGATAATATATCTGTTTTTTGAGGTCACAGCACCTCTCGCCAGATTTGCCCAGAGTACATGTAATGTGGCATTCTCTGCACATACTTGTTCTTGAGAAAGTACCCTTTCTTTTTGGTATGAAACTCATTGAGCAAGCAATTAATTGGTAAAGACATCTACCACTCCATCTTGTTGCAACACCAGTTACACACACACACCTGGGGTAATAGTGCTTTACACAAGGTGTCTCCTCAGGTAAATTTAGGGCATTAATGCCAACATCCCGACGGCCAACTTCCAGACAGAACAAGTGCCGGACATACAAAGTTCCCTACACGGCCAACTTCCAGACATCCAAAATCCCAGAGGCTAACCCTAATACTGACACCCTAACCCTTAGGGAGTTAGGCTTAGGGGTTATGGTTAGGTTTAGGAAGTTAGGGTTAGGGCTAGGTTTAGGGGGGTTAGGGCTAGGTTTAGGGGGTATGGGTTAGGTTTAGGGGTTAGGGCTAGGTTTAGGGGGTTAGGGTTAGGGCTAGGTTTAGGGGGTTAGGGCTAGGTTTAGGGAGTAGGGTTAGCGTTAGCCGCTGGGATTTTGGATGTCTGGAAGTTGGCCGTCAGGGAGTTGTCTGTGTAGGGAACTTGGTATATCCGGCACTTGTTCTGTCTGGAAGTTGGCTGTCAGGGAGTTGTCTTTGTAGGGAACTTGGTATATCCGGCACTTGTTCTGTCTGGAAGTTGGTTTGACCCAAACTCAAAAAGACACCTGTCTACTATCATAATTGAAATTATCCATCAGGTCAAATTATCCGAACAAGCAGTTGGAATAGTGACAGTTGATAGCACCTAAGTGTATATAGTGAATACAGAAATATCGATTTTGCTGCTGCAGTCTTGGAGGAGTAGTCGAATCTGACTTCTTTTCGTATAAGGAACTGCGCTGTGCAGTGAGACTGGGAAGCGGTGTATTTGGCCACCAACCAAATTTATTGGGGGGTTTAGGGGTTGCTAAACGATTTTGCAAATGCGTAATCATTTAGCACCAGCTTTTAGAAGGTGCTAAAATTTTGGCTTGCATGACCCTGCGGTAATTAACGCTAGCACAGTAATACCTTACTTATCGAAATGCTAATTAATGATTGCGCTCCCCATGTTAAGTATATGATTTGCACAGTACAGTAAGCTCGTAGAAGCTTACTTCGAATAGAAATGGATTTCTTACGAGTTTCGCTTCAGTAAGGTAATATAGGGGCATCCGTTAAAGTTCCTTATCCTAGCGATAACGCTTACACATCCAAGCGCTATAGTTAGCGTTCACTAGAGAATAGTGCCCACTGTGTGTGTCCTCACTCGCTATTCTACGTCCCATGCGATCAGTTGGTATACCTTTTAAAAATAATTTTCCACAACAAATGGAATAGTCAGCAGGAGTCTCCCAGAGTTATGAATATTTAATAGGTAATAACCAAATATCATTGCTGCAGAGGCTTATCAACTAAACTGTGATTTTTGTATGCATCACCATCGTATGATAAACTGGGTGCAGATAAGAATTAAATGTATCAATATCCTTGCTTATGTTAATCTTCTGGGGAGAGTATAAGCTCCGGATGAAAAGATTATTACATTAGACAACAGACAGATTCAATTTTGTAGTACTTCATTAAATCTTGTTATTTTATCTAGTCTCTGAGTGATATTAAAATAGGGGAATGAACTGTCCGGATATAACTCTGACAGAATACCAGAAATTGGTTCACTTTTGGATGCTATTAAGTGCATTTGGGTTCCAGTAATTTTGCTTGTGTCTGTTTGGGTGAATCTATTGATTGCTGTGTCTTGTAATTAAAGTGTGCACTGTAACACATGGCCGATGGACATCTTAGGTCCACTTAGGCACATGGTTGGCAGCCATCTTGGTGGTCACTGAGGCACATGGCTGGCTGGCAGCCATTTTAGGAGTCAATGAGGCACATGGTCTGCAGCCATTTGTGAAGTAACATAACAGTAATTGTACAACACAGTAATTCATCCAAATGCGAAAAACCATAACAATTGGTGTAGTCGGCAGGATTCTGCCGGATTTATGAATATTCAACAGTTGATAACCAAAATAAATGTGTTTGTGTTATCGTTGCTACAGAGGCTTATCAACTGAATAGTGATTTTGTATGTTAACAAATTATGTTTCATTATCCTTGGTTATGTTAGTCTTCTGGGGAGAGTCATTATTAATAGATAATATAAGCTGCGGAACAAAAGATTATTACATTAGACAAGAGACAGATTCATCTGTGGACATGGGTTATAGGTTATCATATGTGTAACCATATACTATTTTGTAAAGTATTTTAAAAGACTGTTGCTATATTGCTCTTTGTTAAGGGTAACTAGCTTAAATGCATTGCATTAAAGGTAGTCACTGGTAATTAATAGCTTTGGGTTCTCCTAAAGGGAAACTGATGTTTACTAGGGATGTGCGTTTCGGGTTTCGGAATTTCGGAATTTTCACGAAATTTCCCGATTCGTGCATTCGGATTCGCCCGATTTTACGAACATTTTCAGATCCGAAAACAGCAGATACGAAAAATTACGAAACAAAACGAAAATTTGTTCGAAATTTTCGAATGGACTAGAAATGTGTAAAATCGAAAATCATTTTCGTTCCATTCGTAATTTCGGCTCCATTCCTGATTTCTGTTCCATTTCAGTAATTTCGGACAACATATTTTTTGGTTATATCGCTGATTCTGTAATTTTGTATCATTCCCATCTCAATGTATCCTTCTTGTAAAACATGAGAAATCTCAATGGCAGAATTATCGTATCGACAGAATTATCGTACCGACAGAAATATCGGACCCGAAAAACCATTAGTTTACGTCAAAACGAATAGACACTTTGAAACGAGGAGAACAGACGTTCCGAAAAACACGAAAATTTCCGAAATTACTAAAACAAAGTCGATACGAAAAAGAAACGAAAACGAAACGAACCGAAACGGAAATCGGCCGGAACAAGCCGAAACGAAAATTTACAGAATACGAACGAACCGAACCGAATCGAACCGAAAAAAAATCGGTGCACAAGTCTAATGTTTACTGAAAACCTATAGGATTGATTCTCCTGTGAAAGAGTGACAGACTTAATTGTGTAGTGTAAATGATAGTTATTTTATACAAACTCTAAAGCATATAGAGAGCCGCCTGTGATACATGACTGTCATTACCATTCAGAATTGTGTGTGCACTACCTTTTCTTCTATATACTGTATATATATTTTTTTGGTGTAAGGCTGGGGTCAGACGAACGCAGTTTTAACGTGAGTTTAGCCGCACAAAATCACGGCCGTGCTAGCAGCAAATGACGTCCAATGCCGGGCAGCATACGACGAACGGCCGCACAAAAGTTCGTCCGTGCAACGCAAGTGGCAAACGAACGCATTTTTTCGAGAACGTCAAACCGCTAGTACGGACGTACAGAGTGGGCTGCAGCCGCATAGCGGCGTGTTTGCGTGATTGGGAGACGTCAGACGCTGCTCATGTCCGGCCAACAAAACGTCCAGACGCAAAAAGGGTTTTATTGATAATCCGTACAAAATCACGGACGCAAATGCGCATCGTATGACCGCTATCGCGTATTCCGTGAAAAAATACGTCCACTCGTTCGAACGCACTTTTTCATGGACAACGTGAAAAATGCGTTCGTCTGACCCTAGCCTAAAAGTGGATACACGCAAGTGCTTATCATTTTTAACCCCTTCACTACTAAGTGATTTTCAAAAAAAACAGTCAGAAACCATTTTTTTAAAAAATAAATAAAATGAACCCCTTCACTGCTGAGCCATTTCACCACTGTGTGCTGAGCTCATTTTTACCGCTTTTGCTCATCATGTTTAAACGCGATTTGAAGCCACGTTTTATTATACATCCCAGACATATTATACATCGTTCTTTCCGGCAGACTCCACAGATTCATAATACATTATTATTATATGTATACGTTATGCCCTGCCTGTATATTATAACAAAAAGTGCAATAAAAGTTGAATTTTTAATCATCTACAACGTGTAAAGTGTTTTTTTCACATTTTATCATGCTCGTTTTTGCGTTTATATTTTCTATGGGCTGCGCTTGTTAAAAAAATTAGAAATGGGGACCGTTACTTTTTTTGGGGGGAATTCCATGATTTTTAGCAAACGCATCCCATAGAAAAAAAATCATTAGTGTAGCATCATTGTAATTATACATTATAATTGAAATGGGAATAACATTGCTGCATTAATAAAAACAACACACAAATAAAAAAACATGTTTTTTTTTTTAAATATTTCTTATTTTTATTATTTTATTTTTACTTCAAACATGGTCATGTTTGGTATCATTCAAAAGGCCATGCTCAGGCTACATGACCTCCTATCTCCACCAGGGGATTTCCTTGGGAAATCCCCGAGCAGCTAGGCGTTCTCCGGCTAACTGACGTCATCGCTAGGGATGAGCAAAACACCCCCCGAGTTCGGTTCGAGCCCGAACTTCCCATTTGTTCGGGACCGAACCCGAACCCGAACTCCCATGCAAGTCAATGGGGCTGAAAATTCGGTTTTTTAGAGTGCCCTCCAAGAGGGCATATATGCTACGTATTTGCCATAAACGGTGTATGGGGGTCCAGGTAGTGCCCTGGGGGACAGGAAACAAGGACAAAAAGTAAAAAAAAAAACGTTTTTAAAGGGACAGTGAGTTTTCCATGAAATAAGGGTTAAAAATAAAAACCTAAAATTCCTTCAAATATCGTGCCTAGGAGGTCCCCATAACCTGCCCGTGAAGTGGCGGATTTCTAGGATGTATAGAAACACTTAAAAACAAAAAAATGACGTTTCATATGACGGTAAATGCTTTTCCTTTAATCTATCCATAAACAACTGCTTGGGGCGGCAGCCTGTATGAAAAGACATTTTAGGACGCGCAGAAAAAGTTTAGTGTTTTTTTTGGCTAAATTATTGTGAAACTTATGCAGGCTTTGGATGAAAGTAACAATAGGTGCTTTAAAATTGGGCTTTTAGCGTCCCCAACAGTGCCGTCACACCGTAACCCCTCTGAGGATATGAATCTGATACAGGCGTCAATGGCAGTGCACCCAGATATTGTGCCTTTAGTGCCAGGCATGCAAGTACTATCATACAATAACCACTCTGTGGTATTGTGGAAGAGTGCAGGGGTGGACCATGCGGTCCTATATTAAAAAGATATGAATCTGGGAATGGGCGTCAGTGCACCCAGATATTGTGCCTTTAATGGCAGGCCAGCAAGTATCATCATACAGTAACCCCTCTGTGGTATGGTGGAAGAGTGCAGGGGTGGACCATGTGGTCCTATATTGAAAAGTGTTTTTTTTTTATCTGTTAATGGGCATCAGTGCACCCAGATATTGTGCCTTTAATGTCAGGCCATCAAGTATCATCATACAGTAACCCTTCTGTGTTATGGTGGAAGAGTGCAGGGGTGGACCATGCGGTCCTATATTGAAAATTTTTGATCTGGTAATGGGCGTCAGTGCACCCAGATATTGTGCCTTTAATGTCAGGCCATCAAGTATCATCATACAGTAACCCCTCTGTAGTATTGTGGAAGAGTGCAGGGGTCGACCATGTGGTCCTATATTGAAAACCTTTTGATCTGGTAATGGGCGTCAGTGCACCCAGATATTGTGCCTTTAATGCCAGGCCATCAAGTATCATCGTACAGTAACCCCTCTGTGGTATTGTGGAAGAATGCAGGGGTGGACCATGTGGTCCTATATTGAAAAGTGTTTTTTTTATCTGTTAATGGGCGTCAGTGCACCCAGATATTGTGCCTTTAATGCCAGGCCATCAAGTATCATCATACAGTAAGGCTGGGGTCAGACGAAAGCAGTGTTAACGTCCGTGTTGCCCGCACATAAGTACGTCCGTGATAGCATGCAATTGTGTTAAATGTGTTAAATGTGTTAAACGTCCGTGGGGCTGACGGGCGCTGCAAACGGACGCAGGTTAGACAAGAACGTAATACTGCTAGAATGGACGTGCAGAGTGCGCCACGTCTACAAGGTCCGCATAGCTTTGTGTGTGAGTGATGCAACAAGGTCAGACGACTGCATTTATACGTCCAGCATTTTTGACGGACAGAATGTTCTTTCATTGTAATTTATTTTCCCTGCTACATCAGTCAAAAAATACGTCAGTGAATAAAACCGACTGTGTGTGGCCACTACCTTGTCGTCAGTCAGTAAGTACGTCCGTACTGCACGAACGCACAGTCCGTAGAAAATGGGCTCATCTGACCCTAGCCTAACCCCTCTGTGGTATTGTGGAAGAGTGCAGGGGTGGACCATGTGGTCCTATATTGAAAAGTTTTTGATCTGGTAATGGGCGTCAGTGCACCCAGATATTGTGCCTTTGGTGCCAGGCCATCAAGTATCATCATACAGTAACCCCTCTGTGGTATTGTGGAAGAGTGTAGGGTTGGACCCTGCTGTTCAAAAAATTAAAATGATATAAATCTGGCACAGGCGTCAGTGCAGCCAAATATTGTGCCTTTCATGGCAGCAAGTGCATTCACACCGTAACCCTTTTGTGGTATTGTGGAAGAGTTCAGTGCTGGAGGTTTTGTGCATGCAGAAGACATACCCGATCTATTCCGTTACTTCGGCATCAGGGGATTGATAGCTGCTGATCCAGGACTGATTCATTTTTATGAATGTCAGCCGGTCTACAGAGTCGGTGGACAGACGCACTCTTTTGTCTGTGACAAACCCTCCAGCGGCACTGAACGTCCTTTCGGAAAGCATGCTAGATGAAGGGCAACCTAGTAGCTGCATAGCATATAGGCTAAGTTCTGGCCAGTGATCCAATCTCCACACCCAGTAAGCCAGTGGATCATCTGCTGGAAACGTATCCAGGTCTGCCCTTGCCCCTAGGTAGTCCTGCACCATATGGTGAAGACGCTGGCAATGGGTGCCTACATATGACGTCCCTGGGCGTCGAGGACTAAAAAAATTAAAAAATGCATCAGTCAAGCGGCCCTGGCCTTCACCGCTATTCCTCTGATCACCTGCAGCCTCAGAAGCACGTGTGTCAGCACTTGGTATTCTAACAGTGCCTGGAAAGGTGTTACACAAGTTTCGCTTTAGAGCGTCCTCAAGTTTTGTCATCCTGTGCTCCCTCTGTGCGGGCAGGATTAGCTCTGCAACTTTCCCCTTGTATCGTGGATCAAGAAGGGTTGCCAACCAGTAATGATCCCTCTCCTTGATAGCACGAATCCTGGGGTCCTTTAGCAGGCTTTGCATCATTAGGGAGCCCATGCAGCATAGGTTGGAGGTGGCATTAGCTGCTGAGTCTTCCTGGTCAATGAGGATGACCGTATCGTGCACTTCCTCCTCCCAGCCACGCACAAGCCCTTCTGTTTCTGGGCACACAAAACCCTGCCTTTGAGGAATCCCCACCTTCCTCCTGCTCCTTATCCTCCTCCTGTCTGATCTGAGTAGGACCCGCTGGAATGCTGTCTGCGGAAAGACTGGGGCCTTGAGAGCTAGGGAAGGCCTCCTCTTCCTCCCGCTGCTCTGCCTCTAGAGCCACATCTATAATTCCCGGCAGAGTGTGCTCCAGCAGGAACACTAAAGGAATTGTGTCACTGATGAATGCACTGTCCCTGCTCACCATCCTCGTTGCCTCCTCAAATGGTGACAGTACAGTGCATGCATCCTTGATCATCAGCCACTGCGGGGGGGGAAAAAACCAAGTTGACCTGAACCTGTCCTTGTGCCATACTCACACAGGTACTCGTTGATGGCCCTCTGCTGCTTGTGCAGACGCTGCAGCATTGCTAATGTCGAGTTCCACCTGGTGGGCATGTCACAGATCAGATGGTTTGTGGGAAGGTGGAATTCTCTTTGAATTTCTGCCAGGCGAACGCTTGCTGGGAATGACCGTCTGAAGTGGCTGCAGACTTTTCTGGCCTGGATGAGAAGCTCTGGCAGCCCTGGGTACTTGGTTAGGAAACGCTGTACCACCAGATTTAGGACGTGTGCTAGGCATGGTACATGCGTCAATTTACCCTTGCGTAGGGCAGAGAGAAGGTTGCTGCCATTATCGCAGACAATCATTCCCAGCTCAAGCTGGCATGGTGTAAACCATCTCTGCACCTGCCCCTGCAGAGCTGACAACATTTCTGGCCAGGTGTGGCTCCTGTCCCCTAAACAAACCAGCTCAAGCACAGTATGGCATTTTTTTGCTTGAGCCATTGCGTATACCCTGTCAGGCGTGGGTTTAACTGCCACTTCGCCAGAGACAGAGAAGGAGGAGGAGGAAGAGGTGGTGGTGGTGGAGCAGACAGACCTCATACAAGCAGCTTTCTGGAGGCGTGGTGGATGAGCAAGCTCCAGCACAGAGCCCCGTCTTGGATCCCTCCCAGCTGCAATCAGAGTTACCCAGTGTGCCATGAAGGAAATATAATGACCCTGTCCATGCTTGCTGGACCACGTGTCTAAAGTGACATGCACCTTGCTGCTGACTACCTTTCCCAATGACTGGATAACATTGTCTTCCACGTGCTGGTATAGTGCTGGAATGGCCTTGCGTGAAAAGTAATGGCGTTTTGGAACCTGCCACTGTGGTACAGCGCATTCAGCAAATTCACGGAAGGGAGCAGAGTCCACCAGCTGGAAAGGCAGCAGCTGCAATGCGATTAATTTTGCTAAGCTGGCATTTAGACGCTGTGCTTGGGGATGGTTGGGACTATATTTTTTCTTTCGCTGCAGCAGCTGCGGCAACGTAATCTGACTGCGTAAATCTTCAGCTACTGGGATGATGTCACATTGTGAGGAAGGACCTGCTGGTACATCCATTACTGTAGCATCATCCCTGCCGGTGGAGGTTGTAGGCAATTGCATGGCAGGACATACAGTATGGGTAGAGACAGATGAGGAGGAGGAGGACCTATGCAAAGTTTTGCCCCAACGGGATGTGTGGCACTTGTTCATATGACGCCTCAAGCACGTGGTACCCAAGCGTCCGGTGTTTATACCATGCTTCAGCCTCCTCTGACATAGATTACAAATAGCAACGGTGGGGTCTGCTGCACATTTCTTAAAGAACTCCCAGACAGCAGAGTTCCTGCATGTGTTCTTTGAGACAACAGCGCTCTGCCCCGGAGCAGCTCTGACATGTGATGCCTTGGACTGGCTGGTGCTACGGTTGGTCACAGAGGATGTTGTGCCTCGTGTTTGCTGTGCCTCCTCCTCCTCCCCCTCCTCCTCACTTGATTCCTCAGTTCGATCTGGCACCCAGGTGGAGTTAGTGACCTCATCATCATCAATGTCATCTTCACCCCCTATCTCCTCGTCACTGGAGCACCTTTGGCAGTATGCTGCAGCTGCTGGGGCAACATGAGTGCCAGTTATTTGTGTGTCATCACTGGCACCCCCTTCCTCTAGGTTGATTATACTCCCTTGCTCAACCTCAGAGATTGAATCAGAGCACTGTACTTGCTGCGCATCCTCAAGCAGCATGTCACTCTCATTGTAGTCAAACAATTCAGCTGACTCCTCCGTGTGTGATAGCGAGGCTACGGCAGGAGTAGCTGTGGACATGGAGGCTGCATTAGATGCTTTGGAAGCTGAGGTGGACTGTAAAGCACTAGAAGCCTGGCTGGCAGAGGACTCGGAGGATGAGGATGGCCTGGTTAGCCAATCCACCAAGTCCTCTGTATGTTGCTGCTGCTTAAGATGGCCAGCACCAGTTAGAAAGGACAAGCGTGCCCCTGCAGAGGATGCACCACGTCCACCACGACAAGAGACACAGCCTCCCGACACAGGGGCTGCTTGCCCTCTTATCTGTGGCTGGGAGCGTCTGCCTGTCCTTTTTGTTCTTTCAGACATGGTGAGTGATATATAGATTAATATATACAGAACTCTGATTCAACTCTGGTATAAAGATTTAAATAACTCTGGTATAACTCAGTGAGACACACTGATAGCTGGCAGCCAGTGACAAAAGACAGATCACCTTAATTCACAAATGTTTTAAAGAAATTAGTGAGCCCCAAAATACAGCGTGGTACTGTATGTATGACGAGACACAGATCACCTTAATTCCCAAGTGTTTTAAAGAAATTAGTGAGCCTCAAAATACAGCGTGGTACTTTTTGTATGACGAGACACAGATCACCTTAATTCCCAAGTGTTTTAAAGAAATTAGTGAGCCCCAAAATACAGCGTGGTACTTTTTGTATGACGAGACACAGATCACCTTAATTCCCAAGTGTTTTAAAGAAATTAGTGAGCCTCAAAAAAGCTTGCTGGCTGTGTGACGAGACACAGAAGATCACCTTAATTCCCAAGTGTTTTAAATTAGTGAGCCCCAAAATACAGCGTGGTACTTTTTGTATGACGAGACACAGATCACCTTAATTCCCAAGTGTTTTAAAGAAATTAGTGAGCCCCAAAAAAACTTGCTGGCTGTGTGACGAGACACAGAAGATCACCTTAATTCCCAAGTGTTTTAAAGAAATTAGTGAGCCCCAAAAAAAATTGCTGGCTGTGTGACGAGACACAGAAGATCACCTTAATTCCCAAGTGTTTTAAGAAATTAGTGAGCCCCAAAATACAGCGTGGTACTTTTTGTATGACGAGACACAGATCACCTTAATTCCCAAGTGCTTTAAAGAAATTAGTGAGCCCCAAAATACAGCGTGGTACTTTTTGTATGAGGAGATACAGATCACCTTAATTCCCAAGTGTTTTAAAGAAATTAGTGAGCCCCAAAATACAGCGTGGTACTTTTTGTATGACGAGACACAGATCACCTTAATTCCCAAGTGTTTTAAAGAAATTAGTGAGCCCCAAAATACAGCGTGGTACTTTTTGTATGACGAGATACAGATCACCTTAATTCCCAAGTGTTTTAAAGAAATTAGTGAGCCAAAAAAAAATTGCTGTCTGTGTGATGAGACACAGAAGATCACCTTAATTCCCAAGTGTTTTAAAGAAATTAGTGAGCCCCAAAAAAACTTGCTGGCTGTGTGACGAGACACAGAAGATCACCTTAATTCCCAAGTGTTTTAAAGAAATTAGTGAGCCCCAAAGAAAATTGCTGGCTGTGTGATGAGACACAGAAGATCACCTTAATTCCCAAGTGTTTTAAAGAAATTAGTGAAACCCAAAATACAGCGTGGCACTTTTTGTATGACGAGACACAGATCACCTTAATTCCCAAGTGTTTTAAAGAAATTAGTGAGCCCCAAAACAACTTGCTGGCTGTGTGACGAGACACAGAAGATCACCTTAATTCCCAAGTGTTTTAAAGAAATTAGTGAGCCCCAAAAAATCTTGCTGGCTGTGTGACGGGACACAGAAGATCACCTTAATTCCCAAGTGTTTTAAAGAAATTAGTGAGCCCCAAAATACAGCGTGGTACTTTTTGTATGACGAGACACAGATCACCTTAATTCCCAAGTGTTTTAAAGAAATTAGTGAGCCCCAAAACAACTTGCTGGCTGTGTGACGAGACACAGAAGATCACCTTAATTCCCAAGTGTTTTAAAGAAATTAGTGAGCCCCAAAAAATCTTGCTGGCTGTGTGACGGGACACAGAAGATCACCTTAATTCCCAAGTGTTTTAAAGAAATTAGTGAGCCCCAAAATACAGCGTGGTACTTTTTGTATGACGAGACACAGATCACCTTAATTCACAAATGTTTTAAAGAAATTAGTGAGCCCCAAAAAGATTTGCTGGCACAGTGACAAGACCCAGAAAATCACCTCAATTCACAAATGTTTTAAATAAATTTGTAAACCCCAAAAAAACTTGCTGGCACAGTGACAAGACACACATCACCTAAATTCAATGATATTTGGTATAAATGAGACCTAAAAAGACTTGCTGGCACAGTGACAAGACCCAGAAAATCACCTCAATTCACAAATGTTTTAAATAAAGTTGTAAACCCCAAAAAAACTTGCTGGCACAGTGACAAGACACACATCACCTAAATTCCCTGATATTTGGTATAAATGAGACCCAAAAAGACTTGCTGGCACAGTGTGACAAGACCCAGAAAATCACCTCAATACACAAATGTTTTAAATAAAGTTGTAAACCCCAAAAAAACTTGCTGGCACAGTGACAAGACACACATCACCTAAATTCCCTGATATTTGGTCGAAATGAGACCCCCCAGACCCCCCCAGTAGCGTGGCAGACCGGCAGTAACAACACACACAACTATCTTCTTTGAAATCTCCTCTGAAATGCGTGCAGAAAGCGCTGCGTTGAAACCTTATATAGTGTGCTGCGGGACTTAGCTCTGTGAGCCCATGATTGGGCAAAATTTGCCCAATCAGGACTCTGAGCGGTGATTGGCATAGTGTTCAACCAGTCTTGCACCAGACCTGTGGTCAGGTGCAAGGCTGTAGCCAATTACGAGCTTCAGGCAGTGGGAAAATGCATTGTGGTCCATTGTGGTCGAACATGCGGCGAACACCCGGAAATGTTCGGGGTTCGCGATCTCCTCGAACAGGCTAAGTTCGGGTCGAACCCCGAACCGTCCGAACCCGAACAGCTCATCCCTAGTCATCGCTTCATGCGCGATGACGTTAGGTGGCTAGGGGGGACCCGGAGGTGGAGCCTCCATCCAAGATGTTAGCCCTCACCGGAGGTAGGCTGCGATCCAACGCCGGATGGTGCTGGATCGCAGCCTGTTACGTAAGGGGTTAAAACCAGGCACCGCTTAAAAGGGGAGACTCTCCCCTTTTAAGCGGTGGCTGTTTTGAGCGGCTGTGACCCCCCAATTGGGAGGCAGAGGGATCCAAAAGGATCCCCCCTCCCTTTCATGCGATGTCCCGGGGGTCACCCGAAAATGATGTCATCGCACATGGCGTGATGATGTCAATTAATTGGGGCGGCCCTTAAAAGACGCCCTAGAAGTCAGACCGCTGCGGGACCCCAGAGGAGAGAGGTCAGTATGTCTCCGGGCTCCCGCTGAGCGGATGACGTGTGGGTAACGTCCTCCACATATAGCGGGAGTCAATGAGGACGTTCCCCACACGTCATCCGCAGCCAAGGGTTAATAAATTATAAAGTAATACATATCTACTACTGTAATAAACTGTTTGGCCAGCAGATGGCACCATCTACTGCCAAATTGAGTTACAGAGGTTTTAACAGAAGGTCTATTTTCTTATTTTTCTCCCTGCATCGACTGCTGACAGCTTCTGAAAG